>CM060939.1:258853475-260103475 GCA_030765085.1 Allium cepa
CAGATCAAAAAAACACTACAACAAAAAGACCCTACGATAGCGCCCGAAAAACGCTATTAAAGGATATTATAGCGGTTCGATAAACGCTGTATAACGACATGTGATTAAAAACAACCAACATTAGATAGCGCAAAAAAAGCTCTATAAAAATTGTTAATTTCATAGCGCAAATATTGCGCTATGTTATTTAATTTTATAGCGGCAAAATAGGCGTTATTGATTAATATCACAGCGCTGTTAGCCCGCTATGAAATTCGTTATTAGCCACAAAATACTTTTTGTTTTTTCTAAGATAGCACTATTATTGCGCTATAGAAAGTGGTGATAGTGAATTATTAGCGCTGTATTTGAACAGGTTATTGTAGACGGTGACTTGTCACAACTCCAATATGCCGCTATAAAAAGTCAGCTACAATAGCGCTTGTACTCTGCTATAATATCTTATTTTATAGCGCTTATCTGACCTACCATTCATCATTATTTATAGCGCTTTTTATAATACCATAGCGCTTTTTATGGTCTGCATCTTTAATACTAACAAATTTGATAGCGGCCATTAGGCGATATTAAATAGTATAGCGGTTTTGAAGTGCTATAATTTAATTTCACAATTCAAAAATTTTCTACATCCTACTAATAAACTGCAGTATTAAATACCAATATCAAAAAACACAATAATAATCATAAAAGATAATAAATATAGAGATGTAACACATTACTTTAAACATACCAAATATTTACACATCAAAACGTACTTCTTCAAAACTACAAACCATACTTCTTCAAAACTACACAATTCCAACTGCCTACACTGCTGACCAGAACTCACCAAACCACGAACCAAAAAAAAGAAAGAAAAAAAAACCCTACCTTAAATCGACAATCATCAAACAAAACATTTGCCTTTGTGCTTCTGTTAGCCGCAACAGTCACGGCCATCTCTAATAGCCAAGCATAGCATAGCAACCACAATCAAACAACCCATCGCAGACCGAAATCCAATCTCAAACTTGAACTGCTCAAAGCCTTTCTTCATGCATGTCTTCGGTCATTGGTAGTACTTCCTGAAAATTCAAAACAATTTGAAACTAATTATATAAAACTATGATGAAAATTACAGGTTATTGGTAGTACCTTCTATTATTAGATGGATAACGATTTACATAACTTTTTTAGACATCAAATTTTTCTTAAATGGATGAAGATAATGTCTTGTTGCATGTTGCATTACATGCTGTTACTACTTACATGCTATTTGTTTATGTTTAAAGCCATAGAAAATGAAGACGATAGTGAAATGCATGCATCATTTGTGTTTGGAGACTCACTAGCTGATGCTGGAAATAACAACTATTTATTGACTCTTTTGAAGGAAGATTCACCACCAAATGGTATTGATTTTAAACCAAGTGGTGCATGGTACGTTATCAAAATTTCTCCCATGTATAAACTACCAATACACAATTTTTCTCACTATGAGACTATTTACTGTATTTACCTAAACTTGTCAGAAAAATATAAGCCACAACCATGTACACCAACACCTGAGGGTGAAGATTATATATAAACTCATTAACTAATTATATTGGTTTCAATCACCGTCATCCTCAGTTCATTAGAACAAAAATCATGATTGTTGGATGAGTCCACTTCAAGAGGATAAATCCTTCCTCTGAAATCAGGTTGTTTTGGTTGCAGTATTGTATGTATATCACAACTGACCATTTAAACTACTGATGACGTTAGAGGAGTACGAATGGAAAAAAATATTCCAATTCTTCTTGAAAACACTTTTACTTTTGCAACCATAGAGGTGTACATATGAAAAAAAATCATCAAAAAATCAAAAAATAATCATGATAATATATGTAAAGTCATAAAAGAGAAAATGTATGATCATTGGTACAGACTCATAAGAATCGCTAAGTTCAACACGCCTGCTCTGTGTACATAATGTAAACCAAATCATACTTGCACAAAACTAAAAGAAAAACTGCACTAAAATTATGTTTCAAAAATGAATAAAGGTGGTGCGCGATGGTGTGTGATGTAGACTGATGCAAAATCAAGTTAGTTTTGTGGTTTAAAATACTAAACCAATTTAAGCGCTATGCAATTAAACAGCAAATGCTACCAGTCTACAATCTAGTACACCTTGATAACATGTGAAAGGCTCAACATAATTTTCTCATGGCAACAAAACATGCAAGCCTGGTAAATTTTTATCATGTAAGCCTAGTCAAACATGTATGTAGATCAGTATATGTTTATGCATGCTGTAACCGAATATTTCTATAAAAAATTCTTTCTCCTCTTTGATCTCTTAAACCTTTTATTATTCTCTTCCAAATTATATCATACAATCTGGAAGTCAACAGACCAAGTGCCACCTTGAATGTTTTATTGTACAAAGCAAATCAAGTACCACCGTGAATGCAAATCAAGCATCGCGTTGAATGCAGATCAAGTACCATTAAGATTATAGTGATGTTCATAAGTGAATGTTTTATACTACTATTAATAAACTTGAATGTTTTATTGTGAACAATATGTTCATAATTATGGCATACCTTGCTTTGCTACTTGTCATTAGCATGCTTCATTCATTGACTGTCATCTTTTTCTCAGGTTTTCAACTTGCATGTACATTTTCACCCTGTCCTGCACAGTCGCATGTACATTTTCACCTTAAACAAACTAGCCAATATCATAATGCAATGCAGTTTCAAAAATAGAAATCTCAGTTTGTGCATATAAGATTTTCCTTGTCTCAAAACTAAAGTCATTCTTCCTGGGTTCCCTTTTGGGTTTGCATGACACCGAGGTAAATATGAAACTCTTTTTTCTTGAACGAACTTTTCGATGGAATCCTAATTAAATATCATAGAAGCAGCTTGCGTAATAAAGCCTACTTTTAGGCATGGACCTTGCTACAGCCTCTCAATTCTTATTTCTTATTATAAACTTATATAATATAAGCTTGTAGAATATGCATGTTTATCGGTCAAGTCTATAATACTGTTTTGGCAAAGCCAACATTAATAATACGTAGTAATTCTTTTTCTATAATAACAAGAAATTGGAGTACATATAAAATTGGTATAGTAGTCCATCATGGTCTAAATATAATTTATATTGAAAGAATGCAACTACTATTGTCTTCACTTGTTCTCAGGTGAGATCTTCAGCCTATAACATACATATTACTGACCAGGACCGATTTCATTCTAGAGAGATCAAAGTTATATAGGGTGAAGTTGGCATATCACTTATTTTCTTGTTTCAATTATTGACCATTGTAGATAAAAATGTGACACCTCTCATATCTAGAGTTCGAAACAACGTTTTCAAATTCATATGCGTGTTTAAGTGACATTTAATCACGGCTACAAATTTGTAGTCATTCGGCCGTAGGATAACATTACAGATTGTAATTCAGCTGTTGGAAATTTATTTTGGATAAAACTGCCATTTTATCAGATCGTATGCATGTTTAACTTATTTGTATTAAAAGCCCAGCCCATCCAAAAAGCAAACTGAACCGGTTTGCAAACATTTGTCCAGCGTTTTCAAATACAAATTTCAGAGAATCTGCACGCTGCCGCTGCTTCAGATAATAGTAAAACCCCACATTTTCTGTCACTCGCATTATATATGTATTTGAAAAACGAATCATTTTGATCACAACATTACACTATAAGATATGATGCTGATTTTTATTAATGTTCATTTAGGTTGAGCATACTTCCATGCATAACAAATGTATCAACGATTACAAATGCAACAATGAAACCAAAACAAGATTTAAATTTTTCGGGATTTTATATCTTTCAAACGCTAAAGCCAGTAAAGATTTTGGGCAGTCATCAAAACAACATCATTAATTTCTGCCTTTTCCACTCCCAAAACAGCAATGCACAAAAATATACATCTCCAGTTTTTCATCCTTTACGTTTTTGCATTCAATTCTAGAATATAAGAGCTAGGATTTTTATAAGATTTCTGATATATTTTATGTTATTGGATTGAAATCCAATCAATCAATTTCATAAAAACTAGAAATTAGGTAATTAAAAGCTAATTACCAAAAGTAATTAGTTGATTTTTTTATGCAATGCCTACACTATACGTAGTAAAAGGTATTTTTCATGCATATAAATACCTCCAAAACAAGATAAATTCTTACGCACATGCTCATATCACAGCGGCCGAACAAAAGCACCTCCCTCCGACAGCTTCACATTGAGTATCAATCCACCCAGATCCCTCTCTATAGCATTCAACCTATATATAAATGCACATACATGCAAAAAAATGAAATAAAAACTAGCTAAATATCCTATTTACACAAAGGCATATATAAAATCATACCGTATTCATAATTACATTGTCATCTATGACACCACCCAATGCAATAATGGAATGTCCAACAACTGTAGCAGCAGCAAATAAATCATATGGAAAATAACATCAGTGCTATACTCTCGTGTTTCGTGGACTAACCGAATCTCCACCGCATGTTTATGATATTTTAATCAAATAAAATATCATAAAATAAAACGTGGAATATCGAGTGGAAATTCAATTGATCCTTGATGACAAGGAGAATAGGCGCACACAAGGATAAGGTTCCATCAACAAATTTACCTGAATATAATTATTTATATGAACATCTCCATTTGTCCCTGTAATTGGCTCTGGTTTATTGCATGTTCATTTGCCATTTACTACATACTTGTACTCATAGCGACCTTCATGTATGATCGATGTGCAAAATATTAACAATTTAAACAGTTGCGTTAATAGCTTCTATAAAGAAAGAAAGATGAAAAACTTAGAATGCTTATATGGCAACTGATAAGATGTCAATGTTTGTTTGAACTTACTGGCAAGTCTCTGTCAAGAGTCCATGACCTTGTCTCACTATTGAATTTTAGTGGGACTCTCTACAACATTATTTATATAGTGTAAAAGAAAAAAGAAAAAAAATCTGCACATAAATGATAAACTAATGTTGTTTCCATTTTATTTTTTTATCCATGTGCACGTCATAAGTGTGTGTACTTACAAACTAGTTACAATCTTGTGTATTAGGTGAACTACATAGCATTTCTCTTATGGTAGTTCATAAAATACTTTGAAGCCATTATTTAAACAGTGTAACATGAAGGTGCAAATTGCAGATTGGCGGGTGAAAGATCTAAATGTGGAAGAAAAAGAGAACTACTGCTGACAGATAACTGTTGCAGTTTCATATATGTAACTTGTATCATCATTGAATAATGATATATGTTATCCATGTGTTGACTTTAGTATAATATAAATGAGCCTAACTCGACATAAAATTATATTCAATGAGCAGCTACATGTAAAACATTTACCTGCCTCTAGCCAATATCAAGTCCAGAAATTTCAACAAATGAGCAATTGTTGCCTTTCCAAGTTAGCGTGACTTGTTTTTTAAATGCCATCAAAAGTCCCAATTAATTATTTATTCCAACAACATAAATATACAGAAATTGGCATAAAATGCTAGATTTATATTTTTTAAGCGCATGTCGTATAACTGCCCATCAATTACCTTCTTTAGGATATTTATCACTTGAGTTCTCTTCCAATTTTCCTCTGAAACATACTAAACGATGAACTTTATAGAATTCCCATCCATTTCTTTATATGTATTATTGACTGTTGGGTGCAAAAACACGGTGTATTCAATTGTTTCTATGTTTGCACAACATATATAAGAATTTGTAAGTATATATACGATACAAGTTAAGAACATCTGACCTATAATTATTACTTTTTGATATGATGTAGGTTTCTATGTTATTATTATATATGACTTTAGTTCCAATTGTTTTGACATTAAGGTCTAAAATTTCACCAGCGTATGTTTATTACTTTGCTAATTTTCTAAAGCATGAATTCTTCTTACAATCTAAACCATCAGAATATAAATAGAGTCATGCTATATACACCCCAATACCTATTTTAGTTTGACATTAGCATACTTCTGTTATTTTAGTTTTAGTGTAAACAGAGTGTTGCACCTGTGTTAATAGTCATGGTAGCTCATTTCTTTGTAAATGTACTGTGGAGGAAATATCCTAAGTGGGGATGATTTTGTCAGTATGATATTGACTAAAATAGACAAATGTTACCATTTAAAGAGAAATACATAAATATCTCATATATCAATGAGACACCATGCACATCGGTCATTATCATATAATTTGTCAACAATAATTAATTATTCAGGGTACAATATATGATTAAATCATCACCAATCATAGACAAGAATATTTATTTCAAAAACTACACGCATTTTCATTTTGTCGTGTTACAATGAAATTACCAGGTTATTCATATGAAAATGTCTTTTATTACTTGTAAATAACTACGAAGCGAACATAAAATGAAACTGAATATAAAATATGCATGTAGGAAAAGTTAAAACTTACTTCATTTTACAATTCATCGATTGTTAAGTTCACATGAAGTCCACACTCCAAAGTCCCCTGAGCTACACTCTTCTCCCACTCATCTCTTAACCTTTTAGCAAAATGAAGATATCCTTGCTTAGCCAAATCTTCAAACTTTCTACATCGCAATTCCCATCTAAACAAATCTCGAGTTATAAAGCCATACCTTCCTGCAAATGCCATAGCCATGGATAAAATTACATCTAAAGCATCACTAACAACTAGCTAAGATAATACCAGCAAATAGATAGTGTAGATAATAGCCTTAAAGGAACACTTGCTTAAGGATAGACATCGAGGAAGGAGCGATGGGGCTTGATGTCTTCATTATCCATGATAGTGTATGGTTATAGTTAGAAAACCAAAGTAACTGAGATGGCTAGTGAAGAAATAAATATTTTTGAGGTTTTTATCTTTATAATATGAACTAAGTGGAGTTTGTTACATGATGTAATGTTGTTTACTGATATGTCAAAACAACCTGCTAATTAATATTACTCAAATATGTAATCAACTTTATCCAGTGCATTTAGATAGACTAGATTTTAATCTAACCAGTAATTTTGCACTAATTGCTAAGCAAATATTAGTAAAGCTTTAGAAATAAAATCTTGTAGATATATTCTTATAAGACCAGATGATGTTGGAAAATTATATTATTGGCACAAAAAATATATGCTATATTGTTAATTTCAGTTTTGTTTAATCTGATAGGTCAGTTTCAACTCTTATCTACAAAAAAACTGCAAAATTGACAATCGTGTGTGCATCCAGTCGTTTTATCAGCATTTAAGTGAACATTTTACTAAGAAAGAAATTGTAAAGGACTTTTTTTTTGGAATATTAGAGGTAAAACAATTATGCACCCACACTTGAGTGTGCATTTGCGTAGAAAGAAACTACTCGGTTACATATGATTCTTAGCTATCATCTAAGTAGACTGAAACACCATTTGTATAAGAATACATCACAATTATATAAGAATACAATTTTACAATTTGGCTTCATTAACCAAATTCATTATGTGACTTACCAAACAAAGAATAACATAAGTTGTCTCCAAATGAAATGTAGTGCTTCCCACAAGATCATTAGGATTTGTGTCCTAGAATATATATTAACCATTTATCAACTGATATATCTTCTGATAAATAACCAAACATACATAAAGCACTGCACTCCTCAAGTTCAACATTTTATATCTTCTGATAAATGTTAACTGCACTCATTTATGTAATGCGCACTTTGTACTATTCTTTCAAATTGTACACAAACTAAGGAATTCAAGAGAACATTATTTATGTAGTTTAAACTTTCATTTATTAAATCTCCATATTTACGAGTGGTACAACTTCTTGACAACCGTCAAAACTCTTCACATAGTTCATGTGTCAAAGCATTTGTAGACGTACATCATAACTACTGTTAGATACCTTTAATAAAGCACTGCACTTTATACTGGTCATGAATATGGCATTGTGCCTAAAGCAATGGGACAAATGCACTTACTTTAAAAAACTATAAGCATGTTGTATTTATCTAATTTGAGGAGGTAAGATTAAAAAAAAACTTTTTTTCACTAATTGTGTTGTTTGGCTGTGGATGTCTTTCTTCCAAGTCTAGCACGTAGCATATTCAGTTTTCTCCAACTTTTTTTGTAGTAATATTATAAGAAAATAAACAACTAAAACAAAAGGAAATAGCGTGTTCACTATTAATTCATTACTGGTTTCAAAAAGAAACAAAAGTCAGTCCAGATTTCAATTTACTTGACATAACCCTATATTGCAGGCTGCAGCATGAACTTGAAGTTACTATCGTTAAAACTTTAATTTTTATTAACTTTGACTTAGAAAGCCTAACCACAAATCACTCCATGGCATCATAACTAAAAATGAGGAAAATAATGTTTCATTTCAAATTAATCATATATATCATATTAACTGTATGTACATAATAAATTATGGGCTAAACCATTAACCAAAACTGAAAAAAAATAGCATAACATAATCACTACCCAAAACCCCTAGGGTTTCCTAAAAAATCGAGTACATGAACCTCACAGTGTTTGTGCGGTGCCAGTGATGACGAGATGGAAGAGGAGTATGCTCCGTAAGCCCCCATGTGGCTTTGTATCTCAGAAGGGAACTCCATTCAAAGCAACTCGTAGATTAAAGATCGCATTTTCAAATGACTATTTTGAACTTGATCCGATATGTAGGGTTTATGAAGGAGGATATGGATCTGAAGCAATGATTTGGGGTTTTGTAAGAGAGGAGAGAGAATTAAATCTTTTTGTAGAATGAGCGGTGAAAAAAGCAACGAAAAGAAAGAGGAAAGAGCGAAAATAATTTGAGAAAAGGCGGCCACGAAAATAATTGGGAGAAACAACCTTTTCAATGCGTTACGTATCCAATTCCTATTCTAAACAGAATAAAACAATAACACTATCGAATAAAGCGTTATCTATTTGCGTTATAAACATCGACTTTTCTTGTAGTGAAATCAATGTTTCAATGATCGAATTCTTATATCTATTTGTAGTCCTTGGTCTAATGTTGTTTCCAACATAACACGATCCCTATTGTATTCAATCATATCGAATACATGATCTTAGTTTATAGTTTAATTACTCATTTTAATGAAAAAATTTCATCGAAGTTTCGTATATTAGGAACGCAGTTGTTCACCTTACACTTTTGTATGAGATCGAATATGGATCGAATGTCCATACTATTGTATTGTTTTTTACTTCACAAGTCGTGGAAGAGAGTACACTACCTTAAACAATTCATATTATGTTATCAAGATATGAAAGATTTATGGTTGCATTTTTCGACTCTCGCTTGGGTATTGAATGGACAACATGCTAAAAGATTAATTTTTGGTAAGTAAATTTACATTTCATTGTCAATTTTTAAATTCAGATCATTTAGTATAATCGACAAATAATGTTATCAACTACATTATCTATGTAAATTTATTATAGTAGATTATTTTAATATCATATATGTTCTTATACTTACTGTGGTTTACTATATTTTTCTAATAAGGCTCCCCTTAGATTTTCATCACCTAAAAATACCAAATGAGACACGGGAGTTACGAAATTCCTCTAGTAATATTAGGATCCATTTGTCATGTTACTGCAACTGTAAGGGTGCTCAACAAATTGTAGTCCTTATAAATGGTAATTAACATGGTATTAGTTACATCTCATGTATGACTCCTAACCATACATTCTTTGCTCCTATCATCTTTATGACCTTAGAGTGATCAGTGAATTGTAAAGTAAATTAGATACTCATAAACCATCTGTTCATAACTACCTAAGGAAGATTTTATACCCTTTGAGGGCTTTTAACAAAGTTACAAAATGTTCTTGCAATCTAGGAACAATATAAACATCACCATAAATTTTTTGCTATAAGTATATACATTACTCTATTTATATTTATTTATAATTAAGGAAAACATTATTTCAAATTTGTAATCTGAAAATACTAATGATGTGTAAATTATCGTCTATAAGGGATAGTAAGTATTCAGAACACTTAACGACAAAATTTATGTGTATGTTTATATACATAAGCACATAATTATATACATATGTATTTATTCCTTATTACTATTATTGGTTTTATTTCAATTTTAACTTTTTAAATCATATTATTTCATTTTACATAAAATATAAAGAATTCTATATTTAATTATACCATTTATAGTATAATATAAAATCTTATATTTATGTATATATATTATTAATTAATAACTAATCAATACAAGAACTTTGTTGTAACCTTTTATAAACTATTATGTCTATAATTTGTATTAATTTAAAATTATTTTGAGTTTATTTATTTATTAATATTATACATTTAAATCCAAAACAATTTCAAATTTGTTTATTTCAATTTTTTGTGTAACAAATGGCTTTTTCGACCCTCGAATCTTGACATTAATACATCTATGGTATTCATGTGCCAAACACTCAAGTGCCAACACCCAAGTGCTGAAAAGATAAAATGTTAGGGTAAAGGAAAAGAAGAAAATAAAAGGAATAAAAAAGAGGAGAACAAACATCAGAATCTCATATGCAGAATGATATCATATAATATCAAAAGATAGTACACAAAGATACTCTAAGATACATAACATTTAAGAGTTACTAACAAAAGGACTAATATTAGCCGGATAGTTATAACAGCCTGTCCTTACAATTGCTAATATATACACACATAAAGAAATGCAACAAAAATAAATACAACGGTAGGTAAAACATCTAGCTCCTCTCCAAAACCCCAATGAACATCAACGAAAACCTATCTTTCCCAGACTACTTGAAAGTGCACCCATGGAAACTAGGGAAATATAAAACCATGAGTCAGACATAAGTTTGGTATGAGAAACTCAAGAAATATGCATGCACATATAACAACACCTTTTGAGACCATTCAAATGACTATAACAGTTATCCCTACAAAAGAGCCACTTTTAAGTACGTAAGATGATATAATAAATAATGTCTAAGGCGAGGAATAGAAATTAGAAAATTACCATGCTGCTTGCATCTAACGATAAAACAATATTGAAGTACAATCAAAGCTGCTAAGGTACGTTCGCATAGGGAGGTGCCCTCACTACATCGAGCTGGGCCTTATGACAAGGGTCAGAAACTACCTTCGGAGCATCGTATATCTCTAGATAAAATATACTAATAAGGTAAACATAGCCAGGCCATGCCTGAGAACATGATCCAGGATATCATTAACTCTGACCGGCCAACATATCGAAAGCATCTCTAGATATGGAGTTTATATACCCTTGGGGTTAGCTAAACCCCCTTGGCTATGCGCCTACTCTATTTTCTATCATTATCGATGGTGAAGTCTCATTCAGCATCTCAATGCATGAGCCATCATCACTCGAATAGATCAAGAACCCCCAAATGTTTCGGCATCTCGAATAGACCATGAACCTTTACATGGATTCGAGCATCTCGAACATATCTCGAATCTCCACATAGATTCTAGCATCTCAAACAGATCCACTTCATGGAAATAGAACACGTATCTCAGTCCATAAGTGATTTTTGGTATGTTTTACCTAAGTATACTTATCCGATCACGGTCTCTTCAAGACTGAATCGACAAATTTCCCAGTTAACTTAATCGGTTCTTTTAGAAATAAATAAATAACAATAAGTGTGGAGATCTTCTATCTCGACGAATTTCTTTATCTCTTGTCTTAAAAGAGCTAGACAAGTTTGTAATAGGTTATATCATCATCGGTTGAATAATTATAACATACAATTCTCATGTTTTTTCAAAATATTTCCCAATTTAATTTGGTATGATTCAACAACAAATAAACGATCACATATGGAAACTACGTCTCGTATATTTATCACCTTTTCGACCTTTTCAACTTACGTTATCCCTAGACCAAGAGAGAAGCCCGGTAGGTTAGAGCACTATTGCTTCTACACCCTACTCAAATCGTTAGTCTTAACTCTCGCAGATAAAAGAAGTTAATTTCGTCAGCTTTTAGTCCTAAGTACACAACTAAATATTTTTTATAGATGAGTAATCACTCATAGCACGATTAACTCACACAAGGCACGATCAAGTCATATAAATGACATTTAATCCCCATTTTATTTAATTAAACATTTTTTAATTAAAATCTCTTTTATTAGTAAAACTCCTTTTATCTAATAAAACTTCTTATCAATTAAACTCCTTTATTAGTTAATAAAACTTTATCTATTAATTCCTACTTTCTTAAGAAGTAAGTGAACTATATATAGGAGTCATCTTCGGAGCATCTCAAATATACAAGTTCTTAAAGATAGAGACGTTTCATACCAATGCTCCTCCTTGGGGGTTCTCAAATCGTATGAAGCCATAAAGCTTGTAGATACTTGCTAAATAATTAAACTTGTGTAACAATCCGCACCTTAATGGGTCCGAATTTCGACAAAATCAAAACCCAAGTTCATTAGGGTATGGATCCTTAGTTTAGGTAATCTGTTATAAAGATAAGTTTATCAGAGATCCATCAATCCAAACTCATAGTGGAATGAAAAATATAATAGAACATAAATACTGACTGAGGCTACTACATCAGAATCAACAGTGTTCCCTGGACCTCAAATCGCCTTGTTAGGACCGAGCATGAAAAAGAAGACTTCTCCATCAACTGTACCCACCTAGCTCCAATGACCCATTTATCTAAATCTATCCAATAGCTTGTAATGAGGAGGGGGTTCAAAGCAATGTTCTGGTGACTGGAAAATTTTGTACTTTATCCATAACACAAATTTATATCGATAGGTTTCTATATAAATGTTATGTCTGTTATTTATGGCTAATCCTATTAATTTTATATGCGCATACGATATACCCAACCTAACCTTCTCAAAGGTATACTATATACATACATACATATATGTATATATATGCATATGCACACACCCACACACACACACACACACACATATATATGCATATGTGCATATATATATATATATGCATATGTGCATATATATATATATATGCATATGTGCATATATACATCTAACATACACTACCCAAAACATTGGCCCCCCACACACAGATATATATATATATATATATAAATATATACATACATACATATATATATTGAAAAAGTTTTTTTTTGAAAATGATACACACACACCCCTAGCATACACTACCCAAAACATTGGCCAGTTAATATTAAATATGAAGCGGGCCCTTTGCATCGTTCAATGCTTATTTATCGGTTCTAACTACAGATATCAATATATGCCTTATAATATAATATATAATTTAATTGTCATACTACTACCGCAACTCAAAGACTCATCTAAGGGTTAGTTGTCCCAACTACACTAAACTAGTTTTTCCACCTAATTGTCTACCATGTGGTCCATGCACATCCTATACGGATTCTACATTAGTAGAAAGCAAAATCCATCAGGGCACAACCCTAGTCTTTGCTACCGCTTACTTGGGATTGCTGGACGTCAAAGCTTATATGCCAAACCTACTACAAAATACCGATACCAACTACTGACATAGCCCGTCGACCGTCCACAGCTGACATCTCATTTAGACTAACCTAAGTAAGTTAAGGAAAATGCCTCTTTCACTTAGTTACCACCTCTTATTGGTTATGAAGCAGAGCCCATTTCTTAAATGGTACTGGGCTATTTAATACTTTGAATCCAAGGCAAACACTTGGAGACGTCCCATATTTATAGTTAGTGTACACAACTATTGGTTGCCTCTGAGTGAGGGGCAGACTTCTGTGGTGTAACTCTACTGTCCTCGCAACCCAACCTTCTAAATTAAATTAATCATCCTAAGTTTATATATTGGGCTAAGCCCATAAATTTTTGTTGTATAGTTAAGGCGAAATAGTTTAGCCTAATGACAATATTTAATACTATACAACATGTTTATTTACAATTTCTATAAATGTCTTTTTGTCCATAATAACTGATATTATCTTACCCGAACATTTCTTAATGACATTTATTTACTTATTCAAATTTTACCTAATATTCCTTCCTTATCTCTCCATAATTACCTTAATGATCTCATCAATCAGTTCCATTAATCTATTTTTAACCTATTTAAATTATTGTAACTCCTTATTTATTAAACTTTTATTACTTATTAATTTTGGAGTTACAATCTTTCCATCTTTATTTCTTAATCCTATCATTTATTACAAAATTTATTCTAATGTTCTAATTATATCTAATGCGAATATTAACATATATAACGCTGTATTAATAATTTGTTTTGAATGCTTAAAGTGATTACATGTATTTATGTAATTATACTTTTCTAGTTATTAATCCTTAATTAGAATATTCCTTTCCATATTTTAGTCCCGAATTATCCTTCTAAAAGGATTTCCTATTATAAATTTCCATAAATTTACCTAAAATAAGATATTTAATTCGTTTAAAATTACAAGGAATTACTTATTTCCTTTTTATTGAAATAGATGGTGTAAACTACGGAAAAAATATACATACTTTGTACATCCCTTTCTCTTTTTGCATATATTTTTTGTCAATTCAAAGGCTACACTTTTTATGTATTTAAGAGTTTAGACAAATTTATGGAGGTTACATGGATAATATTCCTGACAAATTAAAATGCAGAATTTATATTCCAATAGAACCAAGGCGAACCAAAATTATACTAACATCTATACAACCTAATTATAGACCTAGAATAAATACTACACCTTATCTATATTAAACTTTTAATAGCTTGAGGATTGACTTCCTAATCTTGGTGTAAATAACGTTCCTAAATTTCAGAGTATGTAACCAATGTTTTTACGCATTTAATTCAAGCCTATAACCCTTAGATCTTTATTAAGGTATAATAATTAAATAAAATTATGATAAAATAAATTCCAATATTATAAATAAATTACATAATTTCCCACTCACCTTTTGAAGCTTTCCAAATCTCCCAATTCTGAATTTGATTTTTAGATTTAACTCCATCTCTTTTTAATCCAAAGAAATATGTATAATATGTTATAAGCATACTATTAGAACTACAGAATTGAGATTAATGGGAATAGAGATTTATAATATTGAGATTTACTTTTTTATTGCGTAATGTTGATTAACTTCTTCTCTTCTTCTTTTTTTCTGCTCTTTTCCAATATATATAAATACAAAAAAAAATTATAGTTAAGAGGAATAGTGGAGAAGTGAAAATGGTAGAGTTTCGTTGCTTGAATCAAAAAATATGAAAAGATAAGTAAGGCGTTTGTTAACTGGGTTTTTAACCTAACAGAATTCAACAGGAGGTAGAACATCCAAACTAAGCCAAATCGACAACAAACTTGAATAAGGCATCTAAAAGAATAAGCCAATGGAACTAAGAGAAACATGCCAAAAATCCAATAGTAGATGGACCGCTGGCGATCCATCATCCATGGAACGCTAGCGATCCTAAAGGAAGCATCATGAGTTGTCAAAGCCTCTTGCATCATGATCTACTACCCCTTTTAACAATACTAACCAAGTTTCATTGCATTCCAAGCAATGTAGTTCAAGAAGTATGGTCCATCTGATTCAAGTTGTTTTGACCAAAAGCAGCTAACTTAATATGGACCTAGAGACCTCATGCGGAGTCAGATTGACTTGAAAATTTGGAAGAACACCTAGAAGACATAGAAGAAGGCTCACACAGAAAATGGAATCATTTGGAGGTCGTCTGATGGATCATTAGTGACCTAACTAGATAGATCGCTAAGGATCCATGTAGGTTGGTCCCTACAAGCTAAAATTAATAGGGTAGGTCCCATACACCCTAGGGGGAGTACTTGCAAAGTTTCGTTAGGATTTGAGCAAGTTATGAATGATTCTTCTCTGAATTAGGCCAATTTGATCCATACGGTTTGACCCATGAACGTTAGGCCCCATGATCTATGATCTATAAGAGAGGATCCACTACTCATTTACATTGCATATGTGAAGCTTCGTGTGATTTGGTCTAAGTATTGAGTGCGTTACGGATGATTCTTTTAGACCAGATGACCCATGAAGACGGATGATCAAACGAACTCCAAACGAACTCCAAACAACTTGATATTTGGACAAAGCACTTAAATAGAAGACAACCAAACTAAGATCACTCAAAATATGCTAAATGGATGGATATATAGCAGTCCATTCCCTATAGATGGCTAGCTATCCATCAAGATAGGTCGGGTTACCCTCAAACTTTCCAAGCTCTTTCATAGCACTAAGTAAAGGCGTCTGGTAGAAAAATATGCTAGTTGATGAACAACTACCGATCCATCCCCTACGGATAACTAGCGATCCATTTCTTATGGATATATAGCGATCCATATAAATAAATCAGATTGATTTGAGATTTTCCATGATAACATGACATAACAACTAGAATCTTCTACACTTGGACTTTTGGCCCAATCCTCACCGAATTTCCTTATAAATACCCGCCTATCTGCAACATAAAGAGGATCTTTTGGATTGGCTGCTGGAACTCTACAGAGATTATTCTTCACTCTCCTCCTTCCACATAATAGTCATCTAGGGGTTCCTGTGATTCTCCAGTAAACTCTTGTTGTGACTTAATCTAACTTAGAGGATTCAGTCATATTGTTATCTGATTCAACTTGTAACAACAATCAGTTAATAGAAAGTTATAAAGTTGACATAGACTTCATTAACAGCTGAACCACTATAAAAATCTTCTTGTCTTTTTGCTATTTCTGCTCCTTTTACATTTATTTTCTTTACTATTGTTCTGTAAGAACAGGGCTGGTGCTTTCACACTCAATCCAAAGTGTTAATCCATTTTTTGGGTTAAGATTTTGGTGCTTTCACTAAGAACCCAAGTCAGGTTTATATCTAGCTATCTACTTTGGATTAGATAGGTTCAGAAGTTAGATCCTTGATCTCTGCTTAGAAGATTTGTTATTGAGAATCAATGTCACTAGGAAGAAAGAGAACTACCTCCGGAAGATCCATAGGAGCTAACATTGCTGGAGAAGAAACAAACCCTCGGCAAATTGAAGTCAACAACCCCAAAAACCTGCTGTTAGGAGCTAACTCTGGAGATCAGGTTCCAGGATCCTCCATCCAGTATGAAGTTGTGACTGAGGGAGAATTGAACAAGATGGTTGATGAAATTAACTATAAATTGCAAACAGTCAAAAGTCTCTTATAGAAAAGGTAGATTCTCTCTTAGCGCTCCAATCACTAACTACTCCCAGAACGGTGTCTAAAGCCATGGCTGCTACGGAGCAAGAGCATTCTTTTGTTTCTTGCTTGAACGAAAGAAATGGAAGGCAAAAGCAAAAGGAATAAATGGGCGGAGCTCCAAGAATCACGATGGAAGAAAATGTTAACACTCCATCCACTACAAAAGCACTTGCTACAAACCCGAACATAGTGGTGAAAACCCCACGGGAAAATATAACGATGCCTCTTTCTGGCTCTGAATATGACAAACAATTTGAGGAAGACAAATTGGATGAAAATGCAAGTGTGCAGAATGCTAGATGAAGCTTTAAAACTCATGTTGTAGC
Organism: Allium cepa; assembly: GCA_030765085.1. NCBI lineage: Eukaryota > Viridiplantae > Streptophyta > Magnoliopsida > Asparagales > Amaryllidaceae > Allium > Allium cepa. Next base: position 258,871,061 of record CM060939.1, read on the forward strand.
ATAGTGCTAAGCAATGGACGAGGAATTGATACTCAAATGGTACACCCAAAGGCCGAAAAACCAAGAAGATATGACACAAACCGGGATATATTACAGGCCAAGCTTCTATGCTATATTGTGACCACTCCTAGCTAACCATCTTCCAATCCCATCATGGAGCTTCCATCGTTGAATCACAAATGGTCGTCGTCGAAAATCAACAAAAATCATCAAAATGGTCATTGAAAAACTCACTTTAGGGTTGACTTGAAGTCAAACTCGAGTAATCGTCTGTTTGACTTAGAAGAAGATTTTGGTAGCCCTGTCTCAAAGTCGCACTCGAGTAATCACCATTTGACTCGAAGCAAACTTAGAAAATTCTAGCTCGAAATTAGGCTTGGGTAAAACCAAGATTTTCTCCAAGAAAACATGCAAATGGCTCCAAGCAACGTTCATCACCAACCCAGTATTTCAAATTATGTGAGTCCATGTGCTGATTCTAAGCAAATGGCACATTTTCTCCGGTTGGGCTCCAAGAAAAATACCACCGATCCATCAATGCCGACCCATCTTCTTTTGCCATAACTCGAACATACGAACTCCAAATGCCTTGGAATTTGGAATGCAACCTTATCGGGCCTTCCTTGTCATCCAGACCGATCTCGCTTAGTTTAAAATTTTTTAGGGATCGCCACTAATCCATGACCCCATCTTAAGTGATTTTTCGTTCAATCAACATTTCCAATCATTCAAGCTTAGGACAATTATGCATATATCATTCTCAAGCATTATAAATAGCCATAACTTGAAAATGGACCGGACTGACAACGATTAGAGCTTCTTTCCCAATTAAAACCTATTCACTGCAGCTGTTCAACATGCACAATATCCAAAGTATGACTAGCATATGGACGAAGGAAGGGCAGCGGATGCAGTCTACTATAAGGTCCTCAGGAATCATTAAAGGATGAAACAACCCGCTACCCTGGAAGAATTCTATGGAAAGGCAAACCAGTTCTAGAGACTAAAGGCAATGTAGTTGGTAGAAGGAAAATTCAAAAATTTTATAAAGAACATACCAAACGGTGAAGGAGCTATAGGACCTCAGGGACCTTCTACAAAAGCAAGGCCACTATGACCCAATAGAATAACGCCCCGGCTGATTGACGAAATCAGACAAAAGGATGATTATCAAATAACACTCTGGCTAGCTAGCTACTAAGAAATTGGGCAGCAACCAAAAGCGATGTCTTCTCATCTATCCTTGGCTACCTCCATTTTCTAAATGAGCCATACTAGGGCATAAGGGGAATTGTATATAGCACAGCGAAGGAAATGCTTCTATGCCCTCGATGAGTCATGTCGATCTCTGTTCTGAGAACTGACATTGCTCTGGTAGCATCATGAAGGCTTGTCTAAAGGATCCTCAAACAAACAGATCCAACCCTCTAATCTTTAGGAACTGATAAAATCGTGTTCTTGCGAGATAAATCCCAAAAATTCCTCCTGAAGTTGATGAATCGTCACTTTAATATCATTGGGTCGTCGAAACAGTTATCTCTCCTTTTTGGCAAGGCCGAGATATCAAGGAATTGACTGAAAACAAAGGATTGCTCATCCCGAATATTGAATACACACAGGTTCATCATGGATATCGATGAATTTTGTTTGAGTCTGAATCAAGCTACAATTGACAAGACATGATAAGCAAATATGTGAAAGCCAATGTTCCAAGTTTCAAATCAATCGGAGTTTGTATGCTCAAGATATGATTGCCACAATTCCAAATAGATAAACTATTCTTATCGATTCGGGCACACCATTTCGAATCCATCGAACAGTGGTGCTTCGTATCCATCAATTGTATAATTCATATCCATCGGTTGTCTAGTTCGTATCCATCCTAGAAGACCCTTGTTCGAATCCATGAAGTCCAGCTGCTTCGTATCCATCGAGAATCCCCTGTTCGTATCCTTCGTGTCATAGCTATTCGTATGGATTGAGCTATCAATGTTCGAATCCATCCGTTCACTTCAACTTTGTATCGACCGACTGGAGTCGTTTCCGACCGATATGAACAAGGCCACACAATCAACATATTCTACATGTTTTCTATTGACGAACATAGTTCGTATCAATGATATGAACAGAGTCGTCTTCCATCGATGCGAACTAAACAACAGTTATCAATACGAAGAAGGCGAGAATCTTGGGAAGACTTGGTCGACTTGGCATAAAAAGTGGATCGATCTGAAGTACGTATGTGCCTGGATCGATTCGAACAGATCGATATGAAGCATCGATTCAAACGTGACAGCCTTCATAAAATTCGAAGTTTGCATCGATCATAACTCGGGATCCAAAGTTCGAATGCTATGAAATTTTCACAGGAGCTTACGTACAAGCTAAGGTCCATGCCAAGTTTCGACTCGATTGGATCACATCCTGATCGATACGAAATTCGTCCATATCGATCACGGATCGAGCCGAAACTTCATGGGATCAATCACGTGAGCCCACCCACGTGCCAGAAGAAGTCTCCCAAGATCTAAGCGAGATATCATCCTCCTATGTCTATAAATAGATCCCCAGGGCCTACAGAAGAAGGATCTTTTTTACTCTTTGATGTCCAGGCTCTGCCGAATCCAATTTTGCACTCCATAGCTGCTGTTGTACTCGAATTTCAGAATGGTAATTCACTGTAATCCATTGTAATCGGCAAGTGAATATCAATAAAGTCACCAAACTTCATAGTGGACGTAGGCCATACGTCGAACCACTCTAAATTGCTGTGTTTCTATGTGTTCTTCATATCTGATTTTAAAGTGCTTGTTAGATAATCCTCGTTTTATATTTTTATTCTTCACTTTTATCTCTTCAAATACTTCCGAAGAGAGTTGTGCCCATTTTTGGTACAAACACTTTGGTGTTTTCACTAAGAGAACACAGTTTTTCTCCTACTCTTTGGATCTACTATCGATACATGATTGCACAAATCCAAGAAGAAGATCCAGACCTCAAGTTCAGAATCCTTCCAACCTATTCAGATTTGCATAAAATGTAGGAAAGGACTTCACTAATTGCCATGGTTAGCATAAGGACTGCCTCTACATCTGCAGATTAGGAAGGACGGGATAGAAAGAATCCCATACAATTGCCTCCATCTAACTAAAATGCTACCGGACCCTCAAATCCGTCCGGCTCGGTTACCAGACAAGAGTTTCATATGCTGCTTCAAGAGTTGACCTAGAGTCGACAACAACTAACTAAACAACTATGTGCCAATGCAAAGTTGACCAACCAGCTAAACCGCCAAAGGCGTAGGAGATCTAGAAGGAATCGTGCCTCTTACTCATCCACCAAGAGTTCATCCTCGTCTGACTACCATCACAGATCTACACGTCCCCAGCTATATGGGAGCTACACACAAGCCAATAGACATCAACCCACTATGACTATTGGACAGTAGAGAGTTGGCCCATCGACCAGCTTCCAAACCGGACCCTCCTCTCGGTGAGGTATTGTTCCTCACTACACCACAGAGCACCGCGCTGCCACCACCACTGTTGAACCAAGGTTTGATGCCCGAAATTAGCCAGATCTAAACCATCATCAGCATGGGCACACTCCTGAGCTATACGTCCCTGAAGACTTGGAGCCAAGGATGCGAGACGTTGACCGTCGACAGTGCCTAGTCCAGCCTCGCACTGTGGAACTCGACCACACTTTGGCTCAACATGCACAGAACGTACAGATGTCGGATATACCAACTATGATTCGTCAGATGATCAATGAGAGTCAGAGTCTTACTAATGATGACTGGGGAATCTCCTGGAGTCATACCCCTTTTACAGAATAAATACTCTATCTTGAACCCCTCGGCGATTTAGAATGCCGACTCTACCAGTCTACGAAGGGAATTCTGATTCGAATCAACATATCTTAAAGTACGAATGGCTGACGAATGCTGCAAGGGCTGATGATGCAGTAAAATGCCGTATTTTTCCCATTTCTTTGGGGGGCATTGCTACTATGTTGTTCACACGATTTCCACATGGATCCATTTCTTGCTTCGACTAATTGGCCACCAAGTTTGTAGAACAATTCCAAATGCATATTGCAAGGCCAAAGGACGTTAACACTCTATTAGTGTCACCCAGGCTCCAGGAGAGACACTCAAATGCTACTTAAAGAGATCTCATGCTACGTGTGCATAGATAAGCAATCTCAATGACAACTTTATATTAGCATTGACTAAACGGATTGATCCTAATTTCGAGATCGGAAATTGGTTGGCTGGAAAGACTCCCGTGTCATTGGACCATTTCTGCACCAAGGAAGCCTAGTTCTTGAGTAGGGAGGACGCGAAATAGTCTAGGAAACAGGATTACACGGGGCCCAGTATAGAAGGAATCCAAAGTTATGTTGCGGTTATGCAGTCCGGGGAGAGTTCCAGAAAAGTTCAGTTAAATATCCAGAACAAGCAGACTTGGCAGAGGAATAATGGAAATCAAAATAAAAACGAGATCAAAACCATGGTCCGCGACGTAGAGCCCCAATGTTTAATAATTATACTCCACTGAATACATCGCTAGAGAATGTATATCTACAGATCTGCAATACTATGCAGCACAAGAAGCCTGCAATGAAGCCATCATCGGAGAGGCAGATCCAGAATTTTTTTCCGTAGGTTTTATGAGAGTTATGGCTACAATACAAATGAGTGTCGTCATTTGCAGGATCTCATCGAGAAGTTGATTAGAGAACGGAAGTTGGATTAGTTTGTGCGGATGCCGCAATTAGGAGGTGCGGATCCATCAACTCAGAATCGTGTACCAAACCAAAAAGACAGGAGGAACCCGCTCGTACCGGTGGGATGTTGGTAATAAATATAATAAGTGGTGGTCCGCATCCAGCAGATCGAAGCTGGAGGAAAATGGAGTTGTATGCCAGCTCTATCAGGCATGTGGACTTCGAGCGTTGTAGTAGTTGTGATGATGGGGCTCCGACCAAGCAACAGAAGACGATACTCGATGACATCGTGTTTCTAAACAGAGATGCTGATAAGGTTGAAGCCCCAACTTTCGATCCATTTGTCATATCTGCTAATGTAGGCCCTGCTTGGATGAAGAGGTCTTGGTTGACAATGGAAGCTCCGTGAATATTTTGTTTAAGCGAGCTTATGATTTGATGAAGATGGAGGCCAAAGATTTGAAACTCTACCATGCTCGAATCCACAGCTTCAATAGGAGTGCTACTATACCCACTAGAATTGTGGAACTGCCAGAGGAGTTGGGAGTTGGAGAACGCCGGAGGATCCGAATACTACAGTTTGTTGTTTTGGACATAAACTCCCCTTACAATGCTTTTGGGCCGACCGACCCTTGCTGAATTTAGGGCAGATATTTCACCATGGTGCTTGACACTGAAATTCCCCACCAATCGTGGGATCGGAGTCGTTCAAGGATATCAGGCAGCTGGACAAGCCTGTTATGTTGCTAAGCTGCACGAGGCGCAGCGAAAAGAGAAAGGAAAGGCCATAGAGGAATCTCTATGCGTCCGTTTTGCTGATAATTGACAATTGGTGCCTGGGCCCATGCCCGGGCACCCCAACCAATTCCAAAGGGACCTGGACCCGAGTGACAGTGAAAGTAAAGACGAAACTAAAGACAGTCAAGCTTCCTCGGTCGAACTAACGGTTGATGTACCAATCGATGATGATGATTCAAAGATGATAAAGATTGGATCTTAGTTAAGCCAACAGACGCAACAAAAATTGGTTGAATTTTTCCGGGCGAATCTCGACATATTCGCCTGGATGCATTCCGATATGTGTGGGATCTCATCGAACATCGCGAGCCACACCCTGAATATTGACCGATGGTGTATCCCGGTCAAGCAGAAAAGGCGTGGTATGGATTCAAAGAGATCTGCCGTCTTTAAAGAAGAGGTCAATAAGTTAAAATCGAAGGGTTTATCCGAGATGCCTTATACCCGAAGTGGGTATTGTTATCCCGCTTTTTGGCAAAGCCGCGATACCAAAAGAGCGATTGAAAAGGAAGGACCGTTCGCCTCAGAGGTTGATCGTATTTCCTTTCGCCATGGATATCACTGAATTTTATCCGAGTCCAGAATGAGCTACAATTGATGGGACACTGCAAGAAAGGCCACAGGAGACAGCATTTCAAATTTCAAGTCGATCCGAGTTCGTATGCTCAAGTTATGATCGAGGCAACTTGGAGGGAACACACTGATTTCGAACCCATAATGATGGTTGTCTTCGAATCCATCGTCACGCCCCAGTTCGAAATCATCACTTCGAACCCATCAAGTTCGAAACCATAACATTCGAAACCCTCGGGATGCCTCGACCTCGAACCCATCAGAGAGTAGCTGGTTCGAACCCATACTCGGCTGCCTCAGTTCGAAACCATCGGACATGCATGCTTCGAACCCATACATAAGCTTCGTTCGAAACCATCCCTGAAGTCGTGTTCGAACCCATCATAGAGCCATGCTTCGAACCCATCACAAAGGCCTTCTTCGAACCCATCCTGTTTTGCCTTGTTCGAACCCACTGGGTCAACCCACGTGTCTTCCATCGGTTCGAAATCACCGAGATACACGGAGTCGAAGCGGTCAACACGGAGCGAAGTCCGGATCGGTTCGAAACTTGCGCTCCACGTCACCACGAAGTCGCGTGCCATGATGGATTCGAAACCATCGTTTCGAAACCATGGGTTCGAACCAAACAGCCGTGCCGTGAATCCTATTTCGAACCCATCATATCTCCCAATCTACTGATCCAAATGTCATGAAATTTTCACAGATGCTAGCATACATGTTGAAGAATGTCCTCGCCAAATTTCACCTCGATTGGATGAATTCTTGATCGGTTCGAATGGAGTTCGAACCGATGCCAAAGTGGGCCCAAACTTCCCTAGAACGTACGTGTGGGCCCCCTCACGTGCCAGAAGTGGTCTCCCGAGTTTTCAGCAAAATATCAGCAGCCTACGCCTATAAATAGAGCCCCAGGGCCAACAGAAAATGGATCTTCTGACTCTGAGACGCCGAGACTCTGCCGGATCAAGATCTCCATCATCCTACATCATAATTCTATTGTTGATTTCGAATTTCCAGTTGTAACTTGCTGTGGATCGCTGTAACAACTTGTAATCGTTGAAAGAGAATCAATAAAACATCAAAAAACTTCACAGTGGACGTAGGCAACACGCCGAACCACTATAAATCGCTTGTCTACGCATTTACTTTACTGTTGATTGGAGTTTTTGTTAGATAATATCTGTTTTGAACTTGCATTCTTGACTATTATCTCTTCAACGACTCCCGAAGAGTGTTGTGCCCAATTTTGACACAAACACTTTGGTGCTTTCACTGAGAAACTCCAGATTTTCTCCTGCTCGTTGGATCTGTCATCGATACCGGATTGAATAAATCTAAGAGAGAGATCCAGATTGTTAAATCCAACTTCCTTCCCTTCTATTCAGATTTGCATAAAGTCTAGGAAAGGAACTCAACTGTAAAAATGGTTAGCACAAGAACCACCTCGAACGCCGTCAATCAAGAAGGACAGGATAGACAGAATCCTGCCCCTCTGCCTCCACCTAATGAAGATGCCGCTGGGCACTCCGAACCGTCGGGTCCGGTTACCCGACAAGAATTGCAGTTGTTACTTCAAGAGCTGACCCAGAGTCGGCGACAACTAGAAGAACAGCTACGCGCCAACGCTGAGCTAATCAACCAGCTGGATCGCCAGAAACGAAAACGATCCACGAGAGATCGTGCTTCCCGCTCTTCTAGCGAAAGTTCTTCATCTTCTGATTATCATAACCGACCTCCACGACCCCGGTTAGATGAGGGTCGTATGCCATCCGCTGGAAACCAACCGATATTGACCGTTGGACAAACAAGAGTTGGTCCGTCAGCCAGTTTCCAAACCGGACCCTCCTCCCGAGGGGGTGCCATTCCTCACCACGCCGCTGAATACCGCACCGCTAGCGTTGCGGCTGAACCAGGGGTCGACGCTCGAGATCAGTCGGACCCGGACCGTCGTCAAAGCGGTCATACTCCTGAACCGTATGTCCCAGAGGACTATGAGCCGAGAAGGCGAGATTTGAACCGTCAACGATATCCGGCTCAAACCCAAAGTATGGAACGTGACCACACTCCGGCGCAAATGCCGGATCTATCAACTATGATACGACAGATGATTCGTGAGAGTCAGGGATTCACAAACGACGATTGGGGGGTTTCCCGAAGTCACACTCCCTTTACGGACGACATTCTTAATGCTGAACCCCCACGGCGATTCCGAATGCCCACTTTGCCCATGTATGAGGGAAACTCCGATCCCAATCAACATATTCTAAAATATGAATGGTCGATGACGGCTGCCAGAGCTGACGACGCTGTGAAATGTCGTAGTTTCCCCATATCACTGGGGGGCATCGCCACCATGTGGTTCACCCGATTGCCTCCTCGATCCGTCTCCTCATTCGACCAGCTGGCCACAAAATTCGTTGAGCAATTTCGCATGCACGTCGCAAGGCCGAAAGATGTCAACACTCTATCCAGTGTCACGCAAGCTCCCGGAGAGACGCTCAGACACTACTTAGAAAGATTCCATACTGCATGTGCGGAGATTAGTAATCCAAATGATAACTCCATCCTTATGGCGTTAACCAAGGGGATCGACCCCGATTCTGAATTTGGCAATTGGCTAGCTGGAAAACCACCTGCGTCATTGGACCGTTTCCATGCCAAAGCAGCTCAATTCCTGAGACGGGAAGACGCGAAACAGTCTAGGAAGCAAACTGACGCAGGATCAAACGCGGGAGGAACCCAAAGCAATGTTGCAATAAAACAATCCGGTGAGAGCTCCGGAAAAGTTCAGTTGAACATTAAAAATAAACAAGCTCGGCGAAGAGAGAGCGTGAATCAAATTAAAAAACAAGATCAAAATAGCGGTCCGCAACGCAAAAATCCGAAGTTCGACAGTTATACTCCTCTGAATACTTCATTGGAGGACTTGTATTTACAAACCCGTAGTACAATTCAATATGAAAAACCTGCTCCGAGACCGTCGTCGGAGAGACAAATCCAAACAGGAAAGTTTTGTAGGTTCCATGAAAGCTACGGGCACGATACGAACGAGTGTCGTCACTTACAGGACCTCGTTGAAAAACTGATCAGGGAGAGGAAGCTTGATCGATTTGTGCGGACACCGCAACCCAGGGAAGCAGGTCCATCAAATCAAAACAGTGAACCCGATCGACCGAGGCATGAGGACTCCAATGGTCCTCGCGGGAGATTGGTGATAAACGCCATCAGTGGCGGACCGACTTTCTCAGGAGCCTGGAACGACGAGGATCTTCGTCACTGTCACACATGACAGGCTCATTCAATCTATGAATATTTTGCAATTTCATTTACATTCTGATATTTGATTTTGTAATAAGGCACTGACTTTGCCATATTTTCTCATTTCAGCAATAAAACATTATCTCTTCAAGCTAAAGCTGTGATTCATCGAATACAACATTCAACAATCACGACACACGAAGAGCTAAGTTCCATCGAACAATGGAATTTATTCAAATAGCGAGTGATTGCGTTACAACCGGCCACTCACTAAGTGAAACCCCAGCTCGGGGGCAAGCCAACACATCGAAGGCTAAACTGGACCAACACACGACAGTCCATTCAATAATTCATTCCCGGAGTGCGAACGGACTCCAACTTCCCACTGCGTGAATTAGAGTATAAACATTTAACAATTCGTTCCCGGAGTGCGAACGGACTCCAACTTCCCGCAGCGTGAATTGGAGTATAAACATTTAACAATTCGTTCCTAGAGCGCGAACGGACTCCAACTTCCCACAGCGTGAATTGGAGTATAAACATTTAACAATTTGTTCCCGGAGTGCGAACGGACTCCAAATTCCCAGAGCGTGAATGGGAGTATAAACATTTAACAATTCGTTCCCAGAGCGCGAACGGACTCCAACTTCCCACAGCGTGAATTGGAGTATAAACATTTAACAATTCGTTCCCGGAGTGCGAACGGACTCCAACTTCCCGCAGCGTGAATTGGAGTATAAACATTTAACAATTCGTTCCCGGAGTGCGAACGGACTCCAACTTCCCGCAGCGTGAATTGGAGTATAAACATTTAACAATTCGTTCCCAGAGCGCGAATGGACTCCAACTTCCCACAGCGTGAATTGGAGTATAAACATTTAACAATTCGTTCCCGGAGTGCGAACGGACTCCAACTTCCCGCAGCGTGAATTGGAGTATAAACATTTAACAATTCGTTCCCGGAGTGCGAACGGACTCCAACTTCCCACAGCGTGAATTGGAGTATAAACATTTAACAATTCGTTCCCGGGGTGCGAACGGACTCCAAATTCCCAGAGCGCGAATTGGAGTATAAACACTTAACAATTCGTTCCCAGAGCGCGAACGGACTCCAACTTCCCACAGCGTGAATTGGAGTATAAACATTTAACAATTCGTTCCCGGAGTGCGAACGGACTCCAACTTCCCACTGCGTGAATTGGAGTATAAACATTTAACAACTCGTTCCCGGAGCGCGAACGGACTCCAACTTCCCGCAGCGTGAATTGGAGTATAAACATTTAACAATTCGTTCCCAGAGCGCGAACGGACTTCAAATTCCCGCAGCGCGAATTGGAGTGTAAACATTTAATAATTCGTTCCCGCTGCACGAACCAACCCATCAATGCGGACTCCAAATTCCCAGAGCATGCATTGGAGTATGAACATCAATTCAAAGTTCCCGGAGTGCGAACCGAAGCATCCGTGCAAACCCCATACTCCCGAAATGCGAGTTGGAGTATAAATGTCAATTCCGGGTTCCTGAAGTACGAACCCAAACATACATGTTTTATCCAAGCTCCCGGCGTGTGAATTGGAGCACCAACACCGAGTCAAAGTTCCCGTAGAGCAAACTAAAGCGTTAATACTAACTCCGAGTTAGTAGAGTGCAAGTTGGAATGTGAACACCATTCCCAAGTTCCCGGAGCGCGAACCATGTTACAAGCATCAATAACACTCGAACTCCTGGAATGCAAACCAAGTCATCGATCTCAAATTAATCCAAGTCCCCGGAAGGCGGACGTGTGCTCAAAACTTGCAACAAGTGCGATCAACCATCATAAATACAAGTGTTGTTCCCCAAGACTGGGGGGCACGAAAGCTAAGTGTCAATCACTCACCGAAGTGATACAACGTCCGAAGTTCAACTCATTCATCAATCGCAACTTGTGACCAAGGTTCTCAGGCGTGGCAAATGAAACGAGCTCTACTTAAACGGTAAAAACACCACAAAAACTCCGGACCGAGAGCAAAACACTGCAAGTACTTAAGCACAAATAAAGCAAGAGTTGAAACAAAGAAACTAAAGTTTATTTCAACTAACTAAAAATGAGGGCTTACATATGAAAAAGTTTTCCCAAAAACAATCCCTGCTAGCAGGGGCCGAACCTGCATCTATACACGGCTTACTAACAAAAAACAAGAAACAAGTACCTATCTACCAAAACATCTACTTGTAAAGCCAGTCTATTTCTTCTTCCTTTTCGTCTTCCTTATTAGTGGTTCATCATTATCAGAATCACTAGCGACAGAAATTCTTTTTGAGTGCCTCCTCTTCGGCGGTGACTCTTCGGCTGGGGGCATGATATCGATGTCCTCCTCAGAGCCCGAATCAACGGGGAGGCTTCCCGCCGGAGGAGTAGGGGGGACTGGGTCTATGACGGAAGATGGGATAGTGCCACCCGACGACACTACCCTAGCAGACGCTGGACTATGCGCCGTCGTGCTGCCACCGGCGCTACCACTGTGCCCCGCAGCTTCTATTTCAGCGCTGATTTCAGCCAAAATTTCCTCTTCTCGAGTCGCTTGGGCTTGGCTGGGGGCATCTGCAGCTTGCATCGAAGAGCTTGAGGTCGGCGGGGGATCACTGACGATGATAAACTGTAAGTCCGTAGAGAAACCGCCCTGCTCACCGAGCAGCTCGCTCACCATCTGTTCCTCGAGAGATAACCCACTCCCCTGTGCCGCCTCGATCGATACCGCAGTTACAGCAGTGGTCTCGGTGGCGATGGCCTTAATCTTTTGGCTTGATTCTTGAGCCGTGACTGTCGGCGCAACCTCCGTCACTAGGCAAAAACAATAAGTTATTAGTAACTTCTTCAAAACAAACTCTTTATTTACAAAACACTTGAGATAATTTCGAAATACCTTCTCCAGTTTGACTCGCAGACGGCTGAACGACCTCGGAAGTGTGCTCATGGATAGGGGATAAGTGCGGCCGCTCCGGGTCGTAAGCAGGAACAGGTGGCAAGCTGACCGCAGACACAGGCACTGACAAAGGCGATGTGGTGACTTCAGTGACATCCGCATGGTGCTCAACACCCGATCCCTCTCCAACTTCCAGGGAACGACCACCCACCATCTCCTTCTCATGAGCAATGATAGCATCATGAAGGACCTTCTTTTCATCCTCAGTCAATAGCCGGTTCTCAAGCTCGAATCGGTCAACCGATTCGCCCGGGTGCGCTTCCCCCTCTTCCTCGACCAATCGTTCCCAAGCGCTGCGAAGGTGAACGGGATAATCTTGAAGCCAGGCTAAATTTCGGTGTTTTAACACGTTGGCGTTATAAGTTATAAGCAGATCTTCGATATCGGCCTCTAGCCTGGCCTCTGCCTGTTGAACTTTCTCCTCCACCTCTGTCTCGACCGCTTGAACTTTCGCCACTGCAGCATCCCTTTCGGTGCGAAGAATCACAGCTTGTTCGCACGCCTCCTGAGCTGCGCTATTCGCATCATCCCTTTCCTTGGCGATTTCAGCAAATTTTGACTTAAGCTCGTTCAACTCCTTCAGGGCTGCGTCCCTCTCTGCAGTAACCAATGTGTTTCGATGACCCATGTCCTCAACCGTGGCGTAGTGTTCGCGTTTCATCCTATCCATGATTGCCTGGGCTTCATCGGCTTTTTTAGTGGCCTCTATTTCGGATTTACGGGATGATTCAGCCTCAGTATTCAGCACTTGAATGATGCGATCTCTTTGTGCTAACTCGGCTTGCAATTTTTCAATGGTGGCCGCTCGTTCGAAAGCCAAGGCCGATGCTTTTTCGGCCGCCTTGTACCACACCTTGTATTGTGCGTAGAAATCGTGCACGTAATCAAGCGCCCACCGCTCGGCCTCCGGTGGGATTCTTTTCAAGTTCGGGGGAAAGACATAATTGTCGAAGCAGATATTCGGGAATTCTCTCTTCAGCTGCGCAAGCCTAATCGCTCCTTCTCCCGTAATTTCAGTAGGAGGTTCCTCCGCAACTGTCGGCGCCGACACCTCAGATCTAGAAGCTTGAGAAACCGACACATGTCGAGAAGAATCACGAGGGACGCGAACGGGAGGTTGTACGGGATCTCTGGAAGGAGGAGGGGTGCGCGATCGCGATCGATGCCTATGGCCCTTGTCCGAATCGTATCTCTCATGACTAGAATATCCGGAACGTCCCTGGTCATAATACCCGGAGCGTCCTTGGTCATAGTCTCTATCCCCCTCTCGCCTGCGCGAATCATAATAAGAAGACTTGCGGGCATGTCGAAGACTCCCTAGCATTGAACCTCGTTTAGACATAGTATCTGCAAAGCAAAGTAAAATCGAATTAGTCACTCTTCGAATCAGGTAGTTTACAACCAAAAGTTATGCAGTGTCGTGAAGTGTGTGTGAATATGCATTCCCCCCGACCAACCAGAAATGTCGACCTCGCTAGTAATAAGAGGCTCGCTCAATTCTAGATTACGATGGAACTCCTCCAACCCGGCATCATGTTGAAAAGACACATCTTCCGGGATTGGAAGGTCGGCAAGCCCTTCACAGAGACTTTCAGTACGCGGAGGAGACATCTCAGAGATTCTAACTCCGGAAGAGGACCGGGCAGTGACAACCGATTTCCGTCTCCCCCACTTAGTTGACTTAACCATGGCAGCCTTGCCTTTTCTCTGCTCCGCGACATCCGAAGCTACATCCGTAGGCTCGATCAGCGGCTCATCGTCAGTATGAGTTCTTTCAGAGTCAGCCTCCTCGGCTATGACAACTTCGGGCTTCTTATGTTTGACTCGTTTCTTAGGAACGATCCTTTGTGCCACCTCAAACCTTATACTCTGTCCTCGTTCAATCAGCCCAAAGGTCCGGAGATTCCTATCGGTCAAAAGCAACTCGATGTCCCTATCTTCGCTCGGGACTTCTCGAAGTACTCGCACCATCTCCTTAAACTCTTCACCTTCGGGTCGCGGGATCGTTGCTGTAAAAAGAAAAAATTAATATAAGTTCCACTTCGGCAGCAATTGTCGTAGTAACTATTTAAGAACTCGGTTATACTCACGTCTGAATAACCATCGCCGGGCAAATCCTGGAGGACATCTGACATAAAACCATTCTGTCCTATAGTAACTCAGCCTTGTCCAGGATCCGGTGACCACTTGACAATTTCTCACCGCCTCCAGAAATGTGAAAGAAGGATAATCACCACGAGTTTTGAAGTTGAACAAGTATCTAATTTCGATTGGAAGCGGCGGTCGATTGAGACATTCCATAAATGCAATGAACAAGCTATTGATCGACGCATATCCGTTCGGATGCAGCTGAGATGGGGAGATCCTCAAAAACGACAATACTTCTCTTATATACTCGTTGAACGGGGGAAGTGTCCCGGCCGCACACGCGTGGCGATTAAATGCTGTATACCCTTCTGGCGGATTATGTGGTCTATCATTCGGCCCCGGCAGTAACACATCATCCAGTGACAAGCCGTGCCTCAAACAAATTCTTCCCAACATGTCTTCAGAGATATTCGATGGAACGGAATCTGATGGATTGGCAATGAACGACGCATCAGGAAGTTCGTCCGGAGCCGGACCGATGATCTCAGGATCTATATCCGGAACTTCTAGCCTCGGAGGGGCTGTACCTTGAATCTCCTGCTGCTGTGAACTTGAAGGTTCCATAACTAGCTAACTCAGGAGAAACCATCGTTAGACGACAAAGAACCCGTGTGTTCCCCAGTGTAAAGTGTATGAATGTGTGTGGTACCGTGCCATGCATTACTTGAACAAATGTTGCAGAGTTAAAGTGAACATTCAAACGAAAAAGCTACGAAGTTCAGCAATAATGACCGTCATCGCTGACCGTCATCACTAAATCGTTTATATGATGGAAGTCAGTTCGAATATAAGTTGTTATAGTTCCATCGACGAGCTTCAAAAGGCAATCAAATATGCAGTTCAATATCCAAGTCCAAATATGCAGGAATGAAGCTCGTCGGAGTTGTGCTTGAAAAATTTCAAATTTTGGAATCCATCATATAGGGTTCGAAATCATCACAGAGGCTTCGTTCGAACCCAACCGAACACCTCTACCTTCGAACCCATCCAAACTTCGTTCGAACCCATGCGTTCGAAACCATCATGACAGTGCTTCGAACCCATGCGTTCGAACCCATCCTGACATCGTTTCGAAACCATGCGTTCAGGCGCGCTTCGAAACGATGGCCAAATGACAAATTCGAACCGATACAGAAACCCTTAACTTGACATCGGTCGCGTTCGAAACGATCCACTTCGAATCGATACGAGGTTGTAGACTTCGAAGCGATAGCCTATGGGTTCGAATCCATCGATTCGAAAGGATCCCTCGAATCCCCCAATCGGCGCGAACTACGCATCCCAACAAGGACATTCCAAGGATCGATTCAAAATCCAATGGAAACACACCACCGTCGTCGCTTCGAACTCGAGCCCACACATCGATTCGAATCCCTCCCAAACCAGATCTGGTTTTGCCAATCTCGAAGCTATGCAATCGATGAAGAGAAATGGGTTTGAAATAACTTCGTCGCTTGAATCCGAGGCTAATTACCTAGTTTAAGCAATGGATTCGAGAGATTTAAGTCTTAAATCTTGATGGATTCGAAAACACGACGCAGTATTTTCTCCTTAGAAGCTTCGAAGCGATGAAGAGCGCAGTGGAAAAGTAAAAAGTGAAAAAGTAGCAGGTCTACTGCTATTTATATGGAGGGTTGGTGATGACCGGGACGGTTCGAGTTCCGGTGAAGTTGACCGATTGCAACGGGTCAGAAGGCAGAGTCGTTTCGAAACCAATCTTCGAACCCATACGCTTGAGGCTCCATCGTGTGAAGCACACGGACCACTGCTGAGAACAATAGTTTCGTAACCATCCAAATCATCGATTCGAAGATCATTTTCGAAACCACAGAAACGAACTACTAATTCGAAACCATCCTTCCACATCGGTTCGAATGGCAATTTCGAACCCATCACCACACAAGTATACTCCATACTTTCAGACCGTTTCGAATGTCAATTTCGAATCCATCAATGCTCCAATGCATCGATTCGAAATCTCATATTCACACAACCCATCATTGCACGGGCATACCGCGTCCATACAAACACGAATTTCGAACCCATCAACGCTCAAGTGCATCGGTTCGAAACATTACACTTGCGCAATACAAATTCTATTTCTTCAACCTTCAATATCGGTTCAGGAGAGGATCGATACGGAGGAAATTTCCACAACAACCACTAAGCGTTGTCTCAATTCAAATTTCAAAATCGGTTCAGGAGAGAATCGATACGAAATTCTGCAGCAAACCAAACCGACAACGACTCGTGGACGCACGACGTTAACAAGGTCCAAATTAACATATGTGCATACATGTCGGACTAACATTCGATTTTGAATATTCACAGGGATCAAACACTATTCCCGTTACAAATGCGACAGCCAACGGCTAAGCACTATTATACAGCAATCAATCATATCAACGCAAGGTTACGGCAATACAGCATACGAGTTTCAACAAAAAAGAGAGCAATGATTGTTCAGATAGAAATGGCAGCTATTCAAAGCACGTCATGTTCCTACAAGACGTACTTTGGGGGGCAAAATGTTATCCCGCTTTTTGGCAAAGCCGCGATACCAAAAGAGCGATTGAAAAGGAAGGACCGTTCGCCTCAGAGGTTGATCGTATTTCCTTTCGCCATGGATATCACTGAATTTTATCCGAGTCCAGAATGAGCTACAATTGATGGGACACTGCAAGAAAGGCCACAGGAGACAGCATTTCAAATTTCAAGTCGATACGAGTTCGTATGCTTAAGTTATGATCGAGGCAACTTGGAGGGAACACACTGATTTCGAACCCATAATGATGGTTGTCTTCGAATCCATCGTCATGCCCCAGTTCGAAATCATCACTTCGAACCCATCAAGTTCGAAACCATCACATTCGAAACCCTCGGGATGCCTCGACCTCGAACCCATCAGAGAGTAGCTGGTTCGAACCCATACTCGGCTGCCTCAGTTCGAAACCATCGGACATGCATGCTTCGAACCCATACATAAGCTTCGTTCGAACCCATCCCTGAAGTCGTGTTCGAACCCATCATAGAGCCATGCTTCGAACCCATCACGAAGGCCTTCTTCGAACCCATCCTGTGTTGCCTTGTTCGAACCCACTGGGTCAACCCACGTGTGTTCCATCGGTTCGAAATCACCGAGATACACGGAGTCGAAGCGGTCAACACGGAGCGAAGTCCGGATCGGTTCGAAACTTGCGCTCCACGTCACCACGAAGTCGCGTGCCATGATGGATTCGAAACCATCGTTTCGAAACCATGGGTTCGAACCAAACAGCCGTGCCGTGAATCCTATTTCGAACCCATCATATCTCCCAATCTACTGATCCAAATGTCATGAAATTTTCACAGATGCTAGCATACATGTTGAAGAATGTCCTCGCCAAATTTCACCTCGATTGGATGAATTCTTGATCGGTTCGAATGGAGTTCGAACCGATGCCAAAGTGGGCCCAAACTTCCCGAGAACGTACGTGTGGGCCCCCTCACGTGCCAGAAGTGGTCTCCCGAGTTTTCAGCGAAATATCAGCAGCCTACGCCTATAAATAGAGCCCCAGGGCCAACAGAAAATGGATCTTCTGACTCTGAGACGCCGAGACTCTGCCGGATCAAGATCTCCATCATCCTACATCATAATTCTATTGTTGATTTCGAATTTCCAGTTGTAACTTGCTGTGGATCGCTGTAACAACTTGTAATCGTTGAAAGAGAATCAATAAAACATCAAAAAACTTCACAGTGGACGTAGGCAACACGCCGAACCACTATAAATCGCTTGTCTACGCATTTACTTTACTGTTGATTGGAGTTTTTGTTAGATAATATCTGTTTTGAACTTGCATTCTTGACTATTATCTCTTCAACGATTCCCGAAGAGTGTTGTGCCCAATTTTGACACAAACAGGTATCCAATCCCGTACCTGTTCGAAAGCCGAATGGGAAATGGAGGATGTGTGTTGATTACTTTGACTTAAACAACGCTTGCCCGAAAGATAGTTTTCCACTTTCCAAAATTGATTAGCTAGTAGATTCAACGGCTGGGCATGAGTTATTATCTTTTATGGATGCTTATTTCGGTTACAGCCAGATACCCATGCACTTACCCGACCAAGAACATACCAGCTTCATGACCAATCTAGGACTCTATTGCTATAAGGTCATGCCTTTTGGACTCAAGAACGCCGGGACAACGTACCAACGACTAGTCAACCGGATGTTTGCCAACCAGATCGGGAAGACCATGGAAGCATGTATAGACGACATGCTGGTAAAGTCGTAATTCTCCACTGATCATGTAAGAGACTTGGAATCAATGTTCAACATCCTTCAAGAATACAAGATGAAACTCAATCCACTGAAATGTCATTTTGGAGTCACATCCAAAAAATTCCTTGGGTTTATTTTAAACGCTCGAGGAATAGAAGCAAATCCCGAAAAGATCTGGGCAATCAGAAATCTTCAAACTTCAAGAACCATAAAGCAAGTCCAGAGCCTCAATGGGAAGGTAGCAGCATTGAGTAGGCTCATTTCAAAGTCCATCGACAAGTGCATTCCCTTCTTTGATCTGATCCGAAAAGGAAGATGAAACTTTGAATGGACCACGGATTGTGAAGGTGCATTCCAAGCACTGATTCAACATCTTTCCACACCGCCGTTTTTGTCAAAGCCCATCGATCACGAGCAATTATACCTTTAACTGGTGGTATCAGAAAACGTAATCAGTGCTGCCTTAGTTTGGCAGGAAGACTGGGTGCAAAAACTGGTCTATTATGTTAGTAAACGGTTAACCGGAGCTGAGAAAAATTATCCAAAGCTAGAGAAATTAGCTTATTGCCTTGTTATTGCCTCAAGAAAGTTCCGTCCATATTTTCATGCTCATCCCATCACTGTTTACACCGATCAGCCATTTCGATAGGTCCTTACGCGGCCTGAGACGTCTGGTTGGTTACTCAAATGGAACATTGAACTGAGCCAGTTCGACATTACCTACACTCCATGGCGAGCAATTCAAGGGCAAGTCCCAGTAGATTTCATAGCCGAATTTACCGTTCCAGAGGACTTGCCCGAGACCAATAAATCTTTCGAATATATCTGGAAGCTGCATACTGATTGTGCATCTAACGATCGGTGCTCAAATGCTGGAATAGTACTTGAAACCCCCGAAGGCCAATCCATACGCTATGCCTTGAAATTTGATTTTTGTGTGACCAATAAAGAAGCTGAATATGAAGCCTTGCTTGCTGGATTGAAACTCGCTCATGATTTGGGAATTATTTCTGTGGAAGTTTATTGTGATTCACAATTAGTTGTACGCCAATTTCGGGGTGAATATCAGGCCAAAGATCGAAGACTGGTTGCTTATCCAGATCGAGTCCAAGAAATACTAAATCAGTTTGATTATTATGTCATCTTCTACAACCCCATGAGTGCAACCAAAAGGCTGATTCATTGGCGAAATTAGCAAGTACAAACGAAGCCTAGCAAATGGGACTCGTTTCTGTTGAAACGTTATCCTCCCCGAGCATTGATCAGATGGAGACAGACTATGTATTTGAAATCACTCCCAATAAGGAGTTGTGGATGTCTTTGTACCAAAATTACATCGAACATGGAACGCTGCCTAAGTGCAGAAGTGAGAAGAGACAGATTCTTCGAAAAGCTTCTCGGTTCACCATTTAGAATGGAGTCATGTATATAAGAGGATATTTCGTTCCTCTCCTCCGATCTATCGCACATGATAAAATCAAACGAGTGTTACATGATGTACATGAAGCAGAACGTGGCGATCACACCGGTAGGCAAGCTCTTGCTAAGAAAGTACTCCGATATGGATATTAGTGGCCAAGTGTAAACCGTGATGCAGCAGAGTACGCCACGAAGTGCGATAGATGTCAAAAGCATGCTCAAATTCCTAGAGCCCCACGTACTGAGATAACCCAAATGGTCAGTCCATGGCCGTTTGCAATATGGGGCATTGATATCATTGGCTCTCTTCCTTTAGCCAAAGGTGGCGCGAAATACGCCATCGTCGCAGTTGATAACTTTACCAAGGTTGCCAAAGCTGAACCTCTTGCTACAATCACGACGAAAAAGGTGATCAACTTTGTAGTTTGCAATATTATCTGCCGGTTTGGTCTCCCGCATACCATCATCACCGATAAAGGAACCCAGTTCGACAGTGTTGAATTCAAGGATTTCTGCCAACGATTCCATATCCACAAGAAATTCTCTACAGTTGCACACCCTCAAGCAAATGGCCAGGTTGAAACTGTTAATAAGATTATCAAGTCTATTCTGAAAAAGCGACTGGAAAATCCCATGGCTTTATAGGCTTACCTGACAACCCACAAGTCCGCAACCGGACACGCTCCATTCTCTCTATCCTATGGTTCAGAAGCCGTTATTCCAGTCGAAATGGAAGTACCTTCTCATCGTGTGACTTACTACGATCCAAAGACAAATGCTATATTCCTTGTAGAATCCTTAGATTTGTTAGACGAGAAGCGTGAAGAGGCTGATTTAAGAGCAGCCGCGTATCGAAGCTGAGTCTCCCGATTATACAATGCTAAGGTTCGACCACGAACCTTTGAACTCGGGAATCTCATCCTCGAGAGGATTTATCCAGTTCCTTCGCATATGAAACCAACTTGGAAAGGACCATATGTGATTGCACAAAAGCTCGAAGATGATACGTTTAAGTTATCGACCATTGGCGGTCTTACTTTGCCGAAAGTGTGGAACAGCGAGAGTCTGTGTCACTACTACACATGACAGGCATTACTTATTTTAGTCTATTTTTCATTTGCAATTTGTTTCTGCATTTCGAAATGTGAATTTGTAATAAGGCAATTGACTCAGCCGTATTTTCTCATTTCAGCAATAAAATGACATCTCTTCGAGCCAGAGCTATAATTTATTGAATGTGACGTACAACCAACACGATGCACGAAGAGCTAAATTCCATCATACGGTGGAATTTATTAAAATAGAGAGTGACTGTTATACGACCGGCCACTCACTAAGTGAAACCAAAGCTCGGGGGCAAGTCACTACACTAAATTAAAAAAAGAATTGATACACGACAATCATTTAACTAACTCCAAACTCCCAGAGTGCGAGTTGGAGTACAAACTCATAAATGCGGTTCTAAAGAGGATGGACCCATCCACCTAACAACTTCGACCGTATCCTAACCAATTTCGAGGAGGATGAATCCGTCCATCTAACGACCTCACTTGTTAACTCGGGGTGGATGTGAATCGACCATCCACGATCCTGATAAATCCATTGTTCCCAGAGTGTGAATGAAATTCCAAAAGCCTAAACAGATGTGACTGGTCATCTATTGGCCAACTCCAAATTCCCAGAGTGCGAATTGGATTATAAACATCAACTCTAGGTCCTGTAGTGCGAACAGAGTATAAACACCAACTCCGAATTTCCAAAGTGCGAGTTGGAGTATAAACACCAAATCCAAGTTCCCGAAGTGCGAACTGGGTTACAAACATCAATTATCTCTAGATTCCATGAGTGCGAACCAGATTATCGATCGCAAATAACTCTGAGTCCCCAGAGTGCGGTCAGAGTGTAGACATAACTCGAGTGCGAATGACCACTCATAAACTAACCTAAGTCCCCAGAGCGTGGACTCATTCTTAAAACTTAAACAGGCGTGATCAACTGCTAAAGTTAGAATACAAATCCACAAAAAGCGAATGTGATTGTTATTAAGTGAGCGAGTAGGATTCAACCACTCGACTCACGTCGGTAATAGCATCGACCCGACGATGTTAAGCTCGGTGAAATGAAGGCAAAATGTAGTTGCTAGCTGATTTTTACAACTCATCCTCGAAATTGGGGGTGGGGCTTAAGTGTCAAACATCAACTGAAGCATTGCAACATCAAAGTTCAACATAATCTCCAGTTACGACTCATGTTTATGATCTTTGAACTTAGCAAATAGAAACAAATTCGACTCAAAGGTTGAAACTCTGCAAGTGCACTGGACTGAAATTCAAATACTGGAACACTTATGCATAAACGACAGTAATTGAGTCAAAGCCAAAAATAAAATTTCACTCAAATAACTGTAAATGAAGTTCATGCACAAGTTTTCCAAAATTCCTACTAGTAGGGGCCGAACCCGCATCTATACACGACTTACAAAAGGAAAGCAAAAACCAAATTTTTATCTACCAAATTTTTTGCCGAAGAGGCCTATCTACTACCTTTGCTTTTTTGGCTTCCTCTTTGGTGTGGATCCACTGAAGCCACTAATGATTTTTCACTTCAAGCTCTTGCCTTTTGGCGGATGGTCTCCTGGCGGGAGCATGATCTCAATGTCCTCCTCTGGACTCGAATGTACCGGAATGATTTCTGCAGGTGGAGTCGAAGGTGTTGGATCTACTATAGAGGGTGGAATAAGCACACTGGTATCAACAATTATACCACAAGGTGGCATCATTCTCAACGGAGCTAGGCCAGGCGCCGCCTTTCTACCTCCAGAACTACCACCATGTGTCACTGCCTCCATTTCAGCATTGATTTCGGTCAGTTTTTCTTCCCAGCGAATCGATTGAGCTTCGCTGGGGCAGCGGTGGTCTGCATTGAAGAGCCGAAGGCAGGTGCGAGTCCACTTATGACAAATGGTAAGTCCGCAAAGGGGTCGTTGTGGTGACCGAGGAGTTCATTCATCATCTGCTCGTCGAAAGAAAGTGAGCTCCCCTGCGTTCCATCGATCAGTGCAGTCGTTGTCGTGGTAGTCGCTTTAGTAATAAGGCCTCTTGCACTTGGTGTAATTCTTGGGTTACAGGAGGCGCTACCAGTGTAAATCCAGTCACTGGACAAAGAAAAAGAGAGACTATTAGTAAATGCTTCAAGACAAGTTCCTCTTTTTGAACGCACATGAGAAATGTTCAGAGTACCTTCCTCAGTTTGGCTTGCGGACGACTGAGCGGCTTCGAAGATGTGCTCTTTAATTGGGGATAGCTCCGGATATTCTGGATTATAGGTGGGGATAGACTGGCGCTCAACCGCTGGTGTAGGTTCAAATCATGGTGGAGCAGTAATCATAAGGCTCGTAGTGTGATGCTCGACATATGAGCCTTCCCCAATCTCCTGGTGTTAGGTGCCGAGCTTTTCCCTTTTATGAGAAATCATTGAATCATGGAGAATCTTCCTTTCATCTTCGGTCAACACGCGATTCTCGAACTCGAACTCGTCGAATGATTCACCTAGATGCCCCGCCTTCTCCTCCTCGACCATCTGGCTCCAGGCGTTATAGAGATGTGTAGGATAGTTTTCGAGTCAGGCCAAATTTCTATGTTTCAGCACGTTAGCATTATAGGTGACAAGAAGTTCTTCTACATCAGCCTCTAGCCTAGATTCCGCCATTCGAACCTTCTCCTCGACCTCAGCCTCTGCCGCATGGACTTTCTCCACACCCGTATCCCGTTCGCTTTGAAGCACAACGGCTTGATCACATGCCTCCTGTGATGAGGTTCTGGCGGCATCCCTCTCTTTAATGATTTCAAAAAGTTTGGACTTAAGCTTGTTAAGCTCTTTGAGGGCCGCATCCCGCTCAACAGTGACGGTAGTTTTCCGATGACCCATTTCCTCCACCAGGCGTAGTGTGATTGCCTCATCCTCTCCATGGCCGAGTTGGCCTTGTCGGCTTTTTTAAGGGCCTCGATTTTAGATTTTCGAGAGGACTCAGCTTCAGTATTAAGCACCTGAATGATACGGTCCTTCTGCGCAAGCTCCTTCTCCAACTTCTCAATGACAACTGCTCGCTCAAAGGCCAACTTCAATGCTTTTTACATGGCCTTCCCCCACTTCTCATATTGAGTGTAAATGTCATGAATGTAATCATGCATCGTATTCTCAGCCTATGTTGGAATTCTCTTCAGGTGCGGGAGGAAAATATAACCGTCAAAGCAGATGTCTGGAAAATCCTTCTTCAATTGAGCAAGTTTGATTGCTCCTTCCCCAAAGGCTCGGTAAGGACCTACTCTGCAATTATAGGAGACGTTATTTTAGTTCTATGGTGATAAGTTTCAGGCCTTGAAACATAAGAAGACGGCTCGTGCCGTGAAGTTTTCGGAGGACATGAGACATAAACAGGAGGCTGAGCAGGGTTTCTAGGAGGGGGAGAGTGAGATCGGGATCAGTGTCTATACTCCCTATCTCTGTCATGTCACTCCTATCTAGAGTATCCACGGTCGTAGTCCCTATCTGCCTCTCTCCCACGCGACTCATAATATGTGGAAGATCTGCGAGCTTTTCGAAGACTCCCTAACATTGAGCCTCGACCAGACATTGTATCTGCGAAGTAAAAAAGAAGAGCGGAGTTAATAAGCTTCCAAAGTAAGCAACTTACCACCAGGAATTATGTAGTGCTGCGAAGTTTATATGTATGTGCAATCCTCCGACCAACCGAAAGTGTCGGCCACGCTAGTGCGAAGAGACTTGCTTAAGTCTAAAAACATGCTAAAGCTCATTCAACCTGGCATCATCTTGGAGTGACACGTAATTCGAGATTGGAATATAGGCGAGCCCTTCGAAGAGGTTTTCCACCTACAAGGGAGGAGCCTCCGAAATATTGATCTTAGGAACAGGCAAAGATACAACCATAGATTTTCGTCTCTCTGAATTAAAGAGTTTGAAAGCAGCTGCCTTGCCATTTTTCTTTCCCTTAGAACCTTGAAAGGCATCAGAAGGCTAGGCCACAAGCTCATCATCAGTGGACGTTCTTTTTGGATCAACCTCCTTGGTTATAACAACTCCGGGCATCTTGCACTTAGGTTTTTTCTTCGAGACAGCCTTTAGTGTTCCCTCAAGCCTTATGCTTTGGCTATGCTTGATCAAACCAACAATTCTCAAGTTTCTATCTGTCAGAACCGAGTCCATATCCCTCTCTTCACTCGGAACTTCTTGGAAAACCATACCATTTCCTTGAAATGCACACCTTCGGGTCGTGGAATTGTAGCTGTAAAGGAAAGAGAAGTATCAGTTTGATATCGATTATAATGGTCTTGTTAATTACTAGAAAGAGTTGCAGCACATACGTCTGGCTAATCATCAGCTGGCAAATCCCAGTTGGACGTAGAACCATTCCGTTTTGAAGTAACTCAACCTGGTCCAAGACCCCGTTACCACCTGACAGTTCTTGATGCTTCCATAAACATGAAAGAAGGGTGATCTCCTCGGCTCTTGATGTTAAATAGGTATCTAATCTCGATCGGGATTAGTGGTCGAAAGAGTTGTTCCATGAATACAATGAATAAGCTATTCAACAGAGCATATCCATTGGGGTGCAGTTGAAATGGAGCGATTTCTAGGAAAGATAACACTTCCTTAATGTATTGGTTAAAGGGAGGAAGTTTTCCAACTACGCATGCATGACGGTTAAAAGAAGTAAACCCTTCTGGTGGAAAATGCGGTCTATCGTTTGGCCCCGGCAGTAACACGACATCCAACGACTAACCGTGCCTTAAGCAGATCCGTCCCAGCATATCTTCAGAAACATTGGACGTTACATCTGGTGGAGTGCAGATGGAAACATCACCTCGTATCTCATCCGGAATCGGATCTACAACTTCGGCTGCGATGGCCGGTATCTCGATTTTTGGGGGGAATGAATTCTGAACTTCCTGCTGTTGTGGGCTTGAAGGTTCCATAACTAACTAACTTATGAGAAATCATCATTAGACGATAATAAACCCGTGTATCCGTCAGTGTGAAGTGTGTGGATGTGCTATGCAATGCAGTGTTACATATAACTTGGGAAATTTAACAAAGTATGAAAAAAGGTGCAAACGACGAGACTTCGAAATTCAGCTGGAGTGACCATCATCGCTGACCGTCACAACCATGCCATCCAGATGTTAGCGATCAGTCCAAGTTAAAGTTCGTTAAGTTACAGTTCCATCGACGAGCCTCGAAGGGTAGTCAAATATGCAGTGAAACGATCGAAGTTCGATTATGTAAGGCTGAAGCTCGTTAGAGTTAAATGTTTAGTTCTGCATGAAGTTCGTGTCCATTAAGGGTGATGTTTAAATCGATCAGTTCAAAGATCTCAATCTCGTATCGGTCAAAGATTTCAATTCCGTATCAATATGTTGTGCATTTACTTCGAATTGATCAAAAATGTTAAGTTCGTATCGATCATTGTTCGCCCGCTTCGCATCGACCAAGATATATCATGTTTCGTACCAGTCCAAAACGATGAGATTCACATCGATCACATAGCTAGAATTTCGTATCGATCATCGTAAACTCAATCTCAAATCGATTGAATTCCAATAGCTTCGT
This sequence comes from Allium cepa, assembly GCA_030765085.1. Taxonomy (NCBI): domain Eukaryota; kingdom Viridiplantae; phylum Streptophyta; class Magnoliopsida; order Asparagales; family Amaryllidaceae; genus Allium; species Allium cepa. Next base: position 258,897,848 of record CM060939.1, read on the forward strand.
ATCGATTGAATCGCGATGGCTTCGCATCGATCAGGTTGCGATAATAGTTCGTAACCTTCACAACTATACTTCGAATTCAATGTCGATTCGAGGTGATGAAAACATAATCAAAAGGTCAACAATCGATACGAAGTCATAGAAGCGGGATCGATATGAAACTCCAGTTTTTCTAACCCTCAATCGGTATGAAATCTAAACCGAGCAATTCCTTTGTCTCTTTCCTCACTCCTTCTTCCCCAAATGGCCATGACGCCATTTCTTTCCTCCTTCAACCATGCTTCGAACCGACTTCGATCTCAACACCGCTAAAGGTCGGTTGTATGTGTGTATGAATTAGCGATGGGATTCGAATCTTGTCGTTTGTAATACGAGTTCATTGATTTATTACCTAATTGCAACGATAATTCAAGAGATGGAAAGATTGATTCGGTTCGATGGTGAAAGCAGTTCTAATTTCCCCTAATCCGGAGTGATACAAAAGCAGAGAGTAAAAGTAGAAAATGAGGAGAAATGGCTAAGTACAAACGCATTTATATGGATGCGTAGTCAAAGTAAAACGATTCGTCTCTCGGACGTTGCGACCGTTTCCAACCAGTTCTCCATCTCATCGATATGAACCGCCTTATTCGAATCCACTATTTTTAGTTCCTTCCAAGACGAATCGATATGAACTACACTGTTCAAACCCATCAAGTCACAGCCTCCAAAGGCTCGTCATCATCGACACGAGTTAGTTGTTTGAATCCAACAGGATCAAGCTTCACCGATACGAAGTCGTGCAACGAAGACTTCTTTGAAACATCGAATTCCATCAATATGAAGCGCTTATTCGTATCGATTTTTTTCGCCTCCATCTAAGATGCAGCAATGCGAACCGTGCTATTCGTATCCATCAATATACATAAAGACTCGAGTGTATCAGTGCAAATGTTTACTTCGTATCCATCGATGCGAATTATGTCGATACAAGGACAGCCTTTCAACCTTTTACATCGATCTAGGAGAGTATTAGTACGAGGGAACATTCAAAACAACTGTCAAATGTTGTTACAACTCGAATCTCACATCAAATTAGGAGAGGATCGATACAAGATTCGATACGAAAAAACTGACAACGACTTGTAAAAGTTTTAATGTTAACGAGAATCAGGTTAACAAATGTACACATATGTCAGACTAAAATTTTGATTTCCAATTTTCAAAATTCACAGGTCAAATGCTTACCAGGTGGCAATTACAATAGCGTACAGCGATTCGCTATCATGCGGCAATCAGTTACAACAATACAGGGTACAATAGTTGGCAATCAGCAGCTCGTATCACTAACAAATCCATCGGGAGTTACAGATTTCAAAAAGACGACAATCATTTAGCAAGTAGGATAGAACTATTTAGAGTGAACGTTGTAGTTTTTCAAAGCACATCATGTTCACACAAGATGTAACTTGGGAGGCAAATGTTGTCCCGCCTTTTTGGAAAGGCCGAGATATCAAGGAATTGACTGAAAACCAAGGATCGCTCAAACTGAATATCGAGTACGCACATGTTCATTATGGATATCGATAAATATTATCCGATTCCGAATCAAACTATAATTGGCATGATAGGCAAATTTGTGAAAGCCAACGTTCCAAGTTTCAAGTCAATCGGAGTTCGTATGCTCAAGATATGATCGACACAATTCCAAATAGACAAACTATTCGTATCGATCTGGGCACACCATTTGGAATACATCAAATAGTGGTGCTTTGTATCCGTCAATTGTATAATACATATCCATCAGATGTCTAGTACGTATCCATCCTAGAAGACCCTTTTTCGAATCCATCAAGTCCAGTTGTTTCGTATCCATCGAGAAGCCCTTGTTCATATCCTTCATGTCATAGCTATTCGTATCGATCGAGCTATCAATGTTCGAATCCATCCGACCACTTCAACTTCATACCGATCGACTGGAGTCATTTACAATCAATACGAAGAAGGCTATAAAATCAACATATTCCACGTGTTTCCATCGATACAAACAGAGTTCGTTTCACCGATACGAACAGAGTCGTCTTCCATCGATGCGAACTAAACAGCGGCTACTGATACGAAGAAGGCAAGAATCTTGGAAAGACTCGATCGACTCGGCATAAAAAGTGGATCGATCCGAAGAGTGAGCACCACGTCAATTGGAAGGCATGTGCCTGGATCGATTCGAACAGATCGATACGAAGGCATCGATTCGAACATGACAGCCTTCATAAAATCGCAAGTTTGCATCGATCATAACTCGAGATCCACAAGTTTGAATGCTATGAAATTTTCATAGGAGCTTATGTATGACCTAAGAAAGGTCCATGCCAAGTTTCGAATCGATTGGATCACATACTGATCGATAAGAAATTTGTTCGTCTCAATCATGGATCGAGCCGAAACTTCATTGGATCGATCGTGTGGGCCCATCCACATGCCAGAAGAAGTCTCCCGAGATCTGAGCGAGATATCAGCCTCCTACGCCTATAAATAGAGCCCTAGGGCCTATAGAAGAAGGATCATTTTTCTCTTTGACGTTCAGACTTTGCCGAATCCAACTTTGCACTCCATAACAACTGTTATACTCGAATTTCAGAATGATAATTCGTTGTAATCCGTTGTAATCAATTGTAATCGGCAAGTGAATATCAATGGAGTCACAAAACTTCATAGTGGACGTATGCCATATGTAGAACCACTCTAAATCGCTGTGTTTCTACATGTTCTTCATATCTGATTTTGAAGTGTTTGTTAGATAATCCTCGTTTTACATTTTTATTCTGCACTTTTATCTCTTTAAATACTTCTGAAGAGTGCTGAGTCCATTTTTGGTACAAATAGGAACATGACCCAAAACTCTTCTTGGGGTCGATGAATTGTTGTTCCAAGGCTATCTGGTCACTAGACATCCAACCAAAATCTCTTGAATTCGATGAATCATCACTTTAAGATTGTCGGGCCATCGGACACATGACCAAAAACTCTTCTTAGAGTTGATGAATTATCGCTTCAAGGCCGTCTGGTCGCTAAACATCCGACCAAGATTCCTCTTGAAGTCGATGAATCATCGCTTTAAGACAGTTAAACCGTCAAACACATGATGCAAAATTATTCTTGGAGTTGAAGAATTATTGCTCCAAGGCCGTTTGGTCATCAAAAATCCAACCAAAATTCCTCTTGAAGTCGATGAATCAAGACCATTGGGCCATCGGACATACGACCCAAAACTCTTCTTGGAGTAAATGAATTATCACTCCATGGTTGTCTAGTCATCGGATATCCGACTAGAATTCCTTTTGAAGTCAATGAATCATTGCCTTAAGACCATCGACCCTAAATTTCTCTCGGAATCGATAAATTATTGCTCCATGGTTGTCTAGCTGCCGGACATTCGTCCATAAAAACTCCTTCATGAACTAAAGCATCGTGAAGGTCCTTCATGAACCATAGTGTTATGAAGGCGAATTGGTAGATCAGCAGTCATCTGGTCTAAAAATCCTTCACAAACTAAAGCGTCGCGAAGGTTATTAACCAAGTTTATGGTTAACACCCCTAAACGATATTTTGACTGTAACAGGAGAGACAATTTTAGATAAAGGACTTGATATCCTTGATATTTATTTTTGCGCTTAGATCCAAGAGTTATTGATTTTCTATTTGATCCTTTCGATGTGGTTGATAAGCCTTATCTTCTGAATAGAAAACTTTTTACCTCGGGTAATCTTGTAAGCTGCCATACGGAGCTTTCCTTTATGGTATAAATGATTACTCACCGGTCTCATCCCTTCAAACTTAATCTTTAGTGTTTCTCAAAGGTTTAGGGATTAATGATTTTATTAGTGGTGAATAAACGGTAAGTTCCTTAGTGATGTTAAAAGTCTTAGATTTTACTGAAAGGTTTAGTTGCCTATTCGAAGCTTGGTTGAGATTTACCAAAAGGCATGTGAATATCTACTGTTGGGTTAATCTTTAGTCTTCTAAACTTAGACCTCACTGAAAGGTTGGACTATTCAGATAATGGCTGCGGAAGGTTTTGTTATTGTAAATGTAAAAGGACCTAGTAACATGGTTGAAGAATTCAGATTCGAAAGCTAATGACTACGAAAGGTTACCGCTCTTATTAATTTAGATCAGCTATTGTCTTCACCGAAAGGTTAGAGTAGAAAAGTCGATGACTTCGGAAGGTTAAAGCTATAGCCCGATCACTTAAATCCTTGACCCTACTGGCAAAATACACCTGATTGAGTTGATCTTGAAAATATGAATTAATATAACAACGAATTAAGAAGATGGTTAGAGATTTGACAGAACGTAAATCTTCCCTTTCTTTATTCAATATCAGCTTTTTTTACAAATCCCCGAATTGATTCGAGTTAGGGTTACAACACCTATCTTTTGATACTAGAAGAGTGAGGTGAATGAAGAATTCGTCCCCCAAAATTGGGGACTGTGGGTCTTATTTATACGTAGGCGGCCCTCCTTTCGGCCTTATGCCTTCAACTAAGCCGAAAGGTTGCTCCTTATTTACAGTTGCAAAATTTTTAGTTCCTCGGGTATTATTGAAGGGTCTGTTTCTCTTTACGCCTTTATAAAACTCTCGGTGTAGCCGATGGGTTTTCCTTCCATATGCTATCGTGAACCATCCAGTCTCGTCGGAAGGTTTCTTCTTTGCTTTGTGCTGACTTATGGGCATTGTCTTCTTCATAAACCTTTGGACATTGTCAAAAAGATGTCTTGTGTATTTCTCAACCTGTTCGGAAGGCTTGGTATGCTTTCGGAAAGGTCATTAGGCAGTGGCTTTCACTTGCTCTAACTCTTTCTTCGCCTTCGAATTCTTTGGATACTGGAGGCGGAACCTTTTGACCCTTCAAAAGGTTTTAGGTTAGTGAACTTCAAAGGTGGCATCCTTATGAAAGTTTCGAAAGGTTGAAGCTATGCTCTTCTTTTCTTTGCTTGTCTAGGGATCTTTATTCTTAGGCGGAAGGTTAACTTTCAGTGTAACATTTGTGCCCCCCATTTGAAGGGATGCTCTTGACTTTCCAAGTCACCTTTGCTGAAAGCTTCAAGGTTCTCTGCCTTTTGATATTCCTGCATCAATCCAGAATGCCCACCTAAGCCCAATCTGACGGTCAAGAATTTGGACAACTTTGCTCTATATAGTATGATTCTTTCCTTTCTTCCACTCTTTCCTGGAATCAAAATCACAAACAAGTAAAGGAATTCCCTAATATTTTTTCGGATCTCAACTCATTATAACAAGGTACACTTTTGAATTTACTTTATAAATTTAATTTTCATCTTCTCCGTTATTAGTTTCTAATCAGATTTCAATTTACCAAATTCGAAATTGAATTGGGTTTTGCTTGGGAATTCTTCTATCTCTTAAATCAGCTTTTGGATAGACTTTATCTATGATTTTGGATCCCGGATTGGCGGTGTTTGCCGTGGGAAAATCCCCTTTTTGTAGATTTTAAATTTCATGCCCAAAACATCCAAATTTAATCTTTGATTTTCCCAGTTGATATTTGTCTATTAACAAGATTATGTTATTTTTCAGAATCAAATTAATTCGATTTCAGATGATGATAATTTTGTTAACAAGTTCGTCTTCCTTGTCTCTCTCAAGAAAAAAAATTGAAATTACATTTATTATCGGGTAAGGACTTTCTTAAACCCGATATGGTAACCTGGGCCCTACTAGAACACAATTGTGTGATGCGAAATGACTTTCTTACCACTTGAAAAGAGTTTGGGGCAGCAAAAATTAGGTTTACCTCTCCTGCCCTTTCGACGATGTCGAAAAGTATTTTGACATCATCCTACCACAGTGACCGAAAGGTTAAAAATAAAATCAAGGATAAACCTTCTGACCAAGAGCTTTTGACAAGATCAAAGGGTTCAAACCTTTCGTCCACATGCCTCTGACAAGGTTGAAATCCTTTAATTCTCAAAATCGTATCTCAACACCTTTGACCATACCTTTTTATAATATGAATAATATTCATTTTCCATTTAGGAATTTTAATTTTTCCAAATTTATTCATGCCGAAAGGTCTTTCCATTTAGTTTTTGGTTGTACTTGCAACGGGCGTAGGTTTTCATAAGACCTTTGGCATTGTCGTAAGGTAGCAACTAAACAAACATTAGACTTTTTCCTTTCGACCTTGTCATCGACCTAAAGAAAGTTACATTTTTACCTGCTTCTAAATTTTTCTTAGCACATAATAGTAAGAATTAAAGTAATTTTTCCTTACGACACCGTCGAAAGTTCGAACTAGCCTGGCATATTTTTATATTTAATATACCTGAACAGATTTGTCTACTTTTCTCCTAATTAACATATAAATCTATAATTGGTTAATTTTTTTTAATTAGAATGTTTCCTCCTAGGAGAACAATGAGCTCCCCAAAGGATGAAGCTATCGCCAAGCCCTCCCTCATTGAAATCCAGAGTGATGTTGATGCCATCTTGAAAGAGTTTGGCATCACTGTGGTTGAAGCCATTCCTCCTAGCTCTACTGAAACTATTGACAACCATTTGGTGGGGGTACTTTGCATTTACTTCCATTCACATATGGCATGGCAGCTTCCTCCCATTTCCTGCATTTTTGCACTCCTTTTTGTCTTACATTGGAGTTACTCCAATACAGCTTTCACCTAACGTGTATACCTATCTCTTGAATCTTGAAATACTAGCGGTGGAATGTGGACTTCCATCGCTTGGTCCTGAAATTTTAACTTCTTTGACCAAATTAGCAAGATCAAGCAAGTCCAATAATTAGATTTATAGGGTGAATGTGTACAAGAAAATGATATTGGATGGTATTATCAAGTTTAAGGATTGGGAAAACCAATTCTTTTTTGTTAAGTGCCTTTTTGATGTCCATGGAGCTTTTTCTTCTCCTTGTAAGTTTATTCCAATATCATTTTTGCTTTCCCCTATGTTTCTGGCTCCTTATCCCTCAATCATTTCAAGGTGATCCTTCTAAAGCACTCAGCGATGCAGATCAAAAAATTATCAACTCATTAAATGCAGCTACAAAACATCTTAGGAGCAGGTTGTCGCTTTTGACTCTTCCAAATTTAAGGAAGCATTCTTTATTTCCAGTTGGCCAAAAGATTCTTGGTACTCCGCCTTCCATCATGCTCACTACTCGGGGTAGCCGCTTCTATTCTCCAAGCAATGCTGATCACTTTACTCCATTGTCGCCAATTGGTTCCGACGCTGCAGATATCTTATTAATTTAGTATTCTCTTTTTGCAAAATTCCCAAATCTACTTTATCTGATTCATATTTTCTAGTAACCATTATAGCTCTTCCCAAGATTATGGTGCCTCTAAGGGAAGTTGCTCCTCCTTCCTCGCCCATAGATGTCAAAAAAATTGTGGAGATTTTTGAAAACTTCAGGAAATCCTTGAAAAAAGGCAAGCAGTGCCTCCTAAAGAGGCCTCTCCATCCAAAATGCCAAAGACCATCGACCCTGATGAGGGAGAAGAAGATACTCCTCCAAAGAAAGATTAAGTCCAGTTGTTGATGCCTCACAAAATAATAGGGAGCCAATTCCTCCTTCTCCTACTTCCATTCCGCCTATCTCGATTTCTAATTCACCAGCTACATCGGAAAAGATGCAGGTTGCACTTTTTTGGACTCCTTCTAAGTCTCACACTCTTCCAGGATCACCATCTTCTACCTCTTTGCCAACTGATTTTGGTGATCTTGTTAAGTCTATTCTTCAGTCGGAACCTTTCACTTCCTCTTCTCCACCATCATTTAATCCAGATTTAGCGGAAGCTCGTCGGTCTCTCGTGGAGCAGCAGCTTTTGGTAAGTTTCTACCTAACCGAATTTAATACCACTGGGTCCTTCTAATTTCTAACTTGTATTTCTTTTCTTATTGTAGATTTCCAGAAAATAGCTTTCCTTTAACGAGTATGTCTCCAATCTTTCCTCCAGATCCTCCAGGCCTCAAGAGGAAATTGATAAGTTAAAAACCAAATATCTTCTAATACGGCCGCTCGAAATGACTTTTCCTCTGAGCTGGAGAGAGTTTAGGTTTCTCTATCCAAGGTTGAATCTGACCTTGAAGCAGAGAGACAAGCTCATTGACTTACCTCCGAGAGGGTTCAAGCTCCTCTATCCAAAGTTGAAGCTGACCTTGAAGCGGATAAGCAGGCTCATCGACATACCTATGATGAGAAATTTGCACTGGAGCTTTCTTTGAAAGATGTGGAGGATGAGAAGACTCGTTTAATTTCTAAGAATTCATTGCTGGAAGACAAATTAAAATGATCTAGAGCCTCACTTAGACTTTCTGTTCAAACTCTTACCAACTTCCAAAATCATATTTCTAATTTTGTTGATTCTGCTCTGGGGCTCATGATGATTAACTACTATGCGAAGGCCTTCATGATTACTTATATTGATAATCACGATAAATGTCCTAAGTTCGATTTTCTACAATCCACCCAACTATAGCCAAAAGAGTCATGGACAAAATCAAGCAATTCAAACAATGTTCTAAATCTACTAGTAAAAAGGGGAAGGTTAACTTTAAGGAAGCTCTCTCTTTTGACATCCCTTCATTTGATGTTGAGTCTGGCTCTGGGTAGGAGGATGACCAAAGTAAAGATCTCAATGAGAAAGTGGACGATGATTATACGAGCTAGGATGCTAACGACATTGATGATGACAATGACAACCCCTCTGGAGATCAGGGCTATGATGATGACATACCTCCCGTACTCAAGAGGATGACGGTAGTCCAATCAAATCCCCTAAAAGGCGCCATCACCTGAAAATGATATATCTCCATCATCATCTGGGCCAACTGCTCCTCTGGAGGAGGAATTTGCCCCAGTTCATTCTGAGGATCCTTTAGGGAAAGAGCAAGTTCCTCAAGCTTCCATCTCATCTTCTTAGGTATGGGCTTCTCGATATAAATGTTTGCACTTGGTAGATAATAGTTAGTAATACACCATTTGTTTTAGATAAAGAAGCAGCCAAAATTCCCCATAGTACAAAACTAGAGAGAAAACAAGCAGAAATTAACAAGCTTTATAGGGAGTTAGACAAATTAATAATGGAGCATAATGCCTTGTCCAAAAACTATCATAGTCTCGACAGGAGTACTTCCGCACCTGAGTCCTTTAAATTTCAGAGAGTGGCTCCTTTATTAAAGAAAGCGCCTCCGTTATGACACTTCATTGAAGGAAAATAAAGAGTTAACCTTGATTATGATCGAGGAAGGAGACATCTTGGTTGATTTCTTGTATAAAGTATATTGTAGACATTCAATCATTGATTTCTCATACTTAGGTAAATTCGACAGGGGTCAACTTAGACATTTTCACAATAGATATTTAGAAGAATTTGGATATGACCCGCATCCCGGGGCATGCTGGAACTTACCATGGGTCATATCGATTCCCCAAGACCTTCCTGCTAAAAAGCTTAAGTATTATATGAACAAATTCATTTTCGAGTTTTTCTCCAAGTCTATTTTATATGACCCTGATGAATATTTATAAATGTGTAACAAGTAACTATTTTATGAACACTTGTCTTTTGTAATGTTGTCTATGTTCAGCCTTCTTTTTTTTTTATTTCAGAATGTCAGTTTTTTAGGTCGTGTTGCCCCAGGAGACATCCTAAATCAATATGTTAACCTGAGAAGGTTTTATTCTGAAAAAGCATCACTCCTAAAGACTTTGAAGCTAGCAAAATATTGCTTCCTTCGTGACCTACAAAAATTGTATTTGGAATTCCCTCGTCTTCGCTTTGATTTTCTTGGTGAAGATAAAGAAATTTTCTTAAAGGAAACTAGAACATTCCAAACAAAGTTGATTTGTGGTCATGATAGTCCCCCAGCTGGAAAGTGGGATTATAGCAAATAACCTCTGGTTATTACTCTAGAAGGAATTACTATTCCATTTGACTTGACAGTTACACTTTCTGTTTGTACTCTAAGCAAAGTTAGGAATGTTGTCTCTCAACTTTAAATATAAATGAATCGATCATTGTACTCTTTGTCTTTTTATTTTCGTGAGTTGTAATTCGATGTTATAATAATAAAGTTACCTCTTGCCTATATTCCGGTTCAATTTTATTTTTACCATTTTTTAAAAGAAAGGAACCTCAGTCGTTTAGAATCTCTCCTACTCAAAGCTTGTATCCCGAGTCGATGTTATAAGGGAATGATTATGGGCAGAGAGTGGAGCAACTATGACTCAAAACAAAGCACTATTAAAGCACTTTAGTGGTAACATGGGGGCTGTACAATGGTAAAAAATATATCTTACCTAAAAAATTATCATTAAAAATAACAAAGATTAAACTGAAATTAAAAAGAAAGATAAGGCAATTATTTTGCTTAAGCGCCAGGTAAAGTCGAATCCCTCAATTGACATTGACGAGAAAATGTCCAAGCTTATCCAGAGGATAAATGACCTAGAGATAAAATTTAAGGATAGTTAGGTGCAATGTGCCTCTCTAGAATTTATCTTGGGTGTTAAAATTCCATAGATTAAACTTTTGGTTCCTCAAGCATCTTCCTCAACTAGGAAGGCTACTAGATCAAAGCGACTTGCAACTCAGACTTTTTCTATGATGACCGAACCTACCCTAGGCTTATATGAGAATGTGGTGGGGAGCTTGTGTAGGAGAGTGATATTTAAGATTACTCAGTATTTTAATAAGCAACAAAAAGTCAAATATTCCAAGACTATCAATGATTATGCCGCCAAAAATCAGAATCTGGAATACGACATTTATCTGTTCGACAAGAAGGTCGTAGATTTGGAAAGGGAAAACGATACTCTTAAAGTAACGAATAGGGCCTTTAACCATGCCGTAAAAACTAACATTGAAAAAAATGACGATGAAAACATGATCAGGGAAAAAGAGAAGAAATTCAAGAAAGTCCGTCATACTGCAATCAATCATATTGCCTATCCTTCAGTTATAGGGACCCTCACTAGAGCATCCCAAGATTTATAGTTAGTGTATTTAGGTCATGCAAATTTTTCTCCTATATAATTATGTTATTTGCAAACAACTTTATAAATTATGATAACCTTATAAATACCGCCTGATACGTGATGCTTTATATTCTAACCTTTATATGCCTTTGATTTGTCTATTCGACGACTTTTATTCTTATCGAGCCTTTTGTTCTCCCTTGTTAGTCCACTTTTCTAGTTTAAGCACCAATGCTTGAGATTTTAGAGTAGTGACTTTCTCGTTCATCATTTTAATATTTCCCGGCCCAGATTCAGGCAATTGAATGAATAGTTATTTAAAGTTCTTGTACCCAGATTAGGGTTAAATAGGTAGCAGTCTTTGATACCTAGATTCAGGTATAATAAATTGGTGTTTGATAATAATTTAAAACCCAAATTTGGGCCTCTAATAGTAATAATTTAAAACCATTCTAGATCAATGGGTTGTATCGATTCCATAAGCTGCGCACTCCCATAAACCGCACATCACTTCTTGAGTCATGGAATCACGCTCTCGAAGCACAAAGTACCCACGTTATGCGAAGATTGGCAATGTCGAGAAGTTCCAAACCATTCTAGATCGACGGGTCGTATTGATCTCATAAGCCGCGCACTCCCATAAGCCGTACATCACTTCTTGAGCCATGGAACCACGCTCTCGAAGCACGAACTTCTCACACTACCTGAAGAATGGTAAGGTCAAAAAGTTCTAAACCATTTCGAATCGACGGGTCGTATCGATCCCATAAGTCATGAATTGCCATAGATAGGGCATCTCTTCTTGAGCCATGGAACCGCGCTCTCAAAGCATGAACTCCTCGCGTTACTCGAAGATTGATGTAGAGAAGTTTCAAACCAATTTGGATCGATGGGTCATATTGATCTCATAGGCCGTGCATCACTACTTAAGCAGTGGAACCAAGCTCTCGAAGCATGAACTCCTTACGTTATCCGAAGATCGGCAACATAAGAAGTTCCAAACCATTCTAGATCGACGCATAATGTCAATCACATAAGCCACGCACTCCCATAAGCCGAGCATCACTTCTTGAGCCATGGAACCATGCCCTCAAAGCACGAACTCCTCTGTTACTCGAAGATTGGCAACGTCAAGTTGTTCCAAACCGTTCCAACTCGACGGGTCATATCGATCCCATAAATCATGCAGTTCATAACCCAAGCACTCTTAAAAAATGCGCATTTCATAAGCCATCCATTCTCAGAACCTATGCATTTCGTAAGATGTGCACTCTCAAAAGCCATACATTTTGCAAGCTGCACACTCTCAAAAGTCGTGCATTTCGTAAGATGTGCATTTTCATAAGTCACACATCTGATAAGCCATGCAAACACTGCTTGATGTTGCTCAAAATCATCAATGAACTATTGAAATTTTCTAAGAACCTATGTTTAGAAACTAGAATTTTGATGTTTTGATTGTGACAACTATATAAGTGAATATTATATGAACTATTCAAACTTGTAGGAAAATATATTGTTTTAATTCAAGAAATAGTCTAACAATTAGCAGACTAGATTCCGGGTTGAAGCCTCAAAAAAGTATTAAGTTTAAGAGTCTGAGTTTAGTAGTAAATATATGTTAAAATCTCTGCAAAGTGGTATATGCACATACATAATATAAAGTTCATCAAAAAAAATTAGATAAGCCAGAAAACATTAAACTCGACCGATTGAATACTGTTCATGTGCACAAACTAATTTGAATATTCAGACAGCTGAATATGATAGTTCAGCCAGCTGAATATGATAGTTCAGCCAGCTGAATTGTGTCATTTTTACACTATTTCCTTGCTGTTTCGATTTTAAATCGATTCAACTGGCCGAGTTGCTCCATTCAGATGGCTGAATCTTCATAACAGCTGTTTGTTCAAGAGACACTTTATTTCAAAGAAGAGAAACAACTCTTGATTCAAGAATTGTTGCCATGTCTTTTCATGGCTATCTTTCATGAACGAGTACAACTCTTAATCTTTATAAATAACCATGAATTTCATTGTTTTAACAATCAATTCTCATTCATATTTTAATCTATCTTACTATTTGAACTCAAAGCATTCAATACTTAAACACTTAAATGGTGATTTAATAAACTTCCCGTCTTCATGAATTACATGATATACCATAAAGGAGAAGATTATAGGAAGGATGTACTCTATAGACTTATCTGTGCTATTAAAAGAGCGTATTCAGTCAAGATAATTTCCTTGTATTATTGAAGTCTAGTTCAGTTGCTCAAGCGTTTGAAGTCCTATTCTATTGCTTAGGCAGTTGAAGTCCTATTTGGTTGCTCAGGCTGTGTAATACATGTTCCTCCGGGTTAAGTAAGGGTTGATAGTTAAATTCCAGAAGGAGTTTGAGACGGGACGTAGAACGGAAAGTTCGAACCAGTATAAAAATCTCTAGTGGCATTTACTTTATTACTTTACTTTTGCGTTTACATTATGCATAAGTAGATCGTTTGTTTAATATTCCATATCGCACGATCCTTAGTCACTTTCACAGTGTTGTCTCTACAACATCGGAAAACTTTTCTATTGCAGGATTAACATGGATCAACTCCTGCAACCCGAAAGAACTGATATTGCTCCGGTTGTAACGACCCGCAAATCCGTACCCCTTGAGTCAACACTATTCTACAACAATTAACTCAAGTTGTACAGAAATACGAACCATTTGGGTTTAAGAAGAAGAGGTAGAAGAAGAGAAAACAAAATCAACATCAGAATCTAACCATCGCAGCGGAATAAAATATAATAGAGAATAAGTAATCTTTACTCAAAATCAAATATATCAGTTTACATACATTACATCTCCAGAGTACATCAGTCACAACTCACATCAATAACATACAATGGATACACATCAACTCAACAGCGGAAATATATATATACAAGTACGAGAATACGTATCGTCATCCAGCTCGTCTCCTGAGCTCCACAGCAACTTGTCCTGTATCCTATAATACTCGGTCTGACCCGAGCATTACAGTTAAATAATACCCGAGTCAGTCTGGAATACCAGCGTGAGAAAATCACACCCAATTTATTATTAAAGTTTCAAAATCCTTTGAAAACAAAAGCATCTCGTAAAACCACGCCACAAATAAACATGTCGGGTTTTTACCTTACGATAGCTAAAACAATTTTTATAGAAATCCTCTGATATTATAATAGGGTCTATATACAAATACTTATAAAATAGCCGAAATTGTTACATCTATTAAATTCCAGCTACTAGCCACAAAAGTGGGTAATACAAACAAAACTCGTACAAGGCTCGTAGGGAGAATGGATTTCCAACAATGACTAGGCACTGGGGTACCACCTGTCACAGTACGGGGCCTAGATCACACTACTGAGGACTACTCCCTTCATCCCCTGCAACACAAGGCCGGAACCATTCCTTACTGAACAGTTCCGAACAAGATAAACCCCGTGGTTGGCGCGACCAACCACCCACTAAGCCGAAATATATATAAGGGACATCTAGACAGGGGAATTATCTTGTCCTGCTTGGGTATGACCCACCTAACCTTGCTGCATATCCCCTGATTTTCAGTCATTCCCATTTGATGAGGCTTGAGGCTAAGCGTTACCTTTAGAACGTTTCACTTAGAATGCCCATCGTCCACCTGACGATGTTTTCGCAAGCATTCATCCATACAAGTCCTCCCGGGTTCGAACGGAACCGAAGGCACTATTCCTACTACATCCATTTTGGAAATATCCTCAGGATTAGTAGCAACTAGCCCTTGCACTTTACTGCTCCATCTTCGACTTCGAAATCGTTTTCACGAAACGTACAAACCGGATCGAAGTGGTTTTCGAGAAATAAATCTCGATCCCGGTCTCTTCGAAACGATCAGCGCATTTGGCCAATATTGATAGTCGGTTATTTAACTATCAATTAATATTCACAACAACCATCCAACAATAAATAATTTCCCAAATTATTTATTAATCTCAAAATATCTTCCCAAAATATATTTCTATTTTCAACCCTTTGAAAACAGTTTCAAAACCATCATTCTTTCCCAGAATAAACTTTTCCAAATATCTTTTTATCTCCCCTGAAATTTCCAAGTACAAAACTAGATTTAAAAATAATTTTCAAACACTTTACTTTGAAATATACTTTTAAAGACATTTAAAATTAAAACTACTTTAATAATTTGTAAAAAAATACATACTATATGAATATTTGAACATAAGGTTATTTAATAAAATATAAGACTAGATTTTTACATTCAATAACAAAATACTAAGCCACTTTGAAATAAGTACTGCTATAATATGATTAAAAGGAAATACTGTAGAATTTAAAATGTTAGAACTTTATATTTTCCAAACTTGCTTTTTAAAACAGCTTTAAATCTTTTAACTTATATTTAAAAAAAAAATTACTTTAAAACGTACTTGGTTATCCAGGGAGAATTTCAAATCTCAATCATTTAAATCAATTTCCCAAATTGATTTCCAATTTATTTCGTTTGAAATAAATCTCTTTACTTATCAGTTCATTTCAAAATTCATTTATTTTGGACTTTATTTTCATTATTATTATTTTCCGTTTGTTTTTAATCATTTAACTGAAATATAAAAATTTCAGCTTCTTCCCAATTTCTTCTTTGTTCTTTTAAAAAAAATTCAAATCTTAAATCTAAAATAAAAGTTTCGTTCTTTTAAATAATATCACTAAAGACTAAAATTTATTACCTTTCTGTTTATTCAAATATTTATTTCCATATACAGAATTTATTAGTTAGCATTTTGAAACACTAATATTCTTATTAAATTCATTTTAATTTATTTACATTCTTTATAATTGTTTTCTTGAAACTTCATTCTTTTTTTTTTATTATTTATTCCCACCGATCCAATACTATACAAATTTGATAATTCAGGGTATCAGAATAACCCAAACAACTATAGCATTCAATATTCAATATCATCCATCACAGAATATCCACAAAGTATAACAGGGAATAGTAAACAATATATATATGTTGAGGGACCCAGTTGGATCCCTCCAACCTGTTTTTCCTGCATCCACAGACGTTAGCACAACATAATATATCAATTTCAAATATCACATCAATCAATTTCAACCATTCAAACAATCATTTAAATTTAATCGTTTAAATTTAAATTTAAATTTAAACTTAAACTGAGTGAGATTAACTCACCTTTAATCTCAAAATTAGCAATCTGATCCATCTCGACTCGTTTCTCCACAGTATTAGACCTTGAATAAACATTTATGTGGTTATTAATATTTAGATGATCGAACAATTTATTTCCATTTATACATTTAATTAACCAATGATTTAACTTCATACTAATAATTTACTTCACTAAACAAATTTTATTAATATTCGAATCAATTTAACAATTTAATTTCCATCTACTAGAATTTGGGTTTTAAGCTAATAATTAGATTTTAAACAAATTTTCCTTTGAATAAGAATATTTTATATATATATATATATATATATATGTATGTATGTATGTATGTATGTATATATATATTAACAACTCTTACTGTTAAATAAAACTTTTGATTTGCACTTGTATAATTTTCTATTCTTATCCACATATATATATATATATATTAAAATTAAACTGATCATATAATTTACTGTAATTATATAAATTACTTTTTGTACACATCTATATAAACTCTAGCAATTTTAACAGTAGACAGTAATCATTTTTTTTTTCTGGACATATCGACATAAATCAAATTAAAAACAAATCAGATGCTCACCTAAGCTCGACACCGAAACCCTAGCGTAGCCGCCCCATCCATCCCCAGCTCACGCGCGCGAGCTTCGATCGCGACTCTTCCATTGAATGCACGAGCTTCTCTTCCCCATCGTATCGCGAATCGCATCGTCACATCTGAGCTTGAGTTAACATCTCAGCTTCGATCGAACATCTCTCGAGAACCCATCGACACCGATGTTCTCAAGCTCGGCCACACGAGTCACGCCAGACTCCCATGAAGTCGAGCACTTCTGTCTTGAAATCGAATTTGAATTCGATTTATAACATCCGCCATTTTTTTTTAACATATGGAGAACTCGAATTGATTAACAGAGGAAAGAGGGAGAATAAATCGGCCTCGAACGAACTTCGTTGAATTTTGTACTCGAAGAGGAAGTTGCGTTCGGCCATAGATCCCTTTTGCTGAGATATTTTTATTTTATTTTATTTTTTTGTTATGAAGAAGGGCTTCGTTGAAAGGAATAAGGGTTAGATTCATGTTAGAGCGTAAGCGAGAAGATAAGGAAAACGTTGGCGTATATAAGAAGCTTAATCAATTTAATTAAATTTTAATAGATTATTATCAATTAGGTTTCCAGCACGATTATATTTCGGACACACACACACTAATTTCGATCAAAACGAAATTTGAAATCCGCTAACAATACAGTATGACGGATCCAATGGAACTGGTTTCGTCAAATTCCGAGACTGTGCCTCGGAAGGCTATTTTTATATTCAATTTAAACAATATAATTATAAAACTGAACAAACCACTGTAACTTCCAATTTTAAAACTTCTATTATCTTCAGCGTTATCAATATAAATTTTATAAGTCTTCAAATATATTTTTAATAGGCTTAAAACTCCAGGTTCAACAATTTTCCCAACTTTACTTATTTAATTTAATTATTCAATTATCAAATAATTTGTGATATACGTAATTCAATTTAAAATTGTATTATTGAATATTTGAAATCGATTAAATATTCCGATTTAAATTGCTTAAAATTTCCGGGTCGTCACATTCCTCCCCCCTTAAAAGAATTTCGTCCCCGAAATTACTAATTAGGAAGAATGATCCAATACCCGTTTACTATTTTCCTAAAACCAAACAGTTCAACATCTATCCAACTATCTTTGTATAAAAGACCCATTATCATTCTTATTAACTTTCCAAACCTTTCCCTAGTTTGCAAACAATCCTATTTGCTCAACCATTCAGGTTTCAAATTAAAAATCAAATTTTGAATTATCAAAATTTTCTCAAAATTTTTTTTTCTAACTCCCTAAATTTTCGAAAAATTTTGCCAGCGTTTCCTTTGCGCGGCTGACTCGGTACAACTACAAAATGGCTCTACGGCCTCCCAAATCCAAAAAGAAAACAAAAAGGCCAAGTGGCTCAATCCAAAATCCAAATCCCAATCAAATTTCATACCAAATTAAAATACATACCTTTTTGTCGAGCATTTCAAATTTATCTCTTGAAATCAAATCCAATTTCCTTTCCCCTTTTATAATACCTGCATATCCTGCTTAGCCCTAATATCCAATCACAATATTCCCAAAACATTACATCAACTTTCTTACCAATGTCAATATTTATTAATCCCAAATATCAACTTAGAATGTATTTGTGATATTCCATTTCCAATTAAGAATGCACCATTTCATACTTAAGTTAGTATAAGTATTTTATGTGTTTCTTATATTTATTTCACTCCGACTTTAGTTTATATCTATTTCTATTTAAATCGATTTCCACATTACATATGTATTTCATTTATTTTCGACTTTGAATTTTTAAATTTTATCCTTCATTTATAACTAATTTAAGTCATTACTTTAATTAGTTTCATTTACTAACTTATTTTAGTTTCCCATTCTAAATAGTTTTGTCGTTAACAAAATTTTCCAAAATTTTTAAAAATTTCTAACTCCCAAAATTTCTGAAAATTTTTGGCAGAGTCCCCTTTGTACGGAGGAGCTTTTGCAATTTGACAAAAGAGATAAATATATATACATCGACCCACACGGTCGGAAAAACCAAAAACAATTCATATTTCCTATTTTTATTGCGTAGGCGTACCTTATTTAGCATTTTAAGCAAGCAGCTTATTATTTTTAGCAAAAAGCCCAACCTAAATCCAGCCATACGGCTTCCAGGTACCTGTACTTACTCAATTTAAACATGTAAGTGCCAAATATATGCAGTTTAACAATATATCACTTATTCGCAATAGTTAAAACATATGAATTCTAAAAGAAATTCGCACCAAACATTTTTCCCTAAGCAATTTACATAGTTTCCATGCCAACTCAACTGTTTCAATTTATTTATAACCATTTTCACTCAATTCGGATGGTTTTCGATTCATTCGTATATAATTCCATCAATTTGAATGGTTTAGAATTCAATTGCTTACTTTTAATTTATTCTCAAGCAAATTGAACTCACATTTAATTCAATTGCTTACAAAATCTATTTATTTTACTACTCTCACTCATAGAATATTTAATTACCCCATTTACAACAAACAACAATTTATTTCATGCAATTTGACGAGATTTAGGTGAATAAATAAGCATTTATGTTTTATAACCAATTCAAATTGATTTCACTCTATTTCCAAATTTATTCACAATCCAATTATCCTCGCTTCCATTTCGGATTTGAATACATTCACTTGTATTTCATTTATTAACCAAACTAGTTCATACAAAACTATTAACATCTTAGGTCCGTCTTCATTACCAATTTAATTACTCTTTTATTTTAATTCATTCACAAGCATTTATTTAGCTCGACACATTCCATTTAAATTTTATTTACAATTCATTTATTTACATTTCATTCCATATTTGTTTATTCCAAACTATTTTATTTAGCTCAAAACAATTCGGGCTATTTTATTCAATAACCATTTCTCAACTTATTTAAACTATATTTCATTTGATACTTATTTATTCCATCATTTATTCATTCAATATAATCTGTTTATCCACATTTACTTGAACCATTTCAAATAAACTCGAAACATTCTATTTTCCTTATTATCTCAAGTTATTTCAATTCCTTACTAATTTAAATGGTTTACAATTATTTATTTAAGCATTTTCATTCATTAAATATTATCGGCAACACACCGAATTTTATTTCAATTAAAATTTATTTTCACTTGATTTAAAACCAATCCAATATTATTAAACTTTATTTTAAGTTGAATTCAATTCAACTCCTTTCCATTTTTTTGGCTTAAGTTTATTCACTCTAATTTATACTTAAGCTCATTCTCATTTTGCAAACCAAGTTCTCTTTTCAATTTAACTTGATTTAATTTCAATCCAATCTCATTTTAAATCTGCAAATTTCATTTGATTGGTTATTATAAAATTTAACTTTCCAGATTCAACTCATTCAATTTATTACCTGGCTATTTTTTTTTCAGTTATCTTTACTTATTGAATTTTATTTGCACATTCAAACCATCACTATTTTAATCCATTTCCATTTTTATTCTTTACATTTTCAATTATATTTAATTTATTACCACTTCAAGTTACATTTAAATGAATAACTCCAGTTCCGAATCCACTATCCATCCTCAATTTACCACCCAATTTTATGAACTCACAGTTCAATTTCATTTCACCAACAATTTAAGTCGAATTTAATTTATCACTTGAGTTTATTTCCAAACTTCATCATACACTCATAATTCAACTTTACTTAACTACATTGGGTTCTCAATACATATTTCATTATATAATTCATTATCTAAATAGTCTTTTCCCAACTTATTATTCAGAACTTGATTTTAAGTCTCAAAATTTCTTCATTTAAATTTGCTTAAGTTCAACTTACCTTAAAATTTTCAAGTTTTGATCTTCAATTTATTTTTCCATTCATCAAACAATTTTTCTTTTGGATTTTGTATTCCATTTTCAAAATTTTATAAGCCACAATTTATAATTTTATACAATCTCATTCATCGTAAACTTATTATTTACACCTATTTATAACTCAAGCATATTTTTATTCCATGCATTTTTACTTCTTTTATATGCTATTCTGATTTATTTAACTCAATCAAATTCTTACCCAATTTATTTCTTATCCAACTTATTTTCTAGTTAACCAGGTGAGAATTTAAATTTCATTCACTAATTCAGTTGAATTCTCATTCCAATCCAATTTTGCTAACTCAAATTTACTTAACTCAATTCAATTTCAACTCGATTTCGAATACAACTGGATATTAGTTTCAGCCCATCCAATTAATTTCAATCCAGTTATATTTTTTTATTTCATCAATCCAAGTTAATTTCATTTTAACTCTTCACTTTAGATTTATATTCTATTATCCAACGCTTAAATTTCTTCCTGATTTCAGAATCATTTCCAAAATTTTGGTTTCAAATTATTTTGAAATCTCCAACATTTCAAATCACACTTTGCACAAGTCAAACCAATCCTGGTCTTATTCCCAACAAATTTCTTTTGAAAATTCCAAAACTAACTAACTTTTCTGAATAAATCAATTTGGTAGCAATTCATCACTTAGAAACTCGAAAATGAACATCGATGATGCTGCAGTCATCATCGAAGTTATTTTCCAGTGACTGAAGTGAATTCAATGCTATATCACTTTCAAAACCTATTTAAAAGAAATTTCCATCCAGAAATACTTCCAAACTAATAATGTTATCATTTATCTTCAAAACACTTCGATAACATTCCCAAAATCTCTGAAATTTTGAATTTCCAAATCCTGCTTAAATACATTTTAACTATGATTCATTTGTATAATTTATGCTTATACAAATTTCTATTTGATTGTATTTCAATTCATAAATTACATTTATAATTCATATTTATAAATTTCATTTCATAATTGGATTTATCTTCTCAATCTTTGATTATATTCACAATTTCTAGTTAAATTTTCACTTAACAATGATAATATTTTAATATTATCATTTCTAACATCCAAGCAACCATATAGTAGCTATATTGTTTACCAAAAACTTTCTTTATATCCAAAAATATATTTTTGGGTAAAATTATTTCATTTACCCATATTTAAAACAATACCGTGTCGATTGTTCTATTTAAGTGTTTAGAAACCCCTTCGATACAGTTTTCGAGGCTGTGCCGACGAAGGTTCATATACCACTCCATAAACCAATCAACACAATATAAAACCATTTTATATTCACTAACAAATACGCGCTCATATCTATTAATACGCTCAAATTCATTATAGAGTACTACGGACTCTAATTTATGAGTAATTCCCACCAGAGCCAAGGTTATCACCAACCTAAGCTCTGATACCAAGTGTAACGACCCGCAAATCCGTACCCCTTGAGTCAACACTATTCTACAACAATTAACTCAAGTTGTACAGAAATACGAACCATTTGGGTTTAAGAAGAAGAGGTAGAAGAAGAGAAAACAAAATCAACATCAGAATCTAACCATCGCAGCGGAATAAAATATAATAGAGAATAAGTAATCTTTACTCAAAATCAAATATATCAGTTTACATACATTACATCTCCAGAGTACATCAGTCACAACTCACATCAATAACATACAATGGATACACATCAACTCAACAGCGGAAATATATATATACAAGTACGAGAATACGTATCGTCATCCAGCTCGTCTCCTGAGCTCCACAGCAACTTGTCCTGTATCCTATAATACTCGGTCTGACCAAAGCATTACAGTTAAATAATACTCGAGTCAGTCTGGAATACCAGCGTGAGAAAATCACACCCAATTTATTATTAAAGTTTCAAAATCCTTTGAAAACAAAAGCATCTCGTAAGACCACGCCACAAATAAACATGTCGGGTTTTTACCTTACGATAGCTAAAACAATTTTTATAGAAATCCTCTGATATTATAATAGGGTCTATATACAAATACTTATAAAATAGCCGAAATTGTTACATCTATTAAATTCCAGCAACTAGCCACAAAAGTGGGTAATACAAACAAAACTCGTACAAGGCTCGTAGGGAGAATGGATTTCCAACAATGACTAGGCACTGGGGTACCACCTGTCACAGTACGGGGCCTAGATCACCGTACCGAGGACTACTCCCTTCATCCCCTGCAACACAAGGCCGGAACCATTCCTTACTGAACAGTTCCGAACAAGATAAACCCCGTGGTTGGCGCGACCAACCACCCACTAAGCCGAAATATATATAAGGGACATCTAGACAGGGGAATTATCTTGTCCTGCTTGGGTATGACCCACCTAACCTTGCTGCATATCCCCTGATTTTCAGTCATTCCCATTTGATGAGGCTTGAGGCTAAGCGTTACCTTTAGAACGTTTCACTTAGAATGCCCATCGTCCACCTGACGATGTTTTCGCAAGCATTCATCCATACAAGTCCGTCCCGGGTTCGAACGGAACCGAATGCACTATTCCTACTACATCCATTTTGGAAATATCCTCAGGATTAGTAGCAACTAGCCCTTGCACTTTACTGCTCCATCTTCGACTTCGAAATCGTTTTCACGAAACGTACAAACCGGATCGAAGTGGTTTTCGAGAAATAAATCTCGATCCCGGTCTCTTCGAAACGATCAGCGCATTTGGCCAATATTGATAGTCGGTTATTTAACTATCAATTAATATTCACAACAACCATCCAACAATAAATAATTTCCCAAATTATTTATTAATCTCAAAATATCTTCTCAAAATATATTTCTATTTTCAACCCTTTGAAAACAGTTTCAAAACCATCATTCTTTCCCAGAATAAACTTTTCCAAATATCTTTTTATCTCCCCTGAAATTTCCAAGTACAAAACTAGATTTAAAATAATTTTCAAACACTTTACTTTGAAATATACTTTTAAAGACATTTAAAATTAAAACTACTTTAATAATTTGTAAAAAAATACATACTATATGAATATTTGAACATTAGGTTATTTAATAAAATATAAGACTAGATTTTTACATTCAATAACAAAATACTAAGCCACTTTGAAATAAGTACTGCTATAATATGATTAAAAGGAAATACTGTAGAATTTAAAATGTTAGAACTTTATATTTTCCAAACTTGCTTTTTAAAACAGCTTTAAATCTTTTAACTTATATTTAAAAAAAAAATTACTTTAAAACGTACTTGGTTATCCAGGGAGAATTTCAAATCTCAATCATTTAAATCAATTTCCCAAATTGATTTCCAATTTATTTCGTTTGAAATAAATCTCTTTACTTATCAGTTCATTTCAAAATTCATTTATTTTGGACTTTATTTTCATTATTATTATTTTCCGTTTGTTTTTAATCATTTAACTGAAATATAAAAATTTCAGCTTCTTCCCAATTTCGTCTTTGTTCTTTTAAAAAAAATTCAAATCTTAAATCTAAAATAAAAGTTTCGTTCTTTTAAATAATATCACTAAAGACTAAAATTTATTACCTTTCTGTTTATTCAAATATTTATTTCCATATACAGAATTTATTAGTTAGCATTTTGAAACACTAATATTCTTATTAAATTCATTTTAATTTATTTACATTCTTTATAATTGTTTTCTTGAAACTTCATTCTTTTTTTTTATTATTTATTCCCACCGATCCAATACTATACAAATTTGATAATTCAGGGTATCAGAATAACCCAAACAACTATAGCATTCAATATTCAATATCATCCATCACAGAATATCCACAAAGTATAACAGGGAATAGTAAACAATATATATATGTTGAGGGACCCAGTTGGATCCCTCCAACCTGTTTTTCCTGCATCCACAGACGTTAGCACAACATAATATATCAATTTCAAATATCACATCAATCAATTTCAACCATTCAAACAATCATTTAAATTTAATCGTTTAAATTTAAATTTAAATTTAAACTTAAACTGAGTGAGATTAACTCACCTTTAATCTCAAAATTAGCAATCTGATCCATCTCGACTCGTTTCTCCACAGTATTAGACCTTGAATAAACATTTATGTGGTTATTAATATTTTAGATGATCGAACAATTTATTTCCATTTATACATTTAATTAACCAATGATTTAACTTCATACTAATAATTTACTTCACTAAACAAATTTTATTAATATTCGAATCAATTTAACAATTTAATTTCCATCTACTAGAATTTGGGTTTTAAGCTAATAATTAGATTTTAAACAAATTTTCCTTTGAATAAGAATATTTTATTTTATATATATATATATATGTATGTATGTATGTATGTATATATATTAACAACTCTTACTGTTAAATAAAACTTTTGATTTGCACTTGTATAATTTTCTATTCTTATCCACACATATATATATATTAAAATTAAACTGATCATATAATTTACTGTAATTATATAAATAACTTTCTTGTACACATCTATATAAACTCTAGCAATTTTAACAGTAGACAGTAAACATTTTTTTTTTCTGGACATATCGACATAAATCAAATTAAAAACAAATCAGATGCTCACCTAAGCTCGACACCGAAACCCTAGCGTAGCCGCCCCATCCATCCCCAGCTCACGCGCGCGAGCTTCGATCGCGACTCTTCCATTGAATGCACGAGCTTCTCTTCCCCATCGTATCGCGAATCGCATCGTCACATCTGAGCTTGAGTTAACATCTCAGCTTCGATCGAACATCTCTCGAGAACCCATCGACACCGATGTTCTCAAGCTCGGCCACACGAGTCACGCCAGACTCCCATGAAGTCGAGCACTTCTGTCTTGAAATCGAATTTGAATTCGATTTATAACATCCGCCATTTTTTTTAACATATGGAGAACTCGAATTGATTAACAGAGGAAAGAGGGAGAATAAATCGGCCTCGAACGAACTTCGTTGAATTTTGTACTCGAAGAGGAAGTTGCGTTCGGCCATAGATCCCTTTTGCTGAGATATTTTTATTTTATTTTATTTTTTTGTTATGAAGAAGGGCTTCGTTGAAAGGAATAAGGGTTAGATTCATGTTAGAGCGTAAGCGAGAAGATAAGGAAAACGTTGGCGTATACAAGAAGCTTAATCAATTTAATTAAATTTTAATAGATTATTATCAATTAGGTTTCCAGCACGATTATATTTCGGACACACACACACTAATTTCGATCAAAACGAAATTTGAAATCCGCTAACAATACAGTAT
Source organism: Allium cepa (assembly GCA_030765085.1). Lineage (NCBI taxonomy): Eukaryota > Viridiplantae > Streptophyta > Magnoliopsida > Asparagales > Amaryllidaceae > Allium > Allium cepa. The sequence goes on from CM060939.1 coordinate 258,923,826, forward strand.
GACGGATCCAATGGAACTGGTTTCGTCAAATTCCGAGACTGTGCCTCGGAAGGCTATTTTTATATTCAATTTAAACAATATAATTATAAAACTGAACAAACCACTGTAACTTCCAATTTTAAAACTTCTATTATCTTCAGCGTTATCAATATAAATTTTATAAGTCTTCAAATATATTTTTAATAGGCTTAAAACTCCAGGTTCAACAATTTTCCCAACTTTACTTATTTAATTTAATTATTCAATTATCAAATAATTTGTGATATATGTAATTCAATTTAAAATTGTATTATTGAATATTTGAAATCGATTAAATATTCCGATTTAAATTGCTTAAAATTTCCGGGTCGTCACACCGGTAGTGTCGCAAAGTTCACAAACTAAGAAGTGTGTAAAGAATTCTGATCTTTGACCAAAGTTAATGTACAAAATATCTAAATTCAAGACATTCAAGTCATGAATTCCCATAGACAGGAGTCGCAACGCACCATTGACTAGGAGCATCTAGGGAGCCACCCAAAACATCAAGTCTCACATCAATTGTTCCGAATAAGCAGCCCCGTGGACCGAGGGGCACATAACACATTAACACTTGGTTCAGGATAAAAAATTGCTCCAACTTGCTATAAAAGGAGGATCTTACCGTCGTTCAGAGATAAACAATGATGGAAGGCATTTTCATAATCGAATCATTAATGCACCAGTTTCCAAAGACAGAATTAGGTGCTTGACTGAGGTCTCAAACCTTAACTTGTATAAAACCAGCTGTTACCCAAAGACAGACAATAGCAAGGAGAGAACGCTTGTAATCGAGGAGCTAAACCATTGATTCCTGAAGATTGGAACCAACGAATAAGGTCGATATCCATAACAATGCTATTGGCCCAGCATAATGCCTATGGCCTGAAATAAGCAAGGTTAAGGGTCGCAGATTCATGACTAACATTATCAAACTCTACCAAGCTGTGATCATGATAGGAATGAGTGTGGTTGTATTGGGGAGTCTGATGACCCGCTCCATAATTTCTAATTTTCTATAAAAAATTAAAATTTGACACCTAGAAGTGAAGGGTTCCGTAGATAGAAGTCTAATCACAACAAAAACTGGTTGGGGGAAATTCGGTTTTTCGTGTATAAGAATAACTATGGAATTGGTTAAGCAACAACCCTGTATTTCCAATAGCGACACTTGATGGTGATAAACAAGTCTAGGCAACGGAAATGCATAGAACTCCTATCCTTCCAAAACATAAGCAACGTTGAGAAATATAACTACATTGGGTTGGAAGGGATCTACTCAACTGTACAGGATCGGATGAATGGTTTAATCCTAACTAACATGACTTTAACATTGCCGAAGAATGGCAGCACTAAGAAAAGACTTCTATAATCCAATCATCGAAGTGCAAGTTGTAAAGACCCGTAAATTTCGACAACTAAATTTGCTAATGTAATAGGATTTTGCAATTAAATTTTAGTAGAAATAATAAAGGTGATAAATTAATATTGGAATGAACGCTAAATTAAAATATAGCAATGGTAATTAAAACCTATTTATGGTAATTTGAATAAATTCAAATGAATTAAGTAGTGAAAAGATTTTTACCTGGATATAAATTGAATATGAGAAATTTAAGGAAAGTATTAGATTGATTTAATGTAATAAAAGATTGTTGACAATAATTGGAACAAATTAGGGAATTATATTAATGTGAGTTAATAATTTATAAACTTGAATGAACATTTCAATTTAGTAAATAAATTCAAATGTAAGACTTAGTTATAAGTGTAAATTTATGGGTATGATAACAAATTTGTATAAATTACCTAATTAATTGGTCAATTAATTTATTAGAAATCAAACTCATTTAAATGGTAAGTAATTATAATGCGTTATTGATATAAACGTTACTAATTCTTAATACAGTAACGGAAGTGGAAATGAAATGCAACCGTAGAAATTTAAGCTAAGTATTAACAATTAAAATGAAATGTCGATTAAATGGAGTACTATAAATTGTCATACTAAGCTAAGAATTGAATATAAGGAAACAAAGGTAAATAATAAATCGATCAATGAATTTATATAGATTGTAAAGTTATAATAATAAATAGTAATTGGATGTCTTGTACGAAGTTATAATATTGTGTGAATTATTAATAAAGAATAACTAGAAGGGATTCAAATTTGTATAATAATGAAAAGTGTTAATTTTTGCTCTTGAGCATAAAAATTTAAATAAGTAATTTAAAGCAAACATTTAATTAACCAATGCAATAAGATTTTCTAATAGTAACTGTGTAAATTAAGGTAGTAGTGTAAATGGCAGTTGATGGATAACCAAATTCAATACAATCCAATTGATTGAAACGACTCTTAGGTTATAACTGAATATAAATTAAAATAGAAACATAAACTTAACATAAGAAAGTAATTTGGGAAATAAAAAGTATGAAATCAAGAAATAAGTTACAGAGAATATATAATTGAAATTAATGTATCTATTTGGCAAAAATATAATAAGTGTAGTACAATCCAAATTAATGTAAGTAATTATAATATTGGTTTGTAAATAATGAACCTATAAAAGTGTGATTAAGAGTTAATGATAATAATTTTTGTACGTTACTTATTTTATTAGTTTGATAAGTTTAATTTGAATTCAATTTCAATTAATTCACTAAATTATTGCAATTAATGTGGAATAAATTGGTAAGTGAAGAATGTTGAATTCAATAAGATGTAACCAAGGTAAAATTCCATTCATAATATGATAATTAATGTAATAAAAAGAATGAAACCAAGAAGAAATAATTAATTGAAAATTTTAAATTTAATTAATGAGTAAAATTGGCAAAATTTCCAATATAATTGAAATACAGTAATTAATGCAAATTAAAGAGGAAAATTGGAAAATATTAATGTAATGAAATATAAAACAATGTTAAATATGTTAGTTGAGTAATAATTGATTGAATATTAAGTTGTAATCGAATAAAATCAAAGTTACTGGAATTAATTTGCAATTAATTGAATTAATTGCAGTTGACATTTGAACACTGTATTTACTAAGATAATTGACACTAATTTGATATGTGAATTTGCTTTTAGTTATTATAAATATCTAAGGGATTAAAAATGACAAAAATCTACTAGTTTATTAATATTGAATTTAAAGGTGGTAAATTTATTTGTTAATTTATTTAAAAAGTGGAAAAAAAATAGCCATTTTGGCCACTGACTCGGATTTCGACAAAACAAGTTTCATCGGATCCGTAACGGTGAATTATAATAGTGTTTGTAGCGATCAGACTTGTCATTTGATCGTACGGACTCGAAATGCCTTGAAATCTATGCAATTGAAATCAATTTGAAAAATATTGTTTTCAGCATAACTTCTTTATACGATGCCATTTGGACCTGAAACTTTTTCCATCGCGTTCAGAATATTTTAAAACATCTATTTTGATATATGGGATGATCCAATTTCGTTCCGGAGTCAGTACGGGCTTTTTGGGCCAATTACCGGTTAGCACGTTTATAATTCGGGCCTATCTGTCTATTCCAACTTTATCTACAAATACCCTACTAAAGCCTAGCCTCCGCCTATTCTCATTTTTCTACGCATAAAATTTCATCAGCTCCTCCTCTTTCAATGGATGCAAACCCTAGATTCAATTACAATCCAAAATCAAAGTCAAAAATTCAAAGTCCTTAGAAAAATTTGAAAAATATATATGTTGAAGCTCTCGACTAGAGAAATTCACTGGTGGTGTTCGTTTTTTACATTCAGTTTGTCGTTTGACCAGAAAAAATCAGAGAAGTTTGGGCCGTTCATCATCGTCGAAATCAAAGTCGTCGGATCGGCGAAGCCTTTCTAGGTTTTGGAGAGGAAGCCGAGGGGACTCGATCTATATGGTTTGTTCGGTGTTTTGATGGTCGGAGTTGCGGAAAAAATTCGACCTAGATTGTGAATTGAAGGTGGCGGCGCGTAGATACTGGGCGCGATTTGGGTATCTGTTGCGTGAAGACCTGTAGCATATTTAGGAGGTGATGACGTGGCTTTGAAATGTGTTCTCTTCTTTTGTTTATTTTTAATTAAAATTCAAACGCATTTATCGCTATATCTTCCACATACGAACTCCGATTTACACGCGGTTTCTTTTATTAGGATCGTATTGAAATTCCGGACTTGGTGAAGCTGGTTTGGACGAATTCTGAGACGGTGAAGTTTTTGGGTTTAAATTGGATTTAATTTCAATTTAAATTCAAAAGGTGGGTGTTTTAACCCACTCACAACTTCTAAAATTTCTTATGTTTGTTAAATTAATTTATGATGTGTTTAGAAATTTATTTATAGCTGTTTGGCATATATTTCATTATTATCTCAGTAAATTTGCATTCATATAATTTGTTATTTAATTCATTTTGCATATAAACTACCAATTAAAATTTTTGTTAAATTTATTATTGCATATAAACTGCTAGTTAAATTTATTTATTATTACATATAAACTACAGTTAAACGGTTATATAATTCACTTTCGAAAAAGTAACTGCCAGTAATTAATTATTATTTATTGATGTGATTGTTTGAATTGGATGATAAATTGATAAATGTTTGATGATTGATATGATGGATGAATGGATGCTGTATTTATATGGTATAAACTGCAAGTTATTATGAGTTTTTATTTCATTCGGGATTGCGGTTTGAAATGATATACAATCGCATTTTTATTTTTAAATTGCGGATTGAAATGATAAATATCCGTATCACTTGACCATAGAATAGAAAATTATATACAGGCACCGCAGTATATATATATAATTATTTTTGAAATGATTTTCTATGGTTTTGAAAGAATGCGGTTTAATAAATATTAAATTTTGATATATATATATATATATATGGTAAAATTCTTGAATTTAGCTATGTATAAATTTGTTTTGAATTTTAAAATAAGCTAAATAATGAAGTTAATTTCGTTTATATAATATGGTTAAGAATATATTTGAAATTCTATTGTATATAGAGTTTATAATAATTCAAATAAAAGTAAGGTTGCAGATAAATGTGAATATGATTTGAATTAATGTATCTAAGAATTTTCCTCGAAAAATTTGTTTGAAATGTAAATAAATTAAGATTTAAAGGGTATGATCTTATAACTTGATTTTTGAGTAGAGGATCTAAATGAATATCAAATTTATTTAAAGAATATTATCAAGTTAATTTAATTAAAAGAATATCCTATTATTGAAGTTTAAGGGTTTTACCTGAATAATATTTGTTGAGTAAGTAAATATTTCAAATTTAAATAATAGGAATCGGATTTGATATATATATTAAATTTTCAAAGAATCCATTTTGAAATAGTGGAATATTTAAAGATTGAAATATATGAACTATAAAGTTGTGAAATACAGAATATTTAAGCTTTGAAATATATGGGAATTAAAATGGTTTATATGGAGGTTCAAATTTTGGAATTTATTGTGAAATTTGAAGAAGCTCTTTATTTTACAAAGTAATATAGTATTTGAACCATTAAGTATTGAAAATTATGTTTCAAAGCTATGGTTTCAAGGTATATATATTTAAAAATATTATGATTTTGGGAAAGAGATATTTATAAGATAAAAATGATATCATATTGATTTGGGTTTTAAAATATTTATGATATCGTATTTATATGGTTTGAAAGAGATATTATATTCTGGTTTTAAAGTATAAATTATTTTGAAAAACCACGGTGTTATAATAACGATTGGTTGTTAAAGAGACCGGGATCGGAAGTTGTCATACTCTCTGCCAACTCGAAAACCACTTTAACAACCGTGTACGCGGTGGAGATTCCAGAATGAAGTAGGACAGTGGCGGCGTTTCCTTTGAGGTAACTATGTGGACCCAACTCCTGTGAGTTGGCATAAGGTGGCTAAAACAGGAGCGATTCTCGGGGCAAGGGGGTTAGCGCTCTTTATCGGATGCTCATCTTCGATATTATACTCTGACTTTGGATTGATTCGGTGGCCACTTTTGATTTCTTTGATTTTAGGGGGGAGTTTGTCCGAGGTGGGCGGTAGTAGCTACTACGCGTTACCACCAGCCCGGATGCGTAATTGGTATATCTACCGTGGCATTGCCTTATTGTGCCGTGTCACCTACCCTAGCGTGCATTTTACAAGTTTCTATTTGTGTCGCACCTATGGAGTATCCTCTGGTAGCCTCCCGATCAGGAGGTATTACGGTACTGTATAGATTATTGGCATTTTACGTGTTAAGGTGGAAAATGTAAAGCCTTAACGCTATTTAAAAGTAAGTTTATTTTACAATTAGGCACTATTATAATAGCGAAATATACTACATAGTAAATAGTTTAACGGATCCTTAGGAGATGAAAATACCGAGCATCTCTTGAGTTACTGCACTCATATTTGTTTCTGTTAATTTAACTTACATAAGATCTTTTAGTCCTGACCCGAGTGTTTTGTCCTTTCAATTCACTCGGGTAAGTCCGAGCGTTTCAGGATTTCGAAGACCTTAGCTCTGGAGGACGAAGACAGAGATTTATATTATTATTATTTTTAGTCCACCATACTCATACTGTTCCGCTGCATTGTTATTGGTATGTGTAACTCTGATAAATGTTGTAAGTATAGTCGAATATTTTGTAAAACAACTTTATAAACTATATATTTGATTATTATATTTTATCCTTCCGCTGTGAGATTCTATTTTGTTTTATTTCTTTTTTTTTTTTGATTTACCCCATAACAATCTGCCCTTTTGTATGGTTTGAATTGGCATGTGTGTCGATTTAAAGCGTGCGAAAAGGTGGGATGTTACAAATGTGGCATCAGAGCTTTGGTTTAGTGAAAACCTTAGCTTTGTGGGGTCTGGCTCTTTATTAACAGGGTAATAACACCCTATGGGAGTCGCTGAGTGTATATATATGAGAGATCATATTTGTTAGTGTTATAAAAAGATTTTAATATTGTGTTAATCTGTTTTGTTTTGTATTTATAAATTCTGGTTGGTGCATGGGACGTTGTGACATCAATAGAAATTTCTAAACACTTAATAGGACAGACCAACATAATATTTGTTTTAGTATAGGTGAATGAAATAATTTTGCCTATTATATTTTCTATATATAAAGTAAATTTTATAAAGGTTATATTTGGTTGTATTATATTGGTTGTTAGATAATAAAATTTATAAATAAAAGTGAAATAAGATTGAAAATAAAATAAATCAAATTGGAAATTTTAGAACTTAAGTTCCGGGGTTTTGAAATTTCTTTTGAATGATTTTGGAATATAGTAATAATATTTTAGAAGTATTTTCTGATATAAATATTTCAATATAATTTGAAAGAAATGTTTTAAAAGAAATTTGGGAAAAATAAGTTTTGCACTCCCCTCTCTGTCGCTGGAAAATAATTTCGGTGATGAGTGCACACATCATCGACTTTCATTTTCGAGTTTCGAAGTGGGAAAGCCACTGTAGTAGTTTTACTACAGATTTATTTTTGATAAATAGAAGTAAATTTTCAATTTGTTTTATATATACTTGGATATAGATGAGTGTAAGAATATTTATCCATAATTTTAAAATAATTTTGAAATTAAACCCGGTATTTAATTTCTAAGTTTCCATTTATAATATTAATGTAGTGAAACAGAATTTAACTAATAATTGAAACCCTAAATAAAATAAGAGATTTAATGCTAGGTTATTAATGGTATTAAAGGAAATTTGAAATTTGTAACATATAAAACAAAGAGTAATATTATTGAACATTAAATTTAATTAAAGGATGAGATAAAACTTGTATAAGTTCATTTACATTTTCTTTAACATATATAACTTACCAAATATAAAAAGTTGAAATGTTTAATAAGAAATGTAATGGAAAGTGTACAAGTAAAAGTAGGTAATGAAGTATTCAATGAATTTGCTATTATAAATGAGAATATAATGTTATAAACTTAAGTTATAATTGAAATTTTACTATAAGTAAATATAATTAAAGTTAAGTATTACAAATAAATGATTATAAACCTAAGTAAATAAAATGGAAATGCTAAGAAATTGAATGGGACATGAATACTATTGATAAATGAATGTAAATAAATGAGGGCGTGCAATAAATGAATAATTATAAAGAAATAAAAGGAACCGGCATGACCTGAGTTAATGGAAATGAATAATTGTAAGAAATAAGTGAAAATAAATGAAACAAACATTGAATAAGTAAATGAAATTAAAATTTTGTTAGAAATAAATGTAAATTATAAAAGGAAAATTTACGTGGTATGAATAAATGAGAATAAATAATATTAACTTGATCTATTGTTGGATTTGTTATTTGTTTTGGTTTATGGTTGTTTGAGCAGGGATACTTCAAAATTGGTTGGATGAATGAAAAATCTATTTAGCTTCATCAAAGACTGTTGAGTAAATGGTGCGCTTAATAGTTTATTTTCATCCTGTACAATTTGAAGTTTTGAACCCGAACAACTATTTGTTTTGTTTGATATGAATGAATGGTTGATTATATTGATTCTATGTGATGGTTGTTTGCTGTAGTTGCAATTGGTTATTGTTGTATTGGTTTGGTTGGTTGTAATTAAAACAACTTAAATATTTCATTTTATAAAATTATTAACTCTTTTGGATTTTATAAGTGAAATGCAGGTTATGGAAGCAATTGCTACTGCTTTTGGTTCCATAAATAAGCGTTAATTGCCCGACAAATAGGTACGTTTTCGGATTTCAGTTTATAGCGTTATTATATTATTTTCCCGTGTTCGGATATATTATTTTGAAAAATATATGTGATATTTTGTTATATTTGATATTATACTTTCTCTCGAGCCTCTCCGTACAAAGGAGACTTTGCCGAAATTTTTTGTAAATTTTGGACTTAGAAATATTTTGAAAATGTTTTCCAAACTTCAATAATTTAAGTATAAAAAGATATAATGATTGTAAATTTGTATATTCTAATTAAAGTAACAAATGTTGTAAATTTAATTGTTTATAAAGTTAATGCTTTGAATAAGATATATAGATTTCTTAATTCTTCTTTCCCCTTCTTTTTCCTTTTCGCGGACGAAAAGTTTTGAGTGGGGGAGAGTGTAACGACCCATAAATTTCAAAAAATAAATTTGTTAATTTAATAGGATTTTGTAATTAAATTTTAGTAGAAATAATAAAGGTAATAAATTAATATTGGAATGAACGCTAAATTAAAATATAGCAATGGTAATTAAAACCTATTTAGAGTAATTTGAATAAATTCAAATGAATTAAGTAGTGAAAAGATTTTTACCTGGATATAAATTGAATATGAGAAATTTAAGGAAAGTATTAGATTGATTTAATGTAATAAAGATTGTTGACAGTAATTGGAACAAATTAGGGAATTATGTTAATGCGAGTTAATAATTTATGAACTTGAATGAACATTTCAATATAATAAATAAATTCAAATGTAAGACTTAGTTATAAGTGTAAATTTATGGGTATGAAAACAAATTTGTATAAATTACCTAATTAATTGGTCAATTAATTTATTAGAAATCAAACTCATTTAAATGGTAAGTAAGTATAATGTGTTATTGATATAAACGTTACTAATTCTTAATATAGTAACGGAAGTGGAAATGGAATGCAAACGTAGAAATTTAAGCTAAGTATTAATAATTGAAATGAAATGTCGATTAAATGGAGTACTATAAATTGTCAAACTAAGCTAAGAATTGAATATAAGGAAACAAATGCAAATAGTAAATCAATCAATGAATTTACATAGATTGTAAAGTTATAATAATAAATAGTATTGGATGTCTTGTACGAAGTTATAATATTGTGTGAATTATTAATAAAGAATAACAAGAATGAGATTCAAATTTGTATAATAATGGAAAGTGTTAATTGTTGCTCTTGAGCATAAAAATTTAAATAAGTAATTTAAAGCAAACATTTAATTAACCAATGCAATAAGATTTTCTAATAGTAACTGTGTAAATTAAGGTAGTAGTGTAAATGGCAGTTGATGGATAACCAAATTCAATACAATTCAATTGATTGGAACGACTCTTAGGTTATAATTGAATATAAATTAAAATAGAAACGTAAACTTAATACAAGATAGTAATTTGGGAAATAAAAAGTATGAAATCAAGAAATAAGTTACAAAGAAATATTTAATTGAAATTAATGTATCTATTTGGAAAAAATATAATAAGTGTAGTACAATCCAAATTAATGTAAGTAATTATAATATTGGTTTGTAAATAATGTACCTATAAAAGTGTGATTAAGAGTTAATGACAATAATTTTTGTACGTTACTTATTTTATTAGTTTGATAAGTTTAATTTGAATTCAATTTCAATCAATTCCCTAAATTATTGCAGTTAATGTGGAACAAATTGGTAAGTGAAGAATGTTGAATTCAATAAGATGTAACCAAGGTAAAATTCCACTCATAATATCATAATTGATGTAATAAAAAGAATGAAACCAAGGTGAAATAATTAATTGAGATTTTTAAATTTAATTAATGAGTAAAATTGACAAAATTTCCAATATAATTGAAATACAGTGATTAATGCAAATTAAAGATGAAAATTGGAAAATATTAATGTAATGAAATATAAAACAATGTTAACTATGTTAGTTGAGTAATAATTGATTGAATATTAAGTTGCAATCGAATAAAATCAAAGTTATTGGAATTAATTTGCAATTAATTGGATTAATTGCAGTTGTCATTTGAACATTGTATTTACTGGGATAATTGACACTAATTTGATATGTGAATTTGCTTTTAGTTACTATAAATATCTAAGGGATTAAAAATGAAAAAAAATCTACTAGTTTATAAATATTGAATTTAAAGGTGGTAAGTTTATTTATTAATTTATTTAAAAAGTGAAAAAATAGCCATTTTGGCCACTGACTCGGATTTCGATGAAAAAAGTTTCATCGGATCCGTAACGGTGAATTATAATAGTGTTTCAAGTTTCGTAGCGATCGGACTTGTCGTTTGATCGTACGGACTCGAAACGCCTTGAAATTTATGCAATTGAAATCAATTGAAATCAATTTGGAAAATATTATTTTCAGCATAACTTCTTCATACGATGCCATTGGACCTGAAACATTTTCCATTGCGTTCAAAATATTTTAAAACATCTATTTTGATATATGGATTGACCTAATTTTGTTCCAGAGTCAGAACGGGCTTTTTGGGCCAATTATCGGTTAGTAAGTTTATAATTCGGATCTTTCTGTCTATTCCAACTTTACCTATAAATACCCTACTAAACCCTAGCCTCCGCCTATTCTCATTTGTCTACGCATAAAATTTCATCAGCACATCCTCTTTCTCAATGGATGCAAACCCTAGATCCAATTACAATCCAAAATCAAAGTCAAAAATTCAAAGTCCTCAGAAAAATTTGAAAAAAATATATGTTGAAGCTCTCGACTAGAGTAATTCACTGGTGGTGTACGTTTTTCGATTCAGTTTGTCGTTTGACGAAAAAAATCAGAGAAGTTTTGGCCGTTCATCATCGTAGAAATCCAAGTTGTCTGATCGACGAATCCTTTTTGGGTTTTGGAGAGGAAGCCGAGGGGAAACGATCTATATGGTTTGTCCGGCGTTTTGATGGTCGGATTTGCGGCAAAAATTCGACCTAGATTGTGAATTAAAGGTGGAGGCGCGTGGATACTGGGCGCGATTTGGGTGTCTGTTGCGTGAAGACCTGTAGCATATTTAAGAGGTGATGACCTGGCTTTGAAATGTGTTCTCTTCTTTTGTTTATTTTTAATTAAAATTCAAACGCATTTATCGCTATATCTTCCACATATGAACTCCGATTTACACGCGGTTTCTTTTGTTAGGATCGTATTGAAATTCCGGACTTGATGACGCTAGTGTGGACAAATTCTGAGACGGTTAATTTTTTTAGTTTAAATTGGATTTAAATTCAAAAGGTGAGTGTTTTAACCCACTCACAACTTCTAAAATTTCTTATGTTTGTTAAATTGATTTATGATGTGTTTAGAAATTTATTTATAGCCGTTTGGCATATATTTCATCATTATCTTAGTAAATTTGCATTCATATAATTTACTTGTTATTTAATTCATTTTGCATATAAACTCCCAGTTAAAATTTTTGTTAAATTTATTATTGCATATAAACTGCTAGTTAAATTTATTTATTATTGCATATAGACTACAGTTAAATAGTTATTTAATTCGTTTTTGAAAAATTAACTGCCAGTAATTAATTATAATTTATTGATGTGATTGTTTGAATTGGATGATAAATTGATAAATGTTTGATGATTGATATGACAGATGAATGGATGTTGTATTTATATTGTATAAACTGCAAGTTATCATGCATTTTCATTTCATTCGGGATTGCAGTTTGAAATGATATACAACCGTATTTTTATTTTTAAATTGCGGATTGAAATGATAAATATCTGTATCACTTGACCATAGGATAGAAAATTATATACAGGCACCGTGATATATAAATAAAACTATTTTTGAAATGATTTTCTATGGTTTTGGAAGAATATGGTTTAATAAATATTAAATTTTGATATATATATATATATATATATGTAGTAAAATTCTTGAATTTAGCTATGTATAAATTTGTTTCGAATTTTAAAATAATCTAAATAATGAAGTTGATTTCGTTTATATAATATGGTTAAGAATATATTTGAAATTCTATTGTATATAGAGTTTATAATAATTCAAATAAAAGTAAGGTTGAAGATAAATGTGAATAAGATTTGAATTAATGTGTCTAAGAATTTTCCTCGAAAAATTTGTTTGAAATGTAAACAAATTAAGATTTAAAGGGTATGATCTTATAACTTAATTTTTGAGTAGAGGATTTAAATGAATATCAAATTTATTTAAAGAATATCCTGTTATTGAAGCTTATGGGTTTTACTTGAATAATATTTGTTTAGTAAGTAAATATTTCAAATTTAAATAATAGGAATGTATTTGATACATATTAAATTTTCAAAGAATCCTTTTTGAAATAGTGGAATATTTAAAGATTGAAATATATGAACTATAAAGTTGTGAAATATAGAATATTTAAGCTTTGAAATATATGGGAAATAAAATGGTTTATTTGGAGGTTCAAATTGATATTGGGAATTTATTGTGAAATTTGAAGAAGTTGTTTATTTTATAAAGTAATATAGTATTTGAACCATTAAGTATTGAAAGTTATGTTTCAAAGTTATGGTTTCAAGGTATATATATTTAAAAATATTATGATTTTGAGAAAGAGATATTTATAAAATAAAAATGATATCATATTGATTTGGGTTTTAAAATATTTATGATATCGTATTTATATGGTTTGAAAGAGATATTATATTCTGGTTTTAAAGTATAAATTATTTTGAAAAACCGTGGTGTTATAATAACGATTGGTTGTTAAAGAGACCGGATCGGAAGTTGTCGTACTCTCTGCCAACTCCGAAAACCACTTTAACAATCGTGTACGCGGTGGAGATTCCAGAATGAAGTAGGATGGTGGCGACGTTTCCTTTGAGGTAAATACGTGGACCCAACTCCTGTGAGTTGGCATAAGGTGGCTAAAACAGGAGCGATTCTCGGGCCAAGGGGGTTAGCGCCCTTTATCGGATGCTCCTCTTCGATATTATACTCTGACTTTGGATTGATTCGGTGGCCACTTTTGATTTCTTTGATTTTAAGGGGGAGTTTGTCCGAGGTGGGCGGTAGTAGCTACTATGCGTTACCACCAGCCCAGATGCGTAATTGGTATATCTACCCTGGCATTGCCTAGTTGTGCCGTGTCACCTACCCTAGCACGCCTTCTATGAGTTTCTATTTGTGTCGCACCTATGGAGTATCCTCTGGTAGCCTCCCGATCAGGAGGTATTACGGTACTGTATAGATTATTGACATTTTACGTGTTAAGGTGGAAAATGTAAAGCCTTAACGCTATTTAAAAGTAAGTTTATTTTACAATTAGGCACTATTATAATAGCGAAATATACTACATAGTAAATAGTTTAACGGATCCTTAGGAGATGAAAATACCGAGCATCTCTTGAGTTACTGCACTCATATTTGTTTCTGTTAATTTAACTTACATAAGATCTTTTAGTTCTGACTCGAGTGTTTTGTCCTTTCAATTCACTCGGGTAAGTCCGAGCGTTTCAGGATTTCGAAGACCTTAGCTCTGGAGGACGAAGACAGAGATTTATATTATTATTATTTTTAGTCCACCATACTCATACTGTTCCGCTGCATTGTTATTGGTATGTGTAACTCTGATAAATGATGTAAGTATAGTCGAATATTTTGTAAAACAGCTTTATAAACTGTATATTTGATTTATATTTTATCCTTCTGCTGTGAGATTCTATTTTGTTTTATTTCTTCTTGTTTTTTTATTTACCCCATAACAATCTGCCCTTTTGTATGGTTTGAATTGGCACGTGTGTCGATTTAAAGCGTGCGAAAAGGTGGGATGTTACAAATGTGGTATCAGAGCTTTGGTTTAGTGAAAACCTTAGCTTTGTGGGGTCTGACTCTTTATTAATAGGGTAATAACACCCTATGGGAGTCGCTGAGTGTATATATATGAGAGAGCGTATTTGTTAGTGTTATAAAAAGATTTTAATATTGTGTTAATCTGTTTCGTTTTGTATTTATAAATTCTGGTTGGTGCATGGGACGTTGTGACATCAATAGAAATTTCTAAACACTTAATAGGACAGACCAACATAATATTTGTTTTAATATAGGTGAATGAAATAATTTTGCCTATTATATTTTCTATATATAAAGTAAATTTTATAAAGGTTATATTTGGTTGTATTATATTGGTTGTTAGGTAATAAAATTTATAAATAAAAGTGAAATAAGATTGAAAATAAAATAAATCAAATTGGAAATTTTAGAACTTAAGTTCCGGAGTATTGAAATTTCTTTTGAATGATTTTGGAATATAGTAATAATATTTTAGAAGTATTTTCTGATGTAAATATTTCAATATAATTTGAAAGAAATGTTTTAGAAGAAATTTGGGAAAAATAAGTTTTGTACTCCCCTCTCTGTCGTTGGAAAATAATTTCGGTGATGAGTGCACGCATCATCGACTTTCATTTTCGAGTTTCGAAGTGGGAAGGCCACTGTAGTAGTTTTACTACGGATTTATTTTTGATAAACAGAAGTAAATTTTCAATTTGTTTTATATATACTTGGATATAGATGAGTTGTAAGAATATTTATCTATTATTTTAAAATAATTTTGAAATTAACCCGGTATTTAATTTTTAAGTTTCCATTTATAATATTAATGTAGTGAAACATAATTTAACTAATAATTGTATCCCTAAATAAAATAAGAGATTTAATGCTAGGTTATTAATGTAAAGCCTTAATGCTATTTAAAAGTAAGTTTATTTTACAATTAGACACTATTATAATAGCGAAATATACTACATAGTAAATAGTTTAATGGATCCTTAGGAGATGTAAATCCCGAGCATCTCTTGAGTTACTGCACTCATATTATTTTCTGTTAATTTAACTTACATAAGATCTTTTAGTTCTGAGTCGAGTTTTTTGTCCTGTCAACTCGCTCGGGTCAGTCCGAGCGTTTCAGGATTTCGAAGACCTTAGCTCTGGAGGACGAAGACGGAGATTCATATTATTTTTATTTTTAGTCCACCATACTCATATTGTTCCGCTGCATTGTTATCGATATGTGTAGCTCTGATAAATGTTGCAAGTACAATCGAATATTTTGTAAAACAGCTTTATAAACTGTATATTTAATTATTATATTTTATCCTTCCGCTGTGAGATTCTATTTTGTTTTATTTCTTCTTGTTTTTTTTGATTTACCCCACAACAATCCGCCCTTTTGTATGATTTGAATTGGCACGTGTGTTGATTTAAAGCGTGCGAAAAGGTGGGATGTTACACAAGTTTTCGATGACCGAAACTAGCGCCTACCTGGATTAAAAGCATTGCCGAATCGGTGGGGAAAATCGATTTCAACCTCTTGAGTGTTGGTGTTGCTCCAGCAATGCTAAGGCCTTTTCTCATTTCTAAGTACTGGTGTTGCACCCATCAACGTCGAGAAAATTTCTATTTCACAAATATTGGTGTTTCTCCAGCAATGCCGGGAAACCCTCTATTTTCTATGTACTAATATTGCCTCGGAATGCTTGGAAATTTGTTATTCATATGTATCGATGTTCCTTGGCAATGCCAGGAAAACTGTAATCTATAGTTTTGATGAGAAACACTCGACGTAGTACACCATCAATGCACTAGATTTTGGAGATAGAAATAAGTCCTCAGTCGAGATTTTACCCTTGTCTTCAGAGAACTACTGCTACCCAAAAATGGGAAACAACAGGAAGACTACCCTTTCATAGGTTAGTTAGATGGTTCGACCTTAAACCATAGGAATCAGCCACTGCACAGGAATAAAGCAGCGCAGAAAGGAAATCTCAGGATTGAATTGCTCAAGTGCTATTTCCTAGGGATGAAAGCTGGTGCACAGCTAAATTTCCTAAATTCAACTTAGAGAGAATTTAGATACAACCAAAAGTTAGGAGCCTTAAAGAGATGTTGCTTGGGACTATGTAGCTAGGTTATCAACTCCCGAAGAAAGGAAATAGCGTATGAACCAAACTTGTGATGAGAGCAATTAAGCAATGCATGCGCAAATAAGGACATGTAGGGACAATCACGTAAAGTCAAAAATAAAACCATCGGACTTCCTAAATCCTAGAATGGGATTTAGAGAGAAACTAGAGGCAATCTAATCATTTGTCCCAAACCTCTCCGTCTCTCACAATAGCCCAAATACAGGCGTTTGATATAGCTTGTCCCTCAAGCAGGATAGACACACATATACTTAATCGAAAGAAATGTTGCAAAGTCCAAACAAATAACAATGAGGTTGGTAGATAACGATTCTACATCGCAAAATAGAGCATTCTGGCAACAAAATCGCCAACTAAGGAAATAAAGGATTTTATGTTCAGAAATCAGCTGTCACTCGCAGTCTGGTGATGACGAGAAGGACCAATAACCTACTAAAGGTTTAACAAGATAATTTGTTCCAACTTGTAGGAATATGCCATTACCTGGAGTTTGGTGATGGTAAGAAGAAACCCATAGAATGAAACTATTGATACATTGGCTTTTAGAAATAGTAGCAAGAGTTTGATTGAATTCTCAGCCCTACCTTTCAGCATCTCATGTTATCTGAAGATTCACAACATCAAGGGAAAATCCACAAAGTTGAGTTATCCATGCATGAGTTTCTGGAGAAAGAAACCAATACATGATTAGGGTCTCAACACTGGACTTGGAAGAATTCACTCTAACAATAGATGACAATGGCATATCTTTCCAGCACATGTACCTAAAATGACATCGGATGACGTTGTCAACTTCGAGGAATTCAATTACAGTCAGGAAACAGACATCATTGAAAAAATCAGAGCTTGGAATCAAGCAGAAAAGTCCCTAATTCTTGGACATAGGAGCTATCGTGTCAATCAAACTGAGCTAATCGAACGTATTTCCCATGAGACCTAGTCTCCCAAAAATATAGACTTAGTATTTAGAGAAATCAGCTCTATGGGCTAGGGCAGATAAACCAACACTTTGGTGAAATGAACTCAATTGAGCATAAGTAGGGATTAGCTACAGAATTGGCTAAACCAAGCTACCTCATAGTTCTGAACAAAACTATGAAATAGAAATGTCAAAATGACCGTAGAAGTATTACTTACATGTATAGAATTACAGTAAAAGAGTATACTGCACATGAACACAAGAGGTGCAACAACGAGAAAAAGAAATGCTTAAAATCGAGCAATTAAACCAATAGTCCCCGGAGATAGAAGCTGGTGTGCAGGTTGAATTTCAAAAAATGCAAAGGAAAAATAATCGTAATTGAATAAGTCAAGTGCTAATTTTCAATGATAAAACTGTGCCTGATCAAACTTCAACTACAACTCTACAAGAACAGATGTGCCTTGGAATTTAACTATAATCAATCATCCCAATATGACAGGAATAAGAAGCGAAGCCTGACCCAACTTCTGGATGAGTGGAAGTCCCTCTGCCAAACTAAAGATCGGATGACCAGAAAGTTATTTTCAATAATAAAACTTGGCATTCAACCCTATCGAATATGCTTTACTTTAAATAATATCCTCGTATAACCAATGCCTGGAATCTAAGGAAAGATGGCATATGTTGACAAGTCGGGTTTTGAGCATTGACCGAGGCAAATGCAGTGTGTTATCTACATGAGAAGAGTATAGTATCCAGAATACTGCAAATGAAAAATCTGGTGTAGATAGCTTTCTTACATTTGAAAAACAATCCATATCATCCTTTGAAATTATCTTTTCTACACTTACTCGTTATCGATCAACGGAGCCGCTGTCCGAAGAGATGCGAGAAGCTTTTCTTTTCAAGTCACTGAAGTATAGAAATGGGAAGAACGATATGATTGAATCATCCACTATATCCGATTTTGGAATAAATCATCACACCAGAATTCAAAACGCCGATAGGAACTTAACCAAGTCCTAAAAAAGAAACAGTTAAAGACAAAGAGTAAGATTTTGGTCCAGAATGGCATACAATCGTTCGAGAGAAAACTTAGCTTCACCGTTGGTCGAGATAGAACTATATAGGTTGACTCCAAACCTACGTTGTGCACTTACATACCGACCTAAACCCTTGTGTAAACTACAGAGAAAATAATTTATCATCAACTCCGGGAATTGAAATTCAAATCAAAATCAAAAAATGAATAGCTATCAAAAGTCAGTCAACTGCAAACATTTTGAGATGGACTCTGACGATTCATTGAAATTCACATAATAGTAATCGAAAACTTGCTTGTTCCAGAGCATACTTTGTATCCAACAAAAGCTTACTCTGGCTGCAAATATTAACTGGGTTTTTAACCAAGAAAAATTAAACAGGAGTTAGAACATCCAAACCAAGCCAGAATGACTTGAAACTTGAACAAGGCATTTATAAGAACAAGCTAATAGAACTAAGCCAAAAATCCACTAAGTAGGTGGATCACTATCGATCCATCATCCATGGATCATTAGCCATCCAAAAGGAAGCATCATTAGTTATCAAAGCCTCCTGCATCATGATTTACTACTCTTTCTGAGAATACTTATCAAGTTTCAAAGCACTCCAAGCAACGTAGTTCAAGAAGTAAAGACTCATCTGATTCAAGCTGTTTTGACCAAAAGCAGCTAACTTAAAATGGAACTAGAGAACTCATATGGAGTTGGATTGACATGAAATTCTAGGAGAAGACTTGGAAGACATAAAAGAAGGCTCACAGAAAAAGAGTTAAATTGGAGGTTGTTTGATGGATCGCTTAGCGATCTAAGTAGATGGATCGCTAATGATCCATGTAGGTTGGGCCCTGCTAACGATCCATGTAGGTTGGGCCCCACAACCTGAAATTTATAGGGTGAGTCCCACACACCCTAGAGAGAGTACCTAAAGAGTTTCGTCTTGTTTTATTAAGTTTTGAGCGAGTTATAGATGATTCTTCTTCAAATTGAGCCAGTTTAATCCATCAGGTCTGACCCATGAGGGTTGGGCCCTATGACCTATGATCCATAGAAGAGGCTTTCATACTCATCCACATTGTGTGTGTGAAGTTTCATGTGATTTGGTTAAGTACCGAGTGATTTATGGGCGATTCTTATAGACTAGATGACTCATGAAGACAGATGATCAAACGAACTCTAAACGACTTATTATTTGGGCAAGGCACTTAAATGAAAGATAGGAAGATGACCAAACTAAGATCACTCAAAAATACGCTAAGTAGATGGATAGCTAGAGATCAATCCCCTATGCATAGCTAGCGATCTATTCCCTATGGATAGCTAGCGATCCATCAAGATAGGTCGAATCACCATCAAACTTTCCAAGCTCCTTCTTAGCACTAAGTAAAGGCTTCTTGCAGAAAAATATGTTGCTATGTTGATGGATCTCTAATGATCCATCCCATATGGATAGCTAGCGACACATAAAGATAAATCGGATTGATTTGAGATTTCCATTGATGACTTGGCATAACAACTAGACCCTTTTGCACTTGGACTTCTAGCCCAATACTCAATGAATTCTCTTGTAAATTCTCACCTATCTGCAACATAAAGAGGATTTTTTGGACTGGCCGCTGAAACTCTGCAAAGATTACTCTTCAATCTTCTCCTCCTATAAATAGTCATCTAGGGGTTCACTATGATTATCCAGTGAACTCTTATACTTATGACTTGACCTTACTTAGAAGATTCAATCATATTTTAATCTGATTCAACTTGTAACAATAGTCAGTTAATAGAAAGTTATAAAGTGAACATAGGCTTTATTAACAGCCGAACCACTATAAAAATATTCTTGTCTTTTGAAACTTCTACTCTTTTTATATTTATTTTCTGTATTATTGCCCTATAAGAATAGTGTCGGTGCTTTCACACTCACTAAAATAATGTTGATCCATTTTTTGGTTGACAGGGTTAGGCCTGTATTGATAAACGCTCAAATCATTCGTATCCGTAGATTTGAAATTACTAAATCTAGGCCATTGGCCAAGTTTCAAACCCTAGCCACCGTGTGCCGACCAGTCGACCGCACCCCTACAAGCGGTTGGCCAACATATAGTAGTGGTCAAACGGTGAGGTCCTAGTTATTAATTATATTTGTTAATATTTATTTTTTCTAATTATTTTTGTTTTGATTACTTTAAACGCTCGTGACTCCCTTTTTGTGGACTCCGATTGTGAAATCGAAAAATGAAAATTGCTCAAATAATCGCCACAAATGCAATGGAGCTGGCTAGATTCCATTGTTTTCTCAAATTCCATTTTTGGAGCTTTATTAAATACTAATTTATTAACATAAATTTTACACGGTGTTACAACTTGTATATATTTAGTTTCCTTTTTAAAAAGATATATACTTGTATTTTTCTATTTATGTATTTTACCATTCATGTATTTTACTATTTACTTTTACTCTTTTCTACACTTTACAATTATTTATATACTTATCTTATATGGTATATGTATATTCACAAATCATTAACAAGATTTATGTACTTTAAAATATAATGAAAGAGGTTAAAAACAAATGTTACTAAAACATTGTTTGCTATAAACCTCTTCTCTTTTACAAATCAAACTTTTATTGTTTTCGAACTTTTTACAAAAGAATTCATACTTGTTATTATCTTTAAAATATTGACTATTCAAGACCTAAATATATTTTTAAGGGCTAAAGACAAGTGTCACTTAAAAATTGTCACGATAAGCCCAAAACCATTTCATACAAGTTTTCTTTAAAACTTGCTTTTTGGAGATTTAATTACATTTACAAGCTTTAAAGTCAATCGTTGCTTAAACATTGTCACAACAAACCCAAAGTCATTCACTTATAATTATCCTTAAAGTATTCATTATTAAAGCCCTTATTTTATTCCTAACTATACTTAAATAAGGTTTATAACCAAATGTTAGTTGAACATTGTTTACTACAACCCAAAACCATTTTATACTCAACCATTCTTTTCTACGACATTCACTTTAGAGCTCTAAGCATATCACACTTACTGATTAAGGTAATACACTTTTATTTAACTTCCCTAAATCATTTATTTAACTTAAGAGTTAAAATCCAAAACTTCTTTTGCTGCTTTTATAAAATATTAACCTACTTTTAAAACTTATATATATGTATAGATAAATTCTTTTAAATACTTATAATTATGTTTAAACATTTTTAAACTACTTAAAAATATATTATAATTATTTATATAGAATACTACATACAATAATTTTTTTTAAATACACTAATATAAGTTAAAAAACAACCCTAAAAAGATTAGAGGAAAACACTTAATTTAAAATGATTTTTACACAATTTAAAGTCTCAAACAGAAAAGTCAACATTTCTGGAAATTCTTCTAAAGTATATGCAATGGGTAAAAGTGTTTTAGAAGCAAAGACATCATTCTTCAAATGCTATCTAAAGTTCTAGGCAAGAAATAACACGATTCTGCAACATCTTTGAGGCTAGTTTTCAACACGTAAACAATTGATTTCTGACCCGCTTTTTTTTTACAGTAGTTACTACACTTAGAGTATTTAAAAACCATAAAAAGAAAGCCATAAGGACATTTTGCAGTTAATTTATGAAAATTCGAAAAACAATGTATTTCGAAGTGCTCATACAACGACCTATTTACTTCAAACTTTCTTATTTTGTTTGATTAGTTTTTAATCTTTTTAAAAGTTGATATTATTACATTAGTAATTACTTATATTTTACACATAAAACCACAAAGAAACCACTAAGGTTGTCTTCCAAAGTTGACATAAAAATCATTGAACAAAAAGCAATTTTAAAGTGCATCCAGAACAACCTTTTCGTCTCCAACTTTCACAATTTATTCTATTATTTCCACAACTTTCCAAACTAATTCCTTTATGTCGAATAACCAAAGCATGTGTAGAGAAGAAAAAAATATATATTTCATAATATACTCACATTTTAATCAATTTAACATACACTAAATATAAGAGGTTTCAAAGTGCGTTTATAGCGATCATTTTGCTTCAAACATTCACAACACACTTCAACTTCATATAGAACATTATCAAACATGTAAACAACAAGTCAATGCAATGATATACAGTTCAATGGGTTATAAAATATATTATTGTACTTTCTTTCTAAAGCAAGGAGGGGTCCAAAAGTTATAATTTACATTGTTCTTCATTTAAACATTATATTTCAACAACAAATATATACACAACATATACTATTTTAGTGGTGATCAAACACACATATTTTCAAACCAAAAGCAACCCTAAGCATCTAAAAGCCAAGAATCACTTCCTGCCATCACCTTGAAGCCAAAGCTACCACCTTGCTTTACAGGTTCACAAGCCAAGACTGTGGCGACCCGCACCTCCCGACATTCACTGATCCAAAGCTTAGTGTGGCTTCTAGCCTTGCGTCATGCTGAGAATTGCGGATCATTGGGGTTTTAACCTTTAACATTCCAAAGATGAAGATAAGAAGATATAATCTAAGGTATACTAAACTTTCAGAACCTATAGCGGAAGGAATAAAACATATAAACATAGAAAATGTCCACCTTTGAAAATATCCAAATCACAATCTCATAAAATTCAGTACGTGTTCCAATACAAAGTACATAAAAAAATATCACTCAAAGTCCGATACAAGGAAATAAAGAGTATTGATATAATAGAATAATACATGGAGAGTGAATATGATAAAAGCAGTCTCCAAAGTAAAGCATGACTATCCAAGTACAAGAATGGGTCAATTACGTGTTGCCTTGTCCACCAGTAGTGGGGAAAAAGATGGAAAATAAATTGGCCACACTAAAAGTCTAGCGCATGAGTACGAGTTTAATATGTAACGATCATGTGCAGTAACTTCGAAACTATTCTAAATGACATGGGTTGTTCTACAAGTGTCCTTGAACTCCTAAGGTCCAAGACTTAAGAGTTCTTATCTAACATAAAGGGTCGAACTACTAGTCGAACCTCACATTAGCAATCGATCAATGCTCCTAGAGCTGTCTAATGAGAAAATACCACCCGTTGGCAATTGTGGGAACTGCTATCCCATTAATACCTATATCATCACTACGCTTAGAGAGTGAGAATCCAAAAATGTAAACTTACTGCATGACTCATCGTACGCACCCGTGTCCATCTCTCGATCGGAGTACAAAATGCCTCTTATCATACTGCGTCGGCATCCACCTGTACCGCATTGCATCAGAACCATGCGTACAAGGACTCGTAATAGTATCGGGTGCCTTTATACTCTATAGCCTCTTATCGTGCTGTGCCAAGGCCGACTGTCCTTTGAAGCCATCATTAGCACCGGGATCACTCATCTGACGTCTCCATCTATGCTGCACGTCCATCGTGGAATTCCCCTTAAGTATCTGTGAAATACATTGCCCTATTCGACTTTCAATTTGGGTATTTAACTTTTACCCAAAACCGCAATGAATTAATGTCCTTTGATAGGAAGCTGAATTTCCTACTATCTCCAGGATGTGCGCTTCGCCCAAAACAGCCCCAACGGTTAATTTTCCACTTATATAATTTTTAACTGAAATTATATAATTTTTATCATCAACTTAGGTCTTAGGCCAAGGTTCAGAATCAGCTAATTAGGTAATGAATGGTCGACCACTAGACCTACATGGTCGATCACTATTGGTCGACTGCCAGGGTTCTAGGCTCGACCGGTCTCGTAGTAAAATTTAGGTTACGTTAATTTCTTTCCCGATTGTTGATTACTATTTAATCTGTTAACACTTATTGGTGAACCTTAATTATTTGATGACTAGCCCGTGTTTCAATTTTCAATCCAATTTAGGTTTACAAATTTAACTTTAAAAGAGGTGTATATATCAATATCAAGTTAAGAGTATATTGTGGTTCAATACTAGTCTCATTTGTATATTCGAATTTAGGGTTTTATATAGTTAAAATTAGATTTCTAACACCTTAAACCGATTAAAATAGATTCAACTAATTATAATAACTGTCTTATTAAAATCATTCTTACTTGGCTCAAGCCTAAGCTCTCCATATCCGCTTTTGTCTGAGAATCGCCCCTCCATATGTGATCTCTACTTGCTCTGCCTTGATGAAATGCTTGTGTTTTTCTAGGTTGATTTATTTGGTTTTTGAGATTTTTTAGAGTGAGAGAAGATGGTAAATTTTGATAGAGTTTCGTTACTGTAAACTGTTATATGATAACTAGGGTTAGGTTAGAGTAGAATTTATAGAATTTTACAATTTGTTTAGGTCGTTGGATTTAGTTTAGAGAATATTTATGGTCATCATGTAAGGTCATCAAAAGCTTTGCAACCAAGTAATTAATCTCCACCATTCGAACGCATATCGAAGTAGCGAATTACTTATGATTTTACAAGGCTCATGTTCGACGGCTACCTTTCCTTGGTCGACTATTACCGACCGACCTTTGACTCCTATCGGTCGACCAGCTCTAGTGTAAATTTATGACATATAAATTTTAATTTTTTTATTCTATCTTCTATTCTTCTAATGCCCATGAATTTTACGATAAACTCTAATTACAAAGTATTATATATGAGAATCATTCGAAAAATCGCTATGAATGCAATGGTCAAAATTTCGTAGCCAAATCGAATGTCAGCGAAAATTTTATTTTTAGAACTCATTTTATTTTAATTTTGTTTTCATATTAAATTTTTGGTTAAATTTTTGGGTGTTACGTTCACCCCCTTTAAAAGGATTTTGTCTCTGAAATCTCAAAGGATGGAAAAAAGTAACATACACACATCATCAAATAGCCACAACAATCTACTTATCCATAATCCACGAGCAGTCATTATCCATAGAAAATTTTCTTATGCAATATGTACATACATACATACATACATATATATATATATATATATATATATCAACGTGAAATGCATAAGAACCTATACTACAAAACAATAGGCGGTTACTGATTCAGTCAACCACCTATCATGTAAATGCTCATGTCATGCATCCAAATGTATGCAACATCCGAAGTAAATATACTTGCTATTCTATATGTATGTGCAACCATACAACTCATTTGCAACATCCATATGCATATCATCCACTAGCATAATAAAAATCAAGAGATAACATGCTACTAAGTGTGATGTGTGTATACCAGAGAATACATTATCCTAAACATGTATAATAAGCAATTCAAACAATACATCCAAATACATCCGTTATCATCCATCATCCGCAACATGTCCTATTGGCACGTTTGTAATCATTCCAACCATCTAATGGTCTCTACCTAAAGGGTATACTAGCTAGGTTCTACATAAGAAATCTACACTTAAGAATTAAATTGGTAACGTACCAGTAAAGAATTATGGGTGGGTAGCGTGGATCTTCTCCTCGGGCTCCCATGTACTCTCCGTTGGGTTATCTCCGTATTGGACTTCAATAAGTCCGATCCGCTTGTTGTGGAGTCTTTGTACCATGCTCCAGAGTACAAGTGGTTGCACCACAAACAAGGGACTCTCGCTAAACCTCCACTTATTATGGCTGACTCTGCTTAACCACGGTAGATGTAACATGTAGGCACTTCCGCAAGTGCGACACATGCAAAATATCATGTACTACTGCTAATTTTTTTGATAGCTCTACTTTATATGCCAAATTCCCTACTCTAACCACTATCTGGAAAGGCCCTATAAATCTTAATGCTAGTTTCCATGACCTACCAAATCTTATCACATGCTAAAGGGTTGAAATCTTCACAAATACCATATCTCCCACCACAAACTCTAACTCTATACGTCTCCTGTCAACATAAGATTTTTTTCTATCGTGAACTATCTTCATTCTCTACGGATCAGATCCACCTTTGCCGATGTCTCGCTTACCGTGTCTGGCATAAGAATAATCCTATCCGCTACCAACACAATGATGATCTATAAGGTTATTGTATAAAGCCTCGAATGGTGTCATTCCAATGCTCGCATGATAATTTTTGTTGTAGGTAAACTCCATTAATAGAAAATGACCCTTACAAGAACTCCAAAGTCTATAATGCACATCATAGCAAATCCTCCAAAACCCGATTTACCCTTTTCGTTTATTTGTCAGTTTGGGGATGATATGCGGTACTCAAGCTCAATTCAGTTCTCAATGCCCCAGTAGAGTCCTCCAGAATTAAAGTGAAAAGCAGATTTCCGGTGCTAACTATACTAACCTAATGATCTCTCTCATATATATAGGCCCAATTGATGTCGTCATCTTCGTGCTGCTCACTAGTATGAAATGAGCGCACTTAGTCAATCGATCGACTGTGACCCAAATGCTCTTATTACTCTCCTACTCCTCGGTATACCATGGACAAAGTCCATGGAGATACTTTCCCACTTCCACTGAGGAATATCCAATGGCTGCAATAATCCTCCCGGCATCTTCTACTCCGCCTTTACCTTCTGGAAAGTCACACATCTAGCTACATACTTTGACACTTGCTTTTTAATACCGAGCTAATAGAAACCTCTCTTCATGTCGCGATACATCTTGTCACCACCAGGATAAATGGTCATCTTAGAATGGTGAGATTCAAATTGTAC
Source organism: Allium cepa (assembly GCA_030765085.1). Classification (NCBI taxonomy): domain Eukaryota; kingdom Viridiplantae; phylum Streptophyta; class Magnoliopsida; order Asparagales; family Amaryllidaceae; genus Allium; species Allium cepa. The sequence goes on from CM060939.1 coordinate 258,951,128, forward strand.
CTCATCTACCAGATCCGTACTATAAGGAACACAAAGCCTATAATCTCTCCATAACCATCCTCTCGAGTGAATGGAATAATGCCTCAAATAACTCGATGACTTCCCTCTACCAATCATCGCCACAATATCTATTCGTTGCTTACCCACTTTCAAGCTAGATCCAATATACTCCATCATTGTAGACCGAACATCTAAAGCTAGTAGTAATCCTGGGGCAATATCCGATGATGGTCGGAAATCAAAGGTAGAAAAGTACTCCACATGTCTCCACTCCAAGAAAAAGGGACTCAACTTTGTGCACTTTGGATTCAAAGCATCTTCTCTACGTTACTCTTGCCCATGGTATAAGAGATAACAAAGTCATATAATGCCAAGAACTCCATCTACCTTTACTGCTTTAAATTCAAGTCCTTTTGGGAGAACAAATACTTCAAGGACTTGTGATTCATATATAGCTCAAACCACTCTCCTAAAAAGTAATGCCTTCATGACTTGAGCGCAAAGACAATGGCTGCCAATTCAAGATCATGGGTAGGGCAGTTTCTCTCATGCGTCTTTAGCTATCGACTTGCATAACTCACCACTCTTCCTTTTGGGACCACGCATAACCCCATACCATAGGCGTTGGTATAAACTATAAATGGCTTCATTCCATCCGGTAGTACTAAAACTAGTGCTCTAATCAATACCTCATTTACCTTGATAAAGGCATCTTCGCACTTTGCATCCCACGAGAAACTAAATTCTTCTAGGTAAGAAGGGTTAATGGGAAGAGATCTCCAGGAAGCCCTTAATGAACGTTCGACGGTAGCCCGCCAAATCAAGGAAACTTCTAACTTCTATGGCATTCTTCGGATCATGCTAATCCTGAACTGCTGCTACCTTACTAGAATCAATTGCTAGCCATTTTTTGAGATGATGTGTCCCGAAAGATGTACTTTCTCTCTCCAAAAGTGGAACTTCGAAAACATCACTTTAAGTTTATGTGCATAGAATGTAGTGATCACCTCCTCTAAATGCAAAGCATGCTCCTCCTTGCTCCTAAAAAACTAGGATATAATCCACAAATACCATAATGAACTTTTTAAGCAATCCTTTGAAAAGTCGGCTCATCAAATCAGTAAAGTTGGCAGATGCATTGGTCATTATGAAGGGAATGACAAACCACTCATATAATCCATCGAGTGTATGGAATGTCCTCTTTTGAATACCATCTCAGCTACACATGACTGATGGAACTCAGTAGCCAAGTGCAACAGTGAGAATACTCTAGTCCAAGCAACTGATCAAATAGAACGTCTATGTGGGGCAATAAATAATAATTCTTCTCTGTCATTTTATTCTACTACCCATAATCGACTCAGACTCGAAGAGAACCATATGACTTTGTGGCAAAGACGGTTAGTGCTTCGTACTCAAAAATGCTCTTACTGATAAAACCCTTCTCCAAAAATTCATTAACCTACTTATTCAACTCACTTCTTTCCTTTGGAGCTGAATGACTTAGTGATAAGGCGACTGGTCTAGCATTCTGAACAAGATAAATTCTAAACTAGATCTCTCTCTAGGGTAGGAGACTGGTAACCTCAGTAAAAACATTAAGGAAATATCTAACTATAGGCACTGCATTAAGCTCATCATGTGATAAGTTCAATGAATTTAAGTAGCATAACATAAACGATCCTTGGGAATATAATAAAGCTCCAAGCTAAGTCCACTACACGTGCTCAATCTAACTACCTTCCTATCACAGTCTAAAATAGCCCCATACATAGTCATCCAATCCATGCCTAATATCAATCCATACCCAAAAAATTCTAAATACAAAGGCATCATAATCAAACTCGACCCCTAAAACAAGAAACTTCAATCCCCTACATACTATAAACAAATAGGCTGATCCTTCTATGGGGTTTGACATAACCATACGGTCCATGACTATACTAGAGTGTAAGTGTAAGTTATCGACAAGTCTACTAGAAATAAAATAATGTAAAACCCCGAAGTCAAATAAATGTGTGAGTAGATAAACCCGAAAGAGTCAACACATCTTCGATGACCGCTTTCTTACCCTTGTCCACTACTGGTTAGGCCCTCGAGCTTGGGACTGCCTATAGGGCATAAGAAGGAACCACCTAAGTCGAAGCTTTAGTAGGAGCTCTCGGTGGTGCTGTGTGAGCTCACTTCACAGGCCCATACTAATTGCAATTATAACACATTACCTTTGAGAAATCCATCATGCATTCCTTAGAAAAATCCCCTGGTTTGCTACACTTATTACATTTTACATCCTTCTTCTGAATCTTCCCTTTCGCCCAATTCCTCCCTTCTTCTTAATATTAGGTGGTCCTTTTTTTCCAACCTTCTGAGCCTCCTCTTTCACTTCCTTCTCAGAAAGAGTAGTAAGTAAAGTCGTCTCCACTAACCCGTCATAGGTATCACCCATTGGAATGTGACTCATAGCTAAACTTGGAGAGGTTGGTTTAGTCCTTTAGCTAATTTAAGAGCCTTTTTATGTGCTATGTTAATCAACTTCATAATAAATCTAGCTAGCTCATTTAACTAATTTACATATTCCTTGACGGTTACGTCCCCCTACTTAGGATGGATAAACTTCTCTAGTTGAAAGCTGTCCTCTTCCATAGAAAGGAACTTTATCTAAAATCTCCTACATAACTAGCCTAAGAAATATCACCTCCATCGGTCTTGGACTCAATAACCCCCACCAGCTCAACTCTACTCCCTACAAATGGTAGGTAGCTACCCGCCTCCTCATAACATTAATCAAACTAATAAGATAAAATATCCTCTCATAAGCTCAGATCCATGACCTCGAATCCATGTAAGAATTCATCCGCATGTATGTCTTCCCTCTAAGACTAGAAAAATCCTTCCACAACTTGGAAAAATCTAGAACGGTAAGTGGGTGAGAGGGAACCCCACGTGTCGCTCCCTCCACGGGCTCTTTAGTGGGATTGATCTCGGCCTATCCCTAACTTGAAGATACCAGTGAAAGCACATAGGGATGTTTAAGCCTGGGATATTGGCCACATCAATGGAGGCTGAACCTGAGGGATCAGTCATCTTCTATCTGTGAATGTTAAGAATTTCATTAGAACTTCCACAGATAACATAAATATGATTAAGAGTTAAGAGATAACATAGGCACGATTGAGAATTAGCATAGGCACAAACAAGAGAGATTTAATATATGAAAATTTCGAATTTTTTTTGAAAATAATCTTTTATTTATACTTATATTTATGATTTTAAAAGGTCCATTTTGAAAATTTTGGGAAACTATTTTGAAAATCCTTTTCGAAAACTTTTTTAATTACAGGTCCTAATCCATAAGAAACTTTGAACATATGCTTTGATACTAACTATGACAACCCACACCTCCTTTCATGCACAGATCCAAAGCTCAATGTGGCTTTTGGCCTCATATCATGCTAAGAAATGCAGATCGTCGGAGTTTTAACCTTTAACATTCCATACACTAAAAGAAGCAGATATAATATAAAATATACTAAGATTTCAGAACTCATGGCGTAAGGAATAAAACATATATAACATAGAAAAATGTCCATCTAATAAAATATCCAAATTACAGTCCCATAAAAATTAGTATGTGGTCCAATGTAGAGTATATAGAAAAATATCTCTCAAAGTATGTTACAACGAAATAAAATGTATTTATACGATAGAATAATAAATGGAGAGTGAATATGATATCCAAAGATAAGCACGACTCTCCAAGTATCAAGAATGGGCCAATCACCTGCTGCCTGGTCCAATTGTGGTGGGGAAGAAGATGAAAATAAAATGGGTCAGACAAAAAGTCTTGTGAATGAGTACAAGTTTAATATGTGATGATCATGTGAAGTTAACTTCAAAACTATTCTCAATGACATAGGATGTGCTACTAATGTACGTGAACTCCTAAGATCCAATAATTAAGGGTTCTTATCTAACACAAAGGGTCGAATGACTAGTCGAACCTCACAGTAACGATAGGCCAACGCTCCTAGAGCTATCCAATGATAAAATTCTGTCCATAGGCGACTATCGGAACTGCTCTTCCATAAATACCTATACCATCACTATGCTCAAAGAGGGAGAACCCCCAAAAGTAACCTCGTTGAATGACTCACGGTATGCACCCATTCCCATCTCTCGATCATAGTTCAAAATGCCACTTATCATATTGTGTTGGCGTCTATCTATACCATGTCGCGTTAGAACCGTGAGTACAAGGACTCTCGTTAGTACAAGGCTCCTTTCCACCCTATAGCCTCTTATCGTGCTACGTTGAACCTGACTATTCTTTAGAATCTCCCATTAGCACTAGGCTCACCCACTTGGCATCTCCAACACTGTTGCATGCCTATTTTAGAACTCCCCCTGAGTGTCTGCGTAATACATCACCTTAGTCGACTTTCATCTCTCAATTTGGGTATTTAGCTATTGTCTAAAATCACAATGACTTATTGCCCTTTGATAAGTTACTGACTTCCCTACGTGGCAAGCATGTGTACTTATACCAAAATAAGCTAAACAATCAATTTTCCATTTGTATAATTTTGAACTGAATGGTTAGTATCAAATTAGGCCATATGCCAAGGTCCAGAATCGATAATTTTCATTATGAACGGTTGACCGCTAGACTTATATGGTTGATTGTTAAGGTCCCAGGGTTGACCGACGGCTTAGCAAAATTAGAATTGCATTAATTTTCTATATCAATTGTTAATTACTATTAAATCAATGTCGTTAGCACTTATAGGTGAACCCTAATTATTAGATACCAGTCCATGTTTCGGTTTTCAATTCAATTTGGGGTTTATGATTAAGGGCTTATAACTTTAAATCCAAAAGAGGTGTATATATCAATGTCAAGTTAAGAGTTTATTATAGTTCAATTCTAGTCTAGTTTTCATATTTCATTTTAGGATTTTATATAGATAAAATTAGATTTCTAACATTCTAAACCGATTAAAATAGATTGAACTAATGATGGCAATCATCTTACTAAAATTGTTTTCACTCACCTCAAGCCTAAACTCTTTCTATCCACTTTCTCTTGAGAATCGCCCCTTCATGTGTTATCTTCGCTTGCTCCACCTTGGTTAAATGCTTGTGTTTTTCTAGCTTGATTTTATTTGGTTTTTAAGATTTTTTAGAGCGAAGGAAGAGTCTAAAGTTTGATAGAGTTTTTTTGCTGTAAACTATTATATAAGAATTAGGGATAGGTTAGAGTAGAATTTATAGGGTTTAACAATTTGTTTAGGCCGTTAGATTTAGTCTAGAGAATATTTAGGGTCATTGGGTATGGTCATCTAAAGCTTGGCACCCAGGTAATTAATCTCCACAGTTCAAACACGTCATGAAGCAACGAATTACGTACGATTTTACAAGTTTCGCCATCAACCACTACCCTTTCTAGGTCGAACTATACCAGTCGACCTTCGACCCCCATGGATTGATCGACTCTAATATAAATTTGTGAATTATAATTTTTTATATTTGTTCTATCTTTCAGTGTTTTAATACCCATTAATTTTACGTATCAACTCTAATTACGAAGTGTTATATATGAATATCATCTCAAAAATCACTTCAAACGTAATAGTGCAAGTTTCGTAGCCAAAGTTAGACATTTATGAAAATTTCTTTTTAGTTCTTGTTTATTTTAATTTAATTTTCTTGTTAAATTTATCACTAAATTTTCGACAGTTACAAAGACCTTCCCCATGCTCAAAGTGCTCATGGCCTGGGTCCAACATCCCTGTTTCCTCATCATTTCTTCACTTCTTGGATGCTAAACCATGTTTTCTAGGTGATATAAAAACATTGTGAAAGTTTGGAAGAGACTGGAGAAGATTTGAATCTGTTTTGAAAACTTAAAGGGGAGAAAGAAGTGTTTTAATTAAATTTCTTTTTTTCAAAACTTCAAAAATAAAATTTATGATTAAAAGAGAATCAAAGAATAGATGTTGTGCGAATGACCTCTCTTACCCCCTTAAATGGCTAGACAAACCCATTTCCTCCTTTCCAATGTAAGCACATGCATCCTTTATTCCCTCCAGTTCTCATGCCTTAAATCAACGGTTTTGGTCTCCTTACTTAATCCTACTTACTTGAATTAATTTCTAGTTAACTTAAGTGTTTTTAACTTGTTATTTATGTGTTCATGTGTTATCGTACAAGTTTTAAACAGTTCGAATAACTTTTATTGAATAAAAAGTCGTTTATCGAAAAACCGATTTTCAGTCGCATTACCTATATTTCTTTGAACTATTTATATTTGTAAACATTTATCAAAAACAAGTTTCTTATAATTAGTTATTATTTAAAAAGGGAACAACAAGGTTGTAAAATCAAATTTATTCAAATTAAATCCATGATTCAAATATTTCAATAATTCAGATATCTAAATACAAAATGTTCAAAATTCCGAGTCGTTACATTCTCCCCACTTAGAATATTTCGTCCTTGAAATTCCAACACAAGCAACAAAAGAAACAAGCACAATTAATACTTAACAACATTCAAAATTACTAGTAAAAAAAGCTCATAATTTGCCCAGGTTCAGAAACATTCTCTTCGTAGATAGATGACAAATAGTCCACTAAGTGTACCTTACGCTCAATAACCTCGGGTTAATACTTAGTGAATTACTCATGCTACCTTAGAACAAATCAATAATTCATTCCCCAAAACTCTCCATAAGCCAACAAAACATAGTATACAAATATACTAAAGCTCGTACGATGCACATGGACCATTCGTATGCAATATCAAAGTCGATCACTTGCTCGATCATAAAAATTCCACTTCCAAACTAGTATAGATCACTTGACCTCTCTACTGCAGACTCCAATCTCGTCTCTTTATAGAAACATTTGTTCTTCTTCCATAGCCATATAATATAATAGAAAACTTTAGAATCATACTAAGAATATGTATCAAATGTTCATCGTCAAGAATCTAGTTAAAAATCCTTGTTCAGACCGCTGTAAATAACCTTGAAACAATGTACTTGAATCCTGCATCAAGAACTGTCATGCGAATAAAATGATCTACGTGTAACTTAAGCGTTTATTCCATTGGTTTCTTAGTTACACCAATTACTTTACTTTTTAAATCAAATTCATTTTCTTATATATATTTTCTCATTTAATACCAAAATCATTTATGAAGCATTTCATAAAACATGCCTTAAGTTTATAAACATCTTAATAAGACATAACTTCATTATAAAACATTTCATTTAAACAAAATTTCATTTTAAAATATTTCTGGACTTAAGTCCATACTTGTATAATATTATACTACATCCTAAGTGGATATACGAAATATTCATATTTATTAACTTACTAAAATTCCAATGAAGGCCCAAAATAAATGTGGAACTTATGACTGAGTCAAACTTTTAGACTTCTTTATCCATCGAGTTTGGCAAGTAGCAAGGGAGAGTTGGACTCCGGTACCTAAACTCAAGACTAAAGTCTACTTTCCTCAGACAACCCTAAGATAAAGACGTGTTTTAGTTGACCCAATAACGTCAATTGTTTTACTTAACAAAGATGTTAAACAAATTTGAATCTTGTTTTAATTCTACTAACTTTTAAAATTTAAGAGTTACAAAAATTCAACTTTATTTCAATCTTAAATTTCTTTAAAGAAATGTTTAGAACCAAATATTCGGTTTTATTTCAAATTGATTGAAATAGTAATACATAGATATATCCTTTTATATATCAAATCATAATTTTCGGGATCTAACCCAAAATCTTTTTCAAAACAGTATCAAATGCCTGATAAATATTACTAAGTATCATGATCCCAATATCGTAAAATAAATTCCAAAATATTTTCTTTAAAATTCATGGAAAATATACATATAGATTGAGCAACACCAAATGATATAAGGAACTAGATCTCACCTAGAAGTATCATACATCCCCTTTACTAAGAAGGGTAATACCTAAGAGAAGTGCTTACTATCCAAACATATTTTTTCCCTATTATTTTTTAGTCACTTCCGAGCCACTCAAGCTAGATAATATGAAAATACTTTATTCTCGAAATTGACTCGTTGATTCTAAGAGCAACCTCAAACTCAAACAAATCTTAAATAAATTTTAAAACATTAGTGTTTTTATAAACTTTTAAATAATGCTATTATTATTTACTCCAAATTCTTATAAACTATTTTTAAAAACACCGAGATTTAAGTTCTCAAATTCTTAATTTAAGTCCTCAAATTCTTAATTTAAGTCATTGTAGTTTAAAAACCAAATTTTATAAAGTGACTTTCTTACATATAATTATTTCATAAATACTTATTTTCAAAATATCTATTTTTCTTTTAGATTATAATAAACATCTTATATTAGAGTTAACTTTTAATCCAATATTATAAGTGAACGCCATATAGTCAAATTATGATATTTAATTCACAAGGTGTTCATTTCAATGTTCCTACAATTAATATCTAACCAACCATATAGTAAAATGGTAAATTACTTATAAACTGGTTAAACACAATACAACAATCAACAAACGATAATCAATGCTCATAAACTGGCCGAGCATGATTAAGGTAATAAATGAGGGATAAATGGACATCATTAACCCTTTCATAAATTAGACTACAATATCAACCAATACTTATTTATTACTAATATATAACAAATACAAATACACTCTCATATATATAATACATTCAACTCATGCTAGGGCATTCCATACCCTATCTCTTAATTAGTTATACCAACCAAAGCTAGGGTTCTCACTTACTGTCAGCTCTGATACCAAATTGTAACGAACGACCTTTTCCACCCTTGAATTGTGACACTAATACATCCATGGTATTCAGATGCCAAACATCCAAATAAAAAAAAGACAAAACAATAGGGTAAAGTAAATTAAGAAAAGAAAAGGAACAAGAAAGAGGAGAACAAAATAATAGAATTTCACATGCAAAGTGATAGCATATAATATCAAAAGAAAGTACATAGGGTTACTCTAAGATACATAGTATTTCAGAGTTATTAACTAAAGTACTATCATCAGCCAAGGCAATTATAATAGCATGTCCTTCCAATTGCTGATATATACATAAAGTAATGTAGTGGAAATAAATACTTAGTAGGTAAAACATCTAGCTTCTCTCCAAGATCCCAATGAACATCAACGAAAGCTTGCCTTTCCCAGGCTACTCGAAAGAGAACCCATTGAAATGAGGGAAATGTAAAACCATGAATCAGACATAAGTTATGTATGAGAAACTCAAGAAATATGCATGTACATATAATAACACCTTTTGAGACCGTTCCAATCACCATAATGGTTATCCCTTCAAAAGAGCCAAACCATCTAATAAGTGCATAAGGTGATATAATAAACAATGTCTTGGGTGAAGAATATAAATAAGAAAATAGCTACGCCACTTGCATCTCATGACACAACAATATTGAAGTACAATCAGAACCGCTAAGGTACATTCGCATATGGATTTTCCATTAGAGATGCCCTTGGTACATCGAGGCGGACCTTTTGACAAGGGTCAGAAAGTACCTTCCATGCATTGTATATACCTAAATAAAATATACCAATAAGGTAAGCATAGCCGAGCCATGACTGAAAACATGATCTTAGATATCATCAACTCCCACCGGTTAACAAATCAGAAGCATCCCAAAATATGGAGTTGATATACCATTAGTGCAACGACCCGGAAATTCCGATCCCGAAAATTCCAGATAGTTAGAGAAAAGAAGAAAAGAGATAGAAGAAGAACAGAAAGAAACACACAATCTCACATTCGCAGCGGATAAAATATAATATCAATAATAATAATTATACCAAAGAAAACTGTATCTATCAATTTTACATCGATATATCAGAGTTACAACAATTTTATATAACATTAGACAGATACAAGTTAACATGTCTCAGATATATATAATAACATAGTGAAACTCTCCATACGTTACTGCCATCCAGCTTCCCTCCTGAGCTTCAGAACGTCCTTACCTGAAAATCTGTAATACTCGGTCTGACCCGAGCATTACATCAAAGTAACACCCGGGTCAAGCTGGAAACCAGCGTGAGTAAACCCATCTTAACATGAAATATACCAAATAGTAACCAATTATTAACCCGGGTAACTCATATCAATTTTACAAATCCACAGGTTTGGTATAGACAACACTTATTATACTCATCAATTTCTAAGTGTCAGAACTTAGAATTTATGGTCTAATTCACTTAAATCTTTCCATATCAGTTCATTGATTTCACAAATCAGTTTATAGAGAATCGAAGTGGGTTCGGGTATTTACTAATACCTGACTCCGTTCTCTCGAATCAAATGTCATCCTAACCCAAATTGTCCAATTAAATACAATTCAACTTTAATTACCAGATAACATTTTAATACATCAATTCATAATTGATAGATAATCACATTATCGCCATCCACCCAACATTTCATATCACAAAGCAATTTATATCAGAGATATCATCCAGTCCAAAGCACTCATCAACATTCAATCATGCATAAACAAGATTGAACATTTTCATTAATTACCTAAATTAATTACTTCCATTAATTAGTCCTTAATCAATCATACACAGTAATTAACCATTATGTAATTATTTACCTTAATTAATTAATCCCTTAATTAATTATCTTAATCCTTTAGTTAAATACATCAAGTAATTAATCCTTATATTAATTACATCCAGTAATTTATCCATCATAAACTTCACTAGGAAATTATACTACAAACCTCACTAAGTGATTATACTTAATTTATTACCAAGTGACTATCCCTAATAAAACAACAAATTAATTAGTATATGCATCTCACTAATTACATCTGGGCATTTCATCTCTGAATTACCCTACAAACCAATTAATTTATCTTTAATTAGATTAATTATTCTTTAGTTATTAATTAACAGTCTTAATCACAAATTAATTAGTCTTTAATCACTAATTGATTAAACAGTTAATCAACCCTTAATTTGCATTTGATTAATCTTTAATTATCTTTGATCTATACTTAATTAATTAATCTCTTATCATAGATTAATTATTCTCTTAAGTATTAATTTATAAAACTGACCCATTAATTAATAAACTTACATACAAATTCTGCACTTCTTAATTAATAGTTAGAGGAAACAATTAGAAAAAAAGTAAGTTTTAAAATCGTTAACTTAAATCTGAAACAAAACACACGAACAAAACTTGAGCTTCCACTTGAGCAAAACAACAGGAACCCCGAAAAAGTATTCGAGCAAAACTTCCTCCAGAACCTTATCTCCCCTTCTCCTACCTGAAGCTTCCTTCACCTGCACACGAGACACGGTGCACCTGCACACAACAAACGACCGGCATCACAACCAGCTCTGATCATCGGCAAGTCAACTATCTTCCACCGAGTTGCCTCTCAACACAGATCGACGAAACATCACGTCAATAAAAATTTGAACAAATGAACCACATTTTTTTCCAGACCCTATCACCACCTCTGACCGCCAGGAATGCCTTACTTATACCCTAGATCCTTTGCCTTACCTCTGTCATCTCTTCTCCCATCATTTGATCATTATGATGCTTGCACGACTTAAGAATCGCCTATGGAACAGACCCGTCCCAAAATACAAACCTAACCCTACAACGACGAACTGACACCGCCACGGGGGACTGAAAATCCATCTAATTTTTTTGCCGTCATCGACAATCACACAGCTTGCTTCACCCATAAGCACTTGACCCCAAAATTCTCTGATCGTCAGAAATCACTAGAATCCCAATTTCCGTTCAACAAGAAAATTCCCATCGATAACACACTTAAAAATCTAGATATGATCACTAAAATTCATTTCTTCAAAACTCGAATCCAGGTACATAATCCATTCTTGAAATCTAAACACCTGATTTCTGATTGGAAATAAGTTCCACTGTATTTTCCTGATTTCTACAAACTTATATTTGATAATTAAGGCTAAAAATATTTTTAGAAATCTAACTTAGTTGTTATTAACAATTTACCTTTAAGGATCACACCCTAAAACTAAACATATGAGGTGAAATTGACTTGGTTAGTATATGCATGTGACTGTTGTTTATACAGGGAATCAACTATGAACATTTTCACAGCAAACAAAGTATAAACCATATCTACATACCTAGATAGTAATTTAGTTTATGCTTGCAAACTATACTTCAATTGTTAATATCATGCAAAAATTCTTAACAGATTCAGTTTAGATTAATTTCTCTCTGTGACAATGTTTAACAGAGAACAGAGTAAACCACTTATGCAGTGGTTGCTGCATAATTTCTGTTTTAATCTTCACTTACTCTCCTAAATAAGCAGATTTAATTGTTTTTTTAAAAGTTTACTCTATTCATAAAAAAAATTGCATGCTTTTCACCCAGCCATACATCCAGTATTTTCATATATATGCCAGATTTACACTCTTATACTTACAGCCAAAACAATTTCACAACATTATAGTTAAAATTCATCCCATTCATCAAAGCATAAAACAGGCTCATTTTTAAAGCGGTAATTTACTCAACTATATGTTGTTTTAATCTTGAACCTTAGCAAAGATTAGATTTTGAATTTCATAATTTTGAAACATCACTAGAACCTGGAACAAACATTCATTCAGAAAAACATGCATGTAGTATTTCCAGCTATATATGTCAGATTTATGCTTTCAGGCAAACAAATTTTTTGACATTATTACTAAAATTTATCACATATATCAAGGCATAAATCAGACTTAATTTAACAAGAGATTACTCACCTTGTTTTCTTAGAAACAGAGAAAGCTTCTTCTGATTTTTTTTTACTGAAAGTTGCTCAAGCTCTTGAGACCTGGAAATTGTTAGATTATGAACTGCAGCCTGAACTTGTTTTTAATTTGATACTGAGCAGCTTTGATCTGGAAACAGCAATTTGAATTGACTTAAATTTGATCTGAGTTGTTAAATCTCCTTTTAAATTTGCCTATCTTGCTTCAGGATCGAGTTGGTAGAAAGATTGATAGTTGTTCGTCTTGCTTACATTTTGTTCTGGTTTCAGTTTTTTCTATTTGAAGAAAAATGGAAGATGAGAACCGATTTATTTTGTTAATTCATTGTTTTAAAATTGTTGTGACACTTGTAAATTTAATTGTTAATATCTTAACACTTGTTATCCTCCATAAGAACATATTTTGACAAATGTTTTACAAGTCCTATTCTTATAATATATGTGTATTCAAACCCTTTTATATATATATAATATATATATATATATATATATATGTGTGTGTGTGTTATCAAATTTATATTCATTCTTTTCCTTTAATAAAATATTAATAAAATTTAAAGAAAATAATTTTATACTAACTATACATAAATAAAAATCTTATATGTATTATTTAAGTCCAGTTTATTTTTAAGGCATTTATTTTTAAATTTAAATTCAAGTCTATTCACATAGCAAGGGCCCGGGTAAAATAATAGCTCCACACACACACACATATATACACACACTTGTATATAAACATAATTAAATTTTCAATAGAGTTTGCATATGTCTACTTACGTATTTTTAATTTATCATAAGGTTTATCATTTCTAGATATTATTACTTTTATTTATTTATCAGAATTCCATTTATTCATTCAAATTAACCAGTAAATTAACCAATTATTAGATGTTCGGTATTTCAGGTTATCACATTTCTCCCCCCTTAGAACTTTTTCGTCCTCGAAAAGGAACGAAAACAAAATTTATTAAATAATTAAAACCAGTTAAACTATTCTTTGATCATTTTAAAATACCTTTAAAATCTATTTATATTATAAAATAGTTTTATAAAAATACTTTTTTATAACTCGATGTTTCCAACAGTCCATCCTTGTTCCCACAGAAATTCGGTCATACGTTGATCAGGCGTATGACTGAAAATCTACAAGTGCTTGGCGGATTCGTTTTCAACATCCAGTGAAAATACTTGGAAAATAATTTTAATGAAAATATAGAAAACGGTTTTTGAAAATAGAGGATATATCTTCGGTGAGAATGATCTGGAAATCATCACCCCCATCCATGGTCACAGTTACATTACAGGGTTACGTTGCCGTCGTAGCAAAAGTCCATGTAACTGCAGGCTCTCCGCGGCCTCTCGATTACGCCATGGAACCCACACAATAGATCACAGTTACATCAAGGTTTACGTTGCCGTCACAGCAAAAGTCCATGTAACTGCAGGCTCTTAGCGGCCTCTGATTTTCGCTGTCGAAATGAAACTTCTCCACTCCTACATAGGTCGCAGTCTACCGATATAAAATCAAACGCAGACTGTTGGCTCTCAGCGGCACACACGACTTTCTCTATGTTATACTCTACTCATAATCCCCAGGAACTAGTTTTGTCCGTACTCCTCATAGGATCAACTTTAGAACCCCCCTTGGGGCTCAAGGCAGCACCACCCGGTGGCACTCCTAAGAAGTTCATTTCAAGGGAGCGCCTTTTTCCCCAGAGCCATCATCAAAACATTTTATACTATACACATATAGTATCTTCAAATCATACACCTAGTATGAGCTCATACAAAGATCCTTTACACAAAATCGATTATTCCAAAATCGATAATTCTCAAACTAGGCTTTCCAAATTCCCATATTAATTTTACCCAAAAATCAAAAGCCTTTCCAAAACCATAGGTTCCCAAAACCTCTTTCCAAAATCCTCATATGATCCTTTATATATATATATATATATATATATATATATGTATGTATGTATAGTTTTTAAAACTTTGGATCATTTCAAACTTGTATAACATCCTTTTATACTTCAAAAACCCTTTTCTTCTGGCAATAGATTCAACAAAGGGAGTTTCATTTTATAAAACAAAGATATTTACTTTGTTTACTCAAAATCAGATATTCAAATTTTATTACTCCTTTCAATATCAATTTCATTCAAATCCTTACGATGTACACATATCATCCGTACGCTATACCAATCTGATCGCTCACTCGACCACACAATTTCACTTCCGAACTAGTATCGTCCACCCGACTTCCCAGTGCGGACTCAGATCTGGTTTCTTGATCAAAAACCATCATTCTCCTTGCATAGTCATAACTATGATAGAGAATATACAGAACCAATCAACAACACATATCCAGGTTCATCGTCAAAAATCGAGTGAAAAATCTCAACTCGGATCGACATACAATCTCGAAATTCTGTGTTCGAATCTGGATCAAATCACTATGCGAATAGAATAACATACGTACACCCTACGTATTTATCTTTGTTGGTTATTAGCCAAATCGATTCCATTTCTATTCACATTCACTTTGATTTTCATTCACTTACTCTCAATTGCTTCAATCCATTTAGATTATCACCTCTATTCTTATCTCGATTGGGTATTTAACCATTAACAGTTTGAACTCCGACCAGTTTATCTAGAAAATAGTTTGAATTTAAAAATAGATAAGTAGTTGGAAAATAATTACTAGTTTGTAAAATAGGTAGAAAATAGTTAAGATAATTATACAAATTTTAAATAATTGCAAAATAATAGTAAGGTAGTGATTTGTTTTGTAAAATAGTTGAAATATAGTAATTAGTTTATAAAACAATTGGAAAATTGTTAAAAAAATTCAAAAATAATTGTAAAACAAATATAAGATAGTTTGGCTTTTAAAAGAAAGGTTGTATATGTAATAAATAGCTTGGAAAAATAGATTTATATTAAAACAATTTATATTAAAAATAGTCCAGAGTCAAAACTGTTCAGTTTCAAACCTCCATTCTTATCAATTCAATTTAAATTCCCTCTTCCATTTAAATTGACCCAATTTCCAATTTTAATTACTTCAATTTCCATTGAAATTGATTCAACCCCAATTCAAGTTGAATTAACCTCAGTTTCATTCCACATTTAACTTTATTCAACCTTGATCTCAAATTCTACTAATTCAAATCAATTTCAATTGAACTAGTTCCAATTTCAATCCATTTCAACTTCAGTTTGAATTAATCTCAATTTCAAACTCCATTTCCAAATCAAGTTGAATTATTCTTATTTCTTCCCAAATTCAATTCAAATTCCATTTGAATTTAAAATTATTCAACTTTAATTACAATTCCAAATTATTTAAATCAATTCGGACTAATTTCAAATTGAACCCACTTCAATTTCAAATTGCTTCAAATTAATCCAATTCAAATTTTCTATTTGAATTTTGTACTTATATATCTTCAATCACAATTTCAATTAATTCAAATCAAATTCAATTTGAACTAATTTCAATTCAAAT
Source organism: Allium cepa (assembly GCA_030765085.1). Taxonomy (NCBI): domain Eukaryota; kingdom Viridiplantae; phylum Streptophyta; class Magnoliopsida; order Asparagales; family Amaryllidaceae; genus Allium; species Allium cepa. The sequence goes on from CM060939.1 coordinate 258,967,490, forward strand.
CCCAAATTTAAACCATCTCGAATTATATAAATTTGAGTTAATACTTCAAATATTGATTCAATTCCTTTAAATCAATTTACCTTTAAACTTTAAAACAATTCAATTCACAGTTCAGACCTAACATATTATACCACATATCAAATTAGCTGTTATTTTAAAAACATCCATCCATTTCCAATTTCGGATTTCAAACCCATTTTGAGATCACTCAAACTTCTTAATTCAAATCAACCATTTAACTTTCCAAGTTAAATCTTAATTTCATCTTGAAATTTCCAAATCAGGTTGATCATTCCAACTTATTTAACTTTTTCCCAAGTTAAACTCAATTCACTTAATCCAGTCAACCTTACCCAATTTGAACTTCCATTTCAAATTTTAAACTTCACATAAATAATCTTCCCACTTATTAAGTTCAAAACTCATCACTTTTGGATATCACATCTTATTCCAAATTTAAAACTCAATATTTCGAGTTTATTTCAAACCAACTTTGATATTTAAGTATATCCACACATATACATGTTTACTTCTTGGCTTACCAAGCCAAATTTTAAAATTTAAACCGCCTTTGGTTTCAATTCAAAACAAATTCTCTTTAAAATTTTCAAACATTTCTTATTTTAAAATAAGATCATATTCAAAGTAGTTTGAATAATATTATTTCCTTTAACATTTTGAAACCAATTCAAAATTTTAAACTTAGAATTCAGGACTTCACAATTTGAAACCCACTTTTATTTGTACCCTTTCTCATTTACAAATTATTTTCTTTTTTAAATGGTTAATTCCTTAAAACGTTTTATTGTTTATTGAAAAACAATCATCCCATTATTAAACACAATATCCATTCTATTTTCTGGTTTGAAACCAATTCTAATTTACCTTATTCAGAAATACTTCTCCAATTTCAAGATTTCAATTTTAGTTTGAATCATTTCAATCATGTCTTTAATTTAATTTTAGTATGGTTGTAATTCTATTACCACTTAATTCTTACTATTACTTTTAATTTAATTAATTCTACAACCAATTTCCTTAATATAATAGATAATCTATTTCTTATATAAGATTCATTTACTTTTGAAATCAATTAAAAATCTTTATATAAGAAAATAACAAGTACTCTCTCATATATACACACACACACACACACACACACACACACACACACACACACTCAACTCATTCTAGGGTACCACTTACCCTATCCTTAATGAGTAATCCCAACAGAGCCAAGGTTCTCGCTTAACCTCGCTCTGATACCAACTGTAACGACATGGAAATTCCGATCCCGAAAATTCCAGATAGTTAGAGAAAAGAAGAAAAGAGATAGAAGAAGAACAGAAAGAAACACACAATCTCACATTCGCAGCGGATAAAATATAATATCAATAATAATAATTATACCAAAGAAAACTATATCTATCAATTTTACATCGATATATCAGAGTTACAGCAATTTTATACAACATTAGACAGATACAATTTAACATGTCTCAGATATATATAATAACATAGTGAAACTCTCCATACGTTACTGCCATCCAGCTTGCCTCCTGAGCTCCAGAACGTCCTTACCTGAAAATCTGTAATACTCGGTCTGACCCGAGCATTACATCAAAGTAACACCCGGGTCAGGCTAGAAACCAGCGTGAGTAAACCCATCTTAACATGAAATATACCAAATAGTAACCAATTATTAACCCGGGTAACTCATATCAATTTTACAAATCCACAGGTTTGGTATAGACAACACTTATTATACTCATCAATTTCTAAGTGTCAGAACAGAATTTATGGTCTAATTCAATTAAATCATTCCATATCAGTTCATTGATTTCACAAATCCGTTTATAGAGAATCGAAGTGGGTTCGGGTATTTCCGTTCAACAAGAAAATTCCCATCGATAACACACTTAAAAATCTAGATATGATCACTAAAATTCATTTCTTCAAAACTCGAATCCAGGTACATAATCCGTTCTTGAAATCTAAACACTTGATTTCTGATTGGAAATAAGTTCCACTGTATTTTCTTGATTTCTACAAACTTATATTTGATAATTAAGGTTAAAAATATTTTTAGAAATCTAACTTAATTGTTATTAACAATTTACCTTTAAGGATCACACCTTAAAACTAAACATATGGGGTGAAATTGACTTGGTTAGTATATGCATGTGACTGTTGTTTATACAGGGAATCAACTATGAACATTTTCACAGCAAACAAAGTATAAACCATATCTACATACCCAGATAGTAATTTAGTTTATGCTTGCAAACTATACTTCAATTGTTAATATCATGCAAAAATTCTTAACAGATTCAGTTTAGATTAATTTCTCTCTGTGATAATGTTTGACAGAGAACAGAGTAATCCACTTATGCAGTGGTTGCTGCATAATTTCTATTTTAATCTTCACTTACTCTCCTAAATAAGCAGATTTAAATTGAAAAAAAAAGTTTACTCTATTCATAAAAAAAATTACATGCTTTTCACCTTGCAATACATCCAGTATTTTCATATATATGCCAGATTTACACTTTTATACTTACAGGCATAACAATTTCACAACATTAGTTAAAATTCATCCCATTCTTCAAAGCATAAAACAGGCTCATTTTTAAAGGGGTAGTTTACTCAACTATATGTTGTTTTAATCTTGAACCTTAGCAAAGATTAGATTTTGAGTTTCATAATTTGGAAACATCACTAGAACCTGGAACAAACATTCATTCAGAAAAACATGCATGTAGTATTTCTAGCTATATATGTAAGATTTATGCTTTTAGGAAAACAAATTTTGTGACATTATCACTAAAATTTATCACATATATCAAAGCATAAATCAGACTTAATTTAGCAAGAGATTACTCACCTTGTTTTCTTAGAAACAGAGAAAGCTTCTTCTGATTTATTTTTTACTGAAAGTTTCTTAAGCTCTTGAGACCTGGAAATTGTTAGATTATGAACTGCAGCCTGAACTTGTTTTTAATTTGATACTGATCTTCTTTGATCTGGAAACAACAATTTGAATTGACTTAAATTTGATCTGAGTTGTTAAATCTCCTTTTAAATTTGCCTATCTTGCTTCAGGATCGAGTTGGTGGAAAGATTGATAGTTGTTTGTCTTGCTTACATTTTTTTTCTGTTTGAAGAAAAATGGAAGATGAGAACTGATTTATTTTGTTAATTCATTATTTTAAAAATTTTGTGACACTTGTAAATTTAAGTGTTAATATCTTTACACTTGTTATCCTCCATAAGAACATATTTTGACAAATGTTTTACAAGTCCTATTCTTATAATATATGTGTATTCAAACCCTTTATATATATATATTTATTTAATATATATATATATATATTTAATATATATATGTTATCAAATTTATATTCATTCTTTTCCTTTAATAAAATATTAATAAAATTTAAAGAAAATAATTTTATACTAACTATACATAAATAAAAATCTTATATGTATTATTTAAGTCCAGTTTATTTTTCAGGCATTTATTTTTAAATTTAAATTCAAGTCTATTCACATAGCAAGGGCCCGGGTAAAATAATAGCTCCAGACACACACATATATATACACACTTGTATATAAACATACTTAAATTTTCAATAGAGTTTGCATATGTCTACTAACATATTTTTAATTTATCATAAGGTTTATCATTTCTAGATATTATTACTTTTATTTATTTATCAGAATTCCATTTATTCATTCAAATTAACCAATAAATTACCTAATTATTAGATGTTCAGTATTTCAGGTTATCACAATTAGGGTTAGCTAAATCCCCTTAGCTATGCACCTGCTTTATTTTCTATCGTTACCAATGGTGAAGTCATGTTTAGCATCTCAACGAATGAGCTATCATCACCCTGACAGATCAGGAATCCCCAAATGGATTTCAACATCTCGAACAGATCACAAACCTCTGCCTGGATATGAGCATCTGGAATGGATCTCAAATCTCCGTATATAGTCTAGTATCTCAAATAGATCTACTTCCAAGAGATAGAATATGTATCTCAGTCTTGAAGTGGTTTGTACTAAGTATTACCTAAGTATACCTATTCGATCCTAGTCTCTTCAAGACTTAATCGACGAATTTCCTAGTTAATTAACTTTGATTCTTTCATAAATAAACAAATAGCGATAAGGTAGGAGACCATCTCCTATCCTAATGGATTTACTTATCTCTTGATCTATAAGAGCAAATCAGGTTTATACGTAGGTTATATCATCATAGAATGAATAACCATATCGTATAATTCCTATGTTTCTTCTAGATATTTCCCAAGTTAATTTGGTCTAATCCAACAACAACGAAATGATCGCATATGGAAACTAAGTCTCGTATACTTATCTTATTTTCAACCCTTTCAGTTTACTCTATTGCTCAGTCAAGGGATAAGCACGGTAGGTTAGTGCACTATTGCTTCTACACCCTACTTGAATCATCAGTCTTAACTCCCACTAATAGAATAAATTTACTTCGTTGGCTTTTAGTGCTAAGTACACAACAAATAATTTCCATAGATGAGTAATCACACAAAGCACGATTAACTCACACAAAGCACAATCAAGTCATATAAACGACTTCTAACCCCTTTTTATTTAATTACTACTTTATTAATTATAACCAATTTTATTAACAAACTCCTTTTATCTAATTAAACTCCTTTATTAATTAAACTCATTTATCAATTAATCTCCTTTATTAATTAAACTTCTTTGTTAATTAATAAAACTTCATCTATTAATTACTGCTTTTTTTTCAAAAGTGAGCGACTACATACATGAGTCCTCTCCGGGGATGTCAAATAGATACATTCTTAAAGCTAGAAACATTTCATACCAATGCTTCTCCTCAGGGTTTGTCAAACCGTATGAAGCCATGACGCTTTTAGATACTTCCCAAGTAATTATACTTGTATATATTTAGTTTCCTTTTTAAAAAGGTATATACCTGTATTTTACTATTCATGTATTCTACTGTTCATTTTTACTCTTTCCTATACTTTAAAAGTATTCATACACTTATCTCAAATGTATAGGTATATTCACAAATTATTAATATGCTTTTGTTACTTTAAAATATAATAGAAGAGGTTAAAAACTACTAAAACGTTGTTTACTATAAATCTCCTCTCTTTTATAAATTAAACATTTACCTTTTTCTATCTTTTTATAAAAGATTCTATACTTTCTATTATCTTTAAAATATCCATTATTAAAGATCTAAGTATACTCTTAAGGATCAAAAACAAGTTTCGTTTAGACACACAACAAAACCCAAAACCATTTCACACTCAACCATTTTCTTTAAAACTTTCTTTTTAGATATTTAGTATGTATATAAGGGTTAAAGATAAATGTTATAAACATTGTCACAACAAACTCAAAACCATTTACTTATAATTATCCTTGAAGTATTCATTATTAATGTCCTGAATATATTCCTAATTATGATTAATAATGGTTAACAAAAATGTTACTTAAACATTGTTTATTATAACCCAAAACCATTTTATACTTAACCATTTTCGTTAAGACATTCACTTTAAAGATCTAAGCATATCTAGGCTTATTGATTAAGGTAATACACTTTTATTTAGCTTCTCAAAACCATTCATGTTGACTTAAGAATTATAATCCAAAACTTCTTTTACTACTTTTATAAAATACTTAACTTACTTTTCAAAACTTATATATATATATATATATAATTATGCTAAAAAATATAAACTATTTAAAAATATATTTTACTTATCTATATAGAATATTGCATAAAAATAACAAATTTTGAAATCCTCTTATTTTAAGAATTCATAATTAATTTGTAACGGTCGGGATTTTCGACATTCGAAAATCGACATCAATACATCCACTATATTACATGCCGAACAATCAAATGCTGAAAATACTAGATCACCGAGGAAAGAAGAAAGAGGTAGAAGAAGAAAATGGAAATAACAACACAGAATCTCACAATCGCAGCGGAACAAAATATAATAGGTAACAACTAATATTTATACAAAAGAGACTATAACGGTTTTTATACATTACATCATTAGAGTACAACACAAATCAATAGCACAATACTGGATAGTTATAATAACTTGTCCCAATAAAAGTTGAATTTACAGCCTACAATACACAGCGGAATATAAATCAGATACATGATATACGTCTTCGCCATCCAGCTCGTCTCTTGGGCTCCATAGCATTCTATCCTAAATCTGTAATACTCGGTCTGACCCAAGCATTATAAATAAATAACACCATAGTCAATCTGGAAAACCAGCGTGAGAAAAACACACTCAATTTGAATTATTAAAGTTTTCAAAATCCTTTGAAAATCAAAGGTGTCTCGTAAGATCATGCCACAAATAAACACGACGGATTTTTACCTTACGATAACCAACACATTTTATATCAAAATCATCAAATATTATAATAGTGTCTAAGTAAAATACTTATTCAAATAGCTAAAATGCTTGCATCTCACATTCCAGCATAGTTCAGCACAATCAAAACCGTACGACGCTTATAGGAGAATGGATTCCAACTGAATGACTAGGCACTGGGGTACCACCTGTCATAATACATGTCTAGAAACACTATACCGAGATCGAACCTATCAATCCCTGCCAACACAACCAGACTATCCCTAACCTAGATAGACCGAATATGCTATCACCCCTAGTGTTCCCACCCTTTTCGAGCTCCTTTCACAGGCAGTGATAATATCTGAGGTTATCTAGAAAGGTGGTAGACATACCCAACTTGGGTGCTACCCACTTTGCCTTGCTGCATCTCCCCTGTTTTTCAGCCATTCCCGATTTACGAGGCTCGAGGCTACCATTACCTTTTTAGAAATATTCACTTAGAATGCTTATTGTCCGCAAATGACAATTTACTAATAACATTCATCCATACAAATCTGTTCTCGGTCCAAATGGAACCGAAGGCACTATTCCTACTACATCCATTTTGGAATCACCCTCGAGATTAGTAGCGATTAGCCTTTACATTTCACTGCTCCAACTTCGACTCCATGCTCTTATCTTCATTACAAAAATCTACTCATTGGATCGATGTGGTTTTCGGATAACTTACCCAATCCCGGTCTCTTCGAAACAACTTTCGCTATTTTCGGGTAAGCTCAACCCCTGTTCTTTAGAAAATAAACAGACGAAAACAAGATCAGAGATCACCTCGTAACCGTTAGTGGGTGGATTTCCTTAAAATTATCATAGAAGAAAGAAACGAGTTTATATGTACAGTATAGCATCTCGAACGGTAACTGTACCATATAATTCCCCGGCTCCTACTAGATATTTTCAAAGTTATGTTTAGGTCCAAATTTGATAGTCACTTATTTAACTATCATATAAACAATCAATTAAACCAAATATTTCATTTCTATAGAAAACCCCAAGTCTTATTTAATTCAAAATTTAAATAAGTTAAATCTCTTTATCCAAAAATATACACTTACCTTAATGAATTTAGCATACTAACAAATTATCCTTTTTTTTCAAAATATTTGAAAATCCTTTTAAATAATATGGAAAGTACCACTACGGTATCAAACCATGGACCACAATTCAATGGTTATGTCTCTATCCTAGAGAAATCCAAGTCTTAACTACAGGCACTTACTGCCTCCGATTTTGCTGTGCGAGTATACCAATACTTTCCGAAAACTCTATTTAATAATTTTCAAAATAATACTTACGAAATTTCTGTAATAATTTTCCAAGTTAACTTTAGACAAAAACTATTTTTAAATAAAAGCTATTATATAAATTATTAACATTGAATAATTATCCTTTTAAAATAGTAATATCGATTCTAAGTTTAATAATAATTAGCTACTATACCTAACTTAATTGATAAATATTGTAACAGTTTTTGAACAACAAAATAATAAATTTTATGAAACATTTTTATAACATTTTTAAAATTTCTAATTAATTACTTAAAAATCTTTCTTTTAAAATATACTTAACTTTTTCGAAAAATATATTTCCAACCCAAATATAGCCAGTCCCATTTAATTTATAAACCCGTCTCGATTTATTTCCAGCTTAATTCACGTTCCTACTCCGTAAACTTCCTTTTCACGTTTTTAAAAATAAAACTACTCTTTACTTTTAAAACGACTTACCCATCTCCTTATAAATTTCCATCGTGAATATATAATTTCAAATTACCTACTGATAAATACTTCACTTTATTTATAAACCAAGTTTATAAATCCCATAATCTCACTCAAACTATTTTTTTCACATTCATTACCTTTAAATTTATCCAACTTTACTATAAATATTTTACTTAAAATTCGATTTTTATTTTCCTCAAAAAAATTCAATATACATATTTTTGATATTTTAATATTCCAACAATCTATCCAACAATACCGAAACATCCAATAAATTCGATTCCTAATATAATCTATCACAGTTCAAAAACGGTACTCGAGGTGCGAAGCAGCTTAGTCAGAGAGAAAGTAATTCTGGAAGTTGGGTTAGCGATCCTCCTTAACGGAGTCGGGGTCATAGTACTCCTAGAACCGAGCCGGTTTAGTTACACCCTACCTTTATCCTGATTATCAAATAAATCATATAACTGAATATGGAAATAATTTAAACATTTTATGGAATCCAGCTAGACCCATCCAAGATGTTTCCCTACATCCATAGACGTTAGCAAAATATAAAAATACCAGTCCCACTTTAAGGGGATATTGCAGTATATGGGGTCGTCTGCTATTATGCGGGGCATATAAGGTCTTATCCGCTATAATGTGAGGGAATATCACTCCAATACTAATATATATATAAATAGTCATCCATCGATAACTATAAATTTATCTATCAATCAAGCATCCAATAAATTTAAATTTGACATTTAAATTTAAATTGGGTAATCCAAATGAGTGAGAAATTCTCACCTTGATTTTTATTTTGCCGAACATCAGGATTTTAAATTTATCTAAAATCCCAGCTTACTCGGGAAAATCCCAAATTGACCTTGTACAAGCAATTTACGAATTTAATGAATATCGACATAACTAATATAATTACATTAAGATTAACATAAAATTTAAACATCTAAATTACCTTTTTACAAATAACTAACATAATATGTATATATATATATACATATATATATACACACGTATGTATATATATACATATATCTAAAAAACAATTACCTAAATCACCACCTGGCTGATCCCTTTGTAGCCGCACCACCCATCAACAGCCGTGATCACCAATGATCGCCACCCCCTTTGACCTTGAGGCCTCTCCTAAATTCGCGATTCGCCAATACATCCTCCAACACAAACAGCTCCACACAAAAACCTCCACCACGTGACCAAGCGCAATCTCCCAGGTCATCGCGAATCCCCTCAACCACCGCGCAAGGCTCCATCACCTTGCTAACGCCATCGACCAACCTTAAACGCGACTGTACGCTCCACCTTTGAGTTCCAACTTCGTCCATCTTCGTGCCACCTGCAACCGAGAGATTCCAAATCCCCTCGTCCATCTTGAGAGTCGTGGTTCACTCACGTGTAAATTCCTTTTTTTCAATTTTGATTTCATTCGTAAAGGAGGATGGAAGCGAAGGAAGCCGTGAGTATAAATTTCTAATTGAGGATGGAAGTGAAGTTTAACTTGAGATATAAATTTCAAAGTTCGACCATCATCAATTTTTTCTCTTTTTTTTTGTTTGGCCTGATGTATAAAAAGAGAGGGAAGAAGGAAGAATGTTTGAAAAGGCTTTCATGTTTGAATGGTCTAGTAAAGTGATTTTGAAGGGATGTGAAAAAAGCTCTAATGTGAAGATGGCCAGTCAATATAAATATATAGCTTTACTTAATTTTAAATCATCTCGGTTTCGCAACTTAAAATTTCGGACCCCTATCGAGGCGTGTTGCCTGGTGTTTATAATGTTATATCTCTATTTCAAATACAAACGAAAAGGTTTCGAGTCCTAATTCGATCGTATGGAGAAGGTACCTTTTTGGACCCAATTATTATATTGAATTTTCGATATAGATTTCAGCGCGTTTATATACCGCACGACCAAACAATAACTCCAAACACCACAAAATTTGAAATCCAATAATAATACTATATTACGGATCCAATGGTACTGGTTTCCTCAAATTACGAGACTGTGACTCGGAAGAGCATTTTATATGTCAACATGAAAAACTATTTTTAAATTTGAACAGTTCACCTTTAAATCCAATTTTAAAGCTTCTATTATCTTCATTATTACCAATATAAATTTTATAAGCCTTTAAATATGTTTTTATCAGACTTAAAACTCAAGACATAAAAATATAACTAATATTCAATTATAAACTTCAATAATTAAATTATCCAATAAATCGCTATACTCAAATTCTAAATTTATTCTATAAATAGACCAAATTTTTATATTCAAAATCAATTTATAATTCAAATTCAATATTTAAAACCATTTAAGTGTACCATATCAAACGTTGAAAAATCTGGGTCGTTACATCCCTTCATCCTTAAAAGAATTTTGTCCCCGAAATTGTTAAGGCAGAAAATTGCTCCAAACCCATTAACTTACCAAAATCCACTTGGTGAAAACTCAATACTTCACCTTTCAAATCCTTTATCTTCATTCAGAACATTTACTTCTCCATCTTAAACCAAAATACTTTATTTTGATTATAAATTCAAAATCGTTTTCCGTTAACAAAATTTTTTTTCAAAACTTTTCCAACATTTTTCTAACACCCTGAATTTTTGAATATTTTTGGCAGAGCCTCCCTTATACGTAGAGCCTTTTGCAATTTGACAAGAGAGATAAGTTTAGACACATATACCCACACGGTGGAAAAACTAAAATATATATCAATATTTATATAGTTTGTAGTATTTAGTCCAAAAACGTACATTATTTAGCGTTTTAAGCATTATTTAACATGCATTTACTTTATAAGCAAATACGCAACAAAAAAGTTAGCCTGCTAGCCTCCGGGTACCTGTACTTACTCAGTTTTAAACACCTAAGTACTAAAACATGAAATTCAATAACATTTCCTTCATTTAGTAACTCAAACATATAATTTTCCACTAACAATCCTGTCATAGTATGGATTTATTAATAGCCACAAAGTCCTAACATTCGATTATTCTTTCAATCGATATATATACCATTTAATTTAATTTAGATGATCCACAGCCAAATTTGTTGCATTCAACTCCTATTTTTTTTTGTATCAACAAACCTACATCCTTTTCAAATTGACTTAAAAATCAATTCATCTCTTTTCTATTTCTTTATAGAGTTTTATTTACGTTTGTTTATGTCAACGTTAATTTTTCTATGCAAATTCGACGTCATTCATATAAATGTATAACCATTTAAGCTTATAACTATTTTAAATTGATTTCAAATCAATTTATATTTAATTTTATTTTATCTCTAATTTATTTTTATTCAATAAAGTTACATTCCGCTCATATCTACTCTCTTTATATTCGAATCCATTTTATTTGATCGCAATCCACATATATTTAATCAGCTTATATATAAGTCGAATTTTTATTTATTACTCATGTTATATATTTAATTCCAGTTCCAATTTACAATCCATTCTATTTAATCAAGTTAAGTATCATTCTCATATTAGATTGACTAAATAAATTATCTAATTAGTTCATCTCCACTTTATAATTCAATATCTGATTTTTATTTCAAAAATTACTTCAACCAATTTACATAAGTTCAAATTTTATTTTATAATTCAAGTTTGGATTTTATTTCCCAAAATATCAAACTCTTTTATTTCGACTTATCTATTTCAATTTCACAAGTCATACAACTTATTTTTAATATTTCCATCAATTTTATACTTGAATGTATTCACATTTTATTTTTAACTAAGGATTACACATCACTTCATAGCTTAAATATATTTTTATTCAATAAATTTCAATTTTTATAAGCTATTCCGATTTATTTATTCACAATTTCAAATTTTCACTTAAATTTTATTTCATTCAAAATTTATACCCTGTATAATTATTTTACAATTCAAACTTCATGTCTACTTCAATTCCTTAAGGTTCAAATCCAATTCGCTTTTTATTTAAATTTCAATTACTTCTAAACAATATTTCAAAACTGTATTTGAATTATTTATACTCAATTGATTTCACTCTAAACAATTTATTTTTACTTCATACAATTTCATATCACTACTTGTCTCATTATATCTTTGCTTAAGTTAGCTCTAATCCATTAATACACTAGATTAATTCAATTCAAATCCAATCAATTTCAATTTTGGGTGTTAGAAAAATTTTGGAAATTTTTTTTTGTTAATGGAAAACGATTTTGAATTTATAATCAAAATAAAGGATTTTGGTTTAAGATGGAGAAGTAATTGTTTTGAATAAAGATAAAGGATTTGAAAGGTGAAGTATCGGGTTTTCAGTGAGTGGGTTTTGGTAAGTTAATGGGTTTGGAGGAATTTTCCTGCCTTGGCAATTTTGGAGACGAAATTCTTTTAAGGAAAATGAATGTAACGTCCCGGATTTTCGATGTTTGATTTGGTATATTTAAATGGTTTTAATATTGATTTGAATTATAAATTGATTTTGAATTTGAAAATTTGTTCTATTTATAGAATAAATCCAGAATTCAAATATAGCGATTTATCGGATAATTTAATTATTGAAGTTTATAATTGAATATTGGTTAAATTTTTGTATCTTGAGTTTAATTCCGATAAAAAATATATTTAAAGGCTTATAAATTTATATTGGTAATAATGAAGATAATAGAAGCTTTAAAATTGAATTTAAAGGTGATCTGTTCAAATTTAAAAATAATTTTTTCAAATTGACATTTAAAATGGCCTTCCGAGGAACAGTCTCAGAATTCGACGAACCTTGTTTCATTAGATGCGCAAAATTGTATTATTATCGAATTTCAAATTTCATGGTTTTGGAGTTATCTTTTGGTCATACGGTATTTAAACGCACTGAAATCTATATCGAAAATTCAATACAATAATGGGTCCAAAAAGCTATCCTCTCCATATGATTGAATTAGGACTCGAAACCTTTTCCTTTGTGTTCAGAATAGGGGTATAATATTATAAACGCCAGGCAGCATGCCTCGATAGGGGTACGAAATTTTAAGTTGCGAAACCGAGATAATTTAAAATTAAACAAATGTACATATTTATATTGACCGACCATCTTCACATCAGAACTTTTTTCACCTCCCTTCAAATCATTGTTCTAGACCATTCAAACACGTAAGCCTTTTCAAACACGCTTCCTTCCTCCCTCTCCTTCTACGCATCAGGCTGAACAAAAAAAGAGAAAAAATTGATGATAGCCGAACTTCGAAATTTCTATCTCAAGTTATACTTCACTTCCTTCCTCAATTCGAAATTTAAACTCACGGCTTCCTTCGCTTCCATCCTCCTTCTTCACGAATCAAATCAAAATTGAAAAAAAAGGAATTTACACGTGAGTAAACCGCGACTCTCGAGATAGATAAGGGGATTTGGAATCTCTCAGTTGTAGGCCGCTTGAAGATGGACGAAGATGGAGCTCGAGGGTGGAGTCGTACAGTCGCGTTTAGAGTTGGTCGATGGAATTCATAAGGTGATGGAGCCTTGCGCGACAGTTGAGGGGATTCGCAATGACCTGGGAGAGAGCGTTTGTTCGCGATGGTGGAGATTTTTGTGTGGAGCTGTTTGGGTTGGAGGATGTATTGGCGAATCACGAATTTAGGAGAGGCCTCGGGGTCGAAGGGGATGGCGATCATTGGTGGCCACCATTGTTGATAGGTGGTGCGGCTACAAATGGATCAGCCAGGTGGTGATTTAGGTAATTATTTTGTGTATATATATATATTAGGTTAGTTATTTGTAAAAAGGTAATTTAGATGTTTAAATTTTAAGCTAGTCTTAATGAAATTAATTTAGTTATCTCGATATTAATTAAATTCATAAATTGCTTTACGAGGTCAATTTGGGGTTTTTCGAAGTAAGATGGGATTTTAGATAAATTTAAAATACGGATGTTTGGCAAAATAAAAATCAAGGTGAGAATTTCTCGCTCATTTGGATTACCGTATTTAAATTTAAATGTTAAATTTAAATTTATTGGATGCTTGATTGATAGATAAATTTATATTTATCGAAGGATGAATATTTATATATACAGTAGTATATATATATATATATATTAGTATTAGAGTGATATTTCCACATACTATAGTGGATGAGACCCTATACGCCTCGCATAATAACGAATGACTCTATATACCACGATATCCCCCTCGAAGTTGGATTGATACTTTTATATTTTGCTAACATCTGTGGGTACGGGAAAATAGTTTGGAGGGATCCAACTGGATTCCTCAAAAATGTTAAAATTATTTCCACATTCAGTTATATGATTTATTTGTATAATCTATGATAGATTATATTGGGAATCGAATTAAGTGGATGTTTTGATATTGTTGGACAGATTCTTGGAATTTTAAAATCGACATCAATAGTTAGTTGCACGACACTTGGTATTAAATTATAATTTTAACTATTAAGGGCATAATATTAGTTAGATCCATGGATGAGTTTGGGGAGTTAGTAAAAGTGATAGCGTGTCGTCAACAAAAATTATTTTTGGGAAGTTGTTTGAAACCGTGTTCTTTTGGAAATTAGTTATTGGGTTTGGACCATTCTTCTTACCTAGCAATTCGAGGACGAAATTCTTATAAACGGGGAGGAACGTAACGATCTGGAATTTTAGGTATTTGAAATTGTAATATTTAATTTATTTTTACTATTTGAAAGTTAATTTTTAACTTGAATTTCAAATATAACCATTTATTGGATAATTAAATTATTGAATTTAATAATTGAAAATTGGGTAAAATATTGAATCTGGAGTTTTAAGCCTGTTAAAAATATTTTAAAGGTTTATAAAATATGTATTAACAACACTAAAGATAATAAAAGCTTTAAAATTGAATTTAACAGTGATTTGTTCAGTTTTAAAAATACATCATTTAAATTGACATTTAAAAATAGCCTTTCGAGACACTATCTCGGAATTCGACGAAACCAGTTCTATTTGATCCGTAATAGTGTATTATTATCGAATTTCAAATTTCATAGTATTTGGGCTTATCGTTTGGCTGCATAGAACAAAAACGCGCTGAAATTTATATCAAAAACTCAATATAATAATTAGGTCCAAAAAGCTATCTTCTCCATACGATCGAATTAGGACTCGAAATCTTTTCCATTGCATTTTGAATAAGGGGATAACATTACGAACGCCTGGCCGCATGCCTCGTTTGGGATTCGAATTTTTATTTGGATATTATTTGAATTTAGAAATAATAAATATTTATGTGTGTGTATGTGTGTATATGTATATATGTATTTGACTAGACTAGGCTATCACACTCCTTTCCATGAGCCATCATTCTTTCATCTCAGCCATCCTGTTCTATACTGTGCAAGCCACCCTATCTCCATTCTCTGATTGAAAACAATGACATGCAAAAGAAAAGATAATGATAATTAGAATATATAAAAAAGAAATCCATACCTCTGTATAAACATACATTCGCTTTCAAACGAGTATACGGTCTGTTTGCCTATTCCTACAATTGAAAACGCTTTCCTCTCCCCTTCTTTTCTTTTCAATTAAATACCAGTTTTTTTTTAAAAAGTAATTATGTATTATGATAGGATTAAAGGATTTAAATTATTTTAAAATTCGATAGGTTTGTAAAGTTAATTTCTTGTTCGTCGTAGGTCGAGATCAAACGTGATAAGTCGCGAAGCGCTTGTATCTTCAAGATGCACGGTATGGGATTGAATTCGGGAAGGTTCGAGCTAGTTAAATTTTGAGCTATAGTCAAACGCCATTCGACTATAGAACAGCAGGAACGCTTCAGCAACAATTTACAAATCGAAATGAGTTAATCTTACTTAAATTTGGATTACAACAATTTATTTTAAATAGTTAAAATTAATTATTGGTTGATTGTTGAATTTGATAATTGTTATCAGTTGAATATAGTAGTATATATGGTAGTATATATGTTGGAGGGGTTGATATTCCCGCATATATATAGCGAATGAGACCCTATGCGCCCCATATAATAGCTGATGACCACACATACCGCGATATCCCCCTTGAAATGGAAGTGTATTTTCATATTGTGCTAACATCTGTGGATGTAGGGAAACAGGTTGGAGTGATCCAACTGGATTCCTCAAAAATGTTGAAATTATTTCCATATTCAGTTATATGATTTATTTATATAATCTATGATAGATTATATTGGGAATTGAATTTATTGGATGTTTTGGTATTATTGGATAGATAGTTGGAATTCTAAAATATCAAAAATATGACTATTGAAATTTTTTAGGAAAATAAAAAAAGAATTTTAAAGTAAATTTAAAAGTAATGAGTTTGAAAAAAATAAATATTTTGGTTTTCAAATCCTATTTAAAAATTCCGGGATATGGAAAAATAGAGATTTTTGAATTAATGTGGGTAGAAGGGTCTTTTTAAAAATAAGAACTTAAGCGATATTGTTTTCAGTATAGGAGAATGTATTTTTAAGTTTAAGATTTAAATAGTTTGGGAAAGATAAAAGGAAAATTTTGGGAATAAAATACGAAATTGATGTTTCAGATTTAAGTAAGATTTTAAATCATAAAAAGGAAGTGCATATGGAATTAGTAGATTTGGAATAAGTATAGGTTAACGAAGAAATATATTTTAAAATAGAATTTAACTCAGAAAATCGATTTAAAACCGGCTTAAGTATTTTTAAAGCAGTTATAAAAGGAAAGTAAGACTATGTGATTTATAAACTGGGTTAAATGAGATTTACAGAATTGGGACGTAAATTAGTTGGAAATAAATCGAAAAGGATTTATTAATATTGGACTGGAAATATGGAAGTTAAAAATATATTTTTCTAAGAAATGAAGTTATTTAAAAAGGGAATTGTGAAGTACTAATTAGAAAATTTAAAATGTTGAAAGAATATTTCGAAAATTAATTCTTTAGTTGTTTTGAAATGGGTTTAATTATATTTTATATTATGAATTAAGATATTTATATTGTAATAATTATTATTTAAAAACTAATCAATATTATTATTTCATAGGGATAAATTATTTAATATTAATATTATTTTTTATAACTTTTATTTTAGAAGGTATTTTTGTCCTAAGTAGCTTGGTTTTTTTATAGAATTTCATAAGTATTATTTTGAAATTTTTAAATAAAGTTTCAGAGGGTATTGGTATACTCGCATGGCAAAATCGGAGGCAATGAATGTCTGAAGTTATGACTTGATTTCTCTGGGATAGAGACGTAACCATTGTTGTGATCCATGGTTTGATACCGCAGTGGTACTTTCCATATTATTTAAAAGGGTTTTCAAATATTTTGAAAATAAGATAATTTGTCAAATGCTAAATTCGATAAGATAAGTATGTGATTTGAATAAAGAGATTTAATTTATAAAAATTAAATTAAAAAGAGATTTAGTGTTTTCAGTGAAAATGAAGAATTTGGTTGAATTGATTGTATATTTAATAGTTAAACAACCGACTATCAAATTTAGACCTAAATATAACTTTGGAAATATCTAGAAGTATGGCGATCATATGGTGCAATTACCGTTCGAGGTGCTATACTGTACATATAAACTCATTTCGTTCTTCTGGGATGTTCATAAGAAAATCTGTCCACGAATGGTCAGAAGGTGATCTCTAGTCTTATCTTCGTCTAGTTATTTCCTAAGGAACCGGGGTTGAGTTTACCAGAAAATAGCGAACACTATTTCGAAGAGACCGGGATCGGATTTGTTATCCGAAAACCACTTCGATCCAATGAGTATGTTTTCGTAATGAAGACAAGAGCATGGAGTCGAAGATCGAGCAGTGAAGTGCAAGGACTAATCGCTACTAATCCCGAGGGTGATTCCAAAATGGATGTAGTAGGAATAGTGCCTTCGGTTTCATTCGGACCGGGAACGGACTTGTATGGATGAATGCTATTAGTACATTGTCATTGTTGGACAATGAGCATTCTAAGTGAATATTTCTAAAAAGCAATCGTAGCATCTAGCCTCATCAACTAGGAACGACTAAAAAGCGGGGGAGATGCAACAAGGCTAAGTGGGTAGCACCCAAATAGGGTATGTCTATCACCTTTCTAGATAACCTCAGATATTATTGCTACGTGTGAAAGGAGCTCGGAAAGGGTGGGAACACCCGGGGTGATAGTATATTCGGGTTTATCCAGGTCAGGGATAGTCTGGTCTTGTGTGGCAGGGATCGATAGGTTCGATCTCGGTACAATGTTTCTAGACATGTACCGTGATAGGTGGTACCCCATTGCCTAGTTATTTAGTTGGAATCCATTCTCTAACAAGCGCTTACGGTTTTGATTGTGCCAAAATATGCTGGAATGTATGATGCAAGCATTTCAACTATTTGAGTAAGTATTTGTACTTAGACACTATTATAATATTAGAGGATTTTTGATATGAAATGTTTTAATTATCCTAAGGTAAAAACCCATCGTGTTTACGTGTGGCATGGTCTTATGAGATACCTTTGATTTTCAAAGGATTTTGAACTTTAATAATTCAAATTGAGTGTGTTTTCTCACATTGTTTTTCCAAATTGACTCGGATGTTATTTTATTATAACGCTCGAGTCAGTCCGAGTATTACAGATTCAGGACAGGATGCTATGGAGCTCAGGAAGCAACCTGGATGACGAAGACGTATTATACATATTTGATTTTATTCTGCTATGTATGGTATGTTGTATGTAACTGTCCAGTATTGTGCTATTGATTTGTGTCATACTTTGATGATGTAATCTATAAAAACAATTAAGTTCTTTTGCATAAAGATCAGTTGTTATCTATTATATACCGTTTCGCTGTGATTGTGAGATTCTGCGTTGTTATTTCTTTTTCTTCTTCTACCTCTTTTTTATTTTGCCTAAAGATCAAGTATTTCCGGCATTCTATTACTCGGCATGTAATACAGTGGACATATTGATGTTGATTTTCGGGTGTCGAAAATCTCGGACCGTAACACTTGGTATCGGAGCACCAATACCAAAACATCCAAGAAAACAACTGATCTTTATACTTGGTATCAGAGCACCAATTCCGACCTCGTATGATATAACTTAGAAAACAACCTTAAAAAGAAATAACAGATCAGATTCTAAATTCAACCAAGAAATGGCCCATCGAAACTTAGATCCATTCTAGGGCTAGCTGTTGGTTGGAAAAAGAAATAACAGAGCAATAACTATTCTTTCAGAAATCACAGCAGATGGAACACAATATATGTCAAATTGTACCCATCTATTTCAAAACCATTTGGAATGTCATAATACAAAACATTATAAAACTATTATATGAGATCCATAACATCATTTGTTCAAATACATCGATATAAAAATATAACAAAAGATAATAATAACTGCCAAAAGCTTAAGCCACTCCACCTTCGAGCATCATCCCCATCATCACTCCATCATTAACCTATGTTGTAATGAGGAGGAAGTCAAAACAACAAATGTCCAGTGAATAAAAACCTCGAGTCTTACCATTTTAGTGCTAGAGCGGTATATTTCAAAATAAGAATATTTTTAGTGTACACAGAACCATTTAATACGTCTTATAAGGAAAGGAGGCATGTCAACAATCAATCGCTTAATACCTTCATTCCCAAGCAGGTTTCCAAATCTATAACCTAATCCTCATGTGTCAAAAAGTGAGAGGATAGGGTCCTATTTATAGAAGTCAAAACATACCAGAACCATTGGATCTAGTTAGGCGAAAATGGACAAATTTGAAATGTTTAATAGTATAAAACCCTAGCGGCCGCCACGATCGAGCAGTCGAGCTCTTCCTTTCAATCGTTCGACTCATAGAGGTCGACCTTTTAAGGTTAAGGGGTCGACCTCTTACCCTTTATTTTGGGAAATTTTGAAACGTTACTTTAAGTTCATTTTACTCCCTAATTAACTTCAACGTTAATTGATTAACTTAACTTTTTATTAACCTCCAATTAAATCTACCATTAATTTTTGAAAATAAAACCCTAGATTTGAATACTTATTTGAATTTGAATTTAGAAAAAAATAAATTAAACCTGAAAACTTCACGTTCTTATAACTTCTTCATATGAGCTCCGTTTTGAGCATATTATCTATGGAAACAAATCAGAATTTCGTCACGAGCGCAACAGAATAACATTCATGGCCAAATTCCAACTTTAATAAAATTTCCATTTTAAATCCTACATATTTAATTCAGTTCACTAAATTTACTTATGGCTAATTTTATTGGGTGTTACATTCTTCTCCCATTAAAAAGGATTTCTTCCCAAAACCTTTTAAGGGACGAACAACGTAACACGCAATAATATCCATGCTACACAACCAAATTATTTATATAACCATCTACATAACTAAAATGCAATGTGATTATGTACTGTAGACATACTAAATTGAGCTCGACCCTAGCATGATTGTGTAATCATGTCATGCAAATATGTATGCAGTTATCCTAAACATGCATAAAAATTTCTACATGAGTGCAATGATTGTGAAAAAGTGTGGCAACCATCTCGTATCATCCAATTTCGTAAACATGATGTAATAAAAATCTTAATTTTGGAGAGAAAATTCACCAGTGAAAAGCTCTGGATGAGTGATCTTCATCTTCTCTTCAGTTTCCCATGTGCTTTCCATTTGGTTGTCTACTCATTGTACACGGACTAGCCTAATTATTTTATTGCGGAGACTCCTAGTTCCATGCTCCACAATGCATGCGGTGGCATGTGGTACTGTACTCTCCGTCTCTATTTCCACCAATTAATCAGGCTTAACTCTAATAGCGATGCATGAAGGCATTTTCTAAGTGAGAAATATGGAAATCATTATGGACACTTGCCAATCTATTAGGAAGCTCCACGTAATAAGCAAGTTTTTCTATCCTTTCTAAAACTCTGAATGGCCCAACAAATCTAGGCGCCAATTTTCCAAACTTATCGAACCTAATCACTTTTATAAAAGGGGAGACTTTGACAAATACCATATCTCCAACCTCAAACTCAATCTCTTTCGTTTTTCTATCCACATAAGATTTCTGATGGTCTTGCATTGCCTTCATTCGTTGTCTAATCGACTATACTTTTTCTATGGTATCACATATCAAATCTAGTCTAATTAATACTTTGTTGGTGGATACCCACCAATAACTTGGCGATTTTCATGGCCTTCCCTAAACTGCTTCAAAACGAGCTATACCAATCGTTGCTTGATAGCAATTACCATATGAAAACTTGACAAATGGTAGGTCTTCTCCCCAATATCTTCCAAATCCAAAATATAAGCCCTCGACAAGTCTTATAAAATCCTATTCACCCTCTCCATTTGTCCATTAGTCTACGGGTGATATACAGCGCTGAGATTCAAAGAAATACCCAAAGCTACTTATAGGCTCTACCAAAACTCACTAGTAAACAGAGGGTCTCTGTCACCAACTATGCTCACAGGAATTCCATGCAACTAAACTACCTCCTTGATGTAGATCTTTATGAGAGACGTGGCAGTTCTATTGTTTCTAACCGGGATAAAATGGGTAGTGAGTATATCCACAATGACCCAAATATTTTCATTACCCCTCTGAATTCTAGGCAATCCTTGCACAAAATCCATCGAAATGTGTTCCCATTTCCAAATTAAAATTTTTGAAGGAAATAGTAATCCATCATGCTACCCTTGCTCGGTTTTTACTTTGTGACATGTCAAGTACTTAGAAACAAACTCAGCTATACTCTTTTTCATTCCATGTTGAAAGAAAATCCTTTTCATGTCCTTGTAAATCTTATCTTCTCTGGATTAAATGGTCATCTTCGGGTGGTGATAGGCCATAAGCACTTCTCTCAACAAACTATCAACCAAAGGGACATAAAGGCATATATCATTTCTTAAGCATCCCTTCTCATTGACTGAATAGCTATTAGCATGGGGAAAGAGCTCTCTTCTCCTCAGCTTCTCCAAAATCCCTACAAACTTTTCATCCTTCACTTGCTTAAACCCTATGTGGTCCATAAGGCTGGTTTAATCTCTATAACTACTAAAAATATTTGGATGGATTCTGTTGGCGATTGAAAAGAGAGGAACTTCAACTTCCTCCATTCATATGTAACGCTTACGGTAGCATGCCTCCGACTAAGGGCGTCAGCGATTATGTTCCATTTTCCAGGGTTGTACTAAAAGTAAAGTCAAATGATTTTATATACTCCATCCATCTCTGCTGCCTACGATTCAAATCTTTTTGAGAAAATAGATATTTTAGCGATTTATGGTGTTTGAATAACTCAAACCTTTCTCCTAAGAGATAATACATCCACATCTTCAAGGCAAAGACGATAGCTGCTAACTCCAAGTCATGAAATTGATATCTCTTCTCATAATCCTTTAGTTGCCTACAAGCAAAATCAACTACTTTTCCTTCTTATATTAGAACTACTCCTAACCCTTGGTAACAAGCATCTGTGAAAATTGTAAAAGATTTGATTCCGTTGGGAATAGTGAGCATAGATGCACTGGTCAATAACTCCTTAAGCTTCTCAAATGTCTTAGTGCATCTATCATCCCAATAAAAGACTAGGTTCTTCTTAGTCAACTAGGTTAAAGGAGCTGCTATTCTTACACAGTTCTTAATCAGCTTTCTATAGTAGCCTACCAACCAAAGAAAATTTCTAACCTCCGTTCCTAGGAGTCATCCATCTTTGAACAACTTCCACTTTGGTGGGGTCTACTTCCAATCCTTGATCAGAAACAATATGCCTAAGAAATCTAACTTCTATTCTCAAAAGGTGGCATTTAAAAAGGTAATTTTGACCATTAAAGCTTTCTTTAATTTATAAACATGTTTGGAAACTTTTCTTCTTCAAAAACTGGAGGTTGTTCAACATAAACATCCTCTTTACCAAAACCATTTAAAAATGTGCTTTTGACATCCATTTGAAGTAATTTGAAACTGTTGTGATTTATGAAAGCAAGTAGAATTCTAATGGCTTCTAATCTTACTGCAGGTGCAAAGGTTTCATCAAAGTCTATTCCTTCTTCTTGACAATAACATTGTGTGATTAACCGTGCTTTATTTCTAACGACCTCACCTTGCTCATTCATTTTATTCTTATAGACCCATTAAGTTCCTATTATAGTTTTGTCCTCAGGTCTAGGAACAAGTTTCCATACATCATTTCTAGTGAATTGATTCTTCTTGCATAGCAACAATCCATGAATCATCAGATGATTCTTCCTTTGGGTTTTTTGGGTTCAATAGTCGATATAAAAGCTACATTACTCTTATTGTTTAGTTGATTTCTAGTTATAAAAATAAATTCAATATTTCATAGTATATTTTCTGTAGGACAATCTTTTAAAAGCCTGATCCTTTTACTAGGATGAGCAGTTTCACAATTTGTTTCATTTGATTCATTATTTAAAGTAAAAAAATCATCTTCACCATTTATTTGAAAAAAATCTTCGCAAATTTCATCAAAAGATACATGCATTGTTCCTTCAATGGTGTTAGTTTTTAAATTGAAACTTCATATGCTTTACTTCTATTAGAATATCCGATAAATACTCCTTTGTCGAATTTATGATCAAATTTATCCAAATTGTCCTTTGTATTTAGAATAAAGCATTTAATTCCAAAAACTTTAAAATAAGATACCTTTGGTTTCTTATTGAAAATAAGTTCATATGGTGTTTTATTTGTTAGAGGTGTAACAACCTAATATTTCGTGTTGTTCGCATCCGCACATGCTGGACTTGAATTGCTCAATATTAGATTGTTAATTAAAATTTGGCAAAACTCAGCATATGTAGTAAAATAAATCAATCATTAAATCACTGATACAAAGTAGTACAATAATACGCAGCGGAATAGATAAAGAATAGTATTTGTGAAGATACTATATGCATCAGAGTTAGAAATAAAATACATCAGAATATCTCAAATACAGTGAAGTCTTCAGTACGAACCGATGACTTCTCTAAACCAATCAACTAGAAAAGCTAAAAGCTGAATCGATAGTTGGATCTCCAAACGAAGATCCGAACACCCAAGGTGAGCTCTAATGTTGTATCACTCAGTCTGACCCGAGCATAAAGAAAAACACAAAACACTCGAGTCAGGATTAACATTCTCATATCAATAAATCCAACTCAAGTGAAATAACAACTGAAATACAGGTAACTCAAAGGATGTTTGGGATAACCATCCTCTAAGGATCCGTGGAGCTATCGACAATGTAGAAATATGCACTATAACACCATGGTCATTTCAAACTAATTTCTACTTCAAAACCAAAATATCATTTTTATTTCAAATATATCTATTTCCAAATTTATGACTTTCACAGTTACTATTTAAATCAACTCAAATTCCAAATTCAAATTTAATTCAATCTCAATTTATCAATTTAAAGTCAACTCAATTCCTAAATAACCATCAAATTATATCAATCTCATTGAATCACAAAATAAACCATTTACACTTTAATATATTTCAAAACTCTAAATATTCAACAATTCAAACTGATTTTAACGATTTCATATATATATATTTGGCTTAATTTCATTATTATTTTATCTTAAAATATTCCCTCATTAAATTAGTATCATTTAAGTAACCTTACATTACATTTTACTAAATATTTTTTTAATTTATTTATACGTGAAATATTCATTAAATCACTTAAATCAAAATCCAGTTATAAAATCATATCTTTAAATTTCACATTCAGTAGTTTCAATCGATTTATTAAAAAAAATTCTTAATTAAATACCATTTCAAATAAATCCAAATTTATCTTCCCAACCTCACTTATTCAAATTATTACAAAATCTATTTGAAATACAGATTTTCATAAATACTTAACCATATTATATGTATTAAATCAATATTAATTAAATTAAATATTATTATTAAATATATATATATAATTTCCATTTATATATAATATCTTGAGAATAAATGTATACGGTGGATATCATTTCAACCCACAATGATTTCTATATGAACAGGGAACTTGCAGAGTCATAACGGATAATATAAAATACAACAAAAAGCATATATCATCAACAAATATGTAATATAAACAAAGGGATATGGTGTCATATCCCCAGGTGAACAGTTACAGATAATAGCATATGTAACAATTTAAATAACTACAACAACATATTTTATTTGTCGTTTCAATTGAAATCAAAATTAATAAATAAAAGAACATTAATCGTGAGTGATTACTCACCTTTCGAGGCTAGAGAATACAAAAGGTGTCACGGATCCGCACACTGATACGGACACTTAAATTGAATTGCGAATCCAAACAAACCAAAAAAATCGGCACGAATCTAACGATCAAAGCTGATTGGCACGAATTGATTAAAGCGGATCAGATCAGAACCGCAACGATGAAGATCAACGGTATAAGCGAACTTATATAACCTTATATAACTATATATACATATAAATTTATATTCTAAATTCAAACACAATAAATTTAATATACATGTGTTTCAAACATATATATTAAAATCAAACTTACATTTATTTAAATGTACACTTAAAATAATATAAATACATAAACCTATATATTGAATATAATATAAGACAGGTAAAATAAATATATATGCAGACCCCATATGATATATTAAAACACATAATTTACATGGTAAACTCTAAGCATATGCTTACAGTAAACATAAAATTTCCTTCTTATATATACTGTAAAAATGTATATTGGCAAAACCATACTTATAAACAAATAACAACAATATATAACTTAACACATTATAACTACAATATAAATGCATGGTCAGACCAACATAAAAAAATGCAAATTTGACTCTGAATATAAACATGCAAACTAGCATATATAAATAACTTCCTTTAAAATACAGTGTATTATAGATATATACTGACTTCTTCATACTATATATATATAATTTCTCTTCATATCAAAAGTTACAAACCCAACCATCTATAGAAGCAACATTTTATATACACTAATATAAATCCGTATACAAACAGCTCTCATTGTTTAAAAGCATAAACAACGGCCTTACTTATATATAAAACTGTAAATGAGCTTCTCACTATACATATGCATACTTTAAAACCAATATCTATTGTAACCTTTTAAATAATTTTTTTTAAGATTCAAACTATCAATATATATATATATATAACCTATATAGGGACCTAAATAGATGCCTGGAAAACATGTAGCTAATATATATAGTGTTTCTTTTAATATAGCTTACTGTAACCAAAATTTACTATATAAACATTAATATATATAGATATGTGCGGTCAAAAAATATATAATACAACATATGAAAATACATCTCCTAACATATATAAAACAAAATAGACCATCACAAAAATATGTAGTTATATATATGTAAAGTATATATGCACATATTTACCAATAAGAGAAAAGGATGGAGCTCGGCCGATGAGCTAGTGGTGGTGACGCATTGTGGCGTGGAAAGGAAAGCGAAGGCTTATGGGCCGCTCAGTTGCTAGAGAAGCTCAGGAGAAGCAGCAGTTGTAAGGGGAAGCACGACCGGATGAGTGGCTACGCGGGCGCTTGGAAACAAGTTGGAGTTTCGGCTTGGCTTAGTTGTCGAAGGCATGCTTGGGTTGGCCAATAGGAGTAGAAGCTGGAGGGTCAAAGGCGGTTGCCAAAGTGGTAGGGGAAGGCGGAAGTAGCGAGGTTGTGGCCTTGGGCGGCTGCAAAGAGGAGCATAGGGATGCGAGCGGTGGCAGGCAATGGAGGCCGTTGGTTCTTGTGTTAGGTGAATGTTGCATATGGCTATAGGCTTTTCAATTAAAAAAATTTCATAAGTGAAAATAAGAAATTAAAAAAAAAAGAGGTATAGGAAGAATGTTAGTAGCCAAAATGAAAGAGAGAAGGGGATGGCTTCAGGAACTAAGAGAAGAAGTGTATGCAAATAGGTAGAGGAGAAGAACATGTGAAAGGCTTTTGGTACAGAAAGAAAATGAAAAAGGAAAGAGAAGAAAGAGAATAAAAATATATGCTTGAACTGAAACTTTTTGTGTCGTTTGATGTTTTTGACTTTTGGGTGTTAAAATTGACGAATAGAAAAGGACACAAGTTATATATGTGATTAACACGGTAAGCTGAACCAGATGGAGGACACAGAATAGCAAATGGACCTAATTTGGCGAATCATCTCACTTTGCATTCTGTTGATTCCGTCATGCACCGGAATCCGAATACACCAATGAATATATCATGGGGATCAGCACGATGAGACGGATAAGAGGAAACAGAAATATCCATGTCAGGACCTTCCTATCAAAAGTCCATACGGACACTGGTATACGTTGCTATCCCGTATGGAAAAATTCAAACGGAGCTAAAAATGTCCGAATTTCACGAAACGAGTTTTGCAGCCTTATCCGAAGTGTTCTAAATTAATTTTATCTTGTTGACATATTTAGGTTTTGGAACACTTATAAATTCAACTATTATTTCGTCGAAAATAAGATCGACGGAGCAATAATACTCAAAATTTTGAGAAACGAAATGTGACGTTTTGCTCAGAAGATGATTAAGAATTTTTCTATGTGAAAATATTTACGTTTGAAAAATGTTTTATTATCAACAATTATTAACTGACTTGAATTAATAGAATTTCATAATGAAATAAACTTTCGTAAAATCAGATGAAAATTTACTATCTTCTATATTTAAATATATGTATTTCAAATATAAATTTTTATCTTCAAATTCAATTATTTAAAATTTCTCAAAAATTCAATTAAATAGGTTAATAAAATAAATAAAAATTAATAAAATTGTACGGGTCTTTACGCTCTCCCCCATTCAAAGCTTTTCGTCCCCGAAAAGGAAGGGGATAGGAGAATAGAAACAACCCGAAAAGAAGATAGATTTGGAAGACAAAATAAAATAATTAATTTAAAACCATATAAATTTCAATTTAAATTAATTAATATTCAATAAATTTGGTTAAACCCATTTTATTAAATCCATTCACTTATTTAAATAAAACGATCAATTACTTACATAAAACTAATAAATTTTCTCTATTAAACCAGATAGTATATAAATAAATAATATTTTAAAAGGATATATTCAAAAGGAAAAGAAGGTAAATTCGGGAAAACAGAATATAGGTGAATAAATAAAGCTGAGCGGATAAGGTAGATTCAAAAGAATAGTATCGGGGGTGAACAATTAATTCAAAATTTCTTTGTTGAAAAATACTTTGTAATAAAATTTCTTTATATCGAAAAAAAAAATTCCTTTCGAAAATACTTTTATAACTCGATGTGTCAACAAGTTTATCCTCGTTCTTGCAGACTCTGGCCATGCGTTGATCAGGCGCAAAGCTAGAATTCTTCAAGTACTTAGTAAACCTGTTTCAACACCCAATGAAAATACTTGAAAAACCTTCAAAACCGATATGGAAAGTACAATCCAAAAAATCACCTGGATCGTAGATACCCAATGGTTACGCCTGGATCCCCCAGGAAACATCCGTACCTTTAAGCATTCACTGCCTTGCGAATTACGCCATGATAACCAAAACTGTGGTCCGCGGGATACATAAGAACGGTTACGCCTGTATCCCCCAGGAAACATCCATATCCTTTAAGCAATCACTGCCTTGCGGATTACGCCACCCCAACAAAACTGTAGACCACAGGATACATAATGGATCCCCCAAGAAACATCCATACCCTTTAAGCAATCTCTGCCTTGCGGATTACACTACCAAAACAAAACTATAGACCGCAGGATACATAACAATGGTTACGCCTGGATCCTGCAAGAAACATCCATACCCTTTAAGCAATCTCTGCATTGCGGATTACGCTACCAAAAAAACGACCACGAGTTACGCCATGGTAGGATACTCGAGTATCACATCCGGAAAACAAAAATCAGAGAGAATAATATCGATATAATGAAACCACAATGTGGCCACAAAGAGTATATCAAGTAGAAGGCACTTTCCATATCATTAATTCGGAAATATATATCATATAGTACCTTACAAATCCATTTCGAATATCGTACTTATATAAACTCCGTTTATACGATTTCATTTTCTAATCGAATACTTTTAAGTTTCAAATCAACTTCATACTTATACAAATCCATTTTATATAAGTTCGACAACTCCAAAATCAAGTACATAATAATACAAGGTTCCCAATTTCAAATCATTTCAATAACATTTTAGTTTCAAAATCATATGTGATTTCACCAAATCATTTCTTCCAAATTACACATATTCAGTTTCAAAGTTTCTCGAAACAATAGGTTTAGAAAATAATCATGCTTTCCAAATCGACAAAATTTTGGTCAAACAAATTCATTTCCAAAAACATCATATAAATACTGGGTTTTACATTCCAATCTATTTTCAAAACCAAATATTTCTCCAAATCAATTATACTCAAAATGGTTTCCAAATTTACAATTTTCCCTTTAAAATCTTTAAACTATTTATTTCTATTCGAAAGATCAAATTTTCCTTTTGAAAATTACTTAAAACTGAAGTTTATTCAAAACATTCCAAAACAAAATTCCATATTAGTATAAATCAAAATAATCATATTAATTTACTTAACAAAAGGTTTCAAACTTAAAAATACAAAACTAAACTTATATACTTTATCAAATATTTTATATTCTTCGAAATTCCTTAGCTTTGAAAATTAAACCTCAATTTGAAAGTGTTTGAACCTTTAAAATAGTCGGTGAAATCAAATTTCAAATCCAAGAGTTGGAAATCAACAACCAATCAGTAAATCAATTTCAATAAATAGGGTTATACCAAATCAAATCCGAAACTCGAGGACTAAACACCGGGCTCACTTTATATTATTTCAAATATATACATATATCTTTCGAAAATATCAAATTATACTTCCAAATTTGAAATCAAAATTGGTTTCACAAAATCGCTCGCATAGCGAAGCTATTAAAGTGGCCTCCCCCCCACTTTGAAACTCGAAAATCAATGTCGATGATGCGTGCACTCATCACTGAAATTATTTTCCAGCGACATAAGTGAGTTCTGGACTTCTATTTTCTTGAAACCTTCTTTGAAATTTCTTCAAATCCTTGAAACCCATTTGGAGTCATTTGAAACATTTCGTATTCGGAAAATATTTTTAAATCCTATTATTATATATTTCAAAAACTTATAACCAATTTCAAAACACCGGAATTCAATCTCTCGAATTTAAAATTTAAAACCCTTCAGTTATAAATTATTTTTATATAAATCCATTTTTTATATAAAAAATTCAAATTTCAAATCCTTTCGAAACTTCAAATTCTCATTTTAAAAAGGTATATAATCTTTATCGAAAACATTTTCACTTTTATATATAGAATATAATCATTCTTATCGAAATAATAATTTCGATATATAAAACAATTTCTAAAATACAAACCCGATTTCTCAAAGGATGATTCAAGAATGTATTTCAAAACAAGGATAGAGATTCAAATTAGAGGGACTCTAATCAAATAGAATTCTGATTCGAAGCTAGCCTCGAACGAAGATGAGATAATTAAATTTCAAAATAGAAGATGGATATAAATCGCTGGCGACCTTAACGGGTCAACCGTGACTTCAGGAATATGATCAATGCGGAATTCCAAGGCAAATCAATATTCGATCGCCAAATATAGAATTCGGCATAACCAGAGATAGCAGCATCTAAACCGAGGATATATAAATCTTCAGTGAATCGATGCTATTGTAAAGGAGTTTCACCCCTTTACAAATCATTCAGTGGAGCTATGGGATACTCTAGAATTTAGAAAATACGAATAGGGAAAGACAAGAATGGATTTGGAACCGAGGGGAATGTTCCTAAATTCAAAGGAAACCGAATCACATAGAAAGAGACTCAAGCTCGAACGAAAGTGATTCTGCAAATAAATTTACCATATATGCTAAGTTTGCCTAGAGCCAAAGCTCTGATACCAACTATAACAACCCAATATTTACGTTCGCATCCGCACATGCCGGACTTGAATTGCTCAATATATCAGATTGTTAATTAAAATTTGGCAAAACTCAGCATATGCAGTAAAATAAATCAATCACAGAATCACATATACAAAGTAGTACAATAATATGCAGCGGAATAGATAAAGAATAGTATTCAAGAAGCCGCTATATACATCAGAGTTAGAAATAAAATAAATCAGAATATCTCAAACAAAGTGAAGTCTTCAGTATGAACCGATGACTTCTCTGAACCAATCAACTGGAAAAGCTGAAAGCTGAATCGATAGTTGGATCTCCAAACGAAGCTCCGAACTCTAAAGGTGAGCTTTAATGCTATATCACTCAGTCTGACCCGAGCATAAAGCAAAACATAAAACACTCGACTCAGGATTAATATTCTTATATCAATAAATCCAACTCAAGTGAAATAACAACTGAAATACAGGTAACTCAAAGGATGTTTGGGATAACCATCCTCTAAGGATCCGTGGAGCTATCGACAATGTAGAAATATGCACTATAACACCATGGTCATTTCAAACTAATTTCTACTTCAAAACCAAAATATCATTTTTATTTCAAATATATCTATTTCTAAATTTATGACTTTCAAAGTTACTATTTAAATCAACTCAAATTCCAAATTCAAATTTAATTCAATCTCAATTTATAATTTTAAAGTCAACTCAATTCCTAAATAACCATTTCAAATTATATCGATCTCATTGAATCACAAAATAAACCATTTACACTTCAATATATTTCAAAACTCTAAATATTCAACATTTCAAACTGATTTTAACGATTTCATATATATATATATATATATATATATATATATATATATGGCTTAATTTCATTATTATTTTATCTTGAAATATTCCCTCATTAAATTCAATATCATTTAAGTAACCTTACATTACATTTTACTAAATATATTTTTTAATTTATTTAAACGTGAAATATTCATTAAATCACTTAAATCAAAAATCCAGTTATAAAATCATATCTTTAAATTTCACATTCAGTAATTTCAATCGATTTAATAAAAAAAATTATTAATTAAATACCATTTTAAATAAATCCAAATTTATCTTCCCAACCTTACTTATTCAAATTAATACAAAATCTATTTGAAATACAGATTTTCATAAATACTTAACCATATTATATGTATTAAATCAATTTTAACTAAATTAAATATTATTATTAAATATATATATATATATATAGTTTCCATTTACATATAATATCTTGAGAATCAATTTTAACTAAAACTATATATTTCTTTCCAAAACCATAGAGATTATTTCAAAAATATTTATATATGGACCAACGGTGTCCATATTTAATTTCTAATTCTATGGTCAAATGATACAGATATTTATCATTTCAATCTGTACATTAAATATAAACGGGTGGATATCATTTCAACCCGTAATAATTTCTATATTAACAGGGAACTTGCAGAGTCATAACGGATAATATAAAATATAACAATAGGCATATATCATCAATAAAAATGTAATATAAACAAAGGGATATGGTATCATATCCCCAGGTGAACATTTACAGATAATAGCATATGTAACAATTTAAATATCTACAGCAGCATATTTTAATTTTTTCAATTGAAATCAAATTTAATAAATAAAAGAACATTAATCATGAGTGATTGCTCACCTTTCGAGGTTAAAGAATACAGAAGGTGACACGGATCCGCACATTGTTACGGACACTTAAATTGAAGTGCAAATCCAAACAAACCAAAAAAAATCGGCACGAATCTAACGATCAAAGCTGATTGGCACGAATTGATTAAAGAAGATCAGATCAGAACTGCAACGATGAAGATAAACGGTATAAGCGAACTTATATAACCATATATAACTATATATACATATAAATTTATATTCTAAATCCAAACACAATAAATATAATATACATGTGTTTCAAACATGTATATTAAAATCAAACTTACATTTATTTAAAACGTACACTTAAAATAATATAAATACATAAACCTACATATTGAATATAATATAAGACAGGTAAAATAAATATATATGCAGACCCATATGATATATTTAAACACATAATTTACATGGTAAACTCTAAGCATATGCTTACAGTAAACATAAAATTTCCTTTATATATATACTGTAAAAATATATATTGGCAAAACTAAACTTATAAACAAATAACAACAATATATAACTTAACATATTATAACTACAATATAAATGCATAGTCAGACCAACATAAAAAAATGCAAATTTGACCCTGAATATAAACATGCAAACTAGCATATATAAATAACTTCCTTTAAAACACAGTGTATTATAGATATATACCGACTTCTTCATACTATATATATAAAATTTCTCTTCATATCAAAAGTTACAAACCCAACCATCTGTAGAAGCAACATTTTATGTACACTAATACAAATCTGTATACAAACAGCTCTCAATGTTTAAAAGCATAAACAGCGGCCTTACTTATATATAAAACTGTAAGATGAGCTTCTCACTATACATATGCATACTTTAAAACCAATATCTATTGCAACCTTTTAAACAATTTTTTTTTAAGATTCAAACTATTAATATATATATATATATGTATAACCTATATAAGGACCCAAATAGATGCCTGGTCAGCATGTACCTAATATATATATATATATATATATATATATGTATGTATGTATGTATATGTATAGAGTGTTCCATTTAATATAGCTTACTGTAACCAAAATTTACTATATAAACGTTAATATATATAGATATGTGCGGTCAAAACATATATAATACAACATATGAAAATACATCTCCTAACATATATAAAACAAAATAGACCATCACAAAAATATGTAGTTATATATATGTAAAGTATATATGCACATATTTACCAGTAAGAGAAAAGGATTAAGCTCGGTCGACGAGCTAGTAGTGGTGACGCATTGTGGAGTGGAAAGGAAAGCGAGGGCTTGTGGGACGCTCAGTTGCTGGAGAAGCTCAGGAGAAGCAGCGTTGTAAGGGGAAGCACGGCCGGATGGGTGGCTACGGTGGACGCTTGGAAACAAGGTGGAGTTTCGGCTTGGCCTAGTTGTCGAAGGCATGCTTGGGTCGGCCAATAGGAGTAGAAGCTGGCGGGTCAAAGGCGGTTGCCAAAGTGGTAGGGGAAGGCGTAAGTAGCAGGGTTGTGGCCTTGGGCGGCTGCGAAGAGGAGCATGGGGATACGAGCGGTGACAGGCAATGGAGGCTGTTGGGTCTTGTGTTAGTTGAATATTGCATACGGCTATAGGCTTTTCAATTAAAAAATTTCATAAGTGAAAATAAGAAATTAGAAAAAAACAAAAGGTACAGGAAGAATGGTTGGTAGGCAAAATGAAAGAGAGAAGGGGATGGCTTCAGGAACTAAGAGAAGAAGTATATGAAAATAGGTAGAGGAGAAGAACACGTGAAAGGCTTTTGGAACAGGAAGAAAATGAAAAAGGAAAGAGAAGAAAGAGAATGAAAATATATGCGTGAACTGAAATATTCTGTGTCGTTTGATGTTTTTGACTTTTGGGTGTTAAAACTGACGAATAGAAAAGGACACAAGTTATATATGTGATTAACACAGTAAGCTGAACCAGATGGAGGACATAGAATTGCAAATGGACCCAATTTGGCGAATCGTCGCACTTTGCATTCTATTGATTCCGTCGCGCACCGGACTCCGAATACACTAATGAATATATCACGGTGATCAGCGCGATGAGACGAACAAGAGGAAACAGAAATATCTGTGTCAGGACCTTCCTATCAAAAGTCCATACGGACACTGATATACGTTGCTATCCCGTACGGAAAAATCCAAACGGAGCTAGAAATGTCCGAATTTCGCGAAACGAGTTTCGCAGCCTTATCCAGAGTGTTCTAAATAAATTTTATCATGTTGACATATTTAGGTTTTGGAATGCTTATAAATTCAACTATTATTTTGTCGAAAATAAGATCGACGGAGCAATAACACTCAAAATTTTGCGAAACGAAATGTGACGTTTTGCTCAGAAGATGATTTAGGATTTTTCTACTTAAAAATATTTAGGTTTGAAAAATGTTTTATTATCAACAATTATTAACTGAATTGAATTAATAGAATTTCATAATGAAATAAACTTTCATAAAATCAGATGAAAATATACCATCTTCTATATTTAAATATGCGTATTTCAAATACAATTTTTTATCTTCAAATTCAATTATTTAAAATTTCTCAAAAATTCAATTAAATAGGTTAATAAAATAAATAAAAATTAATAAAATTGTACGGGTCGTTACAAGAGGTCTAATTATAATCCTATTCAAAATGTAACAAGCTATAGTGACTGCTTCAGCCAAAAAATTCTTGGTAATTTACTATCTGAAAGCATGGTTCTTGTACACCCTTAAATCGTCCTTTTTTTACGATCTACCGCACCATTTTGTTTTAGAGTTCTTAGAAAAGAAAATTTATGAGTTATTCCTTTTTTATTACAGAAATTCTCAAAACTTTCATTTCCAAATTCTCCACCATGATCACTATGAATTGTTTTGAATTTTTTTGCAAAAGTTTTAAGTAAATCGAAAGCATCACTTTTATGTTTCAGAAAAATTGTCCATGTAAATATAGAAAGATGGACCAAACAGATCTAAATGAAGTAACTCAAGAGTTTTTGAAGTAGAAATCATAACTTTCAATTTGAATGAACTCTTCCTAAGTTTTCCTAATTGACAAGCATCACATATACTATCTACTTTAAAATCCATTTCAGGAAGACGTCTTACTAGGTCAAGTTTTGAAAGTCTAGATAAGAGTTTGAAATTCAAATTTCCTAATCTTTTATTGCAAATCTTGGGGTCACTTGTATTAGCCTAAAGATATAGGTTATCATCAGGGATTTTCATATTGAGAATATAAATATTTTTCTTCCTAATACCTCCAAAGATAATATTTGATTTATTATCTTCGATGTGACACTTATCCTTTTCAAATCTAATTTTGTAGCCCTTATCATATAGTTGACTTATGCTAAGTAAGTTGTGTTTTAGATTCCTAACTAGCAGAACGTCAGAAATAGTAGGAGTTTTAGAGTTACTGACATTGTTGATGTCAATCACATATTCTTTTGAATTGTCTCCAAAGTTGACCAGTCCTCCATCTTCATAAATTATGTCATTCAGTACCTTCGAATTACCAGTCATGCGCCTTGAACATCCACTATCAAGTATCCATTTTTTTTATTGATTTTCACAATTTGTCCATTGAGTGTTGATTCTTCAAAAGCCATATGACACATCCGTTCCTGCACAACACACCAATTCTGTAGATAACTTGATTTGCTATATGCAGACTTATGAGACAATGATGATTTGGATAGTTTTGAACTAATGTTAATAGAATCTCCAAAAATTTCCATTTTAAATTTTTTCAAAATTCAAATTATGATAACTTTGAAAACCAATGCTCTGATACGAAATGTTGAAAATGCGAATTACGGATCTTAAAACAGAATTATCAATAGATAGGAGTGAATAGTGTTTAATTAATTTTATGAATCTTTTGGAAATCTTTTTAAATTAAACCCAAATAGATGTAATTTTATACTAGTTCGAAATTACCCTACATCTAGTCCCACACAATTTCTTGTGTAGATTTCTTGTCAAATATAATATCGATATTACAATCTTGATTTCAAGACCACAAGATACACCCTTCTGTCTCCGAGTCCACGACAAACTCTTTTGATTTAACTTGGCTACAAAATCACCTAATTTATTTATGAGATAAAATCACACCAATTGATCTATGGGCCACAATCACACCATTTCCAATCACATTTTGATAGAGAAAGACTTGATACACTTCGATCTTTCAATCTTTGATTGCAAATGATCCTATAACTCTGAATAGCACTGAGATCTTTCCGAGAGAGTGGTAGAGAATCAAACTAGAGAAGACCAAGTTTGACTCACTTAGGATTTCGATTGAGTTCTATTAAGAATGTTTGAAAATAAGAATGGAAAAGAAGAGGAGAGAAAATGAAGAAATCTTTTGAAAAAATTCTTTGAAACTACCGGTATATATATGAGAATAACGGCCATGTCCATTCGTGAAAGGTTATGAGGAATAGACACTTCTTTTGAAAATTTGAATTTTAAAATCTATGGAAACCATGTCGACATAGGGGTATAGGGATGTCGACCTGCCTATGTTATTTTTGAAAACTGAATTTGCTTTAAAATGATTTCTATTCTAAAACTTGTCAAAATAATTTCTAAACTTTGTAAACCACTTTGAATATAGTTTAAACTTATAAAAGAGTTTTAGAAAGTTATCTTAAAATATATAATCTATAATATAAAAGTAATATTAGAAACTAAGTACAGATTTCTTTAAAATATATTTTTGAGATTTAAAGCTAAAATAATAAAATCAAAAGTTAGTTTAAAAAGTAAGAAATGATTTTAAAATTAATATGATTACAAATCATTTTTGAATTAAGGCTAAAATATTTAAACCGAGAGAGAGATGTCTTTCTAAAAAGATAGTTTTGAAAAAATCTAAAAATAAGTCATTTGAAAATTTCATGGATTCTATTCCACTAGAGAAGGTCGTAGGTTTCATCCCACTGAGGAGGTCATGTGTTCCATCCCATTATTAAAGCAAGAAGGTGGATTCCATTTAACAATTAAAATTCAAATAAATATTTTAGCATTATTATGAAGTTTTAACATAAATCTAGACTCTATTACTTATCTTGATATCATGAACTTTTGAACTCTTGATACTCATGAGTCTTTAGTCTTGATTTCTTCAATCTTGAATTCGTTAGTCTTGAATCTATATACTGTACAGTCTTCATTCTCAGTACCTGGATATATATACCCTGCACATACATATATATCTAGACAAAGATATTAGTATTTATATTTTATAACTAGTCCTAAGGTTGTTGTCATCAAAACCGTCATCTCATGAACTAACATTTAATTCTGCTTATAAGGAAAGGAGGCGGGTCCACAATCAACCATTTAATACCTTCCATTCCTGCAGCTGATTTTTAAATCCAATGACCCAAATCCCACGTCATAAATGTCTAACAATGTGAGAGATAGTAACCAAGCCAATTAATAGCCTTTTATTGGAAAATAGGTAAACTCTGGTCATTTAAGACATCAATTAAGCCAGATCCTATCATTTAATACATATTCCTAAGGCGGATCCCTCATTGTTAACTGTCTATCTAAAATTATATGGAATCTCTTATGTCACTTAATACTTCTTTGTGGAAAGGTGAACCCTCAATCATTCGCTTAATACCTTATCCTAAAGCGGCCCTTATTAAGATACAACCTAACGTACTAATAATTAGCCCATTGGAAATTTAATACTTCATTTGAGGAAAAGAGGTAAGCCCTCAAACATACACTTAGTACCTACAGACCCTAAAGCATGCCCCATGTATTATGACCCATACTCATAACGAAGTCTTGCATTTTTTTGATTATCCGTAGGAACTGGTAGCTAGATTAGCCGAGCAGATTTACCTTACAGAATTTGCAACTAACCTCTCCTCATCATAAATATCTACCATAGGAGATGTCTTATGTCAATAGAAATTATACACAGCTTCTAGTAGCCTCAAAATGAAGGCTAACCTATGTCATGCAACTCTACTGACCTCGCATCCCTATGACTTAGCCAATATTTAAATATTCTCCATAGATATATAATACTCATCTCATTGTTTCATAAACAAGGCCTTATATTGCGCCTCAATAAATATCATTTACCTTCCTAAAGGGTGGAATTAATGATGGCTGCTACCTAAATAACTGCGTAATTATATGCCATAATTATACTTTTATCACGCTATAGAAATAAATGTATATATTCGTGCCTAATCAATTCTAGTGTGCGGTTCATATGCCCAAAACTAGCGTTAAATGTCAATTCTTTTAACATAATACTAATATAAGTCCTTTTTCATCAAATTTTCAAGATTTCAATATCTATAACAAGATATTAAATATTCATATCCATAAATGCAATACATAGACTTGCAAAAATAGAAACCCACTTTATTACATTAATCTAATGGAATATCCTAAACAATAGGAATTACAATCCTAATTTCATATTTTATCCAACTCCTCTTTTACACAGAAATAAACGAAGGAATTTTTTATGGAATAAGTGGTGTAAATTATGAATAGGATTTGTACTTTATACCCTTATTTTATTACTAAAAACTCACAATTTGAATTAAAGAAAGATGAGAAGTGGCATATACTATGAAATTATCAAAAATTGCAAAACAATGTAAATACCGTCAAATTAACGTAAGTAATTGAGAATCTCCATCTAGAATTGATAGTTTTAAATAAAAAGAAATTTTGGGAGATTTTATCCATCGTATTTTCGTAATTCCAAAATCCCTAAGGCATATACAAATCCATAAATATATACTAATCAATTACTAAAATAAAAATATTATGGTTTCCACTCACAAATTATCCTTAGCTTCTCTTGTATGGATCGGCAACACTAAAGCAACTCTTTTCCACATCTCCTTCTTTCGATATATACACACAACGAAGGATGGGAATAAGTATAATTGTGTTGATTCAAAGAGGGTGGAGGAGGAGAAAATAGATTAAAAGAATAATTAGAAAAGGATTAGAATCCTTGCCTAAATTTCTAATTGAATTTTTGAATCTAACTAAAGAGAGAAAATGGCAGAGGTTCAAGGTATTTTCCAAATATTTTTAAATAAAAATTGGAGACGATATGGTCCTATTTATAGAAGTTGAAATACACCAGAACTGTTGGATCAATTTAGGTGAAAAACTGACAAATCTGGTGCGTTTAATAGCATAAAACCCTAGACACCGTGACCAAGCTGTCGACCCTTAGGGTTCGACCTCAAAAGGTCAAGGGGTCAACCTTTTGCCTTTTACTTTAGGAAATTTTGAACCATTGTTTCTAATTAATTTTATTCCCTAATTAACTTTAATGTTAATTTATTAATTTAACATTTACCTAGCCCCCAATTAAACCAATAGTTAATTTTTGAAACTCAAACCCTAGAATTAAATACACATTTTAAGTTGAATTCAAACTAAATTATTTTAAATCTGAAAACTTCAAATGCTCATAAATTCTTCGTTTGAGCTCTGTTTTTAAGCATATTATATACGGAAACATATCAGAATTTTGCCATGAACGCAACGGAATAACCTTCGTGGTTAAATTCCAACTTTTATGAAAAAATTGTTTTCAACCCTACTAATTCAAT
The DNA here is from genome assembly GCA_030765085.1 of Allium cepa. Classification (NCBI taxonomy): domain Eukaryota; kingdom Viridiplantae; phylum Streptophyta; class Magnoliopsida; order Asparagales; family Amaryllidaceae; genus Allium; species Allium cepa. The sequence continues at coordinate 259,008,049 of CM060939.1, forward strand.
CACTCAATTTACTTATGGTTAATTTTATAGGGTTTTACAGTTGCTGGAAGTTATATCTATAGTGGGTAACAGAAGCAAAGATGGCATTCTTCAAATGCTATCTAAAGTTCCAGGGCAAAAATAACACAATATTGCAATAGCTTTGAGGCTAGTTTTCAACCCTTAAAAAAATGATTTCTGGTCTGATTTTTTTTGCAATACTTAGTATACTTAGAGTACTTAAAAACCTTGGGAAAATGCCTAAGGATATTTCTTGGTTAAATTATAAAAAAATTCAAAAGTGATGTATTTTTCAAAGTGCTCATATAGCGACCTTTTTACTTAAAATTTCTTAACTTTGTTTGACTAGTTTTAAATCTTTTCAAAACTTGGTATTTTTAAATTAGTATGTACTTATATTTTACTTATCAAAACCATTATAACCCCTAAGGATGCCTTCCAAAGTTGACTTAAAATCACTAAACATTAAGTGATTTCAAAGTGCATCCATATCGACCTTTTTGCTTCTAACTTTCACCATTTTTTCTATTATTTCCCTAACTTTCTAAACCAACTCCTTTATGTCAAATGCACTAAAACATGTATAGGTAATAGTGAAATATATACTTTTATAGTGTATTTCCATTTTAACCAATTTATCATATGTCGAATAGAAGGGATTTCGAAGTGCATTTATAACGACCATTTTGCTTCAAACATTCACAACACACTTCAACTTCATATAAAACATTATCAAACATGTAAACAATAAGTTGTGGCCATGATAAATGTTTTAGAGGGCTATAAGAAAAATTATATATAATATCATGTTGTTACTTGCTTTTCAAAGCAAGCAGGGGTCCAAATGTTATAACTTGCATTATTCTTCATTTAAACTTTATATTTCAAAAACAAATATATACACAACACATATTATTTCAATGGTGAGTGAACTAACATATTTTCAAACCAAACACAAGCCTAAGAATATAGATGCTAAGAGTCACTTCCTACCATCACCACGAAGCCAAAGCTACTACCGTGCTTTACAACATCATAAGCCAAGACCTCGCACATGCTCAGAGTGCTCACGGCCCAATCATTTTTTCACTTTTTGGATGCTAAACCATGTTAATTATGTGATATAAGAACTTTGTGAAAGTTTGGAAGAGATTGGAGAAGATTTTAATTTATTTTGAAGATTCAAAGAGGAGAAAGAAGTGTTTTAAGTAAATTTCTTTTCTCCAAAACTTCGAAAATAAAATGTATGATCAAAAGAGAAGTGAAGTGGAGATATTAACAAGAAAAAATGACTTCTTCTACAACCTTAAATGGTTGGCCTAACAACCTCGTTCCTCCTTTCAAATGCAAGCACATGCCTCCTTTATTCCCTCCACTTCTCATGCCATAAATCGAGGGTTTTGGTCCCATTAATTGATCCTACTTGCATTAATTAACTTGTAGTTAACTTAAGTGGTTTTGACTTGTTGTTTATGTGTTTATGTTTAACTATACATGCGCCAAAGAGTTTGGAAAAACTTATATTGAATAAAAAATAGTTATCCATTTACAACCTTTATGAATATAAATTTAAAAGAGTGTTAAATTCTATCCGCAATCCTTGTATATTTTAACCCTAATTTGAAATAATTTTAAGCTAATTTACTCATAACTTTATGGTTACAAATAAAAATTACTTTTTAGTTTATTTGTAACATTTTCAAATTTAAATTTAAACTAGATTTAAATTCGAAATTTATATATTACACATAATAACACAATGCAGGCTCTAATCATTGATTGATCAAGTGAATCCACCAATGGGAAAAAGACAAATTATAAAATTTTCCTTTTTTGATTCATTTTACACTAGGTCTTTGTAGAGTTATCATGAATAATTTCGATAATATGAAATCATATTTAATGTTTTACTAGACGATATTGATTTAAATTTAAATTTATATTGTACTACAGTTATAATAACAATATTAGTTTGATTTACAATGTAATTATTTATTTGGAATATTCGATAAAATAATTTAGTATCAAATTGAATAACATTTATATAATAGTAAATTTAATGGAAAATTAATTTTCATATATGATGAAGTTTTTGTGCATGTGTACATATATATACATATATATATATATATTAATCTTGAATAGCAAATAGAATAATAATAATAATTAACAAATTCAAATAGTATTTTGTTTCATTTTTAATATTTCTTAGCTTAATCTTACAAATTTAAATGATTATGATTCGTCTTAATTCAAATACCAAATTTTCAAATCTAATGAATAATGTCTTAATATATTATCTTTGATTAATGATGATAATGGGCGAATATTTAATGATTATATTAATATTGTAATGTATAATTTATAGTTTAAAAAACAAGTGTATAATCGCCATCAAATAATGTTAAACGTAAGCTTGGAGAAATGAAATGTGCTAGGAAATTAATCAAAGTGCAAAAAAAATTCTCTAAGTATTATGATATATAGCTTCAAAAATCATGTCCATACGACATGATGATGGTTGGTGCCGACAAGTTTTAATTGTCATTTGAAACCAAAGAAAGAAAAATAATAAAAGGAAAACCTACGTGATCAAGATGTGATGAAGCTTCCTCGAAATTGAAAACTCCAACTTTGCTATGAAGAAAGGAGTGGTACGATCATTATTTAAAGCAATGATCGGATGCTTTTGGAATAGATATGATGCTTCAAAGATGATGGTTGGTCGACTAGTGACTGTTATGCAACTATAACTATATCGCTTGTCTTGATAAGAAGGAAGCTCTGTATGAAAGCATACTTCAAGCGGTAAGTGTTATCAAGCATTTGAACCAAGTAACTTCTTAGTGAATCTAGGCTTCAAGATGAAGATGAGATAGATTAAGAGCTAAAGTGTTGCGTGGGATGATGAAATGATGGAGTACAAGAGGTTTGGAAAAGTTTGGAGAAAATCAATCATGGTTGGTATAGACCACAATTATGGTCAATGTCGAGATGATTTTAGGGGGACCCACTCTGAGCAAGTAGATGAACTACACCAATACTTCGCAAAAAAAGCAAGCCTTACGTAGGACAAATCATATTGGTATTGACATGATTTGATGGAGTAATTTTTTGAGATGAAGCTTGAAAACTTCATAGTATAAACAAGTTTGAAAGAAAAGAGACCAACCACCAAGCACATTATAGTCTGCAACAACATTTTTTTGGTTGTTACCAACATGATTTTGATTATGGAAAATAACTGTTCTTCATTCCTAATCGCGTGGACCTGACTTCTCACTTGGTATCCACGAGCTGGCAAATTCAATGGATGGACTTGTCTACAAATAACCACCTTTGAAACAACAAAAAGCAGGATATCGATTTTTGTTCTCTCCCTTAATCCAACTTTTCCATGAGTTGCTGTCAAACCCAAAATTGCATTATTTTCTGGATTTAAAACCTCGTAATTCATTTGTATTCATCCCAAATCTTAGCATAAAATTAGAGTGAACATATAGGCATTGATTTGAGGCCAAGTCATTATAAAAATACATGTGTTCTTGCTATTCATTTTGTTTTTAATCTGTTTGCACTTGTTTTTGATTGATATGGGGTGTTCTGTCACTTTTTAACTCAACAATTAACATAAATTAACTCAATGTATAAACCAAATTTTATTACATATACATGTTTCATTTTGAATGTTATCTATAAAACAACATATGTAACAATTTAAATTATATTAAATTCAACGATAGCTAAATTATATGACATACATCCACATAGGTCAAGGGTGAGCATATATGAACATATAATACGAAATAAGAATTATATCTAATTAGATCCAGCTCTTTGTGATACCTCAATTTGATAATAATCTCTTCGATTTCCTAAATCTTCACTTGATGTTGCTAGGATCGAATGAACTACCTTTATTTAATTTTATTTTGATGTTGTATAGTGAAAATAAATTTCGACCACGGATGATTTATCTAAGAGGAGGCCAACCATGATTTAAGAAGGAAGTAATAAATATGACTAAGGAGTCTCAAAAAAATAATGTGAAAGCTTTTGTATTAAAGAGATTAAGGATACCTTACACCTTCCTCTCTTTAAAACTAGCTTTATTTAATTCTATTAATGTTTAGATAAGCATCTAAACCACTTCATTTCCTTGCATGATCGACTGTAGATGGTCCCTTTCATAAACAGAAAAATTCTGATGTCCGTCAAGCAATTAAATATATTTAAATCCTATTTGAATATATACACACACACACATAAATATATATATATATATATTGTTTATCGGTACATGCATATATAAATTTTATATACACAACTAAATAACACTAATAACTTTCTAACATTTCTAGAATTAACTCACTTGCAACAAACACCCCGAACATCAAATACTTCAATAATTGATATTTCCTAAATATTAATTAATTTATGCATTATAATCCAATTAAATTGTGTGAATTCCTAGTATTCACAAATATGAGACTCAGAGGCGTGAATTCAATCAGCGATAAATATTGAATGATTCAAATATTAACATTCACAAGTCATCTGCGCTAGTGGCTTGACAGTTTGACTAAATTCATCGAATATGGATCTTTTTGGTAAAATCATATTTTATATTATCTTAAGAGGTACTAATAGTGACATAATCTATGCACATTCTTGGGCCAACCGGAGCCTCCCGATATGCCCCAAAAGTTGTCGCGCCAAGAAATACGAATGGTCAGGGTTTTAATCTTTAACAATTGCGAGATGAAAAGACAAAAATAAGCTAATGATAACTAAACTTTCTAAACTCATAATGTGTAACGCCCCGAAAATTTTCGACTTCCGAAAATTCAGCATCGATACTCACTTTATCAACTGCCGAGAAATCGAAGGCCGGAAACACGGAATGTTATGGTTTTTAAAAAGAATTTAAGAAAAAGGAAGAAGAAAGAAGAGAGAAAATAGAGGGAAAAGATAGAGAAGAAAACAGAAAATCAGAAAATAGAGAATTTGAAAATAGAAGAGAAGAAAGATAGAGAACATAGAATAGAGAAGAGATAGAAAATAGAACGGAACAGAAAGAAAACAACAGAACTACATCAGAATCTCACAATTCGCAGCGGAACAACATATAATAATAAATGAATAATCTTTAAACAAGAACTATATCAGTTATTACATTACATCACATTTCATTACATCATATCATCAGAGTGTACAACAACAACAACAAACAGTGCAGCGGAAATAGAATACTATATACTAGCAATACGCCATGCCATCCAGCTTGCCTCCAGCAATCCCAGAATATCCAGAATATCCTGATAAACCTTAACTCTTGACTGCCCGTGTGAAAATTGGTGGGCACCCAGAGTTTAGGAAGGAAAACAATAAACTCCGAGTCAGTCATGAGACTGGTGTGAGAACTCAAAACAGTTTATTTATCTTTAAAATCAAAATAGAGGAATATTTTTAAATTCAATTCGCAATGCTTTTAAAAATGAGACTACCATAAGGCCTCCCGCACACACACACAATGCAAACGCAGAATCGGAGGAGATTTCTCCTTATGATAGTCAAAGATGCTTGATACGCATTTAAAATAACATTTGATATTATTATTAGTGTATAGTGTAGGAAAAATTCATTTCGAAAGTAGAATATAAATCTTAGCCAACATACGACCATTATCGTATGCCTACTATAGCTACCATCCAAACAGTGTTGCGACACCATAAGTGAATGATAGGTTCTACAACTAATACCGTACAAGTCACGTATTGTTTCTTTGGATTTCCAACGAATGATCAGGCCAAGGAACTTCCCATTGCCACATGAGAATGCCTCTGGATGGACATCCCCGAGAACCAAACCGGATCTCTACCAACACAAGGCTGGGTTACCCCTAACTGAGTAACAACTGACCGAATATGCCATCCCCCGGTCCTTTGGGACCTTTTCACCGAGCGCTCGTAATCAATTCACACAATCATAACAAAGTGTTTTCAACATGAGTAAGTATCTGGGCTCCATACCATGATACCACCCTTTTCCAGAAGGAAATGGACACATCCTAAAGGGTGCTACCCCTCATAACCTTGCTGCTTCTTTCCTGTTTTGACCATTCACGGGGTGTGAGGCTCGACGAAGTCACGTCCACAAAAACATACTTTATACAAAAGCCATGCTTTGGGTCAACAAATGATCAACACAATGATCACAAGGATAGACGATCAAATAAACGATCCTATCACAAATAATCAACACAATGATCATTTCAGCATCACTCAGCATGTCACATTACCAAATTGGGAATATATCGCTGATAACATTCAACTACATAACCTCTGAGCTCGTACGTCTCAGAGAAGGGTGTTAAGCTAAAAGAATAAATTTCCGCCACCAACAGAAATATATTTGAATGAAATCGGCTTTATATCTCAACTTGTAATGTCAGACATACAATCCATACAAGTCTGTTCCGGGCTCGAACAAAACCGAAGGCACTTCTTACGAAGCCCTTGCAATCCGGGTATTCACAATCCCGATCGAATTTCCCATCACTTAAGGAATCTCTATACATGGAGCTACCCAGTGCAGAGACAATCGATAGGTCATCCTATCGCTTTCACAAATACTCGGTCTTCAACACCGGTCATCAATGCAATTCACAACGACGTATCACATATTCGGAATGGGTTATACGACCCCATGGTCCTTTCCCGGTTAACCCGAATAGTGAGCGCTTATTCAAAAATAAGTGTGGCATTCACATTCAAACAAATCACATCAATTATCCATTCAAAGGGAAATATTGATAGTCGGTTATTGAACTATCAATGGATATGCACACATCACCAGATTCCAAATAATTTTCCAAATTATTTATTTTCCAAAATATCTTTACAAGATATATTATTTTCAACACTTCAAAAATAAATCAATATTTATTTTTAAACCCAATTCCACTTCCTTTTATAAATTCCTTAGTGAATTTATATTTCAAATTATCCATGCATATGATTTCAATAATTCATTTCAATTTATCTTCAAAAAGATAAGTTCTCTAAACGTTTCATTTCACATTGGAAAAACATTTCCATACTTATACATTCATAAGTAATTCACAAATTTTATTTATTTTCAACACTTGGAAAATATTCAATATACTTAAATCAAGATTAAGTATATATTTCATTCTTTAAGGAAATCATTCTCTTAAACATATTTATTTGGGCCAAAATGAATGTTGCGTAAAACATCGTTACGACAACCCAAATTCACTAGTATAGGGATTCGAAATTAAATAGATATATAAATCCCAATACTATACAAAACATTTCCTTTCGGAAATCATTTACTATAACAACAGTGTTATAGTCCACCATTTCCTTCTATTTCTCGAAAACGTCTATTTCAACAATAAATGTTGAAATCTATGGTTTCGAATCTCAACACATTTTAAAACATCGTTAGATCGTTTTAAATCCTATTTGAAATATCACATTCAAAACAATTTCTTTAACATATTATTCACTATTCAAAAACGTGAATATACTTCATTAACAATTTCATCCTTTTATTCATTTTATTTCAAAGGATTATTCACAGTTCAAAAACGTGAATATAACTCCATTAATAGGTTTCAGCAATTTACTTATCAAAATAAGTCGTTTGCGAATTTATAACACAATGTTTATAAATTCCATTTCTATTTATTTATAAAAGCTTCCTTTTTATAAATTCTTTTATTAACCTATTTCAGTTTATAACTCAATTATAAACTAAAAGTTCATATTATAAGTTAAATACTTATAAAACGATTATTTTACAAAATCGTTCTTTTTAACTTCCCAAATTATAAATCTTATAACTTATAAGATTCATTCATTTATCCAAAATCATTATTTTAATAACTTGATTAATTTTATAAACCTACTGCTTATAAAATTCCATTTATAACTTCACCGTATAAAATTCTATAAATTCCATTCAATTATGAAATTCATTTTCACTTCATTCAAACACTTATAAAAACTCGTTTTATAATGTCAATATTTCAATTTATAAATATCCATTTATAAATCTCTTAATATAAATCAATTTATATTATTCTTTTAAAACTTCTTTAATCTCCTTTATTATTTCACCATTTTGATTTATAAAATAATTAAATTTTATAAATCCTATATTTAAACTTTTCACAATAATTCTAAAATATCTCGATTAAACTATTTTATAAACTCAATAGCATCATATTCTCAAAAATCAGTTTTTAACTATATTTCTCAAAAATCATAATTTTTATAACATTAAAAATTATAACGTTTATTTATTTAAAATGGATCAATTCCAAAATTATTTTACAAAACGTATACTTTCTAAAATCACTTTAAAATCATTTTAAAATCCCAAAATCTGGGTCCAATGATGCTACACACCAAATAGTCAATCACGACAACAACGATATCATATATCGTATATGATAATCAACGAATATCAAAATATCCATAATCAAATAAATACTGTTGAGGAATCCAGTTGGATCCCTCCAACCTGTTTTCCTGCATCCACAACATTAGCACAATACCAATTTCGCTCCAGTACGAAATTATCGCGGTATATGGGATTTAAATATTATCCGCTTAATAGACGGCGCAATAGGGTCTCATCCGCTAAAAAATACGGGAAATCAATCAACTGCAATATATACATATGCCAATATATATATATTGATATTATTTATAATACCAATTTCACTGTTTATGAAATATTCGCGGTATATGTTTTTAATAAATAACATCCGCTTACTAACGGCGTATAATGTCTATTTTAACAATCAATAGATAACAATCATCATTCAAACATGCATTCAAATATTTTAAATCTAACTATTTAAAATAAAATCGAAACTGATTCGATTGAGTGAGAAGTTCTCACCTTGATTTTAATTTCGTTTTAGCGGTTTATTTCGAATAAAATTAAACGGACGTTTAATTTTACCCAAAATTCTCACTAATTCCAAACGACTCCAAACCAACTCCATCGCGTAGTGCTCGTCCATACGATTCCAACGCAACTGAGTTTGCATTTTTTCGACCTCGTATGAAAAAGTTGTGATATTATGAAGTTACACGATTTTATAATTTAATAATTACAACTAAATTTAAAATTTCTTTAACCTAAATTATTTGGACCCTTGGATCTGCTGCCTCCACATCAGGGCCGAACGCGCCTTTCTCCTTCGTTCACAAACGCGTGAATCCCCTACAGACATCATTGAACGCACACAAAACCCATGCTCGAAACTAGGGCTCCAAATTCGAGCCACCATCTCTCATCGAAACTTCGATCAACAAGTGCCATCCTGACCGCCTTACCCCCCTCCACCTTCGGCTGCAAGGCCAAAAAACTAGGCCTCCCCCATGTCAATGAAAACCGTGCGCAACTATCACCCTTCAAGCTCGATTTGCCGCCAATCCGTCACGCCATTTACGATCATAACCGTTGAATATAAGGATCTCACGTAGCTCTACAACTTTGTAGTTGGAGATTTCTTGAATGGGTTTGTGGACTGAAAGATAATTGAAGAAAAGAGACTGCAATTTTCGGCCATTCATTTTGTTAGTGGCGGCTGGCTATTATAATTAGGGTTTGGGTTATGATGTTGAAGATAGTGAGGCCATGGTTCCTTTTATAGATTTTTGAATAAAACACTATTCATTCACAATTTTTCAACTCCGATTTTCGCGCCGAAACTGATGTTCCTAGGGTTTATCCCGCGTTCCGGACACAATGGAACAGGTTTCGGAAGCTAATTCGGACATTTGTGCGAGTTATGGTTATAAACGCTCAATTTAAATTAAACCGATTTAAATCGATTTCTAGGCGTTTTAATTCGTACCGGACAAACGGTAAATCCAATTGACTTGAAATTTGAAACCTTACAAAAATATCACATTACGGATCCGATGAAACTAGTTTCGTCGAAATCCGAGACTTTTTGAAAAATGGCTATTTTCACTCGTCAAATTTAAATTAAAAATAAATCGATGCGTTTCGAGCTGCCACGATCAAACGATAGCTCCGATTGATACGAAAATTGAAATCCGGTAATAACTAACTATTATGGATCCAATGGAACTGGTTTCGTTCAATTCTGAGACTGTTCAAAAATTGACTATTTTCACTAGTCGATTAAATATTTAAATGTTCAATTTTCAGAAATTAACTTTTAATTCGATTTTAAAAGTTCTAAAATATTGTTCTAACTCCAACATGATAAAATAAAATTTTACAAATCATTTTCAATCATATTTAACCCAATTTTCAATTATTTCCATAATTTAACTTATTAAATTATCGATTTAATTATCCAATTAAATCCAAAAATTCAAAATAAAATTTATTCGACTTATAAATTCACTCATAAATATTTAAAATTAATTAAATATCCAAATTTTAATTAATTAAAATTCTGGGTCGTTACATAATGGAAGAAATAAAACATACAAATATCATAGAAAATATTGGTCTCGGAAAATCTCAAAACGCAGCCTTAGAAATATTGGTACGTGATCCAAAACTGAGTATGTAACAAAACATCCCTCATAGTTTGATATAAGAAAATAATCGTACTGATATTAGGGAATGATATATGAAGAGAAGATTCAGTAAAGCAAACTCCAAGAAAAACACAACTCTCTCCAAGTATCCAAAACGGGAAACTCACTTATTGTGCTATTCATCTATAGTAAGGAATAAGATGGAAAAGGAATAGGTCGGACATAAAGTCTAGCGAATGAGAGCGAGTTTAATAAGTGATGATTAAGTGCAATTAAGTTTAAAACTACTCTAAGTGATGTAGGGTGTGTAATAAGTGTCTGTGAATTCCTAAGGTCCAATACCTAAGGATTCTTATCCAACACAATGAGTCGAACTACAATTTGAACCTCACACTAATGGTCGTCAATACCTATCATTACTACATCCGAGAGGAGAACCTCAAAATGCAAACTCGCAAAGTGACTCATCATATACACCAACAGTCCACCTCTCAATCGTAGTGCCAAATTTCCTTTATAGTAGCCATTTACCATCCTACACCGGTGTCCCCATGTACCACGTCACACTAGTATCATGCATACAAGAACTTTTATTAGGATCAGGCTCACTCGTCTGGTATCTCCGTAAGTGTTGTATGCCACCACAACAGAATACCCATGAGTGTCTACAAAATACATTGCCCTATTCAACTCGTTTCTCTCATTTGGGTATTTAACTATCACCCAAATCACGATGACCTATAGTCCTTTAGCAGGGGATTTATAGCCCTACAATTCTCTTGATAGGGGATTTATGGCCCTACCATCTCTAGTTTGTCGACTGGTAGCTGTAGACCGTTAAGGCACTAGGTCAAACATTGATGAATAAAAGTTAGGGTTTCAACTTTTTTTTAACCATGGATTTTTTTTATAATTAATTTCGTTAATTTCAACAGTTAATTTCAGTTAATCCCTAATTTCCCGTTAATTAATTTTCCATTTCTAATTAGTTCTAGGGTTTGTGAACTAGGGTTACAAATTTGATGATAAACAAGTGTTTAATTAGCTAATTAAATTATCCATTTACTGTAAATTGATCTCTACGGTTTTAAGGATCAAAATAGTGCTTATACAATCTCAAATTAAGCTAACAAGCTCAAGTCTAGAGTTATAGCATATTCAATTTGGGTTTAACATCTCAATTTAGGGTTCTAACATCCTAGATCAATTAAAATAAATAAAATTAATTATACTAATCAAATTACCAAATTTGTATCCATCCATCTCTAGCCTAAGCTCTAGATCTTGATAATTTGGCCTCCACTCGATAACTCTTCATAATCTCCTCGTTGATTGCTTGCCTTATTCCTTAGTCTTGATTTGGTTTATAATTTGGATTTAAGGAAATTAAGGTTTTGAGGAGAATTAGGGCTACAGTAGAAGATTTGGAAAAGTGTCATTACTGTAAGTTTTCATTAGAGAATTAGGGTTCCATTAACATCTTATTTACAGAGTTAGTGTTAAGTTTAGGGCAACCAGATTAATCTCAGTTGTCATCTTAACCACTCATCTAATCCTTCTCCACTAGCAATGAATCTAGGTCATTCAACCCAACATCACAGAGTAATTAATGCTTGATTTTTATCATCACGGATCGACTGCATATGGTTCTTGGTCGACCACTATGGTTGACCGTTAACCCTCCTAGGTCTATGGGTGAGTGTTCTTTAACATCCCGTATCTGCAGGCCAAAAGCTAAGTGCTACAGATGTTGTAGTCATCCATAGTATTAACTTCTAATGACAAAATACGACAATGATAATAGTATTCACAATATCAGAAACACATGAATATGAAAAAAAATCAGAGTTTTCAAAAACAACATTTATTGATTACGTTTCAAAATAATAATTCATATCCATGTTACATAATCCCTTAACATTTCCCAAGCAATAATTTAATATATCATCATAAAAATACGCCAAGAGCGATATATGACGATGCCTCCTTGGTTGATCAAAGCAATATAGTCATATTTGACTTATAAACACAGCGAATCAAAAAAATGAAATGGAGAATCCTAATTAGCTATCTGTCAACCACCTGCTCGTCTTCGGATGCTTTATTCGCCAAAAGACGAAACCGTAAAACCTCAACCCTCGGCCTACTCAAATCAATATTGAGTACCCGAGAGTTTAAGGGGAAACAAAAACTTCAAGTCGGATATAAAGCCAGGTGTGAATAATTATGTTATATCTTGGTTTAATGATATTAAGTGAGACAATGCCGCTTGGTGGAACCGGTTCTCTCACTATATCCTTTTTAAAAGATATATATTTTGCAACCCATTCCTACAACCAAACTGGTCAATCGAACTGATTATATCAAAATAGTAATATAATTTATGTTGATAAATGGGCCATCTATCCGTAAAACAGGTAATATTTGAACTATCTACCTACACATAATAGCAAGGTCCGATATGGTACAAATGGAGTGCCTATCCAAACAACTGGGCATACTGCCCGTAAACTAGACTACCTTTTCAAAATCTAGGCCGACTTCCTGTAAAATGGACTAACTGTCTGAATCATTTTCTTGGGGTTAACTACACTTTAAATTTTTCTGTTTTCAAAATGATTTAGTCCTTCAAATCATATATATGTATAAGGAAAATATGTCTTTAACTTTACTCTAAGCCATTTTGTCATGTTATATACACTTTACACAAAATAATGTTGATGAGATTTAATAAGGACTAACCATCCTTCTAAACAAAGTCAAAACCCATTTTAACTTGAAAATGCATTGGCTACGTTTCCTATTTATTATTTCTGAAACCTTTATTTAAAAACCGTTAAACAACCTTTTCAAAACCATTAAAGGTAACCCCCTTCTAAACCATTGCAAAACCCCTTTCGTAACCAATTAAATACTGCTTTCGAAAACATTGGAAATTCCTTTCCTTTCTTTTCTTCAAAAGCTTCAAAATAACAAACATCCCCATTTAAAAAAAAAAATATCTTTCGAAAACATAGGAAAAAACCTTCCTTTCAATCCTTTCAAAACCCTAGGAACCACCCTTTTTGAAACCATTCATTAAACCTTTCAAAGCAGTCAAACTCATCCTTTTGAAAGCACTTTGGTATCAAACATATGGAAACCTTTTGAAACCATTTAAAAATGTGTCGATCGAAACCATTTGGATTCTGCCTTCAAGTAGAAAAGAGGATCAGAAACCCATTAAAGCCGAAAGCATCAGTTTCGAAACCTTTTAAAATTATCTCTTTCAAAACCATTTGGGTTTTACTTTACTTATGAAAAAGGGTCTTAAAAACATTTAAGTCGAAAGCAACTTCTTTAAAATCCATTTCCTAAGTAATGAAGTGATAGTATCGAAACCATCCCTTTGAAAGTTTTGTAGAGGTGGTCAGGTTTTAGAAAACAAAACAACCCCTTCGAAACCATCTGGGTTGAAAGGTAGAAAGGCGGTAGCAAAAAGGTTTCGACTTAGTGGAAAGCAATTATTTAAAAATAGAGGCGCAACCCAATAGAAACCATTTCCTTTAAATCATTTGAATTGGTCGAAAGCAAATTAGTCGAAAGCCAGCAGGTGTATTTCTTTTATATAAAGACAAAGGACTACCTCAACCCCTTCGAAACCCATTGTTTCAACACCCTACCTTTCGCCATCATCGAATTCATTACATACCAGTTGCCTGATAACATATGCATTGGTTTTGACTCTGTCGAAGGTGATAGTTATGGAGGCAGAAACTGGTGTCGAAAGAGACGAAATAGTGAAAAACTCATAGCATATAGTTCTTTTCACCTAACCTGCCTTATGTTTCTAATTTCGATTGGTTGCCTCTTTCTTTACCAATAAAAAGTACTGCACTTTGTCAAAAGTGCTGCCGACTTTTCCAAGATAATTCAAATCTTTTACAAAAAAACCCCCTCTCCTCTTTTAATTATACAAAACATTTAAGTCCTATATCTTTAATATTTTTATATAACCAGTAAAACACTTAGGAAAACCTAGAATAATTCTAGAAAATCACGTTATATATGTTTTCCAACATATAAAAATTTCAGATCAAAATAATTAATTATTTATCCGTAATTAATTTATGATCCAAAGTACCATTTTCTTTACTAGAAAATTCATATAAATTCCACGAAAATTCAAAAAAAATCTAAAAATTGAATACCATCTCCAAAATAATATTTGTGATCTTCATAAAAATTCGCAAGGCATTTGGATGTCATTTTATAGGGTTTTCACCTTAAAACATATCATAAACCCAATATTAATAACCATAATTCATCAACAAGCATATATATTCATTCCATTATTCAAAAACATGGAAAATCATAGCAAAATATATGGAATTTATATTAAAACCTAAAACACAATCAAAAATGAGATGTAAATATTATTCGCCTTAGCTTTAGAAATTATGGAGATTGAGATGTGGATAAATTTGGTTTGAATTTGATTCTTCCTTTCTTTTCTTCTTCTCTTCCTTGTTAATGGCGGTTGGCCTTGTTATATAAAATTATGAAATGAAATGAATTACACGGCTACGGGTAATAGATATAGGAATGGCCTCTGTCCCATTTTACCCCTCCTCTATTTCAAGTTAACTCTTATTTTAATTCATGATTAAATGGCATGGCTACACCTTAATTAAAATCAAATCTCAATCCCCTAATCGGCACATTATTTTATTTAATTCAACTAAATAAATATCCTAATAATGCTACCAAAAATATGGAGTGTTACATTTCGGTCATTTTTGAGGTAAAAAAGTCAAACCAAATTAGAATATAAAAAATCAATACTAAATTGAATTAATTTCGATTAGTTCGGTCAATAACTAATTTAACCGACTGATTTACGTGAAGAAAAACATAAATATTTGTTTAGAGTTATTTTATTGAGTATTTTTGTATTTAGAAGAAAAATCGACTGATTTACGATAGTTAAACTTTTTTTAGTACTAAACCAATTATTACAAGTGTTACAACACCATAAATTTGGATAATGTAATAAAAGTTTGGCTAATTTGGTTAACCGATAGCCGAAAAAAATTATTTTATAAACCAAATCCGGACCACTTAAATTTCATAATCGAACCGAACCAACTGAAATGAATCGGTTTTCTTGGTCAATTTAGTTTTAACCAAATATTGCTTACCCCTAGTCGATCCAATGCTCAGTGATTTTTAAAAATTTTATTTTTATTTTTTGATTTTGTTCTAACTCCCATAACTTCTCCATGCTAACTAAGATTACAAAGTGTTACATACAGTAATCATCCAGAAAATCACTACAAACGCAACGGTGCAAGTTTCATAGCCGAATTCGGATGTCTATGAAAATTTTGCTTTAAGTCCTTATTTTAGTTTAATTTAATTTTCTATTAAAGTTTCTTTTTAAATACCTATTTAATTCTTGTTAAATTTCACTTTACTTTCTAGGGTGTTACATTCTTCCCTTAAAAGAATTTCGTCCCCAAAATCTCCAAGGATGAAAAAATGCAACTCATGCACACAACAACTTATAATTCCAACCATCCACTCAACCAACATCCATGAGCAATCAATATCCTTAAAAAATTTATAATGCAACATGTGCTTATATGCAACGTGAATTGCACGTAAACCTGTACTAATGCAAAATTAGGCAGCCTATTGATCTAATTGGCCTCGTGTTATGGAAAAATGTTAATGCCATGCATCCAAATGTAATGCAACATCCTAAGTAGATATGCTTACAGTTCTATATGTATGCGCAACCAAACAATTGATATTATGCACAACATACACTAGTTTACAAGAACCAAAAAATAACATGCGACTAGATATAAGTCTGTATGTATATGTACCTAGAGGATATACAATCCTAAAGTGTAAAAGAGCACAATGCAAACAATACTTCCATGTTCATCCATTAGCATCCATTATCCATAACATGTCCTATTGACATGTCTATAACCATTCCTAACAACCAATGGTCATTACCTAAAGGGTATACCACCTAAGTCCTAAACATAAGAATTCCACGCTTATGAGAACTAAATTGGAAACATGCCATAAAAGAGATGTAGGCGGATAACATAGATTTTCTCCTCGGGCTCCCATTTACTCTTTACTGGATCATCTTCCCATTAGACTTTGACAAATCCAATCTCCTTATTACAGAGTTGCTCTGTACTGTGCTCTAAAATACGAATGGGTGCATGATGAACGAATGACGATTGCTCAAACTTCACTTCCTCCAACTGACTCGGCTCAACCACGGTAGCTGTGTCATGCAAGCACTTCCGCAGTTGCAACACATGGAAAACTTCATGCACCAACGACAACTTCTCTAGAAGCTCTAATTTGTATGCCAACTTCCCTACTCTAGCCACTATTAGGGAAGGACCTAAAAATCTCGGTGCTAGCTTCCTAATGTGGCACATCTCATCACATACCTAAGGTAGGAAACTTTCACGAATACCATGTTTCACACTACGAACTTCAAATCCGTAAGTATCCTATCAGCATAAGATTTCTGTCTATCTTGAGTAGTTTCATCCTTCTACGGATCAATTCCACCTATTTTGATGTTTCCCTCACTATGTTTGGTCCAACAATAATCCTATCTATTTTATTCCACTAATACGGCGTTGATCCATAGGGTTTACCATATGTTTATGACAAAAATGGTCACAAACACCATGTTGTATGTGAAAGCACCAATATCCAATATTCGGATCCAAATAGAGAAATATAGGTTCACAGGTTACATAATAGATTATAAAAAAATAAATGAACATTCAAGTTTTATAGTAGTTCGACAAACTCCGGTCTACGCCTCTCCAATAATCTTTTATTTATACTGTAAGGTTACAAGTACGGTCTTTTTTCCTTAGAAAATTAATCGAAAAAAGGATAAGAAGTGATGAAGAAGAGTCAGCTGAAAAGTCCCTAGCATTGATCTTAGTACACTGTATTTATAGGTGAAGACGTGCATGGATCGGGGTGAAATTTTGGCAAAAGAACCTCCAGGCTTGTACAACCCAACCCACAAAATTTGGGATCGATCGAACACCAAAAAATAATTTAGGCCAATCATTCCACTCTAACTCCAATGGGGCTATGATCATTTTTATGGGGTCCCCCGTGCCTCTAGTCCTTGCTCCCAAACTTTCATGCCATTCTGACTTACTGTTTGTGACTAGAAATTGGATCATAGGAGATCATTTCATGCTTCATCCTTTTGAGCTACGATCGTTCATCGGGGTTTCCCATGATGTTACCTACTTCCTCTTCGAATTTCATGCAATTCTAATGTAATTATTTATAAGATATCGCATTTTCATAAAACTATGGATTGTTATGCTGATTTGTATGATCATTCCAATAACGGTCAGCCACTTTTTCAAGATTTGGCAGTTTCATCATGCAATCGTTTTTGTGGGCTTCACTCTTCAATATATTGATATTTGAATGTTTCAAGCATATGCTTTGTAGTTTTTGAGATATTGATTAATCTTCGTCAATTTACGAATTTTTATGAATCGTTCTCAATCTATCCATATAAAATCTTCATTTGTCCATAACTCGAGCATATGAAATCTGAGTGACTTGAAATTTCAAAAGTGGCCTCATTGACTGCACCTTGGTTAGGACTCGATCCGAATCTACCCAACTACTATCCATAATTCCAAATATCATGGATTTCGAGCCTGATAACCATCTCTTTAGGCTTCCTGCCTTGATGATCACAGAAGTCATTTAGCCAACTTTTATGATGTACTGCCTGGTCAAAAGGCCGTATAACACTATATAATGTCTCGAAAGGTTCCATCCCAATAGGTGCCTGATAACTATTTTAGGTAAACTCCACTAATGGAAGGTGATCCTCCCAAGAACTTCTAAAGTCTATAATGCACGTCCGTAGCAAGTCCTCCAAAACCATATTTACTCTTTCCATCTGTCCATCCATTTGTGGGAGATATGCAGTACTCAAACTCAACTCAGTGCCCAAAGCCTCATGTAGACTCCTCTAGTACTCACTAGTGAAAAATGGATCTAGAATCGTTAACTATGCTAATAGGAACTCCATGCAACCAAATGACATGTTTTATGTATAAAGACGTAAACGGCGCTGTCATCCTATTATTCGTTACTAATATGAAATGAGTGCACTCGGTCAACCGATCAACTATGACCAAATTCTCTTATTTCCTCTCCTACTCCTGAGTAGACCATCTATAAAATCCATAGAGACACTCTCCCACTTCCACTCCAATATTTGCAATAATCCTCCCGACTTCTTCTACTTGGCCTTCATCCTTTGGAAAATAATACATCTAGCCACATACTCTGCTACTTGCATTTTCATACCGGGCTAATAGAAAACTCACTTAATATCGCGATATATCTTGTTTCCGCTGGAATGAATGGTCATCCTAGAACAGTAAGAGTCTACTAGTATCGCATCAACCAAATCTCTACTACAAGGAACACAAATCCTATCATCTCCCTGTAACCATACTCTCAAGTCAATGGCATAACGCCTCAAATGATTCGATGACTCTCCTATACCCAACCTCTTAAAAATATCAACTAGCTTCAGATCCTTCTTCTGTGTAGACCTGATATGCTCCATTAAGATAAGCTAAACATCTAAAGCTGCTAGTAGTCTTGGGCTAAAATCTGATGATGGTTGGAAATCAATGGTAGATATATACTCCAAATGTCTCCACTCTAAGAATGAGGGACTCAACCTTGCTTGTTGTCTGCTCAAAGCATCTGCTACTACATTACCCTTGCCCAGGGTATAAGAGATATCAAAATCATAGGATGCCATGACTTTATCCACCTCTGCTACCTCAAGTTCAAGTCCTTTTGGGAGAACAAATACTTTAAGGACTTGTGATTCATATATAACTCAAATCGATCTCCTAAAAGATAATGCCTTCATGACTTAAGAAGAAATAAAATGGCTACTAACTCAAGATAATGTGTAGGATAGTTCCTCTCATAGGTCTTCAACTACCTACTCGCATTACTCACCACCCTTCCTTCTTGCATTAACAATGTGCCTCACTTTATTCCACGGGTCTAGGCATAAACTATAAATGGCTTCGTCCATTGGGCAGCTCCAAAACTAGCATGCTAGTCAATTCCTCCTTTAACTTGATAAAAGCATCTTCACACTTTACATCCTTCGAGAAAACTAAATTGTTCTTGGTAAGACAGGTCAGTAAGGCAGAGATCTTCGCAAAGTCCTTCATGAACTCAGGATAATATCCTGCCAGACCAAGGAAACTTCTTACCTCCATGGTATTCTTTAGAACATGCCAATCCTGAGCTGTCTCTACTTTACAAGGGTCTGCTAATCAACAATCTGGGATGATGTGTCCCACAAAAGCATACCTCCTCTCTCCAAAAGTGGTACTCAGAAAACCTTGGCTTCAGCTTATGTGCACGGAGTGTACTAAGCACTTCTCCCAAATGAAATGCATGCCCCTCCTTATTCCCTGATTACACAATAATATCGTCTATAAATACCATGACAAATTTGTTAAGCAACCCCCTAAATACTCGGCTCATCGGATCAACAAAAAAAGAAGATGCATTGTTTAGTCCAAATGGCATGGCTAGCCACTTATAAAATTCATAGGGTATGCGGAACACTATCTTCTGGATACTGTCCTCGGCTACACACATTTGATAGAATCCGACAGCCACAAGCTATGAAAATACTCTAGTTCCAACAAATTGATCAAAGATCTTCTATGAGGGGCAATAGATAACGATTCTTCTTTGTCATTTTATTTAGCTCCACATAATCGACATAGAATCTGAGAGAACAATCTGCCTTGGTGACAAAGATAACTGGTGCTCTTACATTGAAATGCTCCACTAAATAAAGCCTTTCTCCAAAAGCTCATTAACCTGCCTATTTAACTAGCATCTTTCCTTTGAAGCTATATTCCTTAGTGGTAAGGAGATAAGTCTATCATTCTCTACTAGATAGATCCTAAACTCGGATCTCTTTGGTGTAGGAGACCAGTAATCTCAGTGAAAACATCTAGGATATCTATAATTACAGGCATTGTACTAAGCTTATCATGTGATAGGTCTAATGAATAGAGGTAGCTCAACATAATAGATCCTCGGGGATTGTTGTAAACCTCTAAGCAACGCTCACTACATGTACTCAACCTAACAATCCTCCTATTACAGGCTATAATAGACTCACACATAGTCAACCAATCCATGTCTAATATTAATCAAAACCAAGAAAATCCCAGTACAAAGGCATCACAATCAAACTCAACCCCCAAGATAAAAAAAACTTTAAAATCCTACTTAAAAAGGACAAATAGGCCAATCCTGCTATGTAGCTTGACATTACTATGGGATTCATGACTATACTAGCGTGTAAGTGCAAATCATCAACAAGCTACTAGAAATGAAAGAATGGGAAGCCCTGGTATCAAATAAATTGTGAATAGATAAACCAAAAAGAGTCAACACACCTTTGATCACCACCTTCTTACCCTTATTTACCACTGGTTGTGCATTCGAGCTAGGGACTGCCTCTAGAGCATAAGCCGGAACCACTTGAGTAGAAGTCTGAATAAGAGCTTTTGGTGGTACTTTGCGAGCTCGCTTAAAATGCCCAAAATAATAATGGTTATAACACTTCATCTTTGAGTAATCCATTCTACACTCATTAGCAAAATTCCCTGGTTTGCCGCATTTGTTGCACTTCTTCTAAATCTTCCCCTTCGGTCGAAATCCTCCCTTCTTTTTATTCTTCTAATGCCCTTTCTCTCTAGCCTACGGAGCCTCCTCTTTCTCTTCCTTTTTGGATATAGTAGTAAGCAAAGCCATCTCCACTAACCACTTATATGTAGCATGCATCAGAGACATAGCCAAAGCTCGGAGAGGTTGGTTTCAGTCCTTCAGAAAATTTAGAAGCCTTCCTGTATGGTGTGCTAATCAACTCTATACTGAATCTAGTTGGATCATTAAATTGATTCACATGCTCCTTAACAGACAAATCTCCTTACTTAAGATAATAAACTTCTCTAACTGAATACCTTCCTCCGCTCTAGAAAGAAAGTTAATCTCAAACATTCTATGGAACTCATCGTATGAAATATCATCTCCATCAGTCTCCAAATCAATAACCTCCCACCAGTTCAAATCCTCTCCCTGTAACTGCCAAGTTGCTAACTACCTCCTGATTACATCAGTCAAGCTTATATGATCAAATATCCTCTTACAAGTGCGGATCCATGCTATCGAATCCTTGTAAGACTTCATCCCCAACTATGGCTTGCCTCCAAGATTATAATTTCTTTTGCATAGCTTAGCAAAGTTTGAAGCGGTAGGTGGACGGGTAGGAACCGCAC
Organism: Allium cepa; assembly: GCA_030765085.1. Taxonomy (NCBI): domain Eukaryota; kingdom Viridiplantae; phylum Streptophyta; class Magnoliopsida; order Asparagales; family Amaryllidaceae; genus Allium; species Allium cepa. The sequence goes on from CM060939.1 coordinate 259,030,016, forward strand.
CTATTGCTTCCTCCACAGGTCCTATAGTGGGATTAAGCTCAACTTGTCCCTTAACCTGAAGATATCAGCGGAACTATATAGGAATGTTCATATCTGGGATTTCAACTACATCGCTAGAGTCTAGACCTACGGGATCGGTCATCTTCTATCTATGAATTTCAAGAATTTTATTAAAACTTTTCACAGAAAGTTTAAGCACTAATAGAAGAGGTAGTATAGACATGAATTAAAGGGAGTATATGCACGGAAAAGAGAGATTACAGCTAGTCTAATTTTTTTGGAAAAGCTCTTTGAAAAATATTAACATATATATATGCTTTAAAAAAGAAAGACCATTTCTGAAAACATTTTGGAAAACTATTTTGAAATCCACTTTGGAAACCATTCTTTTTTCAAAAACTTTTCAAAATACGTCTCTCAATACGGTCCTAATCATAAAAAAAACATTGAACTTATACTCCAATACAAACTATGACAACCCGAACCTCCCGACCTATATAGTTAATATCAGATAATATTGTTGGTATATTGTCAACATATCTCATATCACTCCTAAGCTAATACTTTTTAAAATACCACTTAAAGTATCATTACTAATATATCGCTCGATATTTGTCTATATATCCCTTCGATATTTAGTGTAAAATACTAGATATTTTTTAAGAATATCATTCATTATCGTATGTGTTGGAGAAAATATTTGTACAAATAAATATCATCACGTTCTCAATGTATATTTTTTTATACAATGAACGACAATTTGTAGACCATATTAGAATTTTCCGTGCATAAATTTTCTAGATTTAACCATACAGTTTTAGGCTTCTTCATTAGTCTTTCAATAAAGAAAACTCTACTTATTCCATTACTTTATATATTTTATTTCCCTTGAAGACTTTACCACTAAAAGCGAGATTTTGAAAGAGTTACTTCTCATTTTGGTTATATTTTGTTCACCATTGCTAGTTGGTAGGTAAGCTTATGAAAATTCATTTTATTAATTATTATAATGCACCCAGAACTAAAAATAGAAGAGCGGTAAAGTGGTATATTTGACATATCGATAAGGAATGAGTTAAAGTGATAATTGGTATATGAACAAAACTTCTTATTTGATAAAATAAGTGAAACGAAAATGACGGAACAACAAATATGAAAATTTTGGAAAAATAATATAAATGATTAACGATTGAAGAAAAAATGAATATAGTATAAAGAAGAAAGTAATAAAGATGTACATTATACGAATTTCTCGATTTTTTTGAGCTTACATTATGATCTGCATTGAATGGAATATCTCAGTAAACAAATTGTAATCTATAAACTATGCACAATCAGTCTTTGACAGTAATTTGAAATTATCTTTCCAAATATTTGAATACTTCACAATTATAACATAGTACAATGTCATTTATAGCATGTTTCACACATGTCCGATATTTTACTGATAATATACTATATGATCATGATTTTTAAAATGTCTTATATCGGTACTTGACCGATACATATCTAATATTGATATTGACTACTTAGCTCTCGACACACCCTAAATGCCATCGTGCTAAGAAATACGGATTGTCGGGGTTTTAACCTTTAATAATTCAAAGATTATAAAGATAGATATAATATAATGATAACTAAAATTTTATAACTTATAGCGGAAGGAATAAAGCATATAAAAATCATAGAAAGTATCAGTATTAGAAAATCTCAAAACATAGTCTTAGAAAAATATCAGTACATGATCCAAAATAGAGTACATAGAAAAACATCTGTTATAGTCTGATACAAGAAAATAATAGTAATGACATGATATAATGATACATGAAAAGAAGATGAGTCAAGAAGACTCCAAGAAAAGCATGACTCTATCCAAGTATCCAAAATGAGCAAATCACCTACTGCCCAGTCCACCTATGGTGGGGAAAAAGATGGAAATGTAATGGGTTAGACATAAAGTCTGATGAAAGAGAACAAGTTTACTAAGTGATGATTAAGTGCACTTAAGTTTAAGACTACTTTAAGTGATGCCGGGTATAATAAGTGTCTGTGAATTCCTAAGGTCCAATACCTAAGAATTATTATCTAACATAATCGGTCGAACTATAATTTGAACCTTACAATAACGATTGGCCAGTGTCGTTTGAAGTATCCAAGAATACCTATCATTACAATGCACGAGAGGAGAACCCGGAAATAAAAACTCATAAAGTGACTCGCCATATGCACCCACTTTGCACCTCATGATCATAGTGCTAAACATCCTTTATAGTAGCTATTTACCATCCTACCTCGGCATCCAACTGTACCATGCCACGCAAGTACCGTCCATATAAGAACTCCGATTAGGATTTGGCCCACTCTCCCTGGAAAGTGCTATGCACCACCACAACATAATACCCCTTGAGTATCTATGAAATACATCACTATATTCAACTATTTTATCTTATTTGGGTATTTAACTATTACCCAAGTCATGATGACCTATAGTCCTTTAGTAGCAAATTTACGACCCAACAATTTTTTTGACAAGGGATTTACGACCCTATCATCACTAGTCTGTCTACTTAGCTCAATAATATGCTCAAACAATCAATTTTCTATTCATATGATTTTTATACTAAATTATACAAATTTTTATTTTAAACCTAGGCTTCGGGCCGAGGTTGAATCTGCGCATTTTACAGTTAAAGGGTCAACAAGACTTATCGTAGGTTGATCGTTACTAGTTGACCATTTGGGCACCTAGGTCAACCGTCAACGAACAAAAATTAGGGTTTCGACTTGTTTTTAATCATGGATTGTATTATAATTAATTTCGTTAATTCAAATAGTTAATTAATTCCAGTTAATCCCTAAGTTTCAATTAGTTAATTTTCCAATTCTAGGGTTTGTGAGTTTTGCGTTAAAATTTGACATTAAATAGTGTTTAATTAGCTAATTAAATTATCCATTACTATAAATTGATTGCTAGTGTTTTAAGGATCAAATAAGTGCTTATACAATCTTAAATTAAGTTAACAAGTTAAACTCTAGAGTTCTAGCATATTCAATTTGGGGTTAACATCTCAATTTAGGGTTCTAACATTCTATAGCAATTAAAAAAGAGTAAATTTAATTGCACTAATCAAACTACCAAATTTACGCACATTCACCTCTAGCCTAAGCTCTAGATCTTGAGAATCTGGCATTCAAACAATAACTTTCCTTAATCTCCTCCATGATTGCTTGCCTTGTTCCATATTTTTGATTTGGGTTTTAATTTGGATTTAAGAAAAACTAGGGTTTTGAGGAGAATTGGGGTTTACAGTAGAAAATTTGGTAGACCGTCTCACTGCATGTTTTCATTAAAGAATTAGGGTTCCATTAGCATCTTATTTATAGAGTTAGCGTTAGGTTTAGGGCCATTAGATTAAATTCAGCTATCGTCTTAACCACTCATCTAACATTTCTCCATCAAGCAATGAATCTTGGTCGATCAAACACGTCATCACAGAGCGATTAATGCTCGATTTTTATCATTATGTGTCAACCCCTCATAGATCTTGATGGACTGCTACAGGTCGATTGGAATCCTCCTAGGTTAACCCAATGCATTGTAATTTTTAAAAATTTTATTTTTATTTTCTGATTTTTTTCTAATTCTCATTACTCCTCCATACTAACTCAGGTTATGAAGTATTATATATGAAAATTGTCCAAAAAATCACCACAAACACAATGGTGCATGTTTCGTAGACAAATTTGGATATTTGTGAAAATTTGCATTGAAGTCCTTATTTTAGTTTAATTTAATTTTCTTATTAAATTTCCCTTTTAATCTATTTAATTCTAGTTAAATTTCATGTAAATTTCTTAGGTGTTACAACTCTCTTCGCCAACACTATATCACATTAGGATGTATGGAATCAAGCATTGGTCAAAACTCCAATATTATCCACATTTAACTCAATCATCCATAAACAACGCACTTGCTTACTAAGATTGTTTATTATTAGTCATCCTACTCTGGCCAAAATTTTTGACATTAAGTTGACTGCAATTGACCATAATACAAATCCCATACAATTAAAAAGACAAAATCTCTTATAAATAGTGATTCATTTTCAGTACATCAACTAATACCCAATCATAGTCGTTCGATGAAAGTCATTCCATGATTAAACTATAATAAAAGTGGAGTATCCATATTGAAGTTTAACAGTATTCTCAAGTTGAGAGAACTATATAACATCATTACACCCAGATTCTTATTTGACCTAGTTGTTATTAACCGTATGCAAAAGACGAGTCATTCAATAATTATCCTATAGCTACAAGTATATAATCACTTGTGCCCTTAGCATCCATGACTAATACAGTGGTTAACATTTGGAGAGTGTTACATACTCTGGTCTCAACAGATATATCAATATCCATTCTCGAAACATTTTTTTAGCAAAGCTAGTAGGGTTGAATGGACCCCTCCATTTTATTAATCACTAAAGAAAAAGAATATATAGGAATAGAAAAGGGACAAATACAAGAAAACAACAACACAACAAGAACAGCAAGAAGCACCAACGAAGAGGTTGATATGAGACTAGTTATCAGCTATTCCCATAGCCAATCCCCTATCAGTGATAGATAGAATCAAGCCCAAACTCCTCTTCTTAATATTCCTTTTAATTCCAACGTACATCCCTGCAAAACAGTTTCTTTATTTGTTTGCTTCCATGTGAAAAACCTATCATTTCTCTCTTTTCAAACCTCATATACCACATGTTTTAGAGCACTTAAGATATAGGATGTTAAGAAACACTTCCATCTAGCGGCCTTAAAAATTAAACATCACTCATTATCTGAATTACTTGATACTTCCTATTTGTCAAATAAATATAAAACCGTAGTCAAAATGGAATTGGCATACCCGCAAAAACAGGTGTGTAGTAGATTCATCTACAGCACTACAGAGAAAGCAAGTGGCATCAATATATATTCCTCCAAAAACAAGCTTAATTTTAGTGTGAATTCCTTCCTCAATACTTTCCACAACATGAAGTTATGCTTTGGGATAACAGAGCTAATCCAAATTCTTGAGTGCAATGGAAAACAGATAATAGAACTATCATTTGAAAGAAGAACATAAACCTGCCATATAGAATTATTTCCTCTCCCCATAATAGTAGATCCTTATTAGAATATTTAACAGAAAGATTTTGAATAATGTTCCAATAGATCATTCTCGAAACTTCTTAACCAAGAATATTTGAAATAAACTGTTATTTCATATTGCGAACAATTACTCATGATTGCAACTATTTGCAATTACAATGACATAACATTTTCATTATGGATTTTCTTATTAATATACATTTCTTAATTTATTATAACACAATATACCAAAGTATATGTAAGAAAACAAGCAACTTAGTTACGTATAAGATTGATTACAAAGTTTGTGATGGCCCACCTTTTTGGACGGTTTAAATTAACAATAAATCACATATGTCTAACTCAAACTACTCAACAGGAGGATTGTCAATGGGATAAATAAGAAAAGAAGTGAAAAGAAGGAAAAATAAAACACAGAATCTCACAGTGAAATGACAAAATATAATAATCAAATAAACAGTTTATGAAGCTGTTTTACAAATAATATTTGATTACACATTTACAATACAATCATAGTTATACATACAGCAAGTATAATAAGATAATGCAATGGAATAGCATTATGCAGCGGAATAAATATAATAAATAGTATACCAATCTCCGTCTTTATCCTCAAAAAATAAAATGGTCTTAAATACACTAAAAAGCTAAGGCTGACCCAAGCATAATGAAAAGACAAAACACTCGGATCAAAATTAAAATATTCTCATGTAAGTCAAATCAATATCATATGGAAAATGCATGTAATGGCGTCAGAGATGTTATGGGATTTTCATCTTCTATCCAGTGTATAACGTGAGTACAATAACTTAAGAGATGTTACGGTATTTTTCCATCTCTTAAGGATCCGTCAAACTATCTATATGTAGTAGTATACGCTATATATGTAGTGTCTATCAGTAAAGTATAATACTGAAAATAGCATTAAGGTGTTACCCATATCCCTCTTAACACATTTCACAAAAGCATCGTAGTCTATAAAGTATTGTAAACTCCAGCGTAAACTGGTGAGCTATCAGGGAGTACTCCATAGGTACGACACAAACCAAAATCGTAGTGAGCTCGATAAGGCATATGACAAGGCACGCAAGACCATGCCTATGGTAGTATTCTACCGTTTTGTGGAACCAGGTTGGTGGTAATGCATAGCTGCAGCTACCGCCCACCTCTAAACAACACTTCATAATCAAATCGAGGGTGGCCACCAATAAATCACAAAGTAACAGATATGGTATCGAAGAAGCATGTCCGATAGGAGGAGCGACCAAACTTGGCATGGTTATGGCTCGTGTTTTAGTCATATCAAGTTGACCCGAAGGTCAGGGCAGCGTTCTTACCAAATACCAGTAGAGTTCACCACACCATCCTACTTCGATCCGAATTCTCCACCACATGCATAGTTGTTAAAGTGGTTTCAGAATTGGCAGCGAGTATGACAATACCCCACCCTAGTCTCTTTAACAACCAAACGCTTATTTCACACCATGGTCATTTTATAAACATTTTTAATAATAAATCCAGAAAACATTTTATACCTTGATATCAAGATATCCATATGCTTATTCCAAAAGTATAAATAAACTCATAAATGTAGAGGAAGATTTCTTTCAATCAATTTTGAAAATAATTTATAAATCTCTCTTAAACCATTTATAAACTATTTATATGCTTTAGAACCATTTATAAAGCTATTTATAAATTCCAAAAAAGTTTACAACTCTTTCCCTTTTCATAAACCTCTATGCAAATTCCTTTAAAACGCTCCCAAATCCCTTTATACAAGTCTTTTATAAAAACCCTTTATAAAACCTTTAAAACCCATATAAACTCCTTTATAAAACCCTTATAAAAATCCCTTATAAAAATCTTTTATAAAATCCCTTATAAAATCTTTATAAATTCCATACAAAACCTTTTCCAAAATTCTAAAATCTTTTGTCCATTAATGTTATTATAAAACTATATATTATTATCTTAAATTAAATTTTAAATAAATCTTTAAAACTATATTAAGTATTTTATTAAATTAATTTTTTTAAAGTATTTTTATTATATTATATTATTTAAATTATATATTTTAAACTAAATAAAATTATAAGTTAAAGCCTTAAAATTTCGATCTTTAAAACTTATATTAACTAAAATATAAATTTTAAAATCAAATTTATTAAATCAAAACATACTTTACAATTTTAGAAAATAAATTAAAATCGGCCAATGCTATCTGCATATAATTTTCTATCCTATGTCTAAGTGATCAGTTAAATTTAGTTTTAATTTTAGTTTTGATTTCAGGGATGGATTTATATCATTTCAATCCAAATCAGGTGAAATGGGCATATATCATTTCAATGTATTTCTTAGTTTATTTTCAGATTTATTTGATGCCCGTAACATCTAGGGTGAATAACAGGAATAAATCAGCATAAAACATCTAGGATGAATAACAGGATTAGATCAACATAAACAAACATCCAAACATCTAACATATCAATCATTAGGCATCCATCCTGATCAACATCAAAAGCAATCACATATCATAACATATTACTAGTTATAAATTCTCGGGTGTTTAACTAGCAAATCAAATTCCAATTCCAGTTTAAATGTCAACTTCAATTTAACTATCAAATCAAATTACACCATCAATGCAATTCAATATAAATGTCAATTTTAAACTATCAAACAACAATCAATAAATTAAAATCACTTCATGGTTTCAATTTAATGAATATCAAAATATTTTAGTATTTCATGAGTGGTTTAAACACTCACCTTTGATTTTTAGTTGAATTAAAATCCAAAAGAATGCCTAAATTTGAACAGTCTTAGAATCTAACTAAACAACTTTCGTGTTGTTCGAAATTTCGATATGAACCCAATGGAAGAAACCGCGTCCAAATTCGAGTTCGTATGAAAAAGTTATGATAGTTAGAAGTTTGAAATTCAAATTTAAATTGAATTAAATTAAATATAGAGGAAATTTGGAAATTTTAATCATCTCTTACCCTAACCCTACTCAGCGCATTGCATGAACCTCACCCTATGCCAGAGCCATCGCCCGCTGCCGCCCATCGACATCGCTCCTCCTTGATCTGGGACAACCGCAAAAAACCCCTCATCCAGCCGTGCCTACGGGCTTGACGCAACCACCTTCGGCTATCTCACGTTCTCCCCTGCCTTTATGCCTTCCTCTATGAATTCTAGCTAATCCAACCATGCTAGAGATGACTTGAGACCATAGGTGAACACTGCTTGACCTCCTATACCTACCGATGCCAGCCGATCCTCAATTGGTCAACGATTCGTTGTTGAATCAACAACCCTGGAACGAACGACCATGACTGTTTCGGTGATTTCTAGACAAATCGAAATTTGATTGCAAGAACAAACTGCATAAGTAGATTGCGTTCGCTGAGAGCTTTGCAGCGATATAAATTAGATAGGTTTTGAGGAGTTTGATTTGGAATTTGGGATTTAGGGTTTTGATTCTGACATTGGGAAGAAGGGAAGGAGTAGATGGGAATAAGAAGTACGTACAAAAATTGGAATAGACTGTTAAGTTTTCAGAAAAAATCTATTTATATAGACAGAAATGGAATAGAGATGGATGGAACAGACCAAATGGGCCAAAGCAGTAACCAAGGCCCGAAAAGCCCATTTCACTCCTGAAACACCTAGTTCATCTAATATATCGAAATATAGGTTTTTGTTATTTTAAAACTCATTGGATCTAGTTTCAAACCCTAATTCCATTGTATATTTAAGTTATCTTTTAAAATTAATTATTTAATTGATTTAATTTAAGTGATTCCTACTCGTTTCAGTTCGCACGATCAAACAATAAGTCTGATCGCTACGAAACTTGAAATCCTATAATAATTCACCGTTACAGATCTGATGAAACTGGTTTCATCGAAATCTAAGAAAGTTCCCAAAAAGGCTAATTTTCATGTTAATTAAATAAATTATTATTTAAAAATAAATTAGTTACTTTTAAATTCTAAATTAAAAGTTAACCATTTCCATCATTCCTGATTACATAGAAATTAATAATCTTTAATATTAAATTTTCCATGTTACATCCAATATTTAAATATTACATTAATTTCACGTTTAGTTACAATTGTAATAAAACACCATTTTATTATATTTTAAATTCCAAAAAATTCATTTATTTTGATTTTCACTCTTATTATTAAATCAATCAAAATTCTATAAATTAATTAACATAAGTTTCATCTTATTTCACTCATTATTCTACAGTTACCATCTTTTCTTATATTAACTGCAATATTTCAATTATATTTAATTTCGTTGATTTTTAGTTTCAACGGATTTAAATCAGAAGATGATAATTAAAGCAATTGTTATACATTAATAACTCTTATCTAATAACTCAATGTTTACAACAAGGGTTATAGATTACTTAACAAAATTGATTTCATATTCTATACTACCATTTTTAATTAATTACATATAATTTCACGATTAATACATCATCTACTTTTAATCCTTATTTACAATTGTAACGACCCGATATTTTGAGCAATATCAATTTAATAATCTTTGATAATAATTAAATTGATTTGATCATTTTATATTATAAATTGACAAGTTAAGATTATTTCAAAGGCTGAAAATAATAATTTGTTAATGTCTATTAATATTTTCTTTGCAATATGAATAGGCAAGATTTAAATTCTTTTGAAAGTTTATAATAATTTGATTTGGAAATATTTAGTTTGGTAAATAAGAAGTTTTTAATGTAATAAAACTTTATATTCAAATTGTAATATATATAAATGTATATATAATGATTTGAGATTTGTTTTAAAATTTAATACAGTAATTTTCAAATTTAATATTAAAATGTTTTTCTATTTGAAATGTGTATATATATTTGTATATATATATGAAATAGGAAAATTATTAATTTAGATTTAACAAGAGTTTTTTTCAAACTTTAATATATATATATATAGTTTTGAAATTTGAAATGTTATTTTGATTTAATATTTTTGAAATGATATTTGAAGTTTAAATTTTTATAACAAGGTTAATTATTATTATAAACATATAATTTAATTTGAGTTAGATAAGATTTAAATTTTAAATTTCATTTGCTTAATATCTTTTCATTTTAATTTTAATACAAGATAAATTTGTTTCAAAATTTTAAGAGTTAAATTAAAATAGATATTTAAACATATAAACATTAAATTGAATCAAAATATAAGTTACATGAATTCATATGAATGTTTATTAAAGGATAAGTATACACATTTTTCTTTTTAATCATATGAATATTACATAAATATATTTTATATAAATTATTAAGAAGAAAATAACATTTAAACATTAAAAACCACATGTAAGAATATTAATGTATGTTAAAAACACTTGTAATCATATATGTATAGGTGTAAGTAAATTAGAGTTTCATTGTGACAAATGTCTTCCTCTCTCTAATAATAAAATTTAAAATCTAATTGTGAAATAAAAGATGATTTTTATTTTCAGCAAATTATTTTCTCCTTTCATCAATTTATTGCAAAACAATGATGGACAGAAATCTGAAAAAAAAATGCTAATCAAAAACAAAGTTGAGAAAAAAGAGAAAAAAAAGGAAATCTGTAGAAAGCCTGTAACAAGAATGAGATGCTGGGAATTTTAATCAACAATGCAAGATCATCTTCAAATTTATCAAGCAACACAGTAATCAACTGCAAGTAGATTGATTTCATCATGCAACTCAGGTTCATCAAGCAATAAAATTCAACATGCAGATGAATTTAAAAGCCTGGAAAGGAAAAAACTGCAGTTTTGTCTTCCACTTAATTACAGGTGAGTAAATAAATCTTTTAAAAACAGTTTGAACATTTGATTCAACTTGTTTCTATGATTGAATAACATGATGTTGATGGAATATTAGATTTAAAATTTGATGCATGTTTAAACTTTGTATATTGATTGTCTGTAACATTATAAAGAAATGTCACTGTGTTTATAACACAGTTTCAATATTTCATAATAAAATTCGATATCTAAATTTTTGATTTGAATTGGCCAATAAGTTGTAAACAATAGTTGTGTAGAATCATGCTATCTTCCTTTTAAAATAATTATAGGTTTTTAAAATGGGTATTTAGTTCAGAATTTAGAGATTTACAGTAAAATTTAAATATGGGTCAAAACGAATCGAATCAATTTTTGAGTTTGAACTACCTAATTGATTTCGTAAGGCCAAGTTATGATTTTTGGAATTGGAATCATGATTTTTAGAGGTGGATTTCGAGGGCAATTCGTAGTTGATCGGAAATGGAAGTTTGACCATTTTCCGGCGTCACAGTTACTAGGGGGGTCGTGTTGGTGTGTGGAGATAGAGGGGCCTATGGTGGTCTCTGGAAAAATAAAGTGGGGGTCGGTCGATGGCCATGGTGGCGGCGGGAGGCAATTGAATTCTGGTGCCCTAATTTTATCAGAGTATGGAACCATGGTGATTTCATCAGCACTTAGATAATCGAGTGTAGCAGGCTTTGGGTTTATGGAAGTAGGGATGGTGACGAGTTCACGGATGAAGGTGGTGGCACTCAAAGTGGTCAGATTGGCGAAGGGAACTCGGTGGCAGTGATGATGGGTGATATTGCTTTAGGCAATTTGGGGTTGGATGGCTCGTATTTCGAATCTCGATCATATTTAAGTTTCTGGGTTTCGCGTTAGGACGTTGTGGTCGAGGGCGACTTGTCGGAGTCGTGACGATGATCGCTGGTGGAAGGATGGGCGGTGCATGATGCATGGTGCAAAGTGTATCAGGACGTTTTAGTTTCTGGTGGAAGAAAGGATCGTCTCGGGCATGTGTTCGAGGAATTCGAGTTTTATTCGAAGCAGGTGCAGGGTTTGGGGGATACTCGGGTTGATGCGAGATTTTGTGTGGGTTACTCGTGTTCGTTTTGGGTTGAGCTCGAAGCAGGTTGGGGTGGATTAGCTTGGAGTAACGTGTGTTAACTCGGGGTATTCGCGGGGATTCCAGTGGATTTACTCGAGTTTGTAATGCAGTTTTGGTTTGCTGCAGAGTTTTAAAATATAAAGCAATGTTTAAAGACTTTGAAAGCAAGAGGAATTTGATTTTTAGATTTAATTAAAGTTTATAAAAATATAAACAAGTTTTCTCTTATAAACTAATTTGGTTTCAAAGTTAAGTTTTAATAAATTTTTATATTCTGAAACATAAAGGTTTTAAATATGAAATAAGTGGATTTTAATAATAAGTATTATATTTTATTTAATCACTTTGGAAAGTCCAAACATTTTAATTTGAATGTTTCAATGGTTTTAATTAAAATTGATTTCTAAAGTATTTTATTTTAATTAAATTAAATAATTAAGATTAGGGGATCAATTAAAAATAAGGATTATTTTTAGTAATCTAGAATTTGAATTAATTAAAGATAAATACATTGTAAAGATAATTGAGATAATTAAATTATTTTTAATTATCAAGTTTTATTTGTTAATAAATGATTTAATTAAGATAATGGTTTATTAATTAAGAATCTTTTAATATAGTAGATCAAGAATCATTTAATTAATTTAAATGATTAAATAAATAAATTAAATAAATAATTAATTAGTGATTAATTAAGATAATCACTTATGAGTTAATTTATTATAATTCCTTGGTGAAGTAATTAAGTGGTTAATTACAGAAGGTAATTAAGTAAAGGATAATTACTTTATGAAAAGTAATTAAGTAATGTGATTAAGGGTTAATCACTTTAGTTATTAATTAAAGAATTAATTAATAATTAGTTGAAGATTTAAATTATTTGATTAATGATTAATGAAATAAAGAATTTAGAGTAATTAATTAAGTGATTAATTACTTGTTAAAGTAATTAATTAAGAAAGAAATTTAATTAATGAAGTAATCATTAATTAATAGAAATTATTAATTAATTATTAATTAATAATTTAAGAATAATTAATTTGTAATTTAGTTTTAATTACTAAATGTAATTAAAGTAATTAATCAAAGGTGATTAATTAAAAGTAATTAATTAAATGTGATTAATTAATATTAATTAATCAAGTATTTAATTAAAAGTAATTAATCAAGTGTGATTAATTAAAAGTGATTAATTAGTTATGATTAAAGGATAATTAAGGAATAATTATCAGGATAATTAAAGAATAATTAATCAAGGTTGATTAATTTAGAAGGTAATTAAGAGGTAATTACTGAGTATAATTTGGAAGTAATTAATCAGGATGATTAATTAATATGGTAATTAAGTAAGAATTACTTAAAGTAATTAAGTGATAATTAATCAGGGAAGATTAATTAAAATGGATAATTAAGTAATGTTAGTTAATTAATTAATTTGTAATCAATTAATGAATAGTAAAATGGATTGAAGATAATCCAAGTATTTAATTTAAGGATTAATTAAATTAATTAAGTTTGGATAAAACTTGTTTATGAATGATTAATGATTGGATGATATATATCATTGAATGAGTTAATGATTGGATGTTATTGGATGACATTGATTGATGGGTGATGATGTGAATATGCTATATCTGAATGTGATATATATGCTGCTATGTGATATGTATAGATGCATGTGATAATAGATGCTTATCTATCTGTGTTATATGATACATCCATTTATGTTAAGTGATATTTCTAAAATATCTATTGTCTAAATCCCTTAAGTATAACTTGGACATTAAAATGGCGTTTGGTTTCGGTGAGACCGGGATCGGGTTTCCATATTTGGATATCGAAAACCACATCGATTCCAATTAAACGTAGGTCGTTAATCCAAGTGGAGCAAGTGAAGACTCGAGGTGTAAGGGCTATATGTTAGTTTAACTCTGTGGGTGACTCCGTAATGAGTTTGACGGAATAGTGCTTATAGATTCGAGATGGAGATTTAGAGTGCAAGGGCTATGGTCGTTGACTCTGAGGGTGATTCCAAAATGAGTGCAACGAGATAGTGCCTTAGGTTTCGTTCGAACCCGGAACGAACTTGTATGGATTGAATGCTTTCAGAACATTGTCAGGCGGACGATGAGCATTCTATGATAATTGGTCCTATAAGGTAATCGCAGCCTCAAGCCTCATCAACTGGGAATGGCTAAAACAGGGGAGGTGCAGCAAGGCTTCGTGGGTCGCTCCCACTGGAGAGCAAGATACATCCCTGTCTAGAAGTCCCTTTATATTTCGACTGTGTGGGCAGTTGGTCTGCAGCCAACTGCGGGATGGTCTTGTTCGGGACTGTTCAGTAAGGAATGGTCCCGGCCTTGTGTTGCAGGGGAGTGGGAGTACTCCTCGGTACGGTGATCTATTCCACGTACTGTGACGGGCGGTACCCTAGTAGCCCTGCCATTGATGGAAACCCATTTTCCCTACGAGACCCTACGGTTTTGTTTGTATACCTATGTAGCTGGAATTTAATAAATGTAACAATTTCGGCTATTTCATATTTATTTGAAAACCCTAGACACTATTATAATATCACTAGATTTCCTATCAAATGTTTTGGTTAGCGTAAGGTATAAACTTTTCCATGTTTATGTGTGGGAAGTCTTACGTGATACCTTTTCTTTTCAAAGGATTTTCTAAAGTTAAGCAATCTTAAACCGTTTACTCATACCAGACCCCTGTCTGACCCGAGTGTTTATTTTCTGTTTTATTAAACTCTTGGGTACTCATATTATGTATGAGTAGTCAAGTGATTCTGGTTTCCTTGACGAATTCTGGAGGAGCTTTGGAGCAGGAGGCTTCAACGTGTAGATATAGTTAGAGTTTCCGCTGTGTGTTATTCTCCGTTGATGTTCTTGTATTGTATATTAGACAGAAGTGTTATAACTGTCTAAATTGAGATGTTTAGTTGTGTACTCTGATGTATATGATATTATGTATATGTTCTATATTATATTTAAATCGTTCCGCTGTGAGATTCTAATGTGTTGTTTTCTCTTTCTTCTCTTTCTTTTCTTCTTATATCCCTTTCTTTCTTAATTAGTGATGCAATTTTCTGGTGATAGAAAGTCGGGTCGCTACAGTTGGTATCAGAGCATTAGGTTGAGTGAATACCTAGGCTCTGGAGTGGTGTCTATCTTGAGAGAGCGTACTTGTAATTTATATATATATACACACTTATATATAACTACCTAATCTGTTGGGTTATCTGTTCAGATTTTCCAACATAGGTTATAAAGGTAGATAAGGTAGGAGTGTGTGGAACACGACTACCACTAATGGATGAGGTTTATATGTTGTGATTGGAGATGTATCTGTCGAGATTGTAGATCTAATACAGTCTCGAATTAGCTTTGTGAATTGGTGAAAGGATTTCATGGATTCTAGAGGAAGTATTTTCAAGGATTAGAGTATATTCTTGAAGTGTGAGGTTGATTTGCTCTCAAGTGAGCGGGATTTCTAAAAGTTGAATATGTCCGCTGAGGAGAAGCAAGAGGTGGTATCTTGATAGCTTCAGGAAGGAATAGCTGAGTGATGAGATGCAGTTTCCATAGATGGTTCTGAAGATGTTTCTTTTGGAGCCAGATTTAGATGGAGCTAAGAGAACTGTGATGTCTACTGCAATGAAGATTCGAATGTTTAGAGGTTCTCTGGATCTCAAGTAAGGGTGTCTTATCTTTATTGAAGTAGGAGACTAAGGTCGATGAGTTACCCCCATTTCGGACATGGTCTCAATTGTTTTCTTAAGAAGATAAGTGGTTGGTGTTTGGTTTGGAGCCGAATTTCTTTGAGGAGATGTCTACTCATCTCAAGGATCTTTTAGTGGAATTGGGTGATAGTTTTGAGTTTCAGGAGCTTTTGGTTAAGGAAGATCTTTTGGCTCAGTAGTATCATTGAAGTGAAGTTTGGAAGCAATAGCAAGGATCTATTTCTTCGATGATTGTGAAATCTTTGGGATTCTACTATCAGCAGACCAGGCAGATAGGGAAGGCTTATTCTTTTCTTAGGAAGGCTCAGCAGAGCGAGATATCTGTTGGAAGTGATCCATCAGTTTCTGGTAGATAAGCCATTCTTGAAGATTTATCTTGAACAGGAAAACTTGTTCTAGTTAGGGAGACAGTTCTTTGGAATCTGAACTGAGTAGGATCGCAAAAGTGACTTGCGATTAGTTTGGGAATCTTTGAGTATTCTTGGTTTGAGATTGAGGCATCTCAAGTAGAGGTGAAAGCTATGAAAGTAGTCGGAGGTTCTCCAGTTGTTTTTGAAAAAATCAGAAGTTGACCTGAATCGAAAATTGAGATTTCTTATCTTGGATTTCCAAAAGAAATTTTGATGGTTCAACCATGAAGAGGGATGACTCTTAGAGCGAGGAGAATTTGGTGAGGCAGCTCAAGATTCTTTGGAGAAGGATTGATCATCTTATTCTAAGTTAAGATTATGTTGAGATGTTTTGACCAAGTGGAATAGTCACTAAGATTTTATGAGTCGGATGAACTGTGTATGGAGAAATATTGTGCTTGAATTCTTCGATAGCATTCTTATCTGCTCTAGATCAGAGTTAGGCAGTGGAAGCCAGTTGGCAGTTATTCTAGTATGGAGCAACCAGATGTTGCAGCAGAGGATTTCTACAGGAAATTCAAGTATGAAGAAATTTTCTGAATTTGGTAGGCAAGGTTGTCAAGTACAACTATTTGGCTATTCAGATATGAGATATAGGTTTGAAAACCATTGATGCTTGTGGTATAGAGTTGTATTTTGGATTTCAGCAAATAATTTTTGGAAAGCCATTTTGTTGAGTAGAACCTGGAGATTTGGTTTGAGTTGGTCCTGTTGTTTCTTGAAGCAATCGGCAAGGGTTAGGTTGATCAGGAATATTGGAGGTGACTCAGGGCATCTGAAGGGTTATGCAGTTAAGAATTGAGGAGATTTGGAATGTGAAGCTAGAATTTGGATATTGTTTTAGTTTTATCCAATCAAAGGAGATATAAGATCTGGTAAAACTGGGGAGTTCGCTCTGGAGGTATTTTGAGTTTTCCTGTGTTCTCTAGAAATTAGATTTTAATCTACAGGATTTAATTGCCAGTCCGGATAGCTGGAAATTCATTGTATTTCACATATCTCTGAGGAATATGTGTATGATCCTTTGAGTGATAGAATCAGCAGTTCAGAAGGATCTGGTAGTTAAGCTGGTTTTGAGTTTAGTCTGATATCTTGTTCAGATTTGAAGAATCAGATGAGGGAGTTCTTGGTTTTAATAGTGTAGTTACTTGAGATTTTGTAGAGCGAGTATTCCAGTATAGGTATCTGGAAAACTCTTGATAATATTAGGAAGTTCTATTCAGAATTTTTCTGGATAGATAAAATTATTTGTTTGAATTGGTTGCTATGATTGATTTTGTGATTTGCTGTTTAAAATTTAAATTCTTCAGCTAGGTTATTAAATTATCTTTGCTTTTAAATTTCGGGGACGAAATTCTTTTAAGGGGGGAGGAATGTAACGACCCGGAATTTTGAGCAATATCAATTTAATAATCTTTGATAATAATTAAATTGATTTGATCATTTTATATTATAAATTGACAAGTTAAGATTATTTCAAAGGCTGAAAATAATAATTTGTTAATGTCTATTAATATTTTCTTTGCAATATGAATAGGCAAGATTTAAATTCTTTTGAAAATTTATAATAATTTGGTTTGGAAATATTTAGTTTGGTAAATAAGAAGTTTTTAATGTAATAAAACTTTATATTCAAATTGTAATATATATAAATGTATATATTGTGATTTGAGATTTGTTTTAAAATTTAATACAGTAATTTTCAAATTTAATATTAAAATGTTTTTCTATTTGAAATGTGTATATATATTTGTATATATATATATATATATATGAAATAGGAAAATTATTAATTTAGATTTAACAAGAGTTTTTTTCAAACTTTAATATATATATATATATATATAGTTTTGAAATTTGAAATGTTAATTTGATTTAATATTTTTGAAATGATATTTGAAGTTTAAATTTTTATAACAAGGTTAATTATTATTATAAACATAAAGTTTAATTTGAGTTAGATAAGATTTAAATTTTAAATTTCATTTGCTTAATATCTTTTCATTTTAATTTTAGTACAAGATAAATTTGTTTTAAAATTTTAAGAGTTAAATTAAAATAGATATTTTAAACATATAAACATTAAATTGAATCAAAATATAAGTTACATGAATTCATATGAATATTTATTAAAGGATAGTATACACATTTTTCTTTTTAATCATATGAATATTACATAAATATATTTTATATAAATTATTAAGAAGAAAATAACATTTAAACATTAAAAACCACATGTAAGAATATTAATGTATGTTAAAAACACTTGTAATCATATATGTATAGGTGTAAGTAAATTAGAGTTTCATTGTGACAAATGTCTTCCTCTCTCTAATAATAAAATTTAAAATCTAATTGTGAAATAAAAGATGAGTTTTATTTTCAGCAAATTATTTTCTCCTTTCAGCAATTTATTGCAAAACAATGATGGATAGAAATCTGGAAAAAAAAATGCTAGTCAAAAACAAAGTTGAGAAAAAAGAGAGAAAAAAGGAAATCTGTAGAAAACCTGTAACAAGAATGAGATGCTGGGAATTTCAATCAACAATGAAAGATCATCTTCAAATTTATCAAGCAACTCAGTAATCAACTGCAACTAGATTGATTTCATCATGCAACTCAGGTTCATCAAGCAATAAAATTCAACATGCAGATGGATTTAAAAGCCTGGAAAGGAAAAAAATGCGGTTCTGTCTTCCACCTAATTACAGGTGAGTAAATAAATCTTTTAAAAACAGTTTGAACATTTGATTCAACTTGTTTCTATGATCGAATAACATGGTGTTGATGGAATATTAGATTTAAAATTTGATGCATGTTTAAACTTTGTATATTGATTATCTGTAACATTATAAAGAAATGTCACTGTGTTTATAACACAGTTTCAATATTTTATAATAAAATTCGGTATCTAAATTTTTGATTTGAATTGGCCTATAAGTTGTAAACAATAGTTGTGTAGAATCATGCTATCTTCCTTTTAAAATAATTATAGGTTTTTAAAATGGGTATTTAGTTCAGAATTTAGAGATTTGCAGTAAAATTTAAATATGGGTCAAAACGAATCGAATCAATTTTTGAGTTTGAACTACCTAATTGATTTCGTAAGGCCAAATTATGATTTTTGGAATTGGAATCATGATTTTTAGAGGCTGATTTCGAGGGCAATTCGTAGTTGATCGGAAATGGAAGTTTGACCATTTTCCGGCATCACAGTAACTAGGGGGGTCGTGTTGGTGTGTGGAGATAGAGGGGCCTGTGGTGGTCTCTGGAAAAATACAGTGGGGGTCGGTCGATGGCCATGGTGGCGGCGGGAGGCAATTGAATTCTGGTGCCCTAATTTTATCAGAGTATGGAACCATGGTGATTTCATCACCACTTAGATAATCGAGTGTAGCAGGTTTTGGGTTTATGGATGTAGGGATGGTGACGAGTTCACGGCTGAAGGTGGTGGCACTCAAGGTGGTCAGATTGGCGAAGGGAACTCGATGGCAGTGATGATGGGTGATATTGCTTCAGGCAATTTGGGGTTGGATGGCTCGTATTTCGAATCTCGATCATATTTAAGTTTCTGGGTTTCGCGTTAGGACGTTGTGGTCGAGGGTGACTTATCGGAGTCGTGACGATGATCGCTGGTGGAAGGATGGGCGGTGCATGATGCACGGTGCAAAGTGTATCAGGACGTTTTAGTTTCTGGTGGAAGAAAGGATCGTCTCGGGCATGTGTTCGAGGAATTCGAGTTTTACTCGAAGCAGGTGCAGGGTTTGGGGGATACTCGGGTTGATGCGAGATTTTGTGTGGGTTACTCGTGTTTGTTTTGGGTTGAGCTCGAAGCTGGTTGGGGTGGATTAGCTTGGAGTAACGTGTGTTAACTCGGGGTATTCGCGGGGATTCCAGTGGATTTACTCGAGTTTGTAATGCAGTTTTGGTTTGCTGCAGAGTTTTAAAATATAAAGCAACGTTTAAAGACTTTGAAAGCAAGAGGAATTTGATTTTTAGATTTAATTAAAGTTTATAAAAATATAAACAAGTTTTCTCTTATAAACTAATTTGGTTCCAAAGTTAAGTTTTAATAAATTTTTATATTTTGAAACATAAAGGTTTTAAAAATGAAATAAGTGAATTTTATTATAAGTATTATATTTTATTTAATCACTTTGGAAAGTCCAAACATTTTAATTTGAATGTTTCAATGGTTTTAATTAAAATTAATTTCTAAAGTATTTTATTTTAATTAAATTAAATAATTAAGATTTAGAGATCAATTAAAAATCAGGATTATTTTTAGTAATCTAGAATTTGAATTAATTAAAGATAAACACATTGTAAAGATAATTGAGATAATTAAATTATTTTTAATTATCAAGTTGTATTGGTTAATAAATGATTTAATTAAGATAATGGTTTATTAATTAAGAATCTTTTAATATAGTAGATCAAGAATCATTTAATTAATTTAAATGATTAAGTGAAATAAATTAATTAATTAAATAATTAATTAGTGATTAATTAAGATAATCACTTATGAGTTAATTTATTATAATTCCTTGGTGAAGTAATTAAGTTGTTAATTACAGAAGGTAATTAAGTAAAGGATAATTACTTTATGAAAAGTAATTAAGTAATGTGATTAAGGGTTAATCACTTTAGTTATTAATTAAAGAATTAATTAATAATTAGTTGAAGATTTAAATTATTTGATTAATGATTAATGAAATAAAGAATTTAGAGTAATTAATTAAGTGATTAATTACTTGTTAAAGTAATTAATTAAGAAAGAAATTTAATTAATGAAGTAATCATTAATTAATAGAAATAATTAATTAATTATTAATTAGTAATTTAAGAATAATTAATTTATAATTTAGTTTTAATTACTAAATGTAATTAAAGTAATTAATCAAAGGTGATTAATTAAAAGTAATTAATTAAATATGATTAATTAAAAGTAAGAATTTAATTAAAAGTAATTAATCAAGTGTGATTAATTAAAAGTAATTAATCAGTTATGATTAAAGGATAATTAAGGAATAATTATCAGGATAATTAAAGAATAATTAATCAAGGTTGATTAATTTAGAAGGTAATTAAGAGGTAATTACTTAGTATAATTTGAAAGTAATTAATCAGGATGATTAATTAATATGGTAATTAAGTAAGAATTACTTAAAGTAACTAAGTGATAATTAATCAGGGAAGATTAATTAAAATGGATAATTAAGTAAAGTTAGTTAATTAATTAATTTGTAATTAATTAATGAATAGTAAAATGGATTGAAGGTAATCCAAGTATTTAATTTAAGGATTAATTAAATTAATTAAGTTTGGATAAAATTTGTTTATGAATGATTAATGATTGGATGATATATATCATTGAATGAGTTAATGATTGGATGTTATTGGATGACATTGATTGATGGGTGATGATGTGAATATGCTATATCTGAATGTGATATATATGCTGCTATGTGATATGTATAGATGCATGTGATAATAGATGCTTATCTATCTGTGTTATATGATACATCCATTTATGTTAAGTGATATTTCTGAAATATCTACTGTCTAAATCCCTTAAGTATAACTTGGACATTAAAATGGCGTTTGGTTTCGGTGAGACCAGGATCGGGTTTCCATAATTGGATATCCGAAAACCACATCGATTCCAATTAAACGTAGGTCGTTAATCCAAGTGGAGCAATTGAAGACTCGAGGTGTAAGGGCTATACGTCAGTTTAACTCTGTGGGTGATTCCGTAATGAGCTTGACGGAATATTGCTTATAGATTCGAGATGGAGATTTAGAGTGCAAGGGCTATGGTCGTTGACTCTGAGGGTGATTCCAAAATGAGTGCAATGAGATAGTGCCTTCGGTTTCGTTCGAACCCAGAACGAACTTGTATGGATTGAATGCTTTCAGAACATCGTCAGGCAGACGATGAGCATTCTAAGATAATTGGTCCTATAAAGGTAATCGTAGCCTCAAGCCTCATCAACCGGGAATGGCTAAAACAGGGGAGGTGCAGCAAGGCTTCGTGGGTCGCTCCCACTGGAGAGCAAGATACATCCCTGTCTAGAAGCCCCTTTATATTTCGGCTGTGTGGGCAGTTGGTCTGCAGCCAACTGCGGGGTGGTCTTGTTCGGGACTGTTCAGTAAGGAATGGTCCCGGCCTTGTGTTGCAGGGGAGTGGGAGTACTCCTCGGTACGGTGATCTAGGCCACGTACTTTGACGGGCGGTACCCCATTAGCCCTGCCATTGATGGAAACTCATTTTCCCTACGAGACTCTACGGTTTTGTTTGTATACCTATGTAGCTGGAATTTAATAAATGTAACAATTTCGGCTATTTCATATTTATTTGAAAACCCTAGACATTATTATAATATCACTGGATTTTCTATCAAATGTTTTGGTTAGCGTAAGGTAAAAACTTTTCCATGTTTATGTGTGGGAAGTCTTACGTGATACCTTTTCTTTTCAAAGGATTTTCTAAAGTTAAGCAATCTTAAACCGTTTACTCACACCAGACCCCTGTCTGACCTGAGTGTTTATTTTCTGTTTTATTAAACTCTTGGGTACTCATATTATGTATGAGTATTCAAGTGATTCAGGTTTTCTTGACGAATTCTGGAGGAGCTTTGGAGCAGGAGGCTTCAGCGTGTAGATATAGTTAGAGTTTCCGCTGTGTGTTATTCTGTGTTGATGTTCTTGTATTGTATATTAGACAGAAGTGTTATAACTGTCTAAATTGAGATGTTTAGTTGTGTACTCTGATGTATATGATACTATGTATATGTTCTATATTATATTTAAATCGTTCCGCTGTGAGATTCTGATGTGTTGTTTTCTCTTTCTTCTCTTTCTTTTCTTCTTCTATCCCTTTCTTTCTTAATTAGTGATGCGATTTTCTGGTGATAGAAAGCCGGGTCGCTACAACAATTATAACCAATTTAACTTTACTATTATTTCAATTGATTGAAATTACATTAGAATAGTTGTTAATAAAATTCAAACAATAATATTAAATTATATTCTGATTATTTTTCCCATTAATAAATCATAAATTTTTATTTCTCACAATATTAAATTCCAAAATCTTACAAAATTTAATATTTTTAATTATCAAAAACATGGATCGTTACAATTTCCCCCACTCAAAACTTTTCATCTCCGAAAAGGAACAAGAAAGAATATAGAGGTTTGTTCAGTTAGAAAATTTTCATCGTACAAGGGTAATAAATAAACTACCAAGTGTATCTTACGCTCAACAGCCTTACATTATTACTTAATAGATTATTCATACAACCTCAAACAAATCAACGTATCATTTCCCAAACATCCCATAAGCCAAAAACATAGAAATTTAAATATTATTTAAGTTTATTCTATTGGTTTCATTTCTCGTCATTTACTTTTCATTTAATTTCATTCATTCATACAATGTCATTTTTTTATTAATTTTCATTCATTTACTTACAAAATTATTTTCTAATCAATTGTTTAGAACATCAATGAATAAAATTTTAAAGTATTACAAAATTTTCTTGTAGTTTAATTCCCATTAGTTATTACGTATAACTTGATTTCAATTTAATATTAGTATTCATTAATGAATCATTTCAACTTAAGTTCCTTAACTTCTTAATTTACATTCATCCTTTCTTATATATTATCATTGAACATTAAATCTATTTCTATGTCATTTCAGCATTTTCTAAAGTTATAATCTTTTACTTTACATAGTATTTTAATTTACAATTCACTTTAATTATCAATAACCACAAATCGTTGACTTAATTTTATAACGTTCTTATACATCTTAATTTTCATTTATAAATATATCTTCATTTTGAAGAACTTTTGTTATTAAGCATTTACTTGTATAACATTCTATTACATATCCATATCAACATTTCGACTTTTAAACATTTCTGGTAAGTTATATATATGTGTTTAGAATGTATTGAGTGTTATACAAATCATCTTGTTCATTTTAGTTAACAAAATATTCAATAGTTTATATCTTCTTAATTTTCATTATCTTTTAATTTATAAGTTACAAATCTCCAATTTCTTTACAGTTTCATTAAACACTTAGCTTCTAATTTCTTATTTCTCATTTTAGAAGTTTCTAACTACTAAAATTTCACTTTATTTCCACCACTAAAAATCATTCATTGCAGGAACTTAAGAATTCAAATGTCGGATTCCATTTCAAATCATCTTGAAATAATATATATATATATATATATATATATATATATACACTCATATCTTTTATGTATAAATAAATCATATTTAGAAATTTAAAATTAAGATTTGTTTATCAAAACAAATGTGTAGCAAAGCTACTATAGTGGTCTTCCCACTTTGAAACTCGAAAATGGACGTCGATGATGCCGCAATCATCACCGGAATTATTTTCCAGCGACAGGAGAGGGGAGTACAGAACTTAATTCCTTTTCAAAATTCTTTTAAGACATTTCTTTCAAATAAATATTTCTATCAAAATTCTTCCAAGAAAACTAATATTATCTTTCCAAAATCTTTTGAAAACCAATTTCAAAACCCCAGAATTTAAGTTCTCAAATTTTCAATTAAATTCATTTAATTTATAAATCATATTTATAAACCATATTTATAAACTTACTTTTCTTATACCATACAATAGTCAATAGTTTTAAGGACCTTGACTATCCAAACAATGAATGACAATAATTGAATATTATTATTTCCTTATAACCAACACACCGAATAATAAAATAAATTTATGAAAAGTTATATATATACACAAAATATAATAGTAGGTAAAATTATTTCATTTACCTATATTTCAAAACAATATTGTGTCAGTCTACCCTATTAGGTGTTTAGAAATCTCTATTGATGCCATGGCATCCCATGCTCCAACCAAAATTTACAAATACTCAACAGAAAAAATTGCACAATACAAATTTTTTTTATAGCACTAACAAATACGCTCTCTCATATATATACACTTAGACTCATTCTAGGGTATTAGTAACCTAATCTCTGATGAGTTTAAACCCCAACGGGCTAAGGTATCTCCAAACCAAAATCTCTGATACCAACTGTGATGACCCACCTTTTTGGACAATTTAAATTAACAATAAACCACACATGTCTAACTCAAACCATTCAAAAAGGAGGATATTTAATGGGGTAAATAAGAAAATAAGAGAAAAGACGGAAAACAAAATTCAAAATCTCATAGCGGAATGACAAAATATAATAATCAAATATATAGTTCATGAAGATGTTTTACAAACACCATTTGATTGCACTTTTACAATACAATCAAAGTTATACATACAGCAAGTATAATAGGATAATGCAGCGAAATAACATGATGCACTGGAATAAATATAATAAATAGTACACCAATCTCCACCTTCATCGTCCCAAAATAAAACAGTCTTTGATACGGTGAAAAGCTCAGACTGACCCGAGCATAATAAAAAAACAAAAGACTCAGATCAGGACTAAAATATTCTCATATAAGTCAAATCAATATCACATGGAAAATGCATGTAATGGCGTCAGAGATGTTATGGGATTTTCATTTCCTATCCGGTGTATGACGCGAGTACATGTTACGGGATTTTTCCATCTCTTAAGGATCCATCAACCTATCCATATGTAGTAGTATACACTATAAATGTAGTGTCTATCAGAAAGTATAATATTAAAAATAGCATTAAGGCATCACCCATATCCACTTTAACACCTTTTATACAAACATCGTAGTCTATACAGTACTATAACTCCATCGTAAACTAGTGGGCTATCAGGAAGCGCTCCATAGGCACGACACAAACCAAAATCGTAGTGGGCTCGATAAGGCATATGACAAGGCACGCGAGGCAATGCCTAAGGTAGGATTCTACCATTTTGCAGAACCAGGCTGGTTGTAACACATAGTTGCAGCTACCACCCACCTCAAAAACAACACTCCCATAATCAAATCGAGGGTGGCCAACAATCAATTATAAAGTAACAGATACGGTATCGGAGAAGCGTGCCCGATAAGAGGAGCGACCTCACTTGGCCGGGTTATGGCTCCTGTTTTAGTCATATCAAGCCAACTCGAAGGTCAGGGCTACGTTCTTACCTCATACCAGTAGCATTCGCCAAACCAACCTACTTCATTCTGGATTCTCCACCACATATACAGTTGTTAAAGTGGTTTCGGAATTGGCAGAGAGTATGAAAATATCCGACCCTGGTCTCTTTAGCAACCGAACGCTTATTTCACACCATGGTCATTTTATAAAATATTTTAAATAATAAATACAAAAAATAGTTTTTATCTTCATATCAAGATATTCATAAACTTATTAAAAAAGTATAAATATTTTCATAAATGCAGAGGAAGATTTCTTTCAATCAATTTTGAATTTTTTTTATAAATCTCTCTTAAATTATTTATAAACTATTTATATGCTTTAGAACCATTTATAAAGCTATTTATAAATTCTAAAACAGTTTACAACTCTTTCTCTTTTATAAACCTCTATGCAAATTCCTTTAAAATACTTCCAAGTCCCTTTATACAAGTTCTTTATAAAATCCTTTTTATAAAACCATTATAAAAATCTCTTATAAAAATCTTTTATAAAATCCCTTACAAACATTTATAAATTCCATACAAAACCTTTTACAAAATTCCAAAATCTTTTACAAAATCTTTTATCTATAAAAGTTATTATAAAAATCTATATTCGTCATCTTAAATTTTAAATAAATCGTCAAAACTATATTAAATATTTTATTAAATTAATTTTTTTAAGTGTTTTTATTATTTTACATTATTTAAATTATATATTTTAAACTAAATAAAATTATGAGTTAAAATCTTAAAACTTAAATTTTTAAAACTTATATTAACTAAAATATAAATTTAAAGAAAACCCTTAAATTAAATTTTAAAATCAAATTTATTAAACCAATTCATACTTTATAATTTTGGAAAATAATTTAAAATCGACCAACGGTGTCCGTATATAATTTTCTATCCTATGGCCAATTAATAGTAAATTTTAAATTCAGGGACGGATATATATCATTTCAATCCAAATCACGTGTCACAGGTATATATCATTTCAACCTATTTCTTAATTTATTTAATTTCAGAATTATTTGATGCCCATAATATCCAGGGTGAATAACAGGAATAAATCAGCATAAAACATCTAGGGTAAATAACAAGAATAGATCAGCATAAACAAACATCCAAACGTCTAACATATCAGTCATTAGGCATCCATCGCAATTAACATTCAAAACAGTTTGTCCGCATCGGGTGATGGAGTTCTGTTCTGATTTGATTCTTGGATTTTCTGGTGTTGAGCCTGGTAGAGAGAAGATTCCAGGGTAGAGGATTTTTGTGAGCAATCAGAATTGATTGGTTCTAGTTTTCTAAATGGATTTCAGTTGTAGTATTTGTGAACAAGTCGGATATGTCATTGTGTTTCTATTTAATGGACAATTTTTCTAGATGAGTTGATCAAGTTAGTGCTTGTGTTCATCAGAAGCTTTCTCATCTTCTTCGGATCAGAGTTGTGTAGCGGAAGCATGGTGGTAGTTATTCCAGAATAGAAACAACTCGGATTCATCGAAGGATTTGTGTTTTGTTGGATTTAAGGTTTTCTTCAGGAAGTTCTTTCGGGATCTGAAGACTTGGATGTCAGGAGCATCTGTTCTGTTTCTCGGATAGGAGAAGCTAGTTTGAAGTTCATGATGCTTGTATAATAGATTGGTGTTTTGGATTTCGATGGATTTTGGGAGAATCATCTTGTTGAGTAGAATCAGGAGGTCATCTCATTCTTGATCCAGCTTTGATTTGAGAAGCATCTGTGAAGTTTGGTTGATCAGGAAGATAAAGGGCAGTCCAGGATCAGCGGAGGTTGTGGTCGAGAGACAAAGAGATTCGGAATTCGAAGTCGGTGATTTAATTCTTGGATAAGTTTTCCCTGATCATGAGAGTGATGAGATTGGATATGATGGGAAGCTAGCTCAAGAGTGTATGGGAATCTTTCTGTATTCTCTTAAGGATAAGTGGTTGAGCCATCACTGGTTTAGAACCAGCAGATCATGGAGATTTGGAGGTTGATCGGATTGTCTGTAATCCGGTATCCTGTTTAGATTGTAGATCTGATTTATAGGAGTTCTAGATCTGAATAGAGCAGCTAGTTTAGATTCTATAGAGCGAGTAACCTGGTGTTTGTACCTGGGAAACTCAAGGAAATTCTGTCCGGAATTTTGTCTGGATAGTTAGAATTGATTGTTTGAATTGGATGTTATGGTTTCTAGTATGGTTGATAGCATTTGTTGCTATTTTAAAATTAAAATCTGTATGGAATTATTAAATTATCTTTGCTTTTAATTTCGGGGGCGAATTCTTTAAGGGGGGAGGAATGTGATGTCCCAGGATTTTGGCAATACTTATTTAATAATTTCCATTTATAATTTATTTTAAAATATGTTATGTTGATTTAAAAATCTAATTTAACCAATATTATATATTCAAAACTAATAATTAATCTAATTTAACAAATGTTATCTTTTCAAAAACTCAATAATAATGATAATTTAATTTGAAATGTTTATTCTTTTCAAATTATAATAATAATATGTATGTGTAATTAATAATAATTGATCTTTTTAAGTTGATAAAAAAATATTCTATTTGTAATATATATATGTATACGTTGTAATAAGGAAATTGTTTCAATTTAAATTTAATAAAAATATTTTCAAATTATAATATATATGTTTATATATTGTGATTTGGAGTTTTGTTTTAAAATTCAAATAATTTCTAAAGCTGATATTTAAGATGTTCTATTTGTAATGAATATTTATATTTGGATATTTATTGTAAATAGAAAATTATGGATTAAACCTAAATAGAAAAATATGTTTTCAAAATTTTAATATGCATAAGTTTTTACAGTGATTTGGAAGTTTTTGATTTGGTTTAATAAAAATGTTTCTCAAAAGCAATTTAAAATTTATTTTTATTGATAAAACACTTAAAGGAAAATTTACTTTTATTAAAAGAATGATAGTTTGAAAATAGTATATTGTTATAAAGTTTAAATTGTTTTCTTTTAAATTGGTTTTTGAAAATAAATTTAGTTTTTATCAATGTTAGTAATAATAACTTTAGCTTAAACTTTTAAAATAAAATTTAAATAAATGTTACTTTCTTTTAAACTTATCTTTAGGAAGTAAGTTTTAAATAATTATAAATTTAACACAAAGGTATAAATACATTTCATAAGTTATATATATATAACATGAGTATTAAATTAATATTGTAATTAAGGTTTAATTCATTTTTAAACAAGTAATTAATGTAATAAATCACCTCTTTAAACACATGGCATCATGAGAAATTAGAAAATACACTTGTTTACAAAATAATAAAAGGGCTTGACATTTGTTAATACAATGGTTCTTTCTTGTAACCAGTGGCAAGCCTTTATTTTAAAAAGGAAAGTTTTGTTTTTAATTAGGTTTAAAGAAAAGATCTGTGTTTATTTTCTTCAGCTAAGATCATTCTGTAATTTTTCTTCAACCAGAATAAAAAGGAAAAAAAACAAATGCAAGAAGATTCAAAACTGGAACCTGAAAACAAATTCAACCTGTAAAGAAATCTGAAGCTATGATTCAATTCAGATCCAAGTATTCAACCTGAAAATATGATTTCAAGCTCACCTGGAATCTACAGCAATCAACAGCAAACTTCAACAAGCAAAATTCAATGTTTTAACAGCAAGTTAAAATGCAAAAGCAAATTCAAATTCCAGAAAATGAAAATGCAGTGTTCTCTGTTTATAAACTAGGTGAGTAAATCTTTTTTTAAAACAGTTTTAATCTTTTATTTGTTGATTTGTGAAATGTTTAAAATTGTATCTATGCTTTCATGTTGAATATGATGATGTTAAATCATGTTGTTGCTTAGAATTACCATCTTAAATCTGATTTATGCTGTACAATCTTGAATACATATCTGTATACGAACATTTTGGAGTTCTCTGTAAAAACCGTTGCAAGATCAACTACAGTAGCTCAAAGTTCCCTGTATAATCACAATTAAACATTGATTATTGATGGAAAGATGCTAATAACATGTTATTCTTGGTTTTCAAATTTATTTCAAGTGAATGTATTTGAAAAGTACTCTGTAAATTATGAATATACAGTTGACATTCAAAAATGAGAAAATTCAAGTTTGATGAATTTCAAATTCACTTAGTTAATCTGAATCATACTATCGAAATATGAATTTTAATGTAAAACTTGTAATTTATAATATAGTATTCAGAGAGAAATTGAGGGTTTTAAGTATTTGGGATTTCGGTCGATTCCTGTTGATGGGAGTTGAGTTGGATGGTGAGCTTCGACATGGAGGTGGTCACGGTGACGGGTGACTTGGGAAAAATAGTGGAGGATTTTTATGGTGTTCGTGGTGATCAGGAGATGGCATAGTAGGGTTTTGGTGTTCGTTTTTGACTTGATCGGATTTGAGTGAGATGCGTCGTTGTCATTGATTTCTGGCAAATCGCGTGAGGGGGAATGGGATCGCGTGATCGAGACGCGTGAGTGGGTAACGTGGTAGGATCTCCGGCATTGGGGTTCGCCGTTGACGGCGAATTTTTGGGTTCTAGTTTTCTTCCAGGTTGCGACTGTAGCCTTTTTTTTTGATTCGTAGGCCTTTCCTTCGATTTTGAGGGCCGAGATGGTTGAATAGGTCAAAGGCGACTTGGTAAGGGCTGCGACGTTGATCGCCTCCGACCATGGCCGGCGTGCACGTGCACAAGGTCGAAGTGTGCATCTGGAATTTGGTGTTCTGCTGTTGTTTTCGTGGAAGGAAATTTGCCCAAGGGTTTTCGTTGTTTTGCTCGAGTTTGGTCTTGTGTTCGATCGAGTGCAACTCGAAGTTGTGTAGGAGGAGAGTCGCGTGTGTTCGGGTTTAGAGTCTTGGTTACAGGGATTATACCCTGTTCAAATTTTAACTGCAAAGTGATATTTCTAAAGTTTAAAACCAATCAGATTTTGAAACAAAGTTTTAAAATAGTTTTTAATATGTTTGAAATATTTTAATTTAAATCTTTGTGTTTTAACAAGTTAAATTAAATTTGTTTTTTTAAAATAGTTAGTTTGTTTTATAGTTTAGTATTAACCGGATTATTAAACTTTATAAAATGAAGTTTCAAGTTGGAAGCAAATTGATGTTTGAACAAAGTGTTTTAAAATTTGTTGTATAAAGAATGAATGTTTGTTCTTAAAAGCATTTTTGTTTTAAAGTTTGGATTTTTAAAGTGTAAACTTTTGTTTTGAATAGTTTGTTTTCAGTTTTATTTTGTTAATGATATAATAATGTTTCAAATAAAATTGATTTAAAATTGTGATTTAGTAAGGTATTTAACTTAGGTAAATTAAAAGTTAATGATAAATTAAAGATGATGTTTTAGAGTAAACCAATTTCTAGTTCTTGAATTTAAAATTTAATTTTTAAAATGATTGATTAAAGTTAATGGAGTATGGTTTATATTAATCAAGTTTTTGATTATAAAGGTAATTAAAGTAAATTACTTAATTATCTTAAATTGGTTAATATAAATAATTAAATTAAGCTAAATTAGTTGTGTAATTAATTAAGTATAATTAATTACTTAATTAGAAATTAATTTAATTAAGGTTAATTAATTAAGAAATAATTAGTTAATAAGTAATTAAGAAGTTAATTACTTAATTATTAAGACAAATTATTTAAACATAATTACTTAATGAAGTAATTAAAGTAATTAATTACTCAGAGTAATTAATTAAGTTATGGTGGATAATTTTTAGTTAATTAATTAAGTTTAATTAATAAAAAAGAATTACTTAATGATGGGATTAACTATAATTACTTAATGTAATTAAAGATGTGTAATTACTTAGTGATGTAATTTATGAATAATTACTGAATGTAATTAATTAAGGAAATTACTAGATGGATAGTAATTAAAGAGGTATAATTACTTAAGGGAAGTAATTAAGGAATAATTACCCAGTGTAATTAAAGGATTGATTAATGAAATTAATCAAGGTGGTTGTTTAATTGGTGAAGTAATTAAGGGAAATTAATTACTGATTGTGATTAATCAGGTTTGATTAATAATTGTAATCAAGTTTATAATTAACAATTAAATGTAATTGTGAGAACAATTGATTTATAAAGTAATTAGAGGGTCATTAATTTATGTAATTAATGAATAATTAATTGTTTAATTTGATTTATAAATGTGATTAATTATAAGATAATTAATCAATGAAGTAAGAAAAAAAGAATTAATTAATTAATGAAATTAATTAAGGATTTAATTAAGGATTTTTGTAATTAATTATTGTTGATTAATTAATTAGGAATTAATTAATTAGGAATTAATTAATTAGGAATTAATTAAGATTAATTAATGATTAAAGATAAATTAATCTGTGTAATTAATTTAAAGGCTAATTACATAGTGTAATTAAAGAATAACTAATCTTGGTGATTTATAAAAAATATGATTAAAGGTTAATTAATCTGTAATTGGAGATTAATTAATTGGATTATGAAGATGATTAATGAGTGATTAATTAATTAATTGTAATTAATTAGTGATTGGTTAAGCAGGATTAGTTTTTTAATTCTCAAGTAATTAATTTAATTTAAGATGATTAAATTAATTATAAAGGAATTTATGATGCCTGTTTGTGTATGATTTTTTGTGGAATATCTGAATTGGTTGATATCTACTGGATGATATGTTGTGATATTCTGTGGTATGATATTTGATATATCAATGATAATTGTGTGATATTTATCTATAAGTGATGCTGTGTGAATTCAATATGTTTAAATTGAATTAATTTTTTAAACTTAAATCACTTGGACATTAAGATGGCGTTTGGATTCGATGAGACCGGGATCGGGTTTACAAATTTGGAATTCCGAAAACCACTTCGATCCAAGTTAAATGTTAGGTCGTGAATCCAAGGGGGAGTGCAAGTGAAGACTTGAGGTGTAAGAACTATTCGTCAGTATAACTCTGGGGGTGATTCCGAGATGAGTTTGACGAAAATAGTACTTACAGGTTAGAGATGATGATTCAGAGTGCAAGGGCTATGGTCGTTAACTCTGAGGGTGATTCCAAAATGAGTGTAAGGAGATAGTGCTTTCGGTTTCGTTCGAACCCGGAACGAACTTGTATGGATTGAATTCTTTCAGAACATCGTAGGTGGACGATGAGCATTCTAAGATAGATGTGTTCTATAAAGGTAATCGTAGCCTTAAGCCTCATCAACCGGGAATGGCTAAAATAGGGGAGGTGCAGCAAGGCTAAGTGGGTCATGCCCAAGCAGGACGAGATTTACCCCTGTCTAGAGGTCCCTTTTATTATTTCTGCTGTGTGGGCGGTTGATCATGACAACTGCCGGGGTGGTCTTGTTCGGGACTGTCCGGTAAGGGATGGTTCCGGGTTTGTGTTGCAGGGGAGTTAGGGTGGCTCCTCGGTACGGTGATCTAGGACACGAACTGTGACGGACGGTACCCCAGTAGCCCTGCTATTGATGGAAACCCATTCTTCCTACGAGGCCTTACGGTTTTGTTTGTATTACCCACTTTTATGGCTAGTAGCTGGAATTTAATAGATGTAACAATTTCGGCTATTTCTTATTTACTTGAAAACCCTAGACCCTATTATAATATCACTGGATTTCCTATAAAATGTTTTGGTTAGCGTAAGGTAAAAACTTACCCATGTTTATTTGTGAGGAGTCTTACATGATACCTTTGTTTTCAACGGATTTTCAAACATAAGCAGCTTTTAACCATTTATTCACACCAGACCCCTGTCTGACCCGAGTGCTTATTTTCTGTTTTATTAAACTCTTGGGTACTCATATTACGTATGAGTAGTCAAGTGATTCAGGTTTTCTTTGATGGTTTCTGGGGGAGATATGGAGCAGGTGGCTTCAGTGTGTAGATATATATATAGAGAGAGAGTTTTCCGCTGTGCTTGAGTTGTTTCTGTTTCTGTGATGTACTTGAGTTGTAATATCTAGACAGGTGTTATAACTGTCTAGTTTGTTTTGTATGAGCTGTATAACTCTGATGTATATGTTACAATGTAATATTTTATTTGATTAATATAATTTATTTGTTCCGCTATGAGGTTCTGATGTTGTTGGCTCTTTCTTTTCTATCTTTTCTCTTTTCTGTCCCTTTCTTTCTTCTTAATGATACGTCTTTCTGTGTTATGAAAGGCGGGTTATTTCAAAAGAGCCTGATTAAAGTCTACACCAGAGAATCGGGGAATCGATACTAGTTCGGAAATAAAGTTGTGTATTCGAATAGGAGATCGAATAAGATATTTCATATGGATGACCTGTGTATATTATATGAAATTAAATTTAAAGATAAATGCTATAGGCAAACTTTTGTTTGGGTAATTTCGAGGACGAAATTCATTTAAGTATGGGAGAATGTAATGACCCGTAATTTCGCTACTTCGAAAATGAGAGATTTCGTTTGTTTTAAATTTAAAAAAGTTTAAAACTTAAATAAACAAGTTATATATAATAGATAATAATAGAGAAATTATTTATTCTTATAGTTGATAATTTAAAAAGTATAAATTTGGATTTTAGAACAAATCAACAAAAGTTAAGTTTTGTTAAAAATAAATAAATGCTTAAATAAATAGGTTTAAATGTTTATTTAAAAAGATAAATCTTATTGAAAACATCTAATAAAGATAATAAAAGTATATCAAAAGATTTAAAAGTATATTAATAATTATTTTACAAAAACAACCAAATTTCGTCGCATTTTGTCATTTTTACATACACCGTAATTAGAGATTTTGATATTATTTAAATATGATTTTAAAATATAAAGAGACGTGTTTTAATTTATTTAAAGAAGTAAAAAGTTCATTTTTAAATTTGGTTTACATAATAAATAGTTTAACTAAAACGTCAAAATGTGACCGTAAAACATTTTGTCGAAAAACAAAATTTTGCCGATTAAAAGTTGTCGCAACGTCATTGTACCTTTATTTTATTGTATAGGAACATATATTCAAATAGTATAAGTATTAGTTAATTCATTAATCAAGTTTACTTTTACTAAACAAGGTTAGAAACTTCTAGAAAACAATTAAGAAAAAGTAAGCACAAAAAGACAAAAATGTCATTTCAAAGCAAAAGTAAACCATTAAATTAAAGAAACATAATTATTACTTACTTTACTTAATATCTATGCAAATGACATAAAGTAATGATTTGAAATGTGACGTTAAGTGTTGAAAAAAAATAAGATTACTTTATAAATAAGTAAGGTTGTTTTGATAATTTGGTAAAGGGATATTTTGGTAACTTACCACTTCATTTCCTTTTCTATAAATAAGCATCAACTTTCTCATTTTTTTTCACTTCTTCTTCCTTTTCCAAGCTTTTATCTACCTCTTTAATGGCTTCTTCTTCTCTTCCAAATGCTTACTAACTTTTTCAAAACCATATCAAATCAACTCCAAACACCACCAAACTTTTCCAAAGACCTTAGAATACTATTAGAACATCGTTTAGCATCTAAAAAGTGAAGAAACAAAGGAGGAAGGGGAAGAGCAAGGTGTGGCCGAACGCATGTAAGAGAAGGAGCAAGTCATGAAGTTTCAAAGCGAGAAAAAGAGAAGAAAGTGCTGCCGAGATCAAAAGGAAAGTCCAGGGAAAAGACTTGGTGAAGATAAAGGATTTAGTGAAGTGTTGGATGACATAAATCTTGGTAGCAAGTGAACAATTTGGTTAAAGGTGAGTACTCATATATACTAATGAATCCATAACTTATTTCAAGTACAATGATTCGAAAGTTTAAATATGTTGAATGAATGTTTGATAACTTGGTTGCAAATTGGTTGAGTATGTGGTTGATAACTTGTTTGATAAATGATAAGAGAAATGATTAGTAATTAACCATAGTTAATTAAATAAGAATTAAATAATTACAAATGTGTGTATGGAAATTATTTATCCTCTTAATGATTTCAAAATGTCTAAAAAGATTGAAAATGATATTATAATAATATAATATTATAATATGAAACAAAATGAAAAATGAATTTGTAATGATGGAAATGTTGTTTAAAATGAGTTTAAAATGATTTAGAAATGTTTTATAAACATTTAAAAGTGTTTCCAAGAAGTTTGAAAAGAAATTGAAAAAAAAAGTCAAAACTATGCGCGTCGCGTAATGGTGGTTCACGACTTCGCGCCATAAAAGTTAAATGTGTGCATAAAGTGAAATATA
Organism: Allium cepa; assembly: GCA_030765085.1. Taxonomy (NCBI): domain Eukaryota; kingdom Viridiplantae; phylum Streptophyta; class Magnoliopsida; order Asparagales; family Amaryllidaceae; genus Allium; species Allium cepa. The sequence goes on from CM060939.1 coordinate 259,066,645, forward strand.
GCTCAGAATTCTTCGAGATAAGAATTTTTCGGTCTATTATATCCATAGTTTTTCAACGAAGAAAGAAAATCAAGATTTCATCAAGTAGAGTTTGAAATATGTCCAAAATAATTTTCTAAAAACATCGCGGTTTTTGCAGTTCGGAATCCAAAAAGTGATTTATTTATAAATGATATTTTTAAATGATTAAAAATATGAAATAAATTTGATAAATCTATTAAAATGGTTTAAAAGAGATTTGGAATGGAAAATACGAATTCTCAAATGTTAAAAAGTTGTTTTAATCAAATAAGCTTATAAAGTACTTTCCGCAGCACTTTTCTGCTGTCGTTGCAACGACATTTTAAAAGAAGATTTAAACTTAACGTTTTTTCCTAGAATATTTTGTGAATGATTTTAAAGGAATAATTTAGTAATGTAAAGATGATTTGAAAGTTTTAATAAGAGTTTGAATAAATGGTTAAGATGAATTGTTTATACCACTTAAACAAAAAGCGAAGAAGGTTGAATATAATAATAAACTGAGTATGCGGAAACGACTAGTACATTTGTCCCGCCTGTGAGATCTAGAAAGGTAAACATGGTGTTTAACTAAGGTTAGGGATGGAGTAACCAGCGCCCTAAACTTACCTGGCCTATGTTTTCTCTTCTTAGGCGAGGGGTGGAACAAATCGAAAGGAAAGCCCGGATGCTCTAAAAGATCATATTTAAGTTTCTCCAAGTTAAAAGACAAAGATATTCATGATGTAGGATTACTTGTCATTAGTCCCTGGAGGTGAAAATTTCCATTAGTCCCTAGAGGTGACTTGTCATTAGTCCCTAGAGGTGATTTTCGTTAGTCCCTAGAGGTGAAACTTGCCATTAGTCCCTGGAGGTGAAATTTACCATATTTAAAGTGGTAGTAGTGCTCTGTTATGAAAATCTTCGATTTGCAAGAATATGATTTGAAGTTAAGAAAGAAATCTTTGACTAAGATTTAATGAATAATTTGGAAATATTTTCCCTAAGTTAAAAGTATAACTTTAATATAAGAAATCTTTGATTAAGATTTAATGAATGATTTGGAAAGGTTTTCCTAATGAAAAGAGAAATGATTTGGAATTATTCCAAGATTTAAGAAAGGTTTAAATAAACCAAATGATTTGATAAATGAGGCTTAATGATTCCATACTCTTGAAAATAAAATGGAATAATTTGAAAGGAATATATCTAAGAAAGATATTTGTTTTAAATAAAAGATGAAGTAATTGATTGATGATTGATATCCACATATGAACTTAACATCTTCGATGATTGGCTTTGAAAGAACCAGAGTCGGATTTGGATGATTCATATCTGAAAACCACTTCGAACCAATTTATACATTCGAAAGTAAAGACATGTTGAAGATGATGATTATTGAAGACCGTGGATCTTCATAGCGTGAAGACTGCTTGTTGAACATGCTCTGGTTGGCCCCCATTATAGAGTTATTTATAGCAGTGGTCTCCTTGTAATGGAGATATTTCGGATTGCAAGGGCTTCTCGCCTAGTAATGGCCGAGGAAAGTGCCTTCGCTTTCGTTCAGTCCTAGAACGAACTTGTATGGATGAATGTCCGACATTGCATTTCTATGACATAATGTTTGACTTTTACAATGTACATCAGTGGTGGCGGAGAAGGCAGATTCTCTTAGCCTAACACCCTCCTTGAGACGTATGAGCTCAAGGATTGTATTTTTGTGGGAGTCAAATAGTGGTCAAAGGAATGACAGTGTGGCATTCAAAGTGGAACCTGTTATGATTAAAGCGTGGTTTTGTACGAAAAGCGTGGCTTTGAAGAAACTGAGCGTAGCCTCGCGTGCTTCACACCCCGGTTATTATGGGATTCTATGTGGTCAGATGTATGCTCGCATTTCAAATAGTAGTGATTTGGGTTATCAGATGTTCTAAGCCCCAAGTACCAGATACGTCTGGGCCTCATGGTAGGGATGCGCGAAGTCCGAGTCCTTGGATGTTATTCGCAGATTGCATCCACTTTTAGCCATTTGTGTTGTTGTATAACGGCGTCTGAGTCATGGACGTAAGCCGTGGATATAGATTGATCTTTCCACTAGTTTCTTATCATGTTGCAAATTCAACCCCAATACGAGATTTACGATTTTAATTTTATTCCCAAAATAGTTGTAATGACTTGCAAACATTTCAGCTACCCCCTTTTGGTATTATATAATCCGTTCGGTATATTCTGTTGACCCAGTCCGGATATATTCCATTAGACTTAGTCCAGATATTGATACCTTATTTAAATAAGTTTATTTGAAAAGTGTTTTCAAAAGAGATGTCATTAGAAATAATATCAAACGTTTTGATATAAAAGTGTTTTGGTTACCATAAGGTAAAAATCCATCCGTGTTTATGTGTGGGCATGGTCTTATGAGATACCCTTCTTTTCAAAGGTTTTGATATCATAGTCATTTTAAAGTTCGAGTATCTCATGCTGGTTTATCAAGCCTGATTCGGGTATTTTTAATACTCGGGTCAGATTCGAGTAGTTTCAGGTTTAGTTGAAGACGGTTGGAGTTTTTAGAGGAGAGCTGGAGATCTTCATCATCGTATGGACGTATTATATTATCCGCTGTGGTTTGTTTTTGTTTTTGTTTTTGTTTGTTGTTTGTCAGCAGTTGTAAGGGCAGGTGTTTATAACTTTCCAAGCTTAATTTAGGTTAGACTCTAATATTGTATTTAAAATTTTCCATTGTAAAGATTATTATTGAAATAATATATGTTATTCCATTCATATGAGATTCTATTCTGTCTTTATTTTCTTTCTACCCTTAATGATTCTCTTATTCGTGCAATTTGAGTTGGACATGTGTGGTTTATTGTCGATTCAAACGGTACAGAAAAACGGGTCGTTACATACCCTTACATGGATTAATTTTTTTCAAAATCACGTCTAGTAATTATCCGTATTTAGAGCCTTTTTAAATAAATACCGGTATTATATATATACGTACATATATAACTTTTATATATGCATCCAAATAATTACTAACAACATCTAAAAATCAAATAAATTAATAGCTAAAATTGTTAAATATTAGTTAATTTAATTAACATTTATAAAACTTTATAAACTAATTAATCATGTGGTTTTCTGCAAAATTCACTAATGCGGTTTTGTGACTCAAAGATATGAATTATTCGGCATTAACATTTAACAATTCATATATTAATGTTCGCACGTCACCTTAGCTAGTGGTGTGACAGTTTGGCCGAATTTATCGCTTATGGACCATTTAGTAAAATAATATTTCAGATTATCTTAAGCGGTACCAATAGTGAAATAATTTGTGCACATTCTCTTCATCAACATTATATCACATTAGGATGTATGGAATTAGGTATTGGTCAAGATTGCAATATTATCCACATTCAAGTTGGTTAGTTCATAAACAAAGTCTTTGGTTCAATAATAACATTCATTATTAACCATTGTACTTTGGCTAAAGGTTTTAACTTTGAGTTGGCTACAATTGACCATGATACCAGCCTCATACAATTAAGGAGATAAACTCCCTATTGAACTATGCTTTAATCCCAATTCTTTAACTCAAACCCGACTATAGTCATTCAATGGACATCACGCCATAAATTAATTATAACCAAAGTGAAGTATCCACACCGAAGTTCCACGTTACTCTTAAGTCTAGAGAATCATTATCACACCGAGATTGCTTGTTTGACCCAGTTGTTATCAACTAATAAGAAATTATAAGATGGGTCATTTCATAGTTATCCAATAACTATGAGTATGTAATCCCTTAACGCCATCAACAGCCAAGGGTAATACATCGTCCAACGTTTGGAGAGCATTATGCACTCTGGTCCCAACGGATGTATCTTTATCCTTTCTCGATACATATTGACCAAGAATATTTAAAAAACAAAATATTATTTCATATTGTGTTTTGTTACTTATGATTGCAAATATAAGCATCTATAATTACATAACATTTTATTTATGAATTTTCTTATTAGGGCAGTTTAAATTAATTAATTATATCATAATATAACAAAGTTTATATAGGAAAATAAACGCCATTGTTACGAATAAGATTGATTATAGAGTTAGATATATGTACCAAATACCATAATTGCCCCTAGGGCATACCATTTACTCTCTCATGTAATCATCTCCAAATTTTAGGAAGTATATTACTCACAGTTGTTGGAGACACCAAGGGGTTATGACCTTTAGTTATTGGATGACTATAGAGTGAATTGACCAAGAGTTTCCTATCCCTTAGTAATAAATAATGTCATATAGGAAATCTCTATATGACAATGTTACGTAGTACTTTCGACCTGAGAATAATATGGAACTCAAATGTGAATGCTCCACCTTGATTATAGTTAAATCATGTCATTGCTACCACCGAATGACTACAGTTTGGGTCTGAGTTGAAGTGTAGGAAGTGGAACACTATTCATAGAGAATTTGACTCCTCTATTATAAGTGGTTAGTATCACAGTCAACGATATTCAACTAAAAGTCAAAAATCTCCAACTAGGGTATGTCAGTTAGTAATAAATGTTATTATTGAACCAAGGACTATAAAAAGATGGACTAAATAGTTGTATATATATATTATTGGAGTTTTGGCCATGACCTAACTCAAATTACCAACAGTGATAGAATGTTGATAAAGAGAATGCGTGTATAATATATTGTTGCTTAAAGGTGCTTCTCAACTTAAAATATGATTTTATCAAAAAATCTATTAGCAACAAATTTAATTAAATTGTCACACCATCAATTAAGATGACATATATACGTTGATATTTGAATTGTTCAACCTTAATCGTTGACTTCACAAGTATGAGTCACACTACTAATTCTATGCAGTCTTTGAAATATCACCGATTTAATTAAATTAAATGTTTTATAGATTATGTGTGCTTTTAGTGGTTGAGGTGCCATTAATAATTTTGGAATAATATGTAAATTAGATTTGGCCAATAGTATCTACAAAAGTTTAGACTTATATGTAATTAGATTTAGCCCAAACAACTACCATTATATGTGAATGGATATAAATCGCAAATCCTAATATCCATCAATGTGTATGCGCACACATATACAATACACATGTTCTATCTATGCTATGTTAACTTATCATTCCATATATGTTAATGTAACTTTTCACATACCTATAATAAAACATAAAGCACCTTATTAAAATACACACATGCAATATTTATACATCATTAACTTATCATGCCATATGGATATGAAAATTTACTGATAATAAGAAGAATTTAATTTGGAAAGAAATAATACCAAATCAATGGTACAATGGTACTTATACTCTATAGCAAATTTCAAGTAATAATAAAAATAATATTTTTCAATTTTGGAAATCAATAATACAAAAGTATGATATTTTTAAAACAAGAATTAATAATGTGGTACATCGGGGAATAATATATCTTTTTGGCATTATAATTGGATATCTATAATTTCGTTTAAAATAGAATTTAATGAACTCTACGAAATTTGTAATTTTAAAAATGTATTGATTTAGAAATATATAAACCAATTCAAGGGAAATTAGTTTTAATCATACTTTAGTTGAAAATGTATTATCTAAGGTTACCATATTTTGTACTAATTTAGAATTATATGTTAACAACCCACAAATTTATTACTTTGATAAATTATATTTACTTTTAAAAATATTAAAATAAATGGTTGATAATACAAATAATATTGTTTTGAGTGATAATAATTGTTCAAATAATAGTTTTAAAATGATAATAATCCATTTTAATTAGTTTTAAAGTGATAATGAATCATTTATAATAGTTTTATAAGAATATATCATTAGTTCGAAAATATAAGGAAAATCGATATTGGTTTATAGATATAATAACGCTTTTTGAAAACAATTGTTCAATATTGAATTATACGATTTTATAATTCAAATAGGGTCGGTTTAATTAATTAATAATAATAAAAAATTAGTTTTCAAACTTTGTTTATATATATATATATGTATGTATGTATGTATGTATGTATATTAACTAAGGAATGAAAATGTGATCGAAAATCGAAATCAGGATTCGTAACAATTCAACGTATAGAAGTTATGCAACATTGCGGATTAAATGTAACATACATATACACATATATATATGTACACATCAATGGATGTGTACACATGCACATGAACACACATATGTATACACATGTATAATAATTATTTACAAAATCAAATATATATATAAGAGATATTTTAATAACTTCTTAACACTTAAGCAACCTTAAGTCAACACTGCACATCAAAGTACAACCATCATCATATGCACATGGGAGGGAGTCAGGTCATCCATGCCTAGGTGGTGATGGAGAGGACTTAGTCGTGCTAGGTGATGATGAAGGAGGAGGTGGAGCATAGGGGTAATGATGGTGGAGAAAGAAAACATTTAAAATATTTAAGATAATTATCACCATTTATCACATCAAATGTCACATCCAAAGGGGCACATGGCCTTTCCCATGCTTGAGGTGACCCATCCAAATGTTGTGTAAGAGGGGTGGTAGGTGGTGGAGGTGCTGGTGAGGTGACAGCCCAAGACGATGTTGTAGATATTTTGATGAACTTGCCTATAAATACTCACCTCCTTAGCTCATGTTTCATCTTCTATAACATCTCCAAACCGAACAAAATGGAGAAATTCTTATTTTCAAACTATGTAAAATTCCAATGGCTACAACTTTCATGTTTACCACTTCTTCTTATTTTGAACTTAGCTATATCAAAAATCCACTTCTTTCCAATGCATTCTCGAGCCCAAATTTTAAGGCCGAGAATATCTCCTTTTCTTTTGATCATAACTTCCTTAACACAAATCAAAATGAAGAAATTCTTTTTTTCAAAACATATAAAAGTCTAGTAGCTACAACTTTTTTGTTTAGCGCTTTTTCCTATTTTTATCTTAACTATGTTAAAAACCTACTTCTTTCCAATGCATTCTCTGGTTTGATTTTTGTGAATCCAAGAAGATCACTTCTTCTTCTAACCATATCTCCCTTAAAACAACTCATATATAAGTAATCCTTTTACTTAAATAGTAGAGAAAATAATTGGCAAGAAATTTACAGTTGATAACTTTTTTAAATTTGAGTGCAACATAGTCAAAAAGTCGACATAAGATGACTCATTTTGGTGTCCAAATAATTATGAACTAAAGACTTCTTCTTTTCCCAATGGTCGAGCTCTTTGACCCTAGAACTTGTACCGTAAGCTATGATAGTGAAGGAAGTATGGCCAAGTTCAAGGAGGGTGTTGGAGTTGTTTTAGTGATGATTTAGTGAAGTGTCTATTTGGTTGAATGTTGGTAGGAAGAATTAGACTTGAAAGTGGATGAGATAACTCCATTTATACTATTATATATATATTGGATGATACAATATTGTTTGTATGCTTGGTTGTGATGATTGTTAATCATGTTTGGTAGTTTAATATGACTGTTTGATTTTATTAACAAGTCACGTTAAATAAGCGTTGAAAATCACAACGAAAATCACTTTTCTTTTATTAATGAAATGGTATATATGAACTGTTAAACCTCTTGAAAATGGTTTAGAATAATTTAATAATGTTTTATAAACATTAGAAACAAATTTGATGAAGTTTGAATAAGAAATGAAAAACAAGTCAAAACTAGGCACGTCATATAATGTTATTTCGTGATTTCGCGCCGTAAAATTTAAATAAGTATGTAAAGTGGGATATAGCTTGGAATTCTTTGTGATAAATATTTTCCAAACATTTATATCCATGGTTTTCAAACAAAATAAAAGGATTGAGATTTCAATTAGTAGATTTTGAAATATAAGTAAAACAAGTTTTCACAATAATCGTGGTTTTGCAGTTCGAAATCCAAAAGGGATTTCTTTAACTTTATTATTTTTAAATGTTCTGAAAATACGAAAAAATCTTTGTAAAACTTTTAAAATATTTTAAAAGAGATTTGAGTTGTATAAATAAATTTTTATGTAATAGAAAAATCTTTTTGATCAATATAACTTTAAAAACACTATTCGCGGCACTATTTGAAGCGGTTTTCAATAACAATTAAAATATGGCTTTAAACATAACAGTTCTTTCCCAAATCTTTTATAATGTTTTTAAATAAATAACTAACTATTTTAAAGATGATTTGAATATTTCATAATTTATTTAAATGAATTTAAATAAATGAACTGAAGATAAGCAAATGTTTTAATCTTGGCTCTAATAAGCCGACATGCGCACCTGATTTTTCTATTCATGAGATTTAGGTGATGTGCTTAAACCAAGGAGATGTTCAGGAGCAACTAGTGCCCTGGATTACTTGCCTTGCCCTGGCTTACTTGCCTTGCCCTGGCTTACTTGCCTTGCCTAGGCGAGGGATAGATAAGTCGAAAAGTTGGAAACGAGTTAAGTATAAAATTTTCAAATTTAAAACAATTTGGATTTACCATCTTAGATAACATGTTATTAACTAATTTAAAACCTAAGTTTTGATAATAAGAAATCTTTGTTAAGATTTAAATAAATGATTTGAAAATATTTTCCTAAATAAAATGTTTTGGAATTATTCCAATTTAAAAAAGGTTTAAGTAAAACAAAGTATTTAATAAAGAGAGTTTAACGATTCCTGATATACCAACAAGAATGTTTTGAAGGGGTGTGTGTGTGTGTATCGAAGATATTTTTCAACAAAAAGAACTAAATAAATAAAATGATAATCACCTACTGATAAACATCTTTTTATCTATAATTGGTTTAAAGGAACCAGGTTTGGATTTATGTAACTCCTATCCAAAATCCACTTCGAACCAATTTACGTATTAGAAAGTAAAGAATATATTTTGAAGACCTTGATTTTGAAAGTGAGGATCTTCATAACGAAAGGACTACTTGTTGATAATTTTGGAATGACCCCCTGAAATAAATATATTTTAGTGTTCCCTTCATTTTGAAATCTTCATATGTAAGGACTAACTTGCTACTAATCCTGGGGGTAATGCTCGACGGGATGTGGTAGGAGAGCGTCTTCAGTTTGTCCTGTTTCTAGACAACTCATATGGACGAATGTCTAACGTTGCATTTCTAGATCATATTGATTGATATCTATGAACATATCATCTGTTTGGTGCAGGAGAAGGCAACCTCTCTTAGTTTAACACCCTTCCCTGAGATGCATGAGCTCAAGAGATATACCTTCATAGAAATCAGTTCTGTGATTTGGGAATGGCAAAGTGACATTCCAAGTGGAATATGCACTATATGAAAGGTAATCGTTACCACAATCCTTACATCCGGAAATAGTAGAACAAAGGATGCTTTTTAAGGCTAAGTGGATCGCTACCAACGAGGTATGGAATCACCTTCCTAGATATAAAAAATATCCGCCCGCTTTAACATCGGGTTTAAATTATGTAGTGTATGCTCGGGATAACGGATAGGTCGGTAAAGATTGGGCGATGTAGTACTTGGTGCTATTCATATATTATATTGTTGAATAAGCCGGTCTCAATTCTCATGAGGACCAACATAAGGGATTTGGGTGTGCATTCCTCTAGAAATGCACTATATGGGAGGTAGTCCCTTGCCTGTTGGAAATCCAGTTCCAACAAGTGCCGTATGGGCTTAGTTGTGAAAATACTAAAATGTGAGATGAAAGCATTTCAACTTAGATTTATAAATTTAGTTGCAAATGCTTTCAAAGAATGTCATTAAAAATAATATTAAATGATTTTACATATAAAGTGTTCTAAGTTATCATAAGGTAGAAACCCATCTGTGTTATTGTGTGACATGGCCTTATGAGATACTTTTCTTTTCTAAGAGCTTTTGAATAAAATGAAGTAAATTAGATTTGAAGAATCTAAACATAAAGATTAAGCCTAGGTATGTAATTAGGTGATTCCATATTTGTTTGTTGCATCATAGGATCAGCGAGTCCTATTTGTGATAGGAGAATCATGTTGACTTGATCCTGTTTCTAATTGGATACCCAATTAGATAAGGATACGTAAACAGTCACAAGTGGTAGTGATGCAGCCCCAAAACTATTATAACCCTTTTCTGTTTATCTATTGCGGGTTGTTATTTGTATGATGTTTATGTATCTTTCCTGCTTCTCATTTTATTCCACATTGACATGTTTATTGAGTTCGTAGGTAAGGATTTTGCAGCCTCTCTTATCAGAGTGCGTAGCGATAGATTTGTAGACGTTGGTATTTGGTATGTATTAAACACACCTTCTAGAATAAATAAGTTACTCTTATAAGTTGTATATATTTAATTTGTATCCTATACATTTAGTAATGTTAAATATTTATCAAACAATATTAGGTACTAAATCGGTAGTTTTCATTTGTAGTTTAAATCGGACGGGTATTCTATGATTTTGACAAGTGTGAAGATCTGGGTCGTCGCATTTGGTATCAGAGCATAGGATAGGTGCCTATGTAAAATTTGTCCAGGTTAGTAAATCAACCTAATAATTTTAAAATGAAACTACCTTAATTTGATAAATTAAATGAATAGGATACAGCACCGTACCCCTGACCGTGTTATGGTGATATAATTATTGTAAATGAACCTAATTTTGATTAACATTATTTAGGACATTTAATTAGTTAAATTAAATGAAATAATGTAAATGGTTAAGGGATTGCGATTTGAATAATTAAGGGGTAGCCGTACCTAATAACTAATGAACTAAGGGGAGCTAATGAAATAAGTAAGAGTAGTTGATAAGGGCACGATAGGAATAAGTCATATTCTAATACCCTAAACCCTTGTGCAATTTCATTTTACACGTCCACAATCAAAACTAAAACTAAACCAAGAGGCCCGCCACCATCGGTATAAGCAAGAGGAAGAGAAGCTTAATCAACTTAATCCAAGACTAAATCTCAACTACTAAACAACAAGCCAAAGGTGAATAATAGGTTACATCTCATATTTTTGATGTTTTCGGTTTCTAGATCAGATTCGCATATTTTCGCAAAGTATATTACCATGTTTTGAATTTTAAATATATATGTGTGTGTGTGTGTGTGTTTGTTAATGAATTATGCTTATTCATATTGACTACTATGACAAATTTTGATTTGAAAAACCTATCAAATGCCTTGCAATTTAGATATATGCCCAAAAATAATATTCTAGATATAAGTTTCAAGTTTTATAATTTTATGAACTAAGGTGGATTTATTATGAATTTTCTAGCGAGGAAAATGGTTAAATTGGGTTTAAATTAATTACAGCTATTATATATTATCTTTAGGCCATAAATTTATATAAGTTGCAAAACATATTAAAAGTGATTTAGCAGAATTTTTGGAGAATCTTCTAAGTGTTTTAATTAATATATAAAATTAATTAAGGCATGAGACTTAAATGTTTATATGTCTATAATAGGAGAAGAAGCAATTTGTAAATGTTTAAAATTATTTGTTTCTAAAATTCGACAGAACTTTTAAAAAATAATTTGAAAGAGAAACTTGCAACCAATTATATGATGATGAGTAAGCAAGTTAGTTGGAAATAAATTTATTTTTAAATTTAAAAATCTATTTTAGAGGGTTTCGTTGTTTCACCACTCTCGGCAGCTACCTTTCGACAACATACTACCATCTTCAACCATTTCAAAACGAATACCCATGGTATCAAAGACTTGGTATGTGGTGGATTGGAGGTAGGCGGATGGAATAGAGCCGAAACATGTCTTTCGTGTAATGACCCGTAAATTTTCGATAATTTTTATTTGATTTATTAATATATTTAATTGTAATTTTGGAAAATTGTAAACGATAAAATTTTGAAACAAATATTTAATATTTTAAATGCTTCTAGTTAAACATAGCAACTGGTAAATTTTCGTCCGAAAATATGAAAGTTTATTTTCGTGCGTAAATTTATTTCAATTTAATCAGTTAGAAATTGATGAAAATAAAAAAAATTCGAAACCTAAATATTTTTATATAGAACAATTGTAAATCATCTTCTGAGCAAGATGTCATTTTTCGTTTTTCCAAATTCGGACTCCATTGGTTCCGTCGATCTTATTTTTCGGCGTTTTTGCTGCATTTTCCGCTTATAGAAAATTCGAATTTTTATAATTCAATCGTACCGCTAATATCTATATACCGTTTTGATCGTCTCATCGAGCTGATCTTCACGATATATTTATATGTTCGTTTCGGTGTCCAGTTCGCGGCGAAACCGCGAAACGGTAAACCGTATTGGTACCGGCTTTTGTGACTTTTGGTTTCCTAACTCTTCGTATCCCACTGTCTTTAACCATCTGACCTTTACTATTTCCAACCTTTAAATTATTAATTGCTTCATTTCATTTGGTTGGATTCCTTTGCCTTCCTTTTATTTTGTTCTTTGTTCCAACGCATACTTTATATTTCCAATGTCACTGCTTTTCTTCTCTCTATTCTCTGCTTAAAAAAAATTCACATATTTTCTTCTCTTTGCTGTAACCGAAAAACACCTCCACTTCACGACAACAACATCTCCCACCATCTTTCTCTTCGTGACCGATACAAACCATGGCCGCGACCGCCCCGATTTAGTGGCCGCCAACCACCTCACGTCAGCACCACTCTTCCCTTATACCCACTGCCGTGATGCATAGTGCTCCGCTCCGGATAGCCACCAGCCTCTTCCTTTAGGTTGCATCCGAATCTACCTTGCCTCTCTGCCGAGCCTACCTTTCCAGAGCATGGCCATCAATGCTCGGCCCTACAAACACCACCGACATACCTTGCGTCTACCACAATGCCTTCCCTTTGGCCAAGCCTAAATCACACCCAGCACCATCCCCACGTAGCCGCCCCTCCGTTACTTCACGTCGGCACCACCCCTTTGCTTCGACTCAGCGATTGGTCCGCCCTCTCCCCTCCGTCGCACCTCCGATTGCGCCACTCCATCTACCGCCTCCTCCTACCTTCTTCCTGAGCCACATCACCAACATGCTTAAGCCAAACTTCGGCCATCTCAGTCACCTACCCAGCTCGCAACACCGAACCACCCTCCGCGTGTGCATCTCCTTCACGTGAAGGCTATGCCTGCAAATCTTGTTGATATGTGTGGTAAGTATGTATATAAAATATATCTGCTATTGTGTACCTACTTGTGTTATATATGTAAGTGTAATTGTATAAAGTTAAACTATTAATTTAATAGGTATGTTGGATAGTTTAAGTTTTCGCATGTCATATGTGCTGTTAGATATATTGTTTTGCATATTTGTTTAATGGCTGCATATATATATATATATATATATATATATATATATATATATATATACACACATACACAAGAACACACGTTATATTTCATATTTTATCTAAGTTCATAAGAAATCTGTTCAACAAATTCAGTAAGTTTCATATAGTATTGGTTTATAGGTAGTGTACGTTGTAAGCAATAATGTTGAGTCTATACCTTTATATAGAGTACTCGAATTTATGTTAAACTTGGATCTGAAGCTATTGTGGGTAGAGGTGTGTTTGTTTGAATAAAAAGGGTGTTTATAATATAAATATATATATATATATATATATATATATATAATTACATAAAGTTCGTTCACAGTTCATGAGTATGGTCTTGTAGGAAGTATTTTATATTTTATCGTAAAGTTGTCTTGCATGTGTATTGGGTTACATTTAGATATAGCTTATATATGGGTTTATAGATTTAATTTTCAAGTATAAGAGTTGTGGTGCATCTTAATAAAATAATGTTTCGATCTATTAATATGCATACTGTTTAAAATATGATAAACACATAAGTATTATATAGCATGGGGTACATACGTATATATGTTTAAGTGTTGATTTAAGGTCTGCATTAAATATGTAGTCTACATGTTTGTTATGTACAAAGATAAGCATACATAAATTCATGCACGCATTTCCGTTACATTTTGGAAGAATAAATATGATAATAATAATAAATATATCTGCAATGGTTGTGTCTATCAAGATTCTGATTTGTTCTTATCAATATCTATATCAGCTTTGTCGTGCCTGATTCGTGCAGAGTTTTGCTTTGCTTCGATTCGTCATTCAATTTCAGTGTCCGTATCAGTGAGCGTATCTGTTCATCTTTGATTTCTCTAGCCTCAAAAGGTGAGCAATCACTCACGATTAATGTTCTTTTATTTATTAAATTTTATTTCAATTGAAACGACAATTGAAATATGCTGCTGTTAGTTATTTACACCGTTATACATGCTATTACTTGTATCAGTTCACCTGTGACATCTGACACCATTATCTGTTATTTATATTGATGATATATGCCTGTTATATTATTATCATATCTGTTATCACTCTGCAAGTTACCTATTAGTATAGAATTCACTATGGGCTGAAATGATACATACCCGAACGATCTTTAGAATAGGACAAAATCGTTATGGATTGAAACGATAAACCCAAGAGATTGTCATTGAATTGAATTTGGGATTACGGGTTGAAATGATATATATATATATATATATATATATATATATATGTATGTATACCCGTATATATTTAAATTATGGATTGAAATGATAAATATCCATATCACTTGACCATAGATAGAAAATTATATACAGACACCGTTGGTCTACATATATAAATATTTTGAAAATGATTTCTATGGTTTTGGAAAAATATATGGTTTTATATAAATATTGATTTTTATTATTATATAAATGGTTATTTTATATATAGTAAAATTCTAGATTTTAAGCTATATAGTGAATTTGATATATTTATGGAATTATCAATTCTTGTTTTGAAATGTTTGAATATTCAAAGCTTGAAAGTATTGAAATTGAAATGGTTTATGGTTAAAAATCTGTATATGAAATCGATATAATTTGAAATGGTTTATTGAGAAACTGAAATAAATTAAAATTGATAATTTGGGAATTGATTAAATTTGAATTTTGGAAATTGAGTTGGTTTGAATCGATTTATGAAATTTGAGAAAACTATTTTATTATATAAGGTATTTTAAATTATTTTTAAAACTATTTATATATGCTAGTTTATAAATTTATTTCATATAAACTATTTTAATATAAATTATTTTTAATATAAACTATTTTAAATTATAACTATTTTATATAAACTATTTTAAATTATAAACTATTTTATTATATATACTATTATTTATATTTAAACAGTTAAGTGGGAAGTGTTATGATTCCAAGCATTGTGATTTCTAAATTTTGATTTCCAAATTTTGATTTCCAAAGTATTATGATTAACAAAGTGTTTGATGAAAGAATGTTGTTTAAATTTAAGTAAATTATTAAATTAAGTTTTGAAACTATTTAATAGTTAAATAAAATTGAATTATTTAATAAGTGAAATTTAATTCTTTAATATAAGTGAAATTGAATTTCTTTAATAAGAAATAAAATGTGATTGATGGAAATTAATACGAGACTTGTAATTTATAGAATTTAATTTGACAAATTTAATTTAATTCAATTCATAAGTGATTGATTTAATGTATTGGAAATTCAATTGAAATTATTTTGAAATGATAAATTTACTTAATTTAAATGATTACTGAATGAATCCATCAATGAATTTAAGTTGTTTTGAATGTTAAATTAACTTAATTTAAATCATTATGGAATGAAACCTATACATGAATTTAAATCAATATTTGAATTGTTTAATAAAAAATTAAAGTTGAACTATAAAGTTTTGAAACGGTAAATTTGGAAGTTTTGAAACGTAAATTATAGAAATTGATATCGAAAGACGAATGAAATGTTGGCTTTCAAATTCTAAGTGAGACTGAAATTGATTTGGTTTTTGAAATTTATTAAACGACCAATCGGTGTAATAATTACGAAAGTTATTAAAGAAACCGGGATCATTTATGGACATACTCTCTATCTAAACCGAAAACCACTTTAATAACTATACGCGGAGTGCGATCTAGAATGAAGTGGTTGGAATGATGTACGTGATGACTGAAGAAAGAGAACGATAATGGATAGCCTTGACACTGGTGTCAAATTGGAAATGACTAAAACATGAGCCGTGTCGGGCCAATGAGATTAGCTACCTCTTAGCGAACACACTTCTTCGTAAACTACTCATTACTTGTTTTTGATTGGTGCGCACCCTTGAATTGGGAGTGTTGTTTCGCGGTGTTGCGATCGTTGCAGCAATGGGTTCTCACTAGTCCGGATCAGGCAAACGGTAGTTTCACTACATTGGGTATTGCCTCATGTGCCTTGTCATACTTGTATCCCTATATGCGACCACTACGATTTGTTTTGTGTTATACCTATGGTGTACTCCCTGACATCCCACCCGTTTATGGTGGAGTTTACAGTGCTGTATAGAGTATAACGCTTATATAAAATGTGTTAAGGGGGATAACGGTAACGCCTTAACACTATTTTGATACTTTATATTACTGATAGACATTATCTACTTAGCATATATTACTATATAGTAGATAGTTTAACGGATCCTTAAAGGATGGTTATCCCAATATCCTTTGAGTTACTTGTATTTCAGTTGTTATTTCACTTGAGTTGGATTTATTGATATAAGAATGTTAATGCTGACTCGAGTGTTATATGTTTTGCTTTACGCTCGGGTCAGACTAAGTGTACCAGTATTCGAGACTCACCTTTGGAGTTGGAGCTTCACTTGGAGATCCAGCTATCAATCCAGCTTTAAGATATTCAGTTGATTCTAGTGATGTATTCTGATTCTTGTATTTGACTATTGTATCCAAGATCTGTTGTAACTTATTCAACTCTGTTATATATATAGTAGCTTCATGAACTACTATCTTTTGTTTCCGCTGCATTTATTACTCTGTGTCTGTGATCTGTGATTATTTATTTACTATATGTGCTGAGTTTTGACAATACAAACTTATAATCTGGTATTTTGAGCAATTCAACTTCTGGCATATTCGGATGCGAATGGTTGAAAATATCAGGTCATTACATTTGGTATCAGAGCTTTGGTGGCTCTAGGAAAAACTTATCATATATGGTAAATGTATTTACAAAATCACTTTCATTCGATTTTGAATCTCTTTCTTTTTGACTTGATTCCTTCGAATTTTGGAACATTCCCTCAGTTCTGAAATTCATTCTTGTCCCTCACTATTCGTATTCTTCTAAACTCTCGAGTATCCCAGAACTCCATTTCGAATGATCTTTATAATGGATTGGAGGTCTCACTAACATTCATATGAATGTAAAGGGATGAAACTCATTTATAATAGCATCGATTCACCGGATATATATATATATATATATATATATATATATCCTCAATTTAGATGCTAATATCTCCAGATATCCCGAATTCTATATCTTGAGATCGAATTGGATTTGCCTTAGAATTCCACATCGATCTAATTCTTGAAGTCATGGTTGGCCCGGTTAAGGTTGCCCGTGAATTAAATAAGCTTATCCATCTCTCGATTCTGTTAATTAAATCATCTTATCTTTTCTTTCGCACTTGTATTCGAATCAGAATTCTCTTTAATTTGAGTCCATCAAATTTGAATCTCTGTCCTTGCTTTGAATATACATTCATGTATCGTCAATAAGGAAGTTTATTTGTGAATTAATATAAAAAAATGTTTTATATGTATATATATATTGTGTTGTTTGAGCTGTTGATGTTGATTTGGGTTTTCGATCGATTCGTCTAATCAACGCTACCGATAGGATTTCCAAAACACTTGAGTAGAGCAAACTGACACAATATTATTTTCAAATTTGGTAAATAAAATAATTTTGTATGATTATATATAAGTATAATTTTTTTGAAATTTAATTGTAAAATGAATTGGTTAACAAAATAATATTATTTGATTTTCATTTATTGTTTTGTAAACCATTGATTTTACCAACATCATAAACAAATGAAATTATAAACATGGTTTATATTTGATTTGGAATTTCAATGAATTTAAAATGTAGAATTTGAGAATTTAATTTCTGGTGATTTCAAACTTTGATTTTAAATAAAGTGTATATTATTCAAAGTATTTTCAAATACAAAAATTATTTTCAAGAAATTTAAAGGTTTAAATCAGTGCTCTCCTATTTTGTCGCTGGAAAATAATTTCAGGCATGACGGCCGCATCATCGACATTCATTTTCGAGTTTCAAAATGGAGAGACTGTTTGGTAGTTTTGCTACGCTTTTGTTTTGAAATGAAACTGATTTGAATTTCTTAAAGTATGAT
This sequence comes from Allium cepa, assembly GCA_030765085.1. Lineage (NCBI taxonomy): Eukaryota > Viridiplantae > Streptophyta > Magnoliopsida > Asparagales > Amaryllidaceae > Allium > Allium cepa. Next base: position 259,084,945 of record CM060939.1, read on the forward strand.
TTGAATTATAATACGTATATTGGTTTATGATTATAAATTTGATTCAATATATGTTATGTGTGTGTATATATGTTTATCTCTAAATAGTTTGAAGTGAAATCGGAAATTTAATTCTTAATCTTATGTTAAGATTGTTTTCAATTATAAATAAAACCAAAATTTTGAACAAATATTTAAATTTGAAATAATTTAGTAAGAAAATATTTTACTTGTCTAACACTCAATTGCATTCAAAATATATAACTTACCTAAATTATTCAGAAGTTAACCTTGTAATTAAATAATATACAATGAAAAATGATGTTAAAGGATTTTATAGAAAAAATTTGAGTAGTTATAATAAATGTTATACACTAAAATTTTAATTATAAAAATGTTAATAGAGAAACTAGAATAATAAATTAATAGAATAATAAATAAGATAAATAAATAAATTCTATTTTAAGGAAACTAATAAATTGAAATAAAATCAACCCAATGAGATATCCTGATATTAATTGAATTTATATTGAATTTTTGTTTTAAAAGAAACCTTTTTGTATCTTACATTAATAAATGCGAAATTGAATCAATTTAATGGAAACCTTGCATTTAAAAACCAATTGTTGAATATAAAAATTGGAATTTATATGGTTTGAACTAATTGTTTTGCTTTGTTTTCAATCTATTTTCTTTCTGGTTGTTCTATTCTCCTACCTCCTTCCTTTTCGGGGACGAAAAGTTTTGAATGGGGGAGAGTGTAACGACCCGTAAATGTTCGATAATTTTTATTTGATTTATTAATATATTTAATTGTAATTTTAGGAAATTGTAAACGATTAAATTTTGAAATAAAAATTTAATATTTGAAATCCGTTTAGTTAAACATAGCAACCGGTCAATTTTCGTCCGAAAATATGAGAGTTTATTTTCGTGCGTAAATTTGTTTCAATTTAATCAGTTAGGAATTAATGAAAATAAAATGTTTTCGAAACGTAATTTTTTTTATATATATAAATTGTAAATCATCTTCTGAGAAAGATGTCATTTTTTGTTTTTCCAAATTCGGACTTCATTGGCTCCGTCGATCTTATTTTTCTGCGTTTTTGCTACATTTTCCGCTAGTAGAAAATTCGAATTTTTATAATTCAATCGTTCCGCTAATATCTTAATACCGTTTTGATCGTCTCATCAAGCTGATCTTCACGATATATTTATATGTTCGTTTCGGTGTCCAGTTCGCGGCGAAACCGCGAAACGGTAAACCGTATCGGTACCGGCTTTTGTGACTTTTGGTTTCCTAACTCTTCGTATCCCACTGTCTTTTAACCATCTGACCTTTACTATTTCCAACCTTTAAATTATTAATTGCTTCATTTCATTTGGTTGGATTCCTTTGCCTTCCTTTTATTTTGTTCTCTGTTCCAACGCATACTTTATATTTCCAATGTCACTGCTTTTCTTCTCTCTATTCTCTGCTTAAAAAAAACTTCACATATTTTCTTCTCTTTGCTGCAACCGGAAAACATCTCCTCTTCATGACAACAACATCTCCCACCATCTTTCTCTTCGTGACATATACAAACCATGGCCGCGACCGCCCCGATGCAGTGGCCGCCCACACCTCACGTCAGCACCACTCTTCCGTTATACCCACTGCCGTGATGCAAAGTGCTCCGCTCCGGATAGCCACCCACCACTTCCTTTAGGTTGCATGCGAATCTACCTTGCCTCCCTGCCGAGCCTACCTTTCCACCTCACCTTGTCAAAGCATAGCCATCAATGCTCAGCCCTACAAGCACCACTGAGATCCCCTGCGTCTACCACAATGCCTTCCCTTCGGCCAAGCCTACCCCGCAGGCCTCAACCACGCCCAGCACCATCCCCACGTAGCCACCCCTCCGTTACTTCATGTCGGCACCACCCCTTTGCTTCGACTCAGAGACCGCTCCGCCCTCTCCCCTCCATTGCACCTGCGCCACTCCATCCACTGCCTCCTCCTGCCTTCGTCCTGAGCCACGTCACCACCATGCTTAGGCCAAACTTCGGCCATCTCAATCACCTACCCAGCTTGCAACATCGAACCACCCTCCGCGTGTGCATCTCCTTCACGTGAAGGCTATGCCTGCAAATCTTGTTGATATGTATGGTAAGTATGTATATAAAATATATTTGTTGTTGTGTACCTACTTGTGTTATATATATAAGTGTAATTGTATAAAGTTAATATATTAATTTAATAGGTATGTCGGTAGTATAAGTTTTCGCATGTCATATGTGTTGTTAGATATTATTTTTTGCATATTTGTTTAATGGCTACATATATATACACATAGGTAGTGTACGTTTTAAGCAATAATGTTGAGTCTATACCTTTATATAGAGTACTCGAATTTATGTTAAACTTGGATCTGAAGCTATTGTGGGTAAAGGTGTGTTTGTTTGAGTGAAAAGGGTGTTTATAATATATTATATATATATATATATATATATATATAATTGCATAAAGTTCGTTTGCATTTCATGAATATGGTCTTGTAGGAAGTATTTTATATTTTATCGTAAAGTTGTCATGCATCTGTATTGGGTTACATTTAGATATAACTTATATATGGGTTTATATATTTAATTTTCAAGTATAAGAACTGTGGTGCATCTTAATGAAATAATGTTTCGATCTATATATTTCTATAAGTTAATATGCATACTATTTAAAATATGATAAACACATAAGTATTATATAGCATGGGGTGTATATATATATATATATAAGTTTAAGTGTTGATTTATGGTCTGCATTAAGTATGTAGTCTGCATGTATGTTATGTATAAAGATAAGCATATATAAATTCATGCATGCATTTCCGTTACATTTTGGAAGAATAAATATGATAATAATAATAAATTTATCTGCCATGGTTGCGTCTATCAAGATTCTGATTTGTTCCCATCAATATCTATATCAGCTTTCCCATGCCTGATTCGTGCCGAGTTTTGCTTTGCTTCGATTCATCATTCAATTTCAGTGTACGTATCAGTGAGCGTATCTATTTCATCTTTTATTTCTCTAGCCTCGAAAGATGAGCAATCACTCGCAATTAATATTCTTTTATTTATTAAATTTGATTTCTATTGAAATGACAATTGAAATATGCTGCTATTAGCTATTTACATCGTTATATATGCTATTACCTGTATCAGTTCATCTGTGACATCTGACACCATTATCTTGTATTTATATTGATGATATATGTCTGTTATATTATTATCATATCTGTTATCATTCTGCAAGTTCCTTATTGGTATAGAATTAACTATGGGATGAAATGATACATACCCGAACGATCTGTAGAATAGGAGATTACGGGTTGAAATTAACTATGGGCTGAAACGATAAACCTAAGAGACTTTCATTGAATTGAATTTGAGATTACGGGTTGAAATGATATATATATATATATATATATATATATATATATATAACCTTATATATTCAAATTATGGATTGAAATGATAAATATCCATATCACTTGATCATAGATAGAAAATTATATACAGACACCGTTGGTCTACATATATAAATATTTTGAAAATGATTTCTATAGTTTTGGAAAAATATATGGTTTTATATAAATATTGATTTTTATTATTATATAAATGGTTATTTTATATATAGTAAAATTCTTGATTTTAAGCTATATAGTGAATTTGATATATATATATATATATATATATATATATATATATATATATGGAATTATCAATTCTTGTTTTGAAATGTTTGAATATTCAAAGCTTGAAAGCATTGAAATTGAAATGGTTTATGGTTAAAAATCTATATTTGAAATCGATATAATTTGAAATGGTTTATTGAGGAACTGCAATAAATTAAAATTGATGATTTGGGAATTGATTAAATTTGAATTTTGGAAATTGAGTTGATTTGAATCGATTTATGAAATTTGAGAAAGCTATTTTATTATATAAGGTATTTTAAATTTTATTTAAAACTATTTATATATGCTACTTTATAAATTTATTTCATATAAACTGTTTTAATATAAATTATTTTTAATATAAACTATTTTAAATTATAACTATTTTATATAAACTATTTTAAATTATAAACTATTTTATTATATATACTAATATTTATATTTAAACAGTTAAGTGGGAAGTGTTATGATTCCAAGCATTATGATTTCTAAATTTTGATTTCCAAAGTATTGTGATTAACAAAGTGTTTGATGAAAGAATGTTGTTTAAATTTAAGTAAATTATTAAATTAAGTTTTGAAATTATTTAATAATTAAATAAAATTTAATTCTTTAATAATTGAAATTTAACACCTTAATAAGTGAAATTGAATTTCTTTAATAAGAAATAAAATGTGATTGATGGAAATTAATACGAGACTTGTAATTTAAAGAATTTAATTTGACAAATTTAATTTAATTCAATTCATAAGTTTTGATATAATATAGGTAAACTTAAGTGATTGATTTAATGAATTGGAAATTCAATTGAAATTATTTTGAAATGATAAATTTACTTAATTTAAATGATTACTGAATGAATCCATCAATGAATTTAAATTTTTTGAATGTTAAATTAACTTGATTTAAATGATTATGGAATGAAACCTATACATGAATTTAAATCAATATTTGAATTGTTTAATAAAAATTTAAAGTTGAACTATAAAGTTTTGAAACGGTAAATTTGGAAGTTTTGAAACGTAAATTATAGAAATTGATATCGAAAGACGAATGAAATGTTGGCTTTCAAATTCTAAGTGAGATTGAAATTGATTTGGTTTTTGAAATTTATTAAACGACCAATCGGTGTAATAATTACGAAAGTTATTAAAGAAACCGAGATCGGTTATGGATATACTCTCTGTCTAAACCGAAACCACTTTAATAATTATACGCGGAGTGTGATCCAGAATGAAATGGTTGGAATGATGTACGCGATGACTGAAGAAAGAGAACGATAATGGATAGCCTTGACACTTGTGTCAGATTAGAAATGACTAAAACAGGAGCTGTGCCGGGCCAATGAGGTTAGCTACCTCTTAGCGAACACACTTCTTTGTAAACTACTCATTACTTGTTTTTGATTGGTGCGCACCATTGAATTGGAAGTGTTGTTTCGCGGTGTTGCGATCGTTGCGGCGATGCATTCTCACCAGTCCGGATCAGGCAAACGGTAGTTTCACTACCTTGGGTATTGCCTCATGTGCCTTGTCATACTTATATCCCTATACGCGACCACTATGATTTGTTTTGTGTTATACCTATGAAGTACTCCCTGATATCCTACCAGTTTACGGTGGAGTTTACAGTGATGTATAGACTATAACGCTTATATAAAATGTGTTAAAGGGGATAATGGTAACGCCTTAACACTATTTTGAAACTTTATATTACTGATGGGCGTTACCTACTTAGCGTATATTACAATATAGTAGATAGTTTAATGGATTCTTAAAGGATGGTTGTCCCAACATCCTTTGAGTTACTTGTATTTCAGTTGTTATTTCACTTGAGTTGGATTTATTGATATAAGAATGTTAATGCTGACTCGAGTGTTTTGTGTTTTGCTTTACGCTTGGGTCAGACTGAGTGTACCAGTATTCGAGACTCACCTTTGGAGTTGGAGCTTCACTTGGAGATCCAACAATCTATCCAGCTTTCAGATGTTCAGTTGATTCTAGTGATGTATTCTGATTCTTGTATTTGACTATTGTATCCATGATATGTTGTAACTTATTTAACTCTGTTATACATATAGTAGCTTCATGAACAACTATCTTTTATTTCCGTTGCATTTATTACTCTGTGATCTGTGATTATATATTTACTGTATGTGCTGAGTTTTGACAATACAAACTTACAATCTGGTATTTTCAGCAATTCAACTTTTGGCATATTCGGATGCGAATGGTTGAAAATATCAGGTCATTACATTTCGAAGGGGTCGAAACCCTGCTGCCGCATTTTACCTTTCGAAGTAGTGCTTTTGAAAGAGTTCCTTCGTTTTAAAATTAGCGCTGATTCTCCAATGCTTTCGAAGGGGTTGGTTTCGACAACTATCCACTTATTTTACTTAAGAAATTTCTTTTGAAAGAGTTGCTTTCGACTTAGTTTTTTTAAGCCCTTTTTTTATTTTGAAGGTTAAACCCAAAGGTTTCGAAAGGAATGGTTTTGAAATGTTAACAAGTTTTTACTTGAACCCAATGCTTTCGAAAAACCTATTTTAAGTAGAATACTTTAATGGTTTCAAAAGGCAACTAATCAAGGTTTCGAAGGGGAGGTTCCCTAATATTTTCGAAAGGTATACGATAAAGGTTTCGAAGTGGTTGTTTCCTACTGTTTCGAAAGGTTTATCTTCGGTGTTAAATGAAAGGTTTCAAATGTTTTTGAAAAGCAGGTTTGAAATGTTTTAAAAGCAGATGCGTAAGGTTTATAAAGCTTTCAAAAGAGATGTTTTCAATGTTTTCGAAAGGACTATTGTGAATGGTTCCGAAAGGTATGTTTTGGCCTTTCGGCCTAAGGTTATAAAGTAAAGTAGTTTACTTGTATCGAAAGGGTTACTTTTAGTGGTTTCGAAAGGGGTACTTTCAACGGTTTTGAAAGATATTGTCTAAATATTTTAAACAAAGGTTTCGAATGTTTTCATCAACAATGTTTTGAGTAAAGAATACATCATGTAAAGAGATTTGAGTAAAGCAATTATTATGCTTTCCTTGTTTAAGTATGATCTAAATGGGATTAAATCAATTTGAAAGGTTTTCAAGAAAAAATTTAAAGGGTAGTTAACCCTAAGTAAATGACTCGGATATTTGAATACCAGATGGGACTGGTGTAGGGTCGCGACCATACATTAGCTTTAGCCCGAAACTTATTTAGTCCAAAATTCCAGTTTGTAGGGCTTAGTCATAGGTAAGACTCAAACGATGATTAGACATTAAAAGGAATATATATAGGGAAGAGTGATAGGTTATTGGTGAGCCCAAAAAACAATTTGGATCAGGTGACCCTTGGAGAAGTAAGTTAAGGACAGACCGTCGAGAAGTTCGTCTAACAGATATTAGATTGTTTATTTTGTCTGGTAGGCCCGAGTCAGCCAATGGTTAGTAGTTAGAAAACAAAACTGTATTGTTTAGACAGATGGTCCAATTATTAACTGTTTTTGAGCATATATGATATTGCTATTATTGATATAATCTGTTTGATTAACCAGTTTGTTTGTAGGATTTTGATTTGCAAAAAAATATGCTTTTAAAGGGATATTAGTGAGGGAAAATTCATTCCACTAAGCGGCGTGGTCTCACTAAATATCAGTATACGGACTTGTAATAGTGTTATTCACACCAGGCTTTATGTCTGACGCGAAGTTTATGTTTTCCCCTTAAACTCTTAGGTGCTCAAAATTAGTTTGAGTCGATTGAGAGTTAAGGTTTTTTAGATTTAGTAGATGGACGAATAAAGCTTCTGAAGACATGCAGGAGGCAAAGTTAGCTATTTAGTAGTTGTTATTTAGTTTTATATCTACTGTGATGTATTAAGAATTTTGCATCTATTTAGTACTCGGATCATCTAAGGGGGCATTTTCATATGTCGTGCTTGGCATATTTTATTATAATTATATTTGATCAAAACTTGGGAATCGATTATGGGATTATGTAAGTTGAATAGGAAATATTGCTTTGAAATATAATCAGAAAAGTTGTTTTATTCTGTGATGATTTTATTTCATATCCATATGCTTTTGATATTATGGATACCATTAACATTACCGTACTTTGTCATCGAAAGTTAATACTATGGATGACTGCGACATCTATAGCGCTTAGCTTCGGACCTCAAGACAGGAGATGTTATAACTTGGTATCAGAGCATAGGTTTATGAAAAACTTTAAACTTAAAATGATTTTTAAAACAAAATCTGAATTAGAGAAAAGATCGAGGTATGGGATAACGCTATAGTAATGTATTTGTATTTGCGATATATAAGTATACACTTTATCTCTACTCTCCTGTCTCTATTAAGTTATTCTTCTGTATCTTACGAATACTCAAATGCAGATATGGATGTTAGAACTGTAAGAGTTAACTTTGGTTAGGGAAGCACCACAACCAATAGAAACGCTAGACCTAATACTAGGAAAAATCAAGGTCAGGCACAAGCTATAAATATAGGAGCTCGAGTCCCGCAAGTCAACATGGAAGCAATGTATCAGTTCTTCATAAACATGATGCAAGCGAGAATTGCTGCTAGAGTAGTTGGAGGAAATGTTGAAGGAGGAAATCAGGAAGCTCCATTGATGAACAATTATGCTATTTTGAGTAGAGATTATGCTCGGTTGGAAGGAAAGTCGTTTATTAGTACTGAAGATGCAATCGAAGTGGAGAATTGGTTATTTCGTTGTGAGAGGATTTTCACCGATCTGGGGATCAACGATGAGCAGAAAAGGAGACTCGCCTTTAGACAGTTACAATGGGCATTAATGTATTGGTGGAACAGTGTTACTGTTGGAGTCAATATGGAGACTGTGATCTGAGTTGAGTCCATGAGGAGGTTTAAAGAAAGGTTTATGTCAGGAATTGATGATTCTACTCTGCTTAGGAAGTTTGCTGAGTTGAAGGAGGGGGATATGACTATACTCGAGTATGAAACAAGATTTGAGGAGCTAGCGAGATATGGCTATGATACAGTTGATACTGTTATCAAGAGGAATGAAAATTTCATTCGAGGGTTGAATTCTGAGCTTGCTAAGGCCATGTTATCACACATTAGAGATCCATGTGATCTTATTGTTGAGATGACCTTAAGGCATGAAGAAATGCCTATTTGTCTTGAAGGAAATAAGGCAAAGGAAGCTCAAGGAGGATAGAGTCAGAAGACGAAGTTTTTCCTTAAGAAAGGAGCTCAAAAGGGTGGAGCTGCTAAGAAAGGGAAGGCAGAGGTTGTTGTTACAAGTGTGATAAGAAAGGACACTACGCCCATGAATGTTGAACAGGTAAAGGAAAGAAAGCTGCTGAGAAGAAAGGGGTAAGGTGTTTCAATTGTGATCAGATTGGGCATTATAAGAACCAGTGCAAGGAGCCAGCCAAGGATGAAAAAGGCAAGATGTTTACATTGGAACCAGCTACATCGTGACCAACAGCAGAGAAGAGGGGAAAAGCTATGTTGGGAAGTATGCTTTTGATTTATGGTATGTCAGTTAGCATTCTATTTGATACCTGTAAAGACCCGTAAGTCCGTACTCCTTGAATAGACACTAATCTCCTTTGTTTAATTCAAGATGAACGAAAATACGAACCCTTAGGGGTTTTAAGAAAAATTTAAGAAAAGAAAAAGTAAGAAAAGAAGAGAAAAAGGTAGAAGATTAGAACATAATAGATAAGGTAGAAGATAGAGGGAAGAGAAGATAGAAAATTTTAAATTAGAGAGAATAGAAATTTTTAAAATAGAAGAAAAAGAGAAGAGAGAACAGAAAGAAAATAGAGAAAATAGGACGGAACAGAAAACAACAGAACTACAACTGAACAACATCAGAATCTCACAATTCGCAGCGGAACAACATATAATAATAAATGAATAATCTTTAAACAAAGAACTATATCAGTTATTACATTTTATCACATTACATTACATCATATCATCAGAGTGTACAACAACATACAACAACAACAGTGCAGCGGAAAAGAAATACTATATAAATTAGTAATACGCCATGCCATCCAGCTTGCCTCCAGCAACTCCAGAATATCCTGACAAACCTTACTCTTGACTGCCCGTGTGGAAATTGGTAGGCACCCAGAGTTTAGGAAGGAAAACAATAAACTCCAAGTCAGTCATGTGACTGGTGTGAGAACTCAAAACAGTTTATTTATCTTTAAAATCAAAATAGAGAGATATTTTTATTTCAATTCGCAATGCTTTTAAAAATGAGACTACCATAAGGCCTCCCGCACACACACACAATGCAAACGCAGAATCGGAGGAGATTTCTCCTTATGATAGTCAAAGATGCTTGATACGCATTTAAAATAACATTTGATATTATTACTAGTGCATAGTGTAGAAGAAATTCATTTCGAAAGTAGAATATAAATCTTAGCCAACATAGACATTTCGAACTATGCCTACTATAGCTACCATCCAAACAGTGGTGACCACCATAAGTGAATGGCAGGTTCTACAACTAATACCGTACAAGTTTCGTATTGGGAATTGGATTTCCAACAAATGGTCAGGCCAAGGAACTTCCCATTGCCACATGAGAATGCCTCTGGAAAGACATCCCCGAGAACCAAACCAGAACTCTGCCAACACAAGGCCGGGTTACCCCTAACTGGGTAACTACTGACACGAGCACGCCATTCCCCGATCGTAAACGACCTTTCTCACGGGATCCCGAAAACCAACAACCACAAAGTAATAAATTCATAGTAACCACATAGGTTAAATATCTGGGCTCCATACCATGATACCACCTCTATCCAGAAGGAAATGTACATACCCTAAAGGGAGCTACCCCTCATAACCTTGCCGCATCTTTCCTGTTTTGACCATTTCCGGGGTGTGAGGCTCGACGAAGTCACGTCCACAAAAACATACTTTATACAAAAGCCATGCTTTGGGTCAACAAATGATCAACACAATGATCACTAAGATAGATGATCAAATAAACGATCCTATCACAATAATCAACACAATGATCATTTCAGCATCACTCAGCATATCACATTACCAAATTGGGAATATATCGCTGATAACTTCAACTATATAACCTCTGAGCTCGTACGTCTCAGAGAAGGGTGTTAAGCTAAAAGAATAAATTCTTCGCCACCAACAGAAATATATTTGAAAGAAATCGGCTTTATATCTCAACTTGTAATGTCAGACATACAATCCATACAAGTCTGTTCCGGGATCGAACAAAACCGAAGGCACTTACAAAGAAGTCCTTGCAATCCGGATATTCACAATCCTGATCGGATTCACCATCACATATGGAGAACTCAATACCGTAGCTACTCGGTGCAGAGTAAATCGACAGGTCATCCTATCGCTCTCGCAAATACCGGGTCTTCAACACCGATCTTCAATGCAATTATGACGACGTATCACATATTCGGAATGGGTTATACGACCCCATGGTCCTTTCCCGGTTAACCCGAATAGTGAGCGCTTATTCAAAAATAAGTGTAGCATTCACATTCAAACAAAACACATCAAACACCCATTCAAAGGGAAATATTGATAGTCGGTTATTGAACTATCACTGGACATGCACACATCACCAGATTCCAAACAATTTTCCAATTTATTTATTTTCCAAAATATCTCTACAAGATATAATATTTCATACTTCAAAAATAAATCAATATTTATTTTTGGACAAATTCCACTTCCTTTATAAATTCCTTAGTGAATTTATAATTCCAAAATATCAATGAATATTCGATTTCAATTATTCATTTTCAATTTATCTTCAAAAAGATAAATTCTAAATATCACTTCATATTGGAAAACAATTCCATACTTATTTAATAAGTAATTCACAATTTTTATTTATTTTCAACACTTGGAAAATATTCAATATACTTCAATCGAAATTAAGTATATATTTCATTCTTTAAGGAAATCATTCTCTTAAACATATTTATTTGGGCCAAAACGAATGTTGCGTAAAACATCGTTACGACGTCCCAAAATCACTAGTATAGGGATTCGAAATTAAAATAGATATATAAATCCCAATATTATACAAAACATTTCCTTTCGGAAATCATTTACTATAACAACAGTGTTATAGTCCATCATCTCCTTTTATTTTTCGAAAACGTCTATTTCAACAATAAATGTTGAAATCTATGGTTTCGAATCTCAACACAATTAAAACTTCGTTAGATCGTTTTAATTCTATTTCAATATCACATTCAAAACAATTTATTTAACGTCTTATTCACTATTCAAAAACGTGAATACACTACGTTAACAATTTCATCCTTTTATTCATTTAAATTCAAAGGATTATTCACTATTCAAAAATGTGAATATAACTCCACTTATAGGTTTCAACAAATTTTCTTGTCAAAATAAGTCATTTGCGAATTTATAAAACAACGTTTATAAATTCCATTTCTATTTATTTATAAAAACTTCCTTTTTATAAATTCTTTTATTAACCTATTCCCGGTTATAACTCAATTATAAACTAAAAGTTCGTATTATAAGTTAAATACTTATAAAACGATTATTTTACAAAATCGTTCTTTTTAACTTCCCAAATTATAAATCTTATAACTTATAAGATTCATTCATTTATCCAAAATCATTATTTTAATAACTTAATAAATTTTATAAACCTACCGCTTATAAAATTCCATTTATAACTTTACCGTATAAAATTCTATAAATTCCATTCAATTATGAAATTCATTTTCACTTCATTCAAACACTTATAAAAACTCGTTTTATAATGTCCATATTTCAATTTATAAATATACATTCATAAATCTCTTATATAAATCAATTCATATTAATATTTTAAAAACGTCTTTAAACTTCTTTATAATTTCACCATTTTGATTCATAAAATAATTAAATTTTATAAATCCTATATTTAAACTTTTCACAATAAATTCAAAAATTCCGATTTAACTATTTTATAAACTCAATAGCATCGTATTCTCAAAAATCAGCTTTTAACTGTATTTCACAAAACCCATAATTTTATAACTTTAAAAATTATAACGTTTATTTATTTAAAATGAATCTATTCCAAAAATATAGTATATTTTCAAAAATCACTTTTAAAATTATTTTAAAATTCCAAATTTGGTCCAATGATGCTACACACCAAATAGTCAATCACGACTACAACTATATCATATATCAATATGAAAATCCATCAAATATCAAAATATCTGAAATCAAATAAAAACTGTTGAGGAATCCAGTTGGATCCCTCCAACCTGTTTTCCTGCATTCACAAACATTAGCACAATACCAATTTCGTTCCAGTACGAAATTATCGCGGTATATGTTCTTATTAAATATTATCCGCTTAATAACGGCGCAATAGGGTCTCATCCGCTAAAAAATACGGGAAATCAACAACTCCAATATATACATATGCCAATATATATATTGCTATTATATATAATACCAATTTCACTGTTTATGAAATATTCGCGGTATATGTTTTTAATAAATAACATCCGTTTACTAACGGCGCATAATGTCTATTTTAACAATCAATAGATATTCATCAACATTCAAACATGCATTCAAATATTTTAAATATAACTATTTAAAATAAAATCGAAACTGATTCGATTGAGTGAGAAGTTCTCACCTTGATTTTATTTCCGTTTTAGCGATTTATTTCGAATAAAATTAAACGGACGTTTAATTTTACCCAAAATTCTCACTAACTCCAAACGACTCCAAACCAACTCCATCGCGTAGTGCTTGTCCATACGATTCCAACGCAACTGGTTTCGCGCGTTTTCGACCTCGTATGAAAAAGTTATTGATTTTACAAGTTTGTACACGATTTTATATAAACAATTCAACATAACTTTATAATTTTAAACCCACACCATACTCTCAGCCCTTAGATCCCCTTGCTTGCATCCTGGCCATCCCCTACCTTCATCTCCCTCACGTTCAAGCTCAAGGAATTAGGCCGCAACCACCAACCCATCCTTAGCCAACTAGGGTTCCATATTACTCCGCCAATACTCAACGAAACTCGATCAAACCACTTGCAAATCGAAGCTCTTCGCGAGAGCTACCACCACCATCCCCCACCTGAAGCTCGGCCACCTCTACAGCCCCAAAACGCGCGCGTGACCTGCTGCAAACGGCCCCACATAGCTCCTCCATCGTCGCTCCAAATTCGATCATCACTGTATGGAATCGAAGCTCTCGTCGAGCTCTACGACTTTCGTGTTGAACTCCTTGGCTAAATCTTTGTAGATTGAGAGAGATTGAGGGAGAAGTGAGAATGATTTCTGGCCATTCATGGGTTAGGGCCGGCTGTGCAATTTTTAGGGTTTAGATTTCTTTTTTTTTTTTATTTTGTGATGGTGGTGGTCTATTTATAGAGAACCGATCGACACTATTCACCCGGAAATTCCGAACTCCGATTTACGCGCCGAAACCAGCGTTTCTAGGGTTTACCCTGCGTTCCGGACACAATGGAATAGGTTTCGGAAGCTAATTCGGAAGTATGTGCGAGTTATGGCTATAAACGCTCAATTTGAATTAAACCAATTTAAGCGATTTTCTAGGCGTTTTAATTTGTACCGGACAAACGGTAAATCCAATTGACTTGAAATTTGAAACCTTACAATAATATCACATTACGGATCCGATGAAACTGGTTTCGTCGAAATCCGAGACTTTTTGAAAAATGGCTATTTTTACTCGTCAAATTTAAATTAAAAATAAATCGATGCGTTTCGAGCTGCCACGATCAAACGATAGCTCCGATTGACACGAAATTTGAAATACGGTAATAACTAACTATTATGGATCCAATGGAACTGGTTTCGTTCAATTCTGAGACTGTTCAAAAATTGACTATTTTTACTAGTCGATTTAAATATTAAAATATTCAATTTTCACAAATTAACTTTAAATTCGATTTTAAAAGTTCTAAAATATCTTTCTAACTCCAATATGATAAAATAAAATTTTACAAATTATTTTCAATCATATTTAACTCAATTTTCAATTATTTCCATAATTTCACATATTAAATTATCGATTTAATAATCCAATTAAATCCAAAAATTCAAATAAAAATTTATTTGACTTAAAAAAAATCACTTATTAATATTTAAAATAAATTAAATATCCAAATTTTAATTAATAAAAATTCTGGGTCGTTACAATACCGATGCATCGCATTCTTTTATATCTCATTGTTTTATAAGATTAACAACCCTCATACCTAATTACTTCCTTAAGGATTGCAAATCCTATAGCAGGATATGCGACACTTGGGATAAAGTGTGATCACCTAAAAATTGAGTTCTTAGGTCATACATTTGTTTGTAGTTTGCATGTGTTTGATTTCATAGGGTTCGGAATTATTTTGGGTATGGATTGGTTAAGTAAGTACGATGCTAGGATATTTTGCCATCATAGAAAAATATTGCTTAGACACCCTGATTGTAGTGACCGGATTGTATACTCCGTAGAAAACACTAGTATTAAGGTAAATGCCTTATTGGGTATTGTGGAGGTAGAAGACGAGTTGAATCAAGTTTTCATTACTAGGGAATTCACAGATGTCTTTGAATCCGTAGTGGGATTGCCATCGGAAACAATCTATTGAGTTTCAGATAGATTAGGTATCAGGAGAAGAATCGGTGAGCAGACCGCCAAGTAGAATGATACTTACCGAGATGAGGGAGTTGAAGGTGCAGTTAGTGGAATCGGAAGGAAAGAATTTTATTAGACCAAGCAGTACGCCTAGGGGAGAAATCGTAGTGTTTGCTAAGAAGCAGGACAGATCGTTAAGGTAATGTATCGATTATCGTAAGTTGAATGAGAAGACGATAATGAATCGATATATGTTACCAAGAATTGACGATTTGTTCGACCAGTCGAGCAGAGCCATAGTATTTTCATTTGGATTTGGCAACTGGGTTCCATTAGCTTAGATTGATAGAGGATAGTATTTCTTTGACAGCATTTAGAACAAGATATGGATCGTACGAATGTTAGTAATGTTGTTCAGACTAACTAATGCGCCAACATTCTTTGTAGATTTGATGAACAAAATTTTCCAAGAGCACTTGGATAGGTTCGTATTGGTGTTCATAGATGATATATAGATATACTCAAAAGATGAAGGAGAGCATGCAGTGCACGTTAGAGTGGTGCTTGAGACGCTGATGCAGCATCAACTAAAAGCGAAGTTTTCGAAGTGTCATTTTTGGAAATAAAAAGTGAAGTTTCTTGGTCATGTAGTCTTAGAGAAAGGGTTATTTGTAGATCTGACTAAGATCAAGGCAGTAAATAATTGGAAGATACCTAAGACAATGACCGAGGCAAAGAGTTTTCTTGGATTAGCTGGGTATTATTGGAGGTTCATTAAGTATTTTTCGCTAATAGCGGCACCGATGACCAAGCAAATGCGAAAGGATGTGAAGTTCATTTGGACATGTAAGTGTGAGGAGGCATTCCAGAAGCTGAAACACTTATTGACTAATGGACATGTACTAATTGTTCCAGAAAAGAATCAAAATATAGCGGTATATACAAATGCATGTGGAACGGGGTTAGGAGCTGTGTTAAAGCAAAGAGGTAAAGTGATTACATATGCATTTCGATAGCTTAGACCGCATGAGGTTAGATATCCAATGCATGATTTGGAGTTAGCAGCGTTAATTTTTGTATTGAAGGTGTGGAGATATTACCTACTGGAAGAAAGATTTGAGTTGTATATGGATCAGAAGTCTCTAAGGTATTTATTCTCTCAGAAGGAGTTGAATATGAGACAGTAGAGGTGTTTAGAGTTTTTGGCCTCATATGGCTTTGGTATTGAGTACACACAAGGAAAAGGCAATAAGGTTGCAAATGCACTTAATAGAAAACATCATAATGCAGTATTGGCAATGATAACGGAATGGAAAGATTTAGAAGCATTGACTACATGTAGGATACAGTGGATATCTGAGGCTATGTCAAGTAAGGAGACTGCTATATTGTCATGTTTAGAAGTTCGACCGGTGATGATCGGAAGGATTGCTTCTAAGTAAAAAGAGGATTCAGTGTCAGCTAAGAGGATTAGAAGGCTTAAGCTTGGGACTGAGATTAATGATCTAAAGGATTTGTCTTGACTAGAAGGGATAGTTGAGAAAGAAGGGATGGTTATGTGTTTCGAATGTAGAGAACTTAAGGAAAGAAGTTCTTGTGGAATGCCATCGATCCAAGTTTACGATTCATCCTGGAGGGACCAAGATGTATCAAGATATAAAGAGAAGCTTCTATTGGGAATGTATGAAGACAGATGGAGTCTTATAGGTGAAACGGTGTTTGAACTATAAACAGGTAAAAGCCGAACATCAGAAACCAAATGGGTTATTTCAGCCTTTAGATGTTCCAATATGGAAGTGGGATTCTATCTCAATGGATTTTATAGACGGGTTGCAATGGTCAAATAGAGGAAATGAAAGTATATAGGTTCTAGTGGACAGGTTGACAAAGAGTACCAATTTCATTCCAGTTAAGTCAACCAAAATAACACCTGTTTTGGCAAAGTTGTTTATGAAGAATATAGTTAGACTTCATGGAATTCCTAATAATATAGTAAGCGATAGAGATTCCTTATTCACTAGCGAGTTTGGGAAGAGTCTACAGGAGACTTTAGTTACTAAGCTCCAGATGAGTACTGCTTACCATCCACAGACAGATGGGCAAACGGAAGGAGTTAACAAAGTCTTTGAAGATTTGTCACGAGCTTGTGTATTAAATTTTGGAGGATCATGAGAATACCATCTACACATAGTCGAGTTTTCATATAACAACAGTTATCAGACTAGCATAGGGATGACACCTTTGAAACTTTGTATGGAAAGCCATACAAATCTCTAGTTTGTTGGTTAGAGACCAAGGATAGGTTGGTTCTTGGTCCAGATTTCGTTAGGGAAGCTACAGAAAAGATTGAGTTAATTAGGGCTAGAATGAAAGAAAGCTCAGTCCAGGTAGAAGAATTATGTTGATAAGAGACGGAAAGACTTAGAATTCGTAGTTGGAGCTCATGTTTTCATCAACATATCACCGATGAAAGGTGTGATCACATTTGGGAAATTAGAAAAGTTGGCACGGAGATTCGTTGGACCATGTCTTATTGTAGAGAGGATCGAGAAACTCATACATAGAGTGGAGCTACCGAAAAGTTTGGCAGGAGTCAAAAATGTTTTTCATATTTCTCACCTAAGGGAGTGTATTCAAGATCCAGAGACTACTATAGCACCGACCGTGTTAGATGACTTAGTAGTGGAACCGAATTTGACTATAATTTAAAAAACTAATTCATATAATCGCGAGAGATGAGAAGAGACTAAGAATCAAGACAGTCAGATTAGTTAAAGTCTAGCAGAGCAATGACGACAGAGACTGTATTTGGAAAACTGAAAGCAGGATTCGAGATACTTATTCTGACTTGTTTCATGGTATGTTTTACCTTTATGATTGATTTTGATGAGTACTTATCATAATATCGAGGGAGATACTCTTTAAGGAAGGGAATCTGTAACGACCCTAATTAACATTATTAGGACATATTAGTTAAATTAAATGAAATAATGTAAATGGTTAAGGGATTGAGATTTGAATAATAAAGAGGTAGCCATGCCTAATAACTAATGAACTAAGGGGAATTAAAATGAAATAAGTAATGGTAGTTGATAAGGGCAAGATAGGAATAAGTCATATTGTAATACCCTAAACCTCCGTTCACTTTCATTTTACACATTCACAATCAAAACTAAATTAAACCAAGAGGCCGCCCACCATTAGTAGAAGTAAGAGGAGGACAAGCGAAATCAATAGGAAGAAGCTTAATATACTTAATCCAAGATCAAATCTCGTCTCCTTAACAATAAGCCAAAGGTGAATAATAGGTTACATCTTATATTTTTGAAGTTTTCGGATTTTAGATCAGATTCAAACATTTTTGCAAAGTATATTTCCATGTTTTGAATGATAAATAGATATATACACTTGTTGATGAATTACGCTTATTCACATCGATTTTTATGACAATTGAAAAACATATCAAAAGACATCCAAATGCCATGCGATTTAGATATATGGTTAGACATAATATTTTAGAGATGGATTTCAAGTTTCATAATTTTCTGAATTAATGTAGATTTATTATGAATTTTCTAATGAAGAAAATAGTTAAATTGGGTTTAAAATTAATTACGGCTATCATATTTTAGCTTTGGATCAGAAATTTATATATGTTGGAAAATATATTAAAAATGATTTATGGGAATTTTTGGAGGATTTTCCTAATTATATAAAATTATTTAAGGTATGGGACTTGAATGTTTTATATGTTTATAAAAGGAGAAGGGGCGATTTGTAAATATTTTAGATTATTTGTTTTTGAAATTCGGCAGCACTTTTAGAAAAGAATTTGGAAAAGAAACTAGCAACCAATTATATGATGACAAGTAAGCAAGTTAGTTGGAAAGAAATTGCTTTCTAAAGTTAAAAATCCATTTTAGAGGGTTTCGCCGTTTCACCACTTTTGGCTGCTACCATTCGACCACATACTTTCGCCTCTAACTGGTTCAAAACAAATACACATGGTATCAAAGACTCGGTATGTAGTGGAGTGGGGATGGATGAAAGGTATAGGGTCAAAATATGACTTTCGAAGGGGTTGAGACCCTGTTGCCGCATTCTACCTTTCGAAGCAGTGCTTTCGAAAGGGTTTCTCTGTTTTAAAATTAGTGTCGCTTCTCCAATGCTTTCGAAGGGGATGGTTGCGACACTATCCACTTCTTTTAATTAGAAAATTCCTTTTGAAAGAGTTGCTTTTGACTTAGTTGTTTTAAGACCCTTTTGATATTTGAAGGTTAAATCCAAAGGTTTCGAAAGGAATGTTTTCGAATGGTTTCGAAAGGTTGTTCCACATGTTTTTACTTAAACCCAATGCTTTCGAAAGTTTTTGTTTTAAGAAGAGTACTTTAATGCTTTCCAAAGGTAACTAATAAAAGTTTCAAGGGGAAAGTTCCGTAGTATTTTCGAAAGGTATATAAATAAAGGTTTTGAGGGGTTGGTTCCCAACTGTTTACGAAAGGTTTATCTTTAGTGTTAAATGGAAGGTTTCCAATGTTTTCGAATGACAGGTTTGAAATGTTTTATAAGAGGATGTCTAAGGTTTATAAAGCTTTCGAAAGAGATGTTTTCAATGTTTTCAAAAGGACTATTACATATGAGATCGAAAGATATGTTTTGGCCTTTCAGCTTAAGGTTATAAAGTAAAGTAGTTTACTTGTATCGAAAGGGAACTTTCAATGGTTTCGAAAAGGGTATGTTTGATGGTTTTGAAAGAGATTGTTTAAAGGTTTAAACATAGGTTTCAAAAGTTTTGATCAATATTATTTTGAGTAAAGCATATATCATGGCAAAGAGATTTGAGTAAAGCAATTAGTATGTTTTCCTTATTTAAGTATGATTTTAAAAGGGATTAAATCAATTTGAAAGGTTTTCAAGGAAAATTTTAAGGGGCAATTAACCCTAAGTAAATGACTAAGATATTTGAATACCATATGACACTGGCATATGTTCGTGCCCTATACATTAGCTTTAGCCCCAAGTTAATTTAGTCCAAAATTCCAGTGTGTAGGGCTTATTCGTAGGTAAGACTCAAATGATGGTTACACACAGAAAGGAATATATACAAAGAAGAAGGATAGGTTATTGGTGGGCCCGAAAAACCAATAGGGTCAAGTGACCCTTGGAGAAGTAAGTTAAGGACAGACCGTCCAGAAGTTCATCTAACAAATGTTAGATTCTTTATTTTGTCTGGTGGGCCCGAGTCAGCCAATGGTTAGTAGTTTGCCAAAAAAAACTATGTTGTTTAGAAAAATGCTCTATTTATTACCTGTTTTTGAGCATATATGATATTGCTATTATTGATATAATCAGTTTGATTAACCAGTTTGGTTGTAAGAGTTTGGTTTGCAAAAAGAAATTTTTTTATAGGGATATTAGTGATGGGAAACCCGCTTCGCTAAGCGGCGTGGTCTCACTTAGTATTAGTAAACTTAGATGTAATAGTATTATTCATACAGGCTTTATGTCTGACTTGAAGTTTATGTTTTCCTCTTAAACTCTTGGGTGCTCAAAAATAATTTGAGTAGATTGAGAGTTAAGGTTTTTTAGGTCTAGTAGGTGGACGAATAAAGCATCCGAAGCCGTGCAGGAGGCAAAGTTTTCTATTTAGAAGTTGCCATTTAGTTTTATTTCCATTGTGACATATTAAGACTTTTGTGTCTATTTAGTACTCTGATCATCTAAAGGGGAATCTTCATATGTCGCTCTTGGCATATTTTGTAATAATTATGTTTGACCAAACCTGAGAACCGATTATGGGACTATCTAAATTGAATATGAAATATTTCTTTGAAATGTAATCAGAAAAATTATTTTAATCTGTGATGATTTAATTTCATATCTATGGCTTCTGATATTATGGATACCGTTAAAGTTCCTATATTTTGTCATTGAAAGTTAATACGATGGATGACTACAGCATCTATAGCGTTTAGCTTCGTGCCTCAAGATAGTGGATGTTACAATTATTTTTGGTGTTCCTAGCTTTTGTTGATTGTTTGGTTATTTAATTTTTTCTCGGCTAGTTTTTTAGCAATTAATTTCCTTTAGCATGGGTTGGGTAGAAAGCAATTTTAGGCTAAACGCTTTGGGATTTAATTCATGATTGTACTATAAGATATTTAATGATAATATTAATTCACTTCAATCTAATTAAGCACGAGCACCTCGTGAATTTAATTTCACAATTTGACTGTGTGGTGTTCGATAAATAGTGTTGGTTTAAGGAATTTGTTTAAGATAAATAAATTTAATAATTTGTTTTATATAAGTAATTAAATAAATTGGGTTTGTAAAATGTGTTTTATAAAGAAAATTTTGAAAGTATAAATCCCGTTATTTTTGAGAAGAATCTAAAGATTAACTAGTTCGAGTGGCTCGAAAGTAACTAAAAATGGGTAGGAGTTGCGTTTGGATGGCAAACGCTTCTCTTAACATTACCCTTAATATGTGATATTATTGGTAGTATCTGCTCCTTGGTATTATTTTAGAGTTACTTGATCTATAAAATTTGCTAAAGTTAAAAGGATAATTTTGAATCATTAATTAATTGTAAATTTTGGATATAAAGGTTTGTTCAAAAAATATTATAATAAGAGAAGTTTATCAAAAAATTGGGAAATAGAAGATAAATTACCTTTTAAATTTAAATGGTTTCGTTTGGAAAAGATATAGAAATACTTTGTAAATAAATAAACATTTTGAAGTGAAAAATTTATAAATAAATTTTTATAAATAAGGGATATATTTATAAATGGCATTTTTACAAATAAAGTAGTAAGTACTATAAAGAAGATTTTATAATGAAGTAGGCTTTTGAGTGAAGTTAATGAATGAAAAATTTTCATAAAGATTTTTGAAAGTTAATAAATATGCATCTTGTACTTAGATCATTTCGTCACATAATTTTAATCTAAGATTCGAGTACAGAATTTTGAGGTATTTACACTGATTCTAAATAGGATTTATCACTCGCTTCTTGACGATGAACATTGATGGGGCTTTGTGGTTGGGTACTTGTTCAATCGTAGATTAGAGCTATGTAAGGGAAAAGAAGTTTCCTAATCAAAGAGTTTGATGAGCCTTCGCAATAGAGAATTGGGGGATCGATGCTAATTTGGAAGAAAAAGTTATAAATTCGAATAGTATATCGAATCAAATCGGCATATGGATAATCTATATACATCATATGAGTATTAGTTTAATAATAAATATTTTGGGCAAATACCTTCGGGTTTTTACTTTGTTGTAATTTTGGGGATGAAATTTTATCAAGGAGGGAAGTCTATAACGACCCCCAATTTTATCACTTTGATAAATTATATTCATTTTAAAAAATATTCAAATAAAAGGTTGAAAATACAAGTTATATTGTTTTGAGTGATAATAATAATAATTAAAATAATATTTTAAAATTATAATAATTCATTTTAATTTGTTTTAAAGTGATAGTAAGTTTTATATCATTAATTTGAAAATATAAGGAAAAATCGATGTCGGTTTATCGATATAATAACGCTTTTTGAAAACAATTGTTCAATATTGATTTATATAGTTTTATAAAATCAAATGGATCATTTTTAATTGGTATAGTAAAAAATTAGTTTTCAAACATTTTTTACAAATATATATATATATATATATATATGTATGTGTATGTATATATATAAACTAAAATATGAAACATGTGGCTAGAAATTGAAATCAGGATTCATAACGATTCAACGTATAGAAGTTGTACAACGTTGCAGATTAAATGTCACATACTATGCACATATACATGTACACATGCACATGAACACACACATATATATATATATATACAAATATACACATATATACCAATTATATACAAAATCAAAAATATAAAAGAGATATTTTAATAACTCCTTAACGCTTAAGAAACCTTAAGTCAACACTGCACATCAAAGTACAACCACCATCACATGCACATAGGAGAGGGTCATGTCAGCCATGCCTAGGTGGTGGCGGAGGGGACTTGGTCATGCTAGGTGATGATGAAATAGAAGGTGGGGCATAGGGGTGAATATGGTGGAGAGAGAAAACGCTAAAATATCTAGGGTGATTATCATCATTTATCACATCAAATATCACATCCAAGGGGGCACAAGGCCTTGACTGTGCTTGAGGTGACTTCTAGGAATCCTAGGGTGGTGCAAGAGGGAGATGGTAGGTGGTGGAGGTGATGGTGAGGCGATAACTCATGATGATATTTGTAGATATTTCGACGGACTTGCCTATAAATGCCCATCTCCTTAGCTCATTTTCCATCCTCCATAACTTCACCAAACAAAAACTAAATGGAGAAATTATTTCTTTAAAATGATGTAAAGGCTACAAGTTTCATGTTCACCAATTCTTCCCATTTTGACCACAACTATGTCAAAAACCTTCCGGTGCATTCTTGGGCCTAGAATTTAAGGCCGAGAATACCTGCTTTTCTTTTGATCATAACTTCTACAATCCAGATTCAAATAAAGAAATTCTTTTTTTAGATCATATGTGAATCCAGTGGCTACAACTTTCATATTTACTACTTCTTCCCATTTTGATCATAGCTATGTCAAAAACCCACTTCTTTCTAGTGCATTCTCGTGTTTGATTTTTGTGAATCCAAGAATGCCTCTTCTTCTAACCATATCTCCTTCAAAAAACTCATAATTAGCTAATAATTTTTCTAAATAGTAAAGAAAACAATTTGCAACGCCTACTTTATAGTTGACAACTTTTTAAATTTTTAGTGCAACAAAGTCAAAAAGCCGAGAGAAGATGACTCATTTATAGATTCAAATGTTGTGAACTAAAGATCTCTTCTTTTTAATGGTCGAGCTCTTTGACCCTAGACCCTTATACCACAAGCTATGGTAATGGAGGAAGGATGGCCGAGAGCAAGAAGGGTGGTGGAGTTGTTTTAATGATGATTTAATGAAGTGTCGTTTGAATGTTACTAGAAAGAATTGGACTTGGAAATGGGTGAGATAACTTCAATTGTACTATTATATATATATATATATATATATATTGGAAGATATAATATTGTTTTATATGCTTGGTTGTGATGATTATTAATCATGTTGGTAGTTTAATATGATTGTTTGATTTTATTAGCAAGTCACGTTAAATACATGTTGAAAATCACAATGGAAATCACTATCATTTTATTAATGAAATGGTATCTATGAAATGTTAAACCTTTTGAAAATGATTTAATAACTAGAAACAAATTCGGTGAAGTCTGAATAAGAAATTAAAAACAAGTCAAAACTAGGTGCGTTTCGTAATAGTAATTTGCGATTTCGCGCCATAAAATTTAACTAAGTATATAAAGTGGAATACAGCTCGGAATTCTTTGTAATAAAAAGTTTCCAAACTATTATATCCATAGTTTTCAAACAACAGAAAAGGATCAAGATTTAAATAAGTAGATTTTGAAATATAAGTAAAACAAGATTTTGGAATAATCGCTATTTTGCAATTCAAAATCCAAAAAAAGATTTCTTTAAATTTAATATTTTTAAATGTTTTTAAAATATGGAAAAATAATTATAAATATTTTAAAATATGTTTTAAAGGAAATTTGAGTTATGTAAATAAATTTTCAAATAATGGAAAAGTCGTTTAGATCAATATAACTTTAAAAACACTATTCACGACACTATTTGCAGCGGTTTCCAATAACAACTAAAATATGGTTTTAAACTTAACAATTCATTACCAAAATTTTATAAATGCTTTTAAATAAATCATTAAGTATTCTAAATATGATTTGAATATTTTATAATTTATTTAAAAGAATGTAAATAAATGAATTGAAAAGAAGCTGCTATAAGCAAATGTTTTAATCTTGGCTCTAATAAGCTGATGAGTACACCTAATTTTTCTATTTGTGAGATCTGGGTGAGGTGCCTAAACAAAGAAGGTGTTTAGGAGCAACCAGTATCCTAGCTCACTTGGCCTCCCTCAGGCGAAGGATAAATAAGGTCGAAATGTTGGAAATGAGTTAAGTATAGAAGATTAAATTTTCCAAATTTGAACAATTTGGATTTACCGTCTTAGATAACATGTTAGCACCAAAATTGGACATTAACACCCGAATGCAGATGAAAGCACCAAATCACAGTCACAGAGCATGGATATAATATATGTAGAGAGTATAAATATAAAGAATAGAAAAAATTAAAAAGAAAGCAGTAAGAATAGAGGATTTATAGTGGTACAGCTGACTCTGGCCTACGTCCACTCTAGAAATTTCCTTTTTATTGATGTTAGAATCAATTACAGTTACAATCCAGAGTTTTTGGAATAACAATGGTAGAGCAGCCTTAGTATGGAAGATGAAGAGAAATAGAATGACGATACCTTTCCTTAAGCCGCACATGCTGTATTTATAGGCAACACCTGAGTTACTGGGCTTCTTGAGTGATATGGGACCGCTAAGACAATAGCCGAGCCAACATCCTTCATCATGACCGAACCCAAGTCCTCCATAAGCCAACCTGAAGTAGCCAGGGTACTGACTCAAAGCAGGCCTATGCAAGACTCAGAGCAAACTAGGCCAGAACCCGGAGCGAAGCTAATGCCGAACCAAAACTCCATATGCCGATTCGATCCCCTTTTTCTCAATGCCGATCCTATCCACCCGACCGACCTAGGGAAATCTAAACACTGATCCCATACTTGCTAAACCACCACAGGCCAAACCACATGACCTGATTCCTCCGAAGCCAATCACATCCAAACCGAACCACCACAACCGATCCCATATAACCTATCCACCAAGGTCGATCCCATCGAGGCCGAACCACCAATGCCGACTGACTTATGTCTCCCATACCAAACGACCCCATCCTAACTGAACCATGCCTCCCAGACCGAACGACCCATCCTGGCCGAGCCATGCCTCCCACACCGAACGACCCTATCCTGACCGAACCATGCCTCCCACACCGAATGACCCTATCCTGACCGAACTACTCCATCCAGACCAACCCACACCATCTAGATCGAACCATCTTCCTACCGAACCACTTCAACTTGACCAACCCACACCATCAAGGCCGAAACCACCTACCTACCAAACCACTTCAACATGATCGACCCACACCATCAAGGCCAACTACCTCCCTACCGAAGCATTCCATCCAGACCGACCCCAAGCGACTCGGAGCACAACAATTGGCCCGAAGCAAACTCCATGGAAAGTCGAAGCAAACCTAGGCGTGACTCGATGTAAACTCCAGGTGACTCGCGTCAACTCGACTTTTGTTAAAACCCATATTTCGAGTATCCCGTGACTTTTGTCCATCGAATATGCCAAATACCGGCTTCATAACCATGACCATCACTCGTGATTGATCATCTGTCCATCCAGTTGACTCAAACCCATCGTATTCTAGCCTAGACAAATGAGCAGTTGATTTACTTAAATCTGCCTGTCCATGGCCTTGCCAAAAGGCAGGTTAATATTTCCTCCCTAAAACATGCCTTTCTACTGGAAGGTGTGTTTTGAATAGCCTCAAATCCGATAGTCGAAGTTCATATGTTATCCATAGCCATACTTTCTGATTCATAATCCAATCCATTTTATCCTAGTCCAATTAACGTATCCTTATTCGAATCTGCAACTGCTCCGAGTTGATATCCGATTCTGAATCCAATAACCAAATCCATAACCCCTCTGGGCCAATCCCATCGAGCCACTACCGTATTGAATCTAGTTAAGAAATCCCTGAGCGACTGTCATTCCATTGTTTCATCGATGTTATAGTCATCATGTTCTTGGGTCTGACTATGTGGACCCGAACCTGTCTCATAAACCTTTCAATCAGCTCTGTCCATGTGTTGATAGAGCCACTCTCCAGCTGTCTGAACCATAATGCTTCAATATCTATCAAATATAAAGGGAAGCATCGTGCCATGACCTTCCCCGATGCCCCCAGCACTTCCATATGCCTCACGTACCTCATCAAGTGAACAATGGGATCCGTTCTCCTGTCATACATCTCCAGTGTTGGTAGTCTGAAATCTGGCGGGTCTCTTACCTGCTTGATCATAGGAGTGAAGGGGCTCATGTTCGCATCCTCCAAATCTCTATTCACCAATCCTCCCCTTATAGCCCGTCTGATTACGTCCACTAACCTATCATTGTCATCAACTAACGGCCTCTGTCTGTTGTCTCCAACCTGCCCCCCGAGTCCACGAGGGAACTCGAACATGCCCTTCTAGATGAGCATCCACTTCCTTATTAACACCAAATTTTCCAGCATCACCTGATATCCTTATTGGAGTGGAGCCTACACGATTTGGGGGCTTGTCCCTAGTACAGGGGCCATTCTCGATGGTCCAACTCTATCCCATACAACGGTCGCTTCATGTCCTTGGTCCTGATTCCAGGCTGCTTCCGTTCCTATCGCTCTAGCTGCGTGATCCTCATTTCCAGCATCACCTACTACTTCATTCCATTGGTTTTGCACTCCAACTTTTCCAACCTGTTGGAGTAAGTTCTATATCATTTCCTTCTGCCTTTTCAGTATTCCTTCCTGCATAGTATTCATCATCATTTCCATCTCATCTCTGGTGATGAAAACTGAGGTCTTATTAGCTCCTGAGGAAGCCCCCTGACATCCTTCATGCTGACTTCTTTTCGCTCTTTGTCTCCTTATTGATTTCTTTGCCTTAGCTTCCTAAGAATCCGAGTTCCTAAGCCTTTAAATCCAAAGTCCAAGCTTTAGAATCCCTGAGTTCAATTCTCAGTGAAAGCAACATGTTTTCAACTTATTTAAAAATTACGTTTTGGAAATAGGAAATCTTTGTTAAAATTTAAATAAATGATTTGAAAATATTTTACTAAATAAAATTTATTGGAATTATTCCAAGTTTTAAAAACAAGGTTTAATTAAACTAAAGAATTTAATAAAGAGAGGTTTAACGATTCTGTATATACCAACAAGAATGTTTTAAAGATATATATATATCTCGATGATATTTTTTCGATAACAAAAATGAATAAATCAAATGATAATAACCTATTTATAAAACATCATTTACAATAACTGGTTTGAAGGAACTGAGGTCGGATTTAGGTAATTCCAATTCGAAAACCACTTCAATCCATTTTATGTATTCGAAAGTAAAGAAAATATATTGAAGACCTTGATTTTGAAGGCGAGGATCTTCATAACGAAAGGACTACTTGTTGATATTTTTGGAATGGACCCCCAAAATAAATATATAGCGGTGGTCCCTTCGTTCTAAAATCTTCGTATGCAAGTACTAACTCGCTACAAATCATAAGGGTAATGCCCAAAAGGATGTGGAGGAAAGTGCATTCAGTTTGTCCTGTTCCTAGACAACTTATATAGACAAATGTCTATCGTTGCATTTCTAGATCATATTAATTGATCTCTATGAATGTATCATCTGTTTGGTGGCAGAGAAGACAACTTCTCTTAGCTTTACGCCCTTTATTGAGACATTTGAGCTTAGGAGTTTATGTTTATAAAAATCGGTTGTGTGATTGGGGAATGGAAAAGTGACATTCCAAGTAGAATATATGCTAAGGTAACTGTTACCTTAAACCCTGACACCTAAGAATAGTAAAACAGGGGATGGTTTAAGGCTAAGTGGCTCACTACCATCAGGGTATGAAATCACCTTTCTAGATATAAATTTTTTTTGCCCACTTCGTCGAGTTTAAATAATGTGGTGTATGCTCGGGATATCGGATTGGACGGTAACAGCCGAGTGATGTATTACTCGGTGTTATTCATATAATATATTTTCGGATAGGTCGGTCTTAAAACATGTGAGGACCAACATAAGGGACTCGGGTGCATTCCTCTATAAATGTGTTATACGAGATGTAGTCCTTTACCTCGCTATTTAGTTGGAAATCCAATATCCAAGAAGTGTAATATGGACTTGGTTCCAAATATTGAAAGGTGTGATGTAAGCATTTCAGCTAAGATTTACAAGTTTATTTGCAAATGTTTTCAAAGAATGCCATTTAAAACAATATTAAATGATTTTGCATATAAAGTGTTTTAAGTTATCATAAGGTAAAAACTCGTCCGTGTTTACGTGCGGCGTGGTCTTATAAGATACTTTCCTTTCAAAGAGCTTTTGAATAAAATGAAGTAAATTGGATTTGAAGAATCTAAACATGAAGATTAAGCCTAATTATGTAACTAGAGAATTGAATATTTGTTTGTTGCATCGTAGGCTCCATAAGTCCTATTTGTGGTAGGAGAACTACGTAACTTGATCCTATATCTAATTGAGTACTCAATTAGATAGAGGTACGTAGGAAGTCACAAGTAGTAGCGATGCAGCCCAAAAAATAAGATGACCCTTTTCTATTAATCTGGTATGGGTCATTATATGCCTGATGTTTATGTATCTTTCCTTCTTATAATTTTATTCCACATTGACATGTTTATTGAGTTCGCGGGTAAGAATATTGCTGTCTTGTTTATCGAAGTGCGCAGCGGTAGATTTGTAGACATTGGTATTTGGTATGTAGTAAACATACCTTGTAGAATAAATAAATTCCTCCTATAAGTTGTATAAATTGAATTTTTATCCTATACATTTAGCAGCATTAAATATTTATCAAGCGATATTAGGTATTAAATCGGTAGTTTTCATTTGTAGTTTAAATCGGATGGGTTTTTGGTGATTTTGACAAGTTCGAAAATCTGGATCGTCGCATTTCGTATCAGAGCATAAGTTAAGTGTCTATGTAAAATTTGTCTAGGTTAGTAGATCAATCTATGAAACTACCTTATTTTGAAAAATAAATGAATAGGATAAGGCACAGTATCTCCGACTGGGGTTATGGGTGATATAATTATTTTTGGTGTGCTTAGCTTTTGTTGATTGCTTATTTGTTTGATTTTTGCTTAGACAGTTTTTGAGCAATTAATTTCCTTTTGCATGGGTTGGGTAGAAAGCAATTATAGGCTAAACGCTTTGGGATTTAATTCACGATTGGACTGCAGGATAATTAATGGTAATATTGATTCACTTCAATCTAATTAAGCACGGACACCTCATGAACTTTGTTAACCCGCCTTTTGGTAAGGCCATAGATAGGAAGGTTCAACCTAGTCAACTTCACGGTTATCGAGTCTGGAATAAGACAGGTTCAAGTCGACTGGACAGACAGATGATGCACCATGCTTGGACGATGGATATTGTATTGGATAAAGCTGGATCGGCTATAACTCAGGTCTGGAAATATGGATTGCTGAAGAAGTGAGTCGGTATGGATAGGTTCGACGTGAAGCAGGGATCGGCATAGGCTAGTGGTTCGGCATGCTTTGGTTCGGTCTAAATGGTATGATTCGGTGTTATGGACATGGTTTGATCATGGTGGATCGGTATAGTTTGGATCGTCAGGAAGGCTAGCGATCGGCATGTGTGGATCGGTATAGTTTGGTACGACAGGAAGGCTAGTGATCGGCTGGAGTGGATTGGCATTGAGGTGGTTCGGTCAAAGTGGGTCGGCATAGGCCAGTCGGCATGTAGGGGTCGGCATAGGCCGGTCGGTATATGGGGGCTGGCTAAACTTGATAGTTTGGTTATGGATCGGTGAGCAAGGGGTTCGGTAGTTTTGTTTTGGGTCAGTAAGTATGGGATCGGCATATTGAATGGGGTTGATAGCTTCGAGTCATAGCTCACTTGCTTCGAGTCGGCTTCCACCAGTATTCGGTTGTGCGTGTGTTAGTCTTCGGATCGGCATGAGTGGATGGGGTCGGCTTATGGAGAGTTTGGGGTCAGCTGAGACGAAGAATCCGGATCGGCTACGGTCTTGGTGGGCCTGGATCACTTAAGAAGCCCAACAACTTAGGTTTTGCCTATAAATACAGCAGGCGGGGCCTCAGAAATGGGGATCTCCATTATGTTTCTCTTCTTCCTCCTCAATAAGGTTACTCTGCCATTGTTCTTTAAAAAACTCTGGATTATAACTGTAATTCATTCTCATATCAGTAAAAAAGAAACTTCTGGAGTGGATGTAGGCCGAAGTCAGCCGAATCACTATAAATCCCCTGTTATTACTGCTTTCTTTTCAATTTTTATTGTTCTTCATTTTTATTTATTCCTACGTACATTCTATCTGTCATCTGTGACTGTGATTTGGTGCTTTCATTTAGATTTGGGTGTTAGTGACCAATTTTGACGCTAACATTTTGGTGCTTTCACTGAGAGGGCTAGAACTCAGGGAACCTACAGCTTGGACTTTGGATTTGAAGACTTAAAGACATAGATCTGGAAAGCTATGGCAAGGCAATCGACAAGAAGACAGAGAATTGAAAGGAGTCGGCATTAGGGGAGTCAGGAGGCTTCCTCGGGAGCTAATCAGGCCTCGATTTTCATCACCAAAGATGAGATGGAAAGAATGCTGAAAAGACAAAAGGAGATGATGCAGAACCTACTTCGACAAGTTGCACAAGATGGAGTGCAGAGTCAAGGGAACGCGATTACAGAAGATGCTGGAAATAGGGGTCAAGAGGATGGAGCAACCAGAATTCAGAATAGAGTAGGACCATCAAGAGCAACACCAGTGCTAGGGGCACTCCCCTGGAGCATGTTGATCCAATCTCAGGTGGAGTATTAGGTGGAGCTATACAACATGGTGTCGAAAGAGGAATGGATGCTAATCTAGGAGAGCAGGTCCCAGGATTCCGTCGTAAACTTAGGGGGCAGATTGGAGGCAACGGGAAAGGATTATAGCTCGGCGACGGTGATAAGTTGATGGAGATGGTTAGACAAGCCATGAGAGGTGAATCGGTAAATAGAGGCTTGGAGGATGTGAATAGGAGTCCCTTTTTTCCTGCGATCAGGCATGCTAGAAACACACCGGATTTCAAACTACCAATACTGGAGATGTATAACGGGAGAACGGATCCCACAGTTCACTTGACGAGGTACATAAGGCATGTGGAAGTGCTTGGGCATCGAAGGAGGTCATGGCACGATGCTTCCCTTTGTATTTGACAGATATTGCAATAGTGTGGTTCAGACAGCTGGACAGCGGCTCTATTGGCACATGGACGGAGATGATTGAAAGGTTTATGAAATAGTTTAGGGTCCACATAGTTAGACCCCAGAATGTGACGACTTTAACATCGATGAAACAATGGAAAGGAGAGTCGCTTAAGGATTTCTTAACCAGATTCAATGCGACGGTGGCTTCGGTGGATCAACCCGATCCATCGATGGTTTTGATGGCGGCAATTTCAGGAATTATAGATGATTCGGATTTAAAGATATCATTAGAACGAGACCCACCGAGGGATCTTGCGGAATTCTACCATCAGACAGAAAGGTTTCTGAGGTAGGAAGATGCGCAGGCTGAGAGAGAAGGGAAAGCGGCTGAAGCTTATGCTGTAAGTGGTGGTGGTCCACCCAGGGGGGATCGAAATAAAGATGATAAAGAAAAATGAAAAATGAATGACAATGTTAGCACCTCGAAAAGGCCTTGGGGGGAGTTAAAGTTTTCTTCTTACACGGATCTAACTGAGATTCTAAAAAGGATTTACTTGGATACTCGAGGGCCCCTCCAGTATCGAAGGCCGGCAAGAAGATAACTTTCTGAATACGAGCGGGTGTTGGGAAAGCATTGCCTATTCCATGAGCTGGATGGGCACAACTCAAACGACTGTAGGAATTTGAGAGATATCATTGAGGAGCATGTAAGGAATGGTCATCGACAACAATATGTGAGGAATCGAGCTATGGTATTGGAACAGGAGCGGCCACCGCCCACCTTGAACATAGATGGCACTGGACCTAGGCAATGTCATCTTGTTATCAACTAAATAGAATTATGGCTTTGAATGAGTAATAGAACTCGAAGTAATGCGACAAAATCACTTACACATATACGGGATCGAGGACGGTCCTAGGCATGCTCTGAGACAGTGATAAACCGTGTTGCTCAAGTCTATGAAATCATGTTTTTCTTTTCATTTTCCTGAAACTTTAGTTTCTTCCTTAAATGTATAGACATTTATTTGGTTTTCCCTAGCTATAAAAATCTTATTTCGAATGATTGGATTTGGATCAATGTGATAAATAATACAGGCCTTGCGATCGCGGTCCCGACCGGAGAGATGGGGCAGTGATCGCAAGTTACGAATTCCTTCACCGGAGAGCGATGGAATGGACTCGAACATAATATAAAAAGTCCTTGGCCAAAGAGCCAAGGCCGGAGAATATTAAAAAGTCCTTGGCCAGAGTGCCAATGCTGGAGAATATTAAAAAATACTTGGCCGAAGAGCCGAGGTCGGAGAATCTAAAAGTCCTCAGCCGGAGAGCCAAGGTCAGAGAACATAAAAGCCCTTGACCAGAGAGTCGAAGTTGGAATAGGATAAC
Organism: Allium cepa; assembly: GCA_030765085.1. Lineage (NCBI taxonomy): Eukaryota > Viridiplantae > Streptophyta > Magnoliopsida > Asparagales > Amaryllidaceae > Allium > Allium cepa. Next base: position 259,118,719 of record CM060939.1, read on the forward strand.
ACAACCTGGAGAGGTCATGGATTCGGATTTCGGCTTTGGATAAATGGACCCGGAGAGGTCCTGGATCTGGCAAAGGGCTTGGAGCTGCCCCGGATTAGGATATCAACCCATAGAAGTCATGGGTTTGGTTATTGGTTATTGGATATGAATGGATTAAAACTCGATTGACAAGTTCGGATGGCTATGGAATTGGCTCAGGATTTGGTTATTTGATTCGGAATCGGGTATCAACTCGAAGCAGTTGCGGATTCCAGTAAGGATACGGCAATAGCGCTAAGATAAAATGGATTAGATTCACTACACCAGAAAAGCCATTTCGCCACGGCTTTGGGCCGTGGCTAAACCATTTTGCCACTGCTTGAGGCCGTGGCAAAATAGGCAGTGGCAAAAAATTTGCCACGGCCTAGAGCCGTGACAAATTTACATTTTGCCACGGCTCTGGACCGTGGCAAATTTACATTTTGCCACGGCTCTGGGCCGTGGCAAATTTACATATAGCCACGGCTTAGAGCCGTGGCTAAACTAAAAATAAATAACGTAAAAACGAAACTGGCAATAGTTGACATCGGCTTATAATATAACTACAAGTGCTTGATTACATACTTACGACTTTCAATTGATAATACAACTTCAACATGAAAGAAATATAGTAGCATACAAATAAACAAATCAAAGAAAGAAATAGAGTAGCATATATACACAACTTATATTGATAATACAAATCAGTTCGCGGTAAAAAAAAGTAAACATCTACTATACATTGCAAACACTTGGTTGATATATATACTGGTTTCTCAATCTCTGATCATTCTCTCCACTCTCACATATCCAGTGCCTTTCACTATACATCACCATCTTGCTCCAACATCATACTCTCCACTCTCACATTCACTTCATTACAAGTCTGCAGTCATCAAACCCCCATACCATCCCAGCCTTAACACCTGAAATATCACTGTTTGAGTACACTGCCTCAACAACAAACTGCAGTTACACATACAAGACTGCAACCTTGCAAACCCACTTCCGACCATCTCCATAAACTTACACATACCACTGTTCCAGAAACTTGCCACTGCCTGACCTTCCAGCCTCCTTCTGTGCACACTGTGTACACAAACTTCGCCTGATACGGCCAATACAACAGTCCCCTCTGCCAAAACTGTGCACATCTCTGCACAGTGTCAAAGCATATCAAACTGTGCGCCAACACCACCACAACCCCTGGCCAATATTGCCATTTCAACAACAACACATCCATCATCCCCCTCCATTTCACCTTACTGCCCCTTTAAACTCTTCCTGTCCACTGCCTTAACCTCCCCACAGCCATAACATTCACCTCAAACCCATCATCAAACCAAACTACTGCACACTTCGCCAGAGATACCACCCATAACCTTATGCTATCAATTACCATACCAAAAACAACAGTAAGCTCTTCCTAGACTACCACAAAACTACTTACAACTCCAACCACTTCTTTTACCTCTGCCGCACTGCAACGAGATCATCCCCGACCTTCATCCTTCAGCCGCCAAGCGCACTCAAACAACCACCAAACTCGAATACCCAAATCACCCAATATACCATCAGGACCTCGCAACTTCAAAACAACCCAACCACCTCTGCAATCGCCCGAAGCCAATCGACAACCAGTATTTTTATTAATTCGACTTGATTTCTATACTTATACCTGAATTCCAGCATGACTGGATAAATAGAAGTCGAACTCATTTGGATGATACATATTGGAATCAACTACGGTAGCTGAAAAATGCATCGAATTAGGTATATTCTGCAGTATGTGCAAATTTGCATAAGCTGTGTAATGTGGTGGTCAGAGTTCAAATCAGAAAATTACTAGGTAGGATATTCCCCCCTGCATCAGTACTACTTCTATCTTTGTGGTTATCTGCATATAACCTCGTGTGATGGCGCTTTTGAACAATGACAAATGTCACAGAAGGTTGATAATTCAGTTCTAACGAAGCACATGCAAACAAAGTAAGACAAGAAATCAGTAATCATCATCGTTATTATTATTCATAAAACTGTGTTAAATTAGTTGCATTATTATTAAGGGATAAAATTTGGTCAGCTTAAACTTAGTTAATTTTATAAAACTTGTTTAATTTTAACAAAAGTTAGTTAAATTTTATTAACTTGATAGTTTATTATTATTAAAAATTAGTCAACTTAATTATATTATTATTATTTTTATAATAAACTTAGTTTTTATAAACTTAGTTAATTCATTATCATTAATAATCTTTATAAAACTTTCTTAAATTAGCTATATTAATATTATTTATAAAATTTAGTTAACTTAAACTTAGTTAATTTTATAAAACTTGTTTAATTTTAACAACTTAGTTAATTTTTATTAACTTGGTTAACTTAGTTAATTTATTATTATTATAAACTTAGTTAGAAGTCTATCTCTTCTTGTGCATTCATAGAAATAGTCAGTTATTTGAGCAGTTAAATTAGATCATGTTTTGGTATGTTACACATAAGACGATTTATATTGCAATACAAAAGCGTAAGGAAGAACCTGAATGACTACGGAACAAGGTGGAGGCATCTGAAACTCAAAACTTCCATGACTAAAGTTGAAAAGAACCTACATTTTATAGCAGTATCTGTTTCAGTAAGCAAAAAATTCTTAAAAAAGAGATGAAAACAAACTGAACTTTGCAGCATATATTAAATATCATGGGTTGAAAAGTTGTTGATATAAAATTGAATTCAACATTTTTGTCTATTTAGTAACAAGTGCAATGCACCTGATGTCTTTCTTTCCATTTTGGAATGAATTCATTTCCTAATAATTGAAAAACATGATCTCGCATCTCATCGTTAGTAACAATCAGGCTTTTGCATCTGATAGCTGCATATAACTGGTACCTGGACTATATGTTATTTCCTTATTTCATTTCATGCTGCATTTCAAAATAAAATAGCTTTTAGAAAGAAACCGATAGGTAACAATGTAACTTGTATCTCCAAATGCAGAAATATTTAGCGAAGATGAAAGTTTTGTTGCTTTTTTTCCTACTATGAAATTTCTTTAAGATTGTCCAGCCAATTTATCTCTCTTATTATGAAAATGTAAAATGTTATCAAAAATATTGTAGGTTCATAACCGATTTCTAAATTCACCTTTTTTCGGGAAAAAATTCGAAAGTACTTAATCAAATGCATTTACATTGTTATGAAAACTAAAAATTGCAAGCCAAATAATACCTAATGTACTTTTTCCGGATTTAAAATGGGTCCTTGGACAATGTTGTAAAAATTTTGGAGATAGGTATTGAATAAAAGAACAAACTTACCTTTTCTAAATCAAGCTGAGGCCCGGGTAGTAGCTTCAGCGTCTCTTTAATCCATTGCCTGCACCAATGCATTTAGTTTTTCATCATACAACAAAACTACATATAGAGATGTATTACAAAGAATGAAATGTTAAATTGTCAATGTACTAATCGTTATTATTTTCATCGATGACACAAGCATATTATAGCATGTAAAAATGAATAACAGTGAAAAGTAAAACCGATTGTTAGGCATGTTTAAACTGCAAATTCTGATGCTAAATATAAACGTATGTCACTAGTGAACGGCATAACTTATTTATATTGAGAGAGTATAGTTTCTCGTTTAATGAGGACAAGCAATTGCTATTGCAGGATATTTTATATACACGATTGCATATACAATTTATTCTCGTAAATGTACACGGTTACATATACAGTTTATTCTCGTAAATGCAAATCACACTAGATATATGTAAATTCCTAAACTATTAAATTCATTTGTTCGTAGGCATCCTAGAAGGGCTCATAAAGCACTTGCTTAAGGCCTCAAAATATCACAGACCCTATAATTTTTTGGCAGTCTATGTTTTGACATTTCTTTGAATCAGGGACAAAGTTTCAAAAAACAACTTGAGTGATTAACATGAGAGAGAAATACTCTCACCAACCCCTGGCGTCTTCAAACATTTGTTAACTCAGTTTGTATCGGATCAATACTTCAGAAAAATATGGAACAGTAGACAAAGTAAAATGCACTAATTTTTAACATGAGAATTAATAATTGGAGCAAACCTGATTTATATGTGCATGATTTAAATTTGATGAAACATCCAGTTTAAATAACACTTGCCTGATGGGGATGAGAATTAATAATTGGAGCAAACCAGAACCAGTCTTATATTTCTCCTCCAAAAAGTCTCACCAATAATGTAAACCTAAAAACATAGCATATATATACAAATGCATCAAATAAATTCTATTTACAACAAACTCATTTATCATATTCAAAAGTGATGAGGACAAGCATAAAGAGGAGAAGGAAGAGCAGCAAAATAAGCAAGTACATGCAAGCACCCTTCAGAGCACTGACCCGAACAAGAGATATGTACGTAAGCACATGCGGGCCGGATTCAGACAAGCCGGGTAAGTGGGTCACGAGTGCTATGCAGTTAGAGCCATAGCTTTTATAACTCGAGAATTAGGAGTGGAGAGAACAATGTGAAGGATCTTATCCGAGCTGCTTCTCAAGGCACTTTGGGATCATTGAATTCTGCCAAGGATCATCTAAGATCGCGAGAAACATATGTATAAAATTAATTTGTGATCTCCAATTCTATCTCTCTTTTTCTTTAAAATAAAAGAATGAATGAAACTTAAACAATGAATATACATTAAACTCAACACATACTTCAAGTTGTTCACATGGTTTTAATGTCCACCTTCATTAGTAGAGCTCAAACTCATGATCTTTAGTAACTAAACTCACATCACATGACCGCCTTCATTACTAAAGCTCAAACTCATGTTCGTTCCAAATTCAAAGTTACAAAAAATATCAACAAAGAGCCGATAGATTATAATAGTAGAGGTATTCGATATAATTGGTGATATACAAAGCTAGACAACACAAGCTTTAAATGAACTGAAACATAAACTAGACATATCAGAAGTAAAAGCATGTAGTGCTCAAAACATATGATGAATAGAAATATAAGGCATGACAATATAGGACTTTCTAAACTAAGATGCTAAATCGAAATATGGAAACTGAAATATGCTGAAAACTGAAAAAAGATGCCTTAAAAACATGTTGCAACTGAAACTGAATTATCAAATGGTGGATAGAAACCAAAAGTTATTGCCTCACTACATATGCCTCTAAAACTAAAGTGTGGAAACATGCTATGAGAAGATATTCTATGAGCAAATATGCTACGAGCCAATCTAGCTAAAACCAACGCATAGATACCTGGGAACAAACACATGTAGCTACCAAACTACTGAAGCATGTGTTTATTCAGTAATACAGCAAAATATGTTGTAAAACTAAAATAGGCAATGAGCTATCAATAACACACAAAATTTACAGCAGAAAGTGTCAAACAAATGGCGTTATCTAGTAAGAATCAAATTTATATCAATGGCGTTATATAATGTTTGGCTTTACATGTTGAAATAGTTTATTGTATAGGTTTAACTGAAGATATGAAGATTTAACTCAAGCACATGGTCTCTGTCCAGAATGCTAGTTACTAGATTTCTCTCTTCTATTGTATTTGTATCAATCAAATTCCAAAAGATCCGTTGTTCAAACAAAATAAGCACCTCACCTTCATCTAATTCAACTTAAGTTTTCTAAATGGAAATTTCAAAATTCCATCGATACCTAAAAATAGATAATTATTTTGTCAATGTTCAACAGGAAGACATATTTAAAGCTTACAAACCATGGAATAAAGATTAAATTTAGGACAATTTACATGAAAGAAAGATGAAAGCGGAATTTAACAGTAATCTAAACCTCAATCACAACCCTAAGCTAAAATGTTTCGCCGCCATTAACACAGCAAAATACCAAAATGAAAAAACAGGTCTTTTCTAACTACAAACAAATCCATGCATCACACAAAAATCAACGAAATGTTCACATAAAAATAGACCTAATAAAATGCACCAATCTCTAGTCACAAGCCTATACTCACAGTGCAACCTACATCACCAACGCAGCCAAAACAGCACTCACTGGCATCAAACTCACTACCACACCCCACTTATCAGCAGCCACTTTATCAGAATCAGAATTTGGTGATAGCGCTGGCGATCCATCAGGAGATCCAAAGGGTGGAGCCAGAGGCGAATCCGGTATCGGCGATGGCGACTTCACTTTTGGTGCTGGCTATTCTCGTTTACGTCGTAGCGATGGGGATTTAGGTGAAAATCGATGAGAGTTAGGGCGCGGGATTGAAATTATTTAGTGAGGGTACGCGGGTTAATTTTGGAAGGGAGCGTTCTTTTTTTTCCGAGTCATTGAGATGTATACACGGTAAGGGGTGGAAATAAATTTCATAAAATTGGAACGGCTTGGAGCTTTTGCTAAATTACCACGGTCTACATCAAGTGTAATTTATTTTACCACGGTTCAAAACCATGATAAAATTGCCACGGCTCATGACCGTGGCAATTTTTCCGCATTGGAGCGTGGCAAAATGGACAGAATGGTGTAGTGATTACGGATCGGGTGGTATGGCTATGGATGGAATGTGGACTTTGGATGGTGAATTAAAGGCTATTCAAAATATGCCTTCCTGTCGCAAGACATATTTTAGGGAGCAAATGTTAATCCGCCTTTTGGCAAGGCCATAAACAGGCATGTTCAGCCTAGTCAACTTCACGGTTATCGAGACTGGAATAAGACAGGTTCAAGTCAACTGGACAGATAGATGATGCAGCATGCTTGGATGATTGATATTAGATTGGATAAAGCTGGATCGGCTATAACTCGGGTCTAGGAAATATGGATTGGCGAAGAAGTGGGTTGGTATGGATAGGTTTGGCGTGAAGTAGGGATCGGCATAGCCTGTGGTTCGGCGTGCATTGGCTCGGTCTGGATGGTGTGAGTCGGTATGATGGACATTGTTTGGTCAAGGTGGATCGGTATAGTTTGGATCGGCAGGAAGGCTAGCGATCGGCATGTGTGGATCGGTATAGTTTGGATCGGCAGGAAGGCTAGTGATCGGCTAGAGTGGATTGGCAATGAGGTGCTTCGGTCAAAGTGGGTCGGCATAGGCCGGTCGGAAGTGGGGTCGGCATAGGCCGGTTGGCATGTGTGGGTCGGCTAAACTCGGCAGTTTGGTTGGTGAGCAAGGGGTTCGACAGTTTGGTTATGGATCGGTGAGCAAGGTGTTCGACAGTTTGGTTTTGGGTCGATAAGTATGGGATCGGCATATTGAATGGGGTTGATAGCTTCGAGTCATAGCTCTCTTGCTTCGGGTCGGCTTCCTCTAGTCTTCGGGTTGGCATGTGTTAGTCTTCAGATCGGCATGAGTGGATGGGATCGGCTTATGGAGAGCTTGGGGTCGGTCGGGATGAATAGTCTAGATTGGATATGGTCTTAGTGGGCCCGGATCACTCAAGAAGACCAGCAACTCGGGTTTTGCCTATAAATACACAGGCGGGGCCTCATAAATGAGGATCTCCATTCTATTTCTCTTCTCTCTCCTCACTAAGGCTACTCTACCTTTGTTGTTTAAAAAACTCTGGATTGTAATTGTAATTCATTCTCATATCAACGAAAAGGAAATTTCTAGAGTGAACGTAGGCTGGAGTCAGCAGAACCACTATAAATCTCCTGTTATTACTGTTTTCTTTTAATTTTTACCGTTCTTCATGTTTATTTCTCCCTACATACATTCTATTTGTCATCTATGACTGTGATTTGATGCTTTCATCTGGATTTGAGTGTAAGTGATCAATTTTGGCGCTAACAAATTTAGTTTCACAATTTGACTATGTGGTGTTCGATAAATAATATTGGTTTAAGGAATTTAATAAATATAAATAAATTTATGAATGTGTTTTATATAAGTAATTGAACAAATTAGATTTATAAAACGTATTTTATATAGGAATTTTTGAAGATCTATATCTCGGTGTTTTTGAAAAGAATCTAAAGATTAACTTGTGCGAGTAGCTCGAAAGTAACTAAAAATAAGTAAGAGTTTTGTTCAGATAGCAAACATTTCTCTTAAGTATTACCCTTAATATGTGATTCTATTGGTAGCACCCAATTCCTTAGAGTTACTCAATCTATAAAATTTTCTAAAGTTAAAAGGATAATTTTGAATCATTAATTAATTGGTAAATTTTGGATATAAAGGTTAGTTAAAAAGGAATATATTATAATAAGAAAAGTTTATTGTAAAATTGGAAAATAAAAGATAAATTTTGTTTTAAATTTAAAGGGTTTCGTTTGGAAAAGTGATAGAAATATTTTGTAAATGAATAAACATTTTGAAGTGATAAATTTATAAATAAATTTTTATAAATAAAGGGACATATTTATAAATGGCATTTTTACAAACAAAATAGTAAGTGTTGTAAAGAAGATTTTATAAGGGAGAAGATTTTTGAGTGAAACTTGATAAATGAAAAGTTTTCATAAAGAACTTAGGAAGTTAATAAGTACTCATGTACATAGATTATTTTGTCACACAATTTTAATCTTAGATTCAAGTATAGAATTTTGTGGTGTTTACACCGATCCAAAAGGATTTATCACTCGATTCTTGACGACGAACATCGATGAGGGTTTGTGGTTGGGTAATTATGTTTTGTATCATAGTTGAGAGCTATGTAAGGAGGAAGAAGTTTTCTAATCAAAGAGCCTGATTAGATCTGCACTAGAGAATCAGGCGATCGATACAAATTCCAAAGTAGAAGTTGTAAATTCGAATAGTAAATCGAATCAAATATGGTATATAGATAATCTGTATATATCATAAGGGTATTAGTTTAAAAATAAGTGTTGCAAACACCGTCGGGTTTTTGCTTTGGTGAAATTTCAAGGATGAAATTCTTTTAAGGAGAGAGTCTATAACAACCTGCAAATTTATCATTTTTATAAATTATATTTATTTTTAAAAATATTCAAATAAAAGGCCCATAATACAAATAATATTGTTTTGGGTGACAATAAATAATAATTATAATTTGAATAATAGTTTTAAAATGATAATAATACATTTCAATTTATTTTAAAGTATAATGAATCATTTCTAATAGTTTTATAAGAATATATCACTAATTTAAAAATATAAGGAAAATCTATCCATATAATAAAGCTTTTTGAAAATAAATTTTCAATATTGATTTATATGGTTTTATAATTCAAATGGGTTCTTTTTAATTAATTAATAATAAGAAGAAATTAGTTTTCAAACTTGTCTTACAAATATATAATGCTTAACTAAGAAATGAAAATATGACTAGAAATCGAAATCAGGATTCATAATGATTCGACGCTAAGAAGTCATGCAACGTCGCAGATTAAATCTAACATACATATACATGAATACATGTACACATCAATGGACATGTACACATGCACATGAAAACACACATACACACAGATATGTATATATATATATGCACATATACATATATACAAATTATATACAAAATCAAAATTTTATATAAGAGATATTCTAATAACTCCTTAACACTTAAGCAACCTTAAGTCAACACTACACATCAAAGTAAAACCATCATCACATGGACATGGAAGGGGGTCATGTCAACAGTGCTTAGTGGTTATGGAGGGAGCTTGGTCGTGCAAAATGATAATGAAGGAGTAGGTGGCGCATAGAGGTAGCAATGGTGAAGAGAGAAAAGACTTAAAATACTTATGGTAATTATCACCATTTGTCACATCAAATGTAACGTTCAAGGGGGCACATGGCCTTGCCCACGCTTGAGGTGACTTCTGGCCATCCTACGGTGTTGCAGGAGGGAGGTGGTAAGTGGTGGAGGTGATGGTGAGGAGATAGCTCATGATGATGTTTGTAGAAATTTTGATGAAATTTTCTATAAATACTCACCTCCTTTGCTCATTTTCCATCTTCCATAACTATAACATCTCTATCTAGAGGTCCAAAGCTAAGTGCTACAGATGTTGCAATCATCCGTAGTACGTGACCTAATACGGTAATGTTAATGGTATCCATAATATTAGAAGCACTTGAATATGAAAGAAACAAAAACACAGATTTCAAAAAAACATTTCTAATTACATTTCACAAAACATGTTTCATATTCCATTACATAATCCTAATCGTTTTCCAGGTTCACATCAAATATAATTATTACTAAATACGCCAAGAGCGACATATGAAGATGCCCCCATGGATGATCAGAGTATTAAATGGTCATAACTGACTTAATACAATATAGTGGAATAAAAAAACAACTCCTAAATAGCTAACTTCAGCCTCCTTCTCGTCTCCGGAAGCTTTATTCGTCCACCTACAAAACTTGAAAATCCTCAACTATCAGCCTACTCAAATCAGTTTTGAGCACCCGAAAGTTTAAAAGGAAAAATATAAACTTCAAGTCAGACGTGAAGCCTGGTGTGAATAATATTATACATCTCGGTTATTTTGTATTTAGTGAGACCAATCTCGCTTAGCGGAACGGGTTTTCCCACACTAATATCCTTTTAAAATATATCTTTTGCAAATCTAAATCCTGCAAGGAAAACTGGTTAAAAAAATATATCAATATCATGAAAGCATATAAATCAGGTAACAAATGGACTATCTGTCCGAACAATATAGTTTCTGTTTGGCTAACTTTTAACCTCTGATTGACTCGGGCCTACCAGACAAAGTAAATAAATAATCTAGCTTCTGTTAGATACACATCTTGTTGATGGTCTGTCCCTGACTTACTTTTCCTGGGTCAACTGATCCTAATGGTTTTGCAGGCTCACCAATAACCAATCTATGTACATATATATTCCTTTCTGTGTGTAACATCATTTTATTCTTACCAATGACAAAGCCATACACAGTAGAATTTTGGACTGAATTAGCTTGGAGCTAATAGCCAATGTATAGGGCGTGACCTTAGACCAGTCACATCTGGCATTCCAATATCTGAGTCATTTTACTTAGGGTTAACTACCCATAAATTTTCCTTCAAAACCATTTCTTTCATATTGATTTAAAACTTTAAATCATTCTTTAAATAAAGAAAATATACTCTATGCTTTACTCAAATCACCTTACCATGTTATATATACTTTATACAAAACTTTGTTGATGAAAACATTTAAACCTTTGAAAGTACCACTTTCTAACCCTTAAAAATACCTCTTTCGACACAAGTAAAACCTTAGGCAGAAAGACCAAAACTTACCTTTCGAAACTATTCATAATCAACCTTTCAAAATCATTGAAAAACATCACCTTCGAAAGCTTTAAAATCTTAGACATTCTATCTTTAAAACACTTAACATTTCCTTTCAAAAACATTAGAAACTTTCCTTTTAAATTTTCGAAACTATTGGGGAACCATCCCTTCGAAACCTTCATTTAGATCTTTTGAAAGCATTAAAATCCTTTGCAAACATTAAACCTTTCGAAAGCATTCGGGTTCAAGTAAAACATGTGGAAACCTTCCAAAACCATTTAAAACTATGTTATTTGAAACCTTTGGATTTATATTTAAAACCTCAAAAGGGACATAAAAGAACAGGGTCGAAATCAACACTTTCGAAAGCTATTTCCTAAGTAATAGAAGTGATGGTGTCGAAACCATTCCCTTCGAAAGAAATGGAGAAGCGGCTTGGATTTTAAAACAAAGGGACCTTTCGAACGCACTGCATCGAAAGGAAAAAGGTGGCATCAAGGGGTTTCGAACCAAGCAAAAGCAATTTTTTAAAACATTTTAGCCCAGTCGAAAGCTAACCGAGTCGAAAGATAAATAAGTCGAAAGCAAAGTAGGCGCATTCTCTTTTAAAAAACGAAAACACGCTTCGACCGCTTCGGAACCACATACTTCAACTTCGTACCTTCTGCCTTAGTCCAATTCGTTGCGTACCAAGTATAAATACCAGGCGCATTACTTTCGACTGGGAGGAAGGCGGAAGTATGGCATCGGAAGGAGGGTGTCGAAAGTGTTGAAACATGTAAAAAGCATATTTAAATGATTTTTAGCTTTTTGAAGTAATCTTTTCAAATAACTGCCTTGTTTGTCAAAATATTATTAGATGCTAATTTCTTTTCTAAATGTGCTGCCAATATCTCAAAAATAAACAATTTAATTTATTTACAAAATACCCCTTCTTCTTTTATAAATATATAAAACATTTAAGTCCCATATCTTAATTAATTTTATATATTCATTAAATCACTTAGGAAATTCTACAAAAATTCCCGTAAATCATTTTTAATATGTTTTCTAACATATATAAATTTCAGACCCAAAACATATACTGTTTATTCGTAAATAATTTTAAACCCCAATAATCATTTTCTTTACTAGAAAATTAATATTAAATTCACATTAATTCAGAAAATTATGAAAATTGAAAATAATCACTAAAATATAATTCTTATCTTATACTAAAATTGCTAGGCATTTAGATGTCATATGATTTGTTTTTCAACCTAAAACATATCATAAAACCTATATGAATTATCATAAATCATCAACAAGCATATATCTCCATTTCTACAATCAAAAACATGGTAAATAAATTTGCAAAATAATTTGGATTTCATCATAGAACTGAAAACAAGAAAAATATGAGATGTAGTCATTATTCACCTTAGCTTTGAGATTAAGGTGCTGAGATTTGATCTTTGATTTTGTTGCTTAATCTTTCCTCTTGATCCTAGCTTTATCTTCTCTTGTTTTCCCTTAGTAAGGCCGAACTCAAGTTTATATTTTGTTTTGTGAATTTGAAATGAACATATAGAATATGGCTTATGGATTTAGCGTATAAGAATAATACTAATTCTGTTATTTCCCTTGTCTATTCCCTAACATTGTATTTCATTTCAATTTATTTAGTTCATTTGGATACATGGCACGGCAACCCCTTAGTTACACAAATCGCAATCACCTAATCGTTACATTATTTTATTTTATTTAACCAATTAAATCTCCTGAATAATGTTATTAAAAATTAGGATCATTACAGACTCTCCTCCTTAAAGAATTTGGTCCTCAAAATTATGATAAGGTACACAAACGAACAATCAAAAAGGTAAAACATACCATCAAACAACTCAAGATAAGCTTCTCTAATCCTGCTCTCTATAATGACCTGTTTTTTTTCGTATCTTTTGGATCGACAATAAACCACACATGTCCAACTCAAATTGCACGAATAAGCGGATCACTAAGTGTAGTAAAAAAAATAAAGACAGAATAGAATCTCATACGAATTGAATAACATATATTATTTCAATAATAATCTTTATAATGGAAAATTTTAAAATACAATATCAAAGTTTAACCTAGATTCATCCTGGACAGTTATAAACTTATATCCTTACAAATGCTAAAAAAACAAACAAATGCAATAGATGTAGCGGATAATAGAATACGTCCATACAATGATGAAGATCTCCAACTCTCCTCTCAAAACTCTAACAGTCTTCAACTAAACCTGAAACTACTCGGATCTGGACGGGGTATTGAAATTACCCGGATCAGGCTTGATAAACCAGCGTGAGAAAAACTCAATAATAGATAATAGTGTCATATATCAGCTTTTAAAAAAATACTTTGAAAAGAAAGAGTATCTCATAAGACCACGCCCACACATAAACATGGACGAGTTTGTACCTTATGATAACCAAAACAATTTTATACTAAAATTCACTTGATATTATCTTTAATGGCATTCTTTTGGAAAAAATCTTTCAAATAAACTTATTCAAATAAGGTATTAATATCTGGACTAAGTCTAAGGGAATATATCCGGACTAGGTCAATGGAATATACCGAACAAAATATAGAATACCAAAAAGGGGTAGCTGAATTGTTTGCAAGTCATTACAGCTATTTTCGGACTACAATCAAAACAGTAAATCTCGTATTGGGGTTGGATTTTCATCATGATAGGGAACTAGTGGAAAGATTAATCAATATCCATAGCTTACGTCCAAGACTCAGATGCCATTGTACAACAACACAAATGGCTAAAAGGAGATACAATCTACGAATAACATCCAAGGACTCGAACTTCGCGCATCCCTACCATGAGGCCCAAATGTATCTGGTACCTAGGGCATAAATCATCTGATAACCCAAATCACTACTATCCGAAATGTGAGCATACATCTGACTACATAAAATCCCATCATAACTGGGGTGTGGGGCTCGTGAGGCTACGCTTAGTTTCTTCAAAACACGCTTTTCATGCAAAACCACGCTTTGATCATAACAGGTTCCACTTTGAATGACACACTGTCATTCCTTTGATCACTATTTGACTCCCACAAGCATACAACCTCTGAGCTCATATGTCTCAGAGAAGGATGTTAAGCTAAGAGAAGTTGCATTCTCTTCCACCAAGCAGATGTACATTTGTAAAAGTCAAATGTTGTATCTCAAAAATGCGATGCCAAACATTCGTCCATACAAGTTCGTTCTGGGACTGAACGAAACCGAAGGCACTTTCCTACTACCACTAGTAGCGAGTAGTCCTTGCAATCCGAAAAAATCTCCACAATGAGGAGACAACTGCTATAAATAACTCTATAATGGAAGTGACCTAGAGCATGTCAACAAGCAATCCTCACGCTATGAAGATCCTCGGTCTTCAATAATAATCATCTTCAACATGTCTTCACTTTCGAACGTATACACTGGTTCGAAGTGTTTTCAGATAGGAATCACCCAAATCTGACCTCGGTTCTTTCGAAGCCAATTATCGCTTTAAAAGATGCTAAGTTCATATGTGGATATCAATCATCAACCAATTACTTCATCTTTTATTTAAATCAAATATCTTTCTTAGATACACTCTTTTCAATTTATTCCATTTTCTTTTCAATAGTATATGGAATCATTAAGCCTCATTTATTAAATCATTTGATTTATTTAAACCTTTCTTAAATCCTGAAATAATTCCAAATCATTTTCTCTTTTACTTAGGAAGACCTTTCCAAATCATTCTTTTAATCTTAATCAAAGATTTCATATATTCAAGCTATAATTTTTAACTTAGGAAAGATATTCTCAAATCATTCATTAAATCTTAATCAAAGATTTTTTTTTTCTTAACTTCAAACCGTATTTTTACAAATCGAAGATTTTCATAATAGAGCACTACTGCCACTTTAGATATGGTAAATTTCACCTCCAGGGACTAATAGAAAGTAATCCTACATCATGAAGATTTTCAAATTCAATGATCTTTGTCTTCAATATGTTTTATTTCGAAAATTAGTTTGAAGGGATTTTCGGATAGGAATCACACAAATCCGACCCGGTTCTCCCACACCAATCATCGAATAAGAGATGTTAAGTGGTTAAAACATTCAAAGAATTTGTTTCTTTTCTTTTATCTTGGAAAAACTTAAATATGATCTTTTAGAGCATCCGGGCTTTCCTTTCGATATATTCCACCCCTCGCCTAAAAAGAGTAAACATAGGCTAGGAAAGTTCAGGGCACTAATTGCTCCATTCCTAACCTTAGTTAAAGACAATTTTTTATCTTCCCAAATCTCATAGGCGGGACAAATGTACTAGTCGTTTCCGCATACTCAGTTTGTTATTACATTCAATATTCTTCACTTTTTGTTTAAGTGGTATAAACAATTCCCCTTAACCATTTATTCAAACTCGTTTTAAAACTTTGAAATCATCTTTAAATTATTTAATTATTCTTTCAAAATCATTCACAAAACCTGAAACTCCAGCCGTCTTCAACTAAATCTAAAACTACCCGAATCTGACCCGAGTATTGAAAATGCCTGAATCAGGCTCGATAAACCAGCGTGAGAAAAACTCAATAATAGACGACAGTGTCATATATCAGCCTTTAAATAAAATCCTTTGAAAAGAAAGAGTATCTCATAAGACTACGTCCACATATAAACACGGACGGGTTTTTACCTTATCATAACAGAAACACTTTTATTCCAAAATTCACTTGATATTATCTTTAATGACATTATTTTGGAAAACATCTTTCGAATAAACTTATTCAAATAAGGTATTAATATCTGGATTAATTCTAAGGGAATATATCTGGACTGGATCAATGGAATATACCGAATGAAATATAAGATACCAAAAAGTGGTAGCTGAAATGTTTGCAAGTCATTACGGCTATTTTGGGACTGCAATCAAAACCGTAAATCTCGTATTGGGATTGGATTTCCAACATGATAGGGAACTAGAGGAAAGATCAATTTTTATCCACGGCTTACGTCCATGACTCAGACGCCGTTATATAACAACACAAATGGCCAAAAGGAGATACAATCTGCGAATAACAACCAAGGGCTCGGACTTCGCACATCTCTGCCATGAGGCCCATACGTATCTGGTACCTAGGGATCAGAACAACTGATAACTCAATCATTACTATCCGAAATAAGAGCATACATTTGACCATATAGAATCTCATCATAACCAGGGTGTGAGGCTCGCGAGGCTACGCTCAACTTCTTCAAAACCATGCTTTTCATATAAAACCATGCTTTGATTATAACATGTTCCACTTTGAATGTCACATTGCCATTCCTTTGATCACTATTTAATTCCCACAAGAACATAACCTCTGAGCTCATATGTCTCAGAGAAGGGTGTTAAGCTAAGAGTAGTTGCAGTCTCCGCCACCAAGTAGATGTACATTTGTAAAAGTCAAACACTGTGCCTCAGAAATGCAATGTCAGACATTCGTCCATACAAGTTTGTTCTGGGACTGAACGAAACCGAAGGCACTCTCCTACTATCACTAGTAGTGAGTAGCCCTTGCAATCCGAAAAAATCTCCACAATGAGCAGACCACTACTATAAATAACTCTATAATGGGAGCGACGCATAGCATGTCAACAAGCGGTACTCATGCTATGAAGATCCTTGGTCTTCAATAATCATCATCTTTAACATGTCTTCACTTTTGAACGTATATATTGGTTCGAAGTGGTTTCCGAATAGGAATCACCCAAATCCGACCCCGGTTCCTTCGAAGCCAATTTTCACTTTAAAAGATGCTAAGTTCATATGTGGATATCAATCATCAATCAATTACTTCATCTTTTATTTAAATCAAATATCTTTCTTAGATATACTCTTTTCAATTTATTTCATTTTCTTTTTAAGAGTATATGGAATCATTAAGCCTCATTTATTAAATCATTTTATTTATTTAAACTTTTCTTAAATCCTGCAATAATTCTAAATTATTTTCTCTTTTACTTAGGAAAACCTTTCCAAATCATTCTTTTGATCTTAATCAAAAATTTCTTATATTCAAGCTATATCTTTTAACTAAAAGAAAATAAAACATTCATTAAATCTTAATCAAAGATTTATTTCTTTACTTCAAATCGTATTCTTGCAAGTCGAAGATTTTCATAACAGAGCACTACTTCCACTTTAGATATGGTAAATTTCACCTCTATGGACTAATGGCAAGTAATCCTACATCACGAATATTTTCGTCTTCAATGATCTTTGTCATCAATATGTTTTATTTCGAAAATTAGTTTAAAAGGATTTTCGGATAGGAACCACCCAAATCCGATTCCGGTTCTTTTGTACCAATCATCGAATAAAATACGTTAAGTGGTTAAATAACATTCAAAGAATTTGTTCATTTATTTTATCCTGGATAAACTTAAATTTGATCTTTTAGAGCATCCGGGCTTTCCTTTCGATCTATTCCACCCAACGCCCAAAAAGAGAAAATATAGGTCATGTAAGTTCAGGGCATTGGTTGCTCCATTCCTAACTTTATTTAAACACCATTTTTATCTTTTCAGATCTCACAAGCGGGATAAATGTACTAATCGTTTCCGCATACTCAGTTTGTTATTACATTCAATATTCTTCACTTTTTGTTTAAGTAGTATAAACAATTCCTCTTAACCATTTTTTCAAATGCTTTTTAAAACTTCCAAATCATCTTTAAATTACTTAGTTATTCTTTTAAAATCATTCACAAAAGATTCAGGAAAGAATTGTTACATTTAAACTCATATTCAAATGGTTATAGAATTCGCAGCATAAAAATGCTACCGAAAGTGCGATATAAGCTTATTAGATTTAAAACACTTTTTAATATTTGAAATCCATATTTTCCATTCCAAATCTCTTTTAAACATTTTAATAGATTTATCAAATTCATTTCATATTATTACTCACTTTTAAAAATATCATTTATAAAAAAATCCCTTTTTGGATTTCGAACTGCAAAACCGCGATGTTTTTAGAAAATTATTTTGGACATATTTCAAAATCTACTTAATGAAATCTTGATTTGATTTTTTCATTGGAAAACTATTATCATTGTGGACCAAATAATTTTTATTTCAAAGAAATCTAACTTACAAATCATTCTCTACGTAAATTTAAAGTTACGGGTCGAAATTTACGAAATACCGCTACGCGACGAGCTTGTTCTTGACCAAATTTTTGAATTGCTTCAGAACTTGTCCGAAATACTTCAAATTTGTTTTGAACCATATTTAAACTATTTTAACTTATTTAAAACAATATTTTCATCATTTCAAACTCATTTTTATTCATTTCATATTATATTATTATAATAACATTTTCAATCTTTTTAGATATTTTGAAACCATTAAGAGACTAAATAATTTTCATACACACAGTTATATGAATTTAATTCTCATTTAATTAACTATGTTTACTAACCATTACTCTTATCATTATCAAACCAAGTTATTGTCCATATTACAAACATATAATCAACTATAATATCAACCAAATTATCATTCATTAAATCATCCAACATATAACAAACTTTTCGTGTTATTAACTCGAAATATTTTTATAAATTAGTAACTTAAAAATATAAGTACTCACGATTAGTTCCACTTCACCAATCTTTCATGCAGATTTCTGAATTGATTTCGGCAACACTTCCTTCTTGCTCCAGAGTTTTCCAACTTGCTTCCTTCTCCTCCATAGGTTCAACCTCCTCCTATTCCACCCCTTCATCCATCATTTCTTCACTTTTTAGATGCTAAACCATGTTTTAATGGTATTCTAAGGTCTTTGGCAAAGTTTGATGGTGTTTGAAGTTGATTTGATATGATTTTAAGAAAAGTTAGTAAGAAAAGAGAAGAGAAGAAGCCATTAGAGAGTGAAAGGAAAGCTAGAAAAAGAAAGAAGAAGAAGTGTAAAAAAGTAAGAACGTGAATGCTTATTTATATAAAAAAGTTTTATATTAAAATCATATTTTATAAAAAGACCAAAATACCCTTTACTTACTTTTTAAGCAACCTTATTTTTTCAACACTTAACATCATATTTCAAATCATTATTTTATGTCATTTTTCCTTAAGGATTAAGTAAAGAATATAATAAATATGTTTGGTTTGATTTGATGCTTACCTTTTGACTTTGAAATGACATGTTTGTTTTTTTGTATTTATTTTTTGTTAATTATATTCTAGAAGTTTCTATGTACGTTTAGTAAAAGAAAACTTGAATAGTGAATTAATTTATACTTATACTATTTGAATATATGTACATATATAAGAAAAATAAAGTTGCGACAACTTTTAATCGACAAAACATTTGATTTTTGTCGAAAAATTTTACGATCACATTTTGACGTTTTAGTTAAACTATATATTTATGTAAATCAATTTAAAAATAAATTTATATAATTTTATTTAAAAATATAAATACTCATAAATAAATTAAAATAATTTATTTAACCATTGAAACTTACTTTTCTGAAATCAGCATTTTGTCACTTTTGTCGATATAGGCAAATGTTACTATTTTTGTGTATACTTCTCTTTTCAAATCTTATCTAATATTGTTTGAATCATATTACCTTACCTGTTTTATATTTAAAATCATTTTAAATGGTATTTTAAAGTGGTCAAATTCTGGGTGTTACATTCACGCCTACTTAAAAGAATTTCATCCTCGAAATTACTCAAAACAAAAGTTTGCCTAAAACATTTATATTCAAACTTAATTCTATATAATATACACAAATCATCCATATGAAATATCTTATTCGATTGCTATTCGAATACATAACTTTATTTTCAAACTAGTGTCGATCACCGGATTCTCTAATGTGAACTCTAATTAGGCTCTTTGCTCAGAAACCTTTGCTTTCCTTGCATAGCTCTCAACTATGATAGAAAACTCAAGTATCTAACCATAAACCCTCAGCAATATTCTTCGTCAAGAATCGAGTGATAAATCCTTTTTCGGACCACTGTAAACACCTCAAAGTTCCGTACTGGGATCTTAGATCAAAATTTGTGCGATGAAATGATCTACATATAATATATGTACTTATTAATTTTCAAAAACTTTTCATAAACTTTTATCTTAAGTTTAAACATTTTATAAAGGTATGTGTTTAGATATCCCTTTAATTATTTATTTTCAAATATTTTTATTAATGGAAAATATTCTAAAGAAACCATTTTGCACTCAAAAGATAAATTATCTATATTATTAGTCCCATAATCCTTTAACTTAGTATATTTCCTTTAACACAAATATTATTTATAAATCATTTCGTGAAATTATCACTTAAGTTTATTTTATCTTATAACTTATATAAATCAATCGCTTTTAAAGACTGATGTCCAAATTCTTAATTAATGTTGGAATTCATTAATAAAACATTTTCCAGGCTATAGTTACCTTTTAAAGAGTCATTATTTTACTTAAGTGTATAAATAGTTCATGACTTAATTCTATATTTGTATGATATATCTTTACATCTTAAGAGTGTATAAAAATCCCAAATTTCAAATTAACTTAACTTAAATATGTATGCCTAAAAAATTTAAACTTTGTTGTAATTTACTATTATCTCAAATTCACAAGTTATAAAACTTATTTCTTATTTAATACTATTATTAATTTTCTAGCTCTGAAAAAACACAAATTTTAAAACCATCCGTAACTAAATCCTCATACTCCTAACTCTTAAATCTTATTTTTCTTTATAAATCAGATTTATAAATTATCCTTATCTTATTTTATTTAATCAAAGTATTTCGCAATCTTTTATCAATTTATTAGCTTTGAGTTATGTATGATTCGGAAATTCCCGACTATCCAAAATCGTCGAAAATTTTGTTTTATCTTTTCAATCAGTGATCCAAATTTATCTTTGGTTCAAACACTTTTATAAAGATTACTAATCAATGATTCACATTATTTCTTTAACTTAAGAAAATTATATAGATCGAGTAACTCCAAAACAATCTAAGGAACTGGGTACTACCAATAGTATCATTTATCCTCTTAACAAGAAGAGTAATACTTAAGAGAAGTGCTTACCATCAGAACACATCACTTGCCCATTTTTAGTTTATTTTCAAGTCAATCTAATTAGTTACCATAAAATACATTTTCTATATTCAAAATCCTTTAGAGATTGCTTTATAAAACCTATTCTATAGATTCATTTTATCTTATATAAATTAA
This sequence comes from Allium cepa, assembly GCA_030765085.1. Taxonomy (NCBI): domain Eukaryota; kingdom Viridiplantae; phylum Streptophyta; class Magnoliopsida; order Asparagales; family Amaryllidaceae; genus Allium; species Allium cepa. Next base: position 259,140,219 of record CM060939.1, read on the forward strand.
TTTCATTTAAATTTCCACAATTCATTTACTCGAATTTAAATTCTCATTCCTTTTATATTTATCATTTTACACAATCATTTTCTATTATTTGAATACATTTTTATCTTATATGTTCATTTCATAAAAAATCTTATTTTCAAACACCTTATAGTCAAATCATGAAACTTAATTCACAAGGTATTTGTACTTAAACTTTTAAATCAAACAATTGATCAATTAATTATTTTGAAGTAAGTATTAAAGATCTTAATTCCTTATCAGATTTCTTACTTACCTTTATGAAACATCTTATAGTCAAATTATGAAATCCTAATCACAAGATGTTCATTTCAATAATCCTGATTTCTATCTATACAACTTCTCAAGATATATACTTTATATTCAAAGTATAATCCTAGGTAAAATTATATCATTTACCAATTTTTCAAAATCCGTGTGTCGGTTCGCCTTCCTTAAGTGTTTAGGAATCCCTATCGATAACGGTGATCGGACGCATCGATCAGAATCCATATACCATTCAATAGATTAATCAACACAAAACATTTTTATAACCAATAACAAATACGCGCTCATATATAATACACTCAAACTCATTTTAGGATGTTACTAACCCTATCTCTGATGAGTTACTCATCTTAGAGTATTACTAGCTCTATCTCTGATGAGTCTTTACCCCACTAAAGGCATGGTTCTCGCTTAACCTTCAGCTTTGATACCAAATGTAACGATCTAGGCTTTTCAAACATTGACAGTGGACATAACCACCGTAGCTTACACCGATACCTCACGCTATGCTTTTATGGCCAGCCTCTCGACTGTAAGCCTAACTGGCAAACCAACCCTTCGATACTCGATCTCAGGGACATGTATGAGTAAGAGTCATCCGTTTGCTACCTAGTAAGAAGCCAGAACCCCCTATCCTGTACGAACCTCACTAAGCAAAGCGGATAATAGAATACGTCCATATGATGATGAAGATTTCCAGCTCTCCTCTGGAAACTCCAACTATCTTCAACTAAACCTGAAACTACTCGGATCTGACCCGAGTATTGAAAATACCACAATTAGGCTTCATAAACCAGTGTGAGATAAACTCAATAATAGATAACAGTGTCATATATCATCCTTTAAATAAAATTCTTTGAAAATAAAGAGTATCTTATAAGACTATGACCACATATAATACCTTATGATAATGAAAACACTTTTATACCAAAATTCACTTGATATTATCTTTAATGACATTCTATTGGAAAACATCTTTCAAATAAACTTATTCAAATAAGGTATCAATATCTGGACTAAGTCTAAGGGAATATATCCTGACTGGGTCAACGGAATATTCTGAACGGAATATAAGATACCAAAATGGGGTAGCTGAAATGTCTACAAGTCATTACAGCTATTTTCGGACTACAATCAAAACCGTAAATATCGTATTAGGATTGGATTTCCAACATGATAGGGAACTAGTAGAAAGATCAATTTGTATCCACGGCTTACGTCCAAGACTCAGGCGCCATTATACAATAACACAAATGGCTAAAAGGGGATACAATCTGCGAATAACATCCAAGGACTCGGACTTCACGCATCCCTACCATGAGGCCCAGACATATCTGGTACATAGGGCGCAGAACATCTGATAATCCAAATCACTACTATCTAAAATAAGGGCATACATCTGACCATGTAGAATCACATCATAACCAAGGTGTGAGGCTCGCGAGGCTACGCTTAATTTCTTCAAAGTCATGCTTTTCATACAAAACCACGCTTTGATCATAACAGGTTCCACTTTGAATGCTACACTGTCATTCCTTTGATCATTATTTGATTCCACAAGCATACAACCTCCGAGCTCGTATGTCTTAGAGAAGGGTGTTAAGCTAAGAGAAGTTGCCATCTCCACCACCAAGCAGATGTATTCAAACGCTATGTCTTAGAAATGCAATGTTAGACATTCGTCCATACAAGTTCGGTCCGGGATTGAACAAAACTGAAGGCACTCTCCTACTACCACTAATAGCGAGTTATCCTTACAATCCGAAAAAATCTCCACAACGAGGAGACCACTGCTATAAATAACTCTACAATGGGAGCGACCCAAAGCATGTCTACAAGCAGTCCTCATGCTATGAAGATCCTCGATCTTCAATAATCATCATCTTCAACTTGTCTTCACTTTCGAACGTTTACATTGGTTCGAAGTAGTGTTCGGACAGGAATCACCCAAATCTGACCTCGGTTCCTTCGAAGCCAATTATCGCTTTAAAAGATGCTAAGTTCATATATGGATATCAATCTAGTATGGGTTTATATGGTTCCAATGAACCGACATTCGATTTTGACAGATTAGCTAACCAGTCATATTCTGTGACATTAGAAATAATATTATATTTGGGCTTCGTTATTGATTATGTTGTCAAATCACCGATTATACACCTACATACATGGCATGTTGGATTATTTTCTTAAACCACCTGAGATTACTGATGTCCCATCCTTAACTAATAGAGATCTATAGATGGTTTTAAAGAAGGCGGTCCGAGTCATTAATTTAATAGCACCCGAGTCAATTTGAATGATCAATCAATTACTTCATCTTTTTTTAAATCAAATATCTTTCTTAGATATACTCTTTTCAATTTATTCCATTCTCTTTTCAAGAGTATATGGAATCATTAAGCCTCATTTATTAAATCATTTGATTTATTTAAACCTTTCTTAAATCCTAGAATAATTCTAAATCATTTTTCTTTTACTTAGGAAAACCTTTCCAAATCATTCTTTTAATCTTAATCAAAGATTTCTATATTCAAGCTATAACTTTTAACTTAAAGAAAATATTCCTAAATCATTCATTAAAACTTAATCAAAGATTTCTTTCATAACTTCGAATCGTATTCTTGCAAATTGAAGATTTTCATAACAGAGCGCTACTTCCACTTTAGATATGGTAAATTTCACCTCCAGGGACTAATGGCAAGTAATCCTACATCATGAAGATTTTCGTCTTCAATGATCATTGTCTTGAATATGTTTTACTTCGAAAATTAGTTTGAAGGGATTTTCGGATAGGAATCACCCAAATCTGATCCCGTTTCTATCGCACCAATCACTGAATAAAATATGTTAAGTGGTTAAATAATATTCAAAGAATTTGTTTCTTTTTTTATCGTGGAAAAACTTAAATATGATCTTTTAGAGCATCCGGGTATTCCTTTCGATCTATTCCATCCTTCGCCTAAAAAGAGAAAATATAGGCCAGGTAAGTTCAGGACACTGGTTGCTCCATTCCTAATCTTAGTTAAACACCATTTTTATCTTCCCAAATTTCACAGACGGGACAAATGTACTCGTCATTTTCGCATACTCAGTTTGTTATTACATTCAATATCCTTCACTTTTTGTTTAATTGGCATAAACAATTCCTCTTAATCATTTATTCATACTCTTATTAAAAATTACGAATCATCTTTAAATTACTTAATTATTCTTTTAAAATCATTCACAAAAGATTTAGGAAAAAAATTGTATTGTTTATACTCATATTCAAAAGGTTATGGAGTTCGCAGCATAAAGTGCCGCGGAAAGTGCTATATAAGCTTATTTGATTTAAACAACTTTTTAATATTTGAAATCCATATTTTCGATTTCAAATCTTTTTTAAATCGTTTTAATAGATTTATCAAATTTATTTCATATTTTTTAATCATTTAAAAATATCATTTATAAAGAAATCCCTTTTTGGATTCCGAACTGCAAAACCGCGATGTTTTTAGAAAATTGTTTTGGACATATTTCAAAATCTACTTGATGAAATCTTGATTTTATTTCTTCGTCGGAAAACTATTATCATTGTGGACCAAAGAATTTTTATTTCGAAGAAATCCGACTTATAAATCAATCTCTACGTAAATTAGAAGTTATGGGTCGAAGTTTACGAACTACCGCTACGCGACGAGCACGTTTTTGACCAATTTTATAAATTGCTTCGGAACTTGTCTGAAACAGTTCAAATTTCTTTTAAACTATATTTAAATTATTTTAACTTATTTAAAACAATATTTCACCATATCAAACTCATTTTTATTTCATTTCATACTATAATATTATATTATTATAATATCATTTCCAATCCTTTTAGATATGTTGAAATCATTAAAAGGCTAAATAATTTCCATACACACATTTATATAGATTTAATTCTCATTTAATTAATTATTCTTACTAACCATTTCTCTTATCATTTATCATACTAAGTTATCATCTATATCACAAACACATAATCAACCATAATACCAACCATGTTATCATCCATTAAATCATCCAACATATAACAAACTTTTCATGTTATTAACTTCAAATATTTTTAGAAACTAGTAACTTTAAAATGTGAGTACTCACGATTAGTTCTACTCTACCAATCTTTTATGTAGATTCCCGAATCGATTCCGACAGCATTTCCTTCTCTTTTTCATGCTCTGGAGCTTTCCAACTTGCTTCCTTTTCCTCTAGGTTCGGTCTCCTCCTATTCCACCCCTTCCTCCATCATTTTTTCACTTTTTAGATGTTAAACCATGTTTCAATTGTATTCTAAGGTCTTTGACAAAGTTTGGTGGTGTTTGAAATTGATTTGATATGATTTTAAGAAAAGTTAGTAAGGAAAGAGAAGAAAAGAAGCCATTAGAAAGTGGAAGAAAAGCTTGAAAAAGGAGGAGGAAGAAGAAGTGTAAAAAAGTGAGAAAGTGGATGCTTATTTGTAGAAAAAGTTTTGGATTAAAATAATATTTTGTAAAAAGATAAAATACCCTTTACTTACTTTTTAAGCAACCTTATTTTTCAACATTTAACATCACATTTCAAATCATTACTTTGTGTCATTTTCACTTAAGTATTAAGTAAAGAATGTAATAATTATGTTTGTTTTGATTTGATGTTTACTTTTTGACTTTGAAATGACATGTTTGCCTTTTTTTGCTTACTTTTTGTTAATTATATTGTAGAAGTTTCTAAGTACGTTTAGTAAAAGTGAACTTGATTAGTGAATTAATTAATACTTATACTATTTGAATTTATGTTCACATATAAGAAAATAAAGGTGTGACAACTTTTGATCGACAAAACGTTGATTTTCGACAAAATGTTTTACGGTCACATTTTGACATTTTAATTAAACTATTTATTTACGTAAACCAAATTTAAAAATGAATTTATATAATTTTATTTAAAATAAAAAAACTCATAAATAAATTAAAATAATTTATTTAACCATTGAAACTTATTTTTCAAAAATCAGAATTTTGTCAGTTTTGTCGATATAGGCAAATGTTACTATTTTTGTGTATACTTCTCTTTCCAAAATCCTATCTAGTATTGTTTGCATCATATAACCTTATCTATTTTATATTTAAAATAACTTTAAATAGTATATTTCAAAATTTTCAAATTCTAGGTCGTTACACTCTCAGTCCCCCAAGTACGATCTCTCTCGTCATCGCTTCACCAAACTTTAACTAATCTGACTGTCTTGTTCCTTAGCATTTTCTCATCTCTCATGACTATACGAACAGGCTTTCTAACTATAGTCAAATTTGGCTCTACTACTAAGTCCTCTAACACAATCGGTGCAATAATAGTCCCCGGATCTCTAACACACTTCTTTAGATGTGAAACATGGAAAACATCGTCGACTCCTGCCAAACCATTCGGTAACTCTACTCTATATGCGAGTGTCCCGTTCCTCTCTACGATATTAAATGGTCCAACGAATCTCGATGCCAAATTCCTGTTTCCCAAATGGAACCATACCTTTCATCAGTGATACCTTAACGAAAATATGGTCTCCCACAGAGAACTCTAATTCTTTTCGTCTTCTATCAGCATAACTCTTCTGCCTAGATTGAGCTTCCTTCATCCTAGCTCGAATCAACTCAATCTTAACTGCCACTTATCTAACTAAATCCGGACCAAGAACCAACCTATCCTCGATCTCTAACCAACAACGGAAGATTTGCATAGCCTTCCATACAAAGCTTCAAACGGTGTCATTCCTATACTGGCCAAATAATTATTTTTATATGAAAACTCGACTAACTATAGATGGTTTCCCATGATCCCTCAAAATCTAACACACAAGCTCGTAAAAAATCCTCCAAGACTTATTTAACTCTTTTCGTTTGCCCATCGGTCTGTGGATAGTAAGCGGCACTCATCTTGAGCTTGGTACCTAAAGTATCTTGTAGGCTCTTCCAAAACTCACTAGTAAACAAAGAATCTCTATCACTTACTATGCTACTAGGAACTTCATAAAGACTAACTATGTTTTTCATAAATAGCTTAGCTAAAACAGGTGTCATCATGGTTGACTTAACTTGAATGAAATGGGCACTCCTGGTCAACCTGTCCACTATGACCCATATACTTTCATTTCCTCTATTTGACATTGGCAATCCGTTTATAAAATCCATAGAAATAGAATCCCACTTCCATATTAGAATATCTAATGGTCGAAGCAACCCACTTGGCTTCTAATGTTCAACTATTACATGTTGGTAGTTCAGACACTACTTCACATATAAGCCTGCATCCCTCTTCATACCTTTCCAGGAGAAACTCCTCTTCATTTCCTGATACATCTTAGTTCCTCCTAGATGAATAGTGAACTTTGAATGATGACATCCCTCCAATACTTTCTTCCTAATGCTTTCCATATTTGGAATACACAACATTCCTTTCTTTCTCAACCACCCATTCTGGTCAAGACTAAAATCCTTCAAGTCATCATTCTCTATTTCATCCCTTAATTTCCTAATCCGTTTAGCTAATACTGGATCATCCATCTGTTTAGAAGCAATCTTTTCAATCATAACTATTCGAACTTCTAAACATGACAACATAGCAGTTTCCTTACTAGTCTTGCTTCAGATCTCCAATGTACTCTACATGTCATCAACGCTTCCAAATCTTTCCACTCAGTTATCACCGCCAACACGGCATTCTGATGGCTTCTACTAAGTGCATCTGCAACCTTCTGATAGAAAAAATATTTCAACGAATTATGATCTGTATAAAGCTCAAACCTCTCTCCCAAAAGGTAGTGTCTCCACACCCTCAATTCAAATATTACCGCGACTAATTCCAAACTGTGCATTGGATATCTAACGTCATGCGGTCTAAGCTTTCAAGAAGCATAGATAATCACTGTACCACTCTACATTAACACAGCTCCTAATACAGTTTCATATGCATCTGTATATACCACTAAATCATGATTCCCTTCTGGAACAACTAGTAAAGGTGCATGAGTCAATAAGTGTTTCAAGCTTTGGAATGCTTCCTCACACTTATTGGTCCAAACAAACTTCACATCCTTTTATGTTAGCTTAGTCATCGGTGCAGCTATATATCAAAATCCTTAATAAACCTCCTATAATATCCAGCCAATCCAGAAAAAATCTTTATCTCAGTCACTGTCTTGGGTCTCTTACAATTATTCACTACTTCAATCTTAGTCAGATATACAGACAACCCTTTCTCTGGGACTACATGACCAAGACACTTTACTTCCTTCTTCCATAAATGATACTTTGACAATTTCGCCTTCAGCTGATTATGCTCAACGTCTCAAGCACCACTCTAAGATGAACTTCATGCTCCCTTTCATCCTTAGAGTGTGTCAATATATCATCTATGATAATCAACACGAATCTATCCAAGTGCTCATGGAAAATTTGGTTCATCAAATCCATAAAGAATGCTGGTGCATTAGTTAGTCTGAACGGCATCACTAACCATTTGTACGATCCATATCTGGTTCTAAACATCAAAGGAATACTATCCTCTGCTACTCTAAGTTAATGGAAACCTATTGCTAAATCCAACTGAGAAAATACCTTGGCTCCACTCAACTGATCGAACAAATCGTCAATTCTAGCAAATGGATATTAATTCTTTATCGTCATCTTATTCAGCTTACGATAATCGATACATAACCTCAAAGATCCTTCCGGCTTCTTAGCAAACACTGTGGTTGTCCCAAAGACGAACTATTAGGTGTGATAAAATTCTTACCTTCCAAATCCACCAACTACATCTTCAGCCCCCTCATCTCGATAGGTGTCATTCTGCTTGACGGTTTACTCATTGGTTCTACTCCATGAGATGACCCGACTTTCTCACCACAGAAAATCGCATCATCTTGAAGAAAAAAAGGGATAGAAAAGAGAAAAGAAAGAGAAGAAAGAAGGAACAACATCAGAATCTCAACAACGGAACGAATAAATTATATTAATAACATAAATATTACATAGTTTACAACCATTATCAGAGTTACACAGATTACACATCACATACTAGACAGTTATAAACACCTGTCTAGTTATACAACTCAACATAATACAAGGAAACTACACAGAGAAACCAACACAGCGGAACACTATATATCTACACGCAGAAACCTCCTGCTCCATTGCTCCTCCAGAATGTGTCAAAGCTAACCTGAATCCCTTGGCTACTCGTAAAAATTTGAGTACCAAAGAGTTTAGGAAAACAGAAGATAAACTCTGGGTCAGACATGGGTCTGGTGTGAGTAACAGGTTAAGGTTGCTTAACTTTGAAAAACCTTTGAAAAGAAAAGGTATCATGTAAGACTTCCCATACATAAACATGGAAAAGTTTTTACCTTACGCTAACCAAAATTTTTGATAGGAAATCCGGTGATATTATAATAGATCTAGAGTTTTCATGTAAATAGAAAATAGCCGAAATTGTTACATTTATTAAATTCCAGCTACTAGCCACAAAAGTGGGTAATACAATCAAAACCGATGGCACTTATTGGATTTTGGATTCCATACAATGGCGGGGCTACTGGGGTACCGCCCATCATAGTACGTGGCCTAGATCAACGTACCGAGGAGCCATCCTAACTCCCCTGCAACACAAGGCCGGAACCATCCCTTACTGGACAGTCCCGAACAAGACAACCCCGACAGTTGGAGCTTACAACTGTCCACACAGCCGAAATAAAAAGGACCTCTAGATAGGGGAAAATCTCGTCCTACTTGGGCATGACCCACTTAGCCTTTGCACCTTCCATGTTTTAGTCATTCCCGGTTGATGAGACTTGAGGCTACGATTACCTTTATAGAACACATCACTTAGAATGCTTATCGTCCCCCTGACGATGTTCTGAAAGCATTCAATCCATACAAGTTTGTTCCAGGTTCGAACGAAACCGAAGGCATTATCTCGTTACACTCATTTTGGAATCACCCTCAGAGTCAAGGACGATAACCCTTGCACTTTAAATCTTCATCTTCACTTGAGATTCACGACCTATCGTTAATTTGGATCGATGTGGTTTCGGATATCCAAATTTGGAAACCCGATCCGGTCTTATCGAAATCCAAAACGTGTCTTTTAAGGCCAAGTTGTTTTAAAGTTTAAAATAATTAAATTCAATTATCTATGTACACACGGATAGATAAATCACAAACCACAATAGATAATCAACATTATCATAATAAATCAGATGATCCACATTATGAACAGATAATCCATACTATCATCGAAATAGATAATCCATATTATCATCACAGTGCAACCAAAGCATTCATACCACGCAGCATTGCTTATCTCATTTCTGAGATCACAAAGCATTCAAGGCAATCAAATCATTCATCCACACATAAGCAAAGATTTACCTCATCATACTATAATTAATTGAAAATGAATTAAATTAATTACCTCCATCTCTAATTAATTTAAAGTGGATTAAATTAATTACTTCTTCTTTAAAAATCTTGCTTACATAACCATTTAATCGATTACAAATCAATTAATTAATCATTCAAATTAATCACCTTAATTAATCACCCTTGATTAATTATCCTTTAATTACATTCGTAATTATCCTTTAATTAATTTCACAAATTTATTATCCTTAACCAAAAATAGTAATTAACCTTTAATTACTTCAATTAATTAATTAACTATAATTAATTCTTAATTAATTACATTAATTAATTACTTTTAATCACTTATCATTGATTAATTAATCTTAATTAATTAATCCTTAATTACATCATTAATTGTATTAATTAATGATCCCTAATTATATTTAAATTAATTATTTAATAAAATTAATTACAGTGAGTAATTAATCTTAATTAAACCATAATTATTAACTACTCCTGATTAATCACATTCAGTAATTAACTAACCTCAATTACTTCATTAATTATTCCCAATTAACTATCCTTAATTAATCCCTTGATTAATTACTAAGTAATTATACTTAAATTACTTCCATTCTTAAAACATCTTCTATTAATTACATTCAGTAATTACCATTAATTACTTTACTAAGTAATTACAATCCATTAATTACATTAAGTAATTATCATCAAATCATTCAGTGTTTAAAATTAATTAAACTTAGTTAATCAATTTAAACTGATCACAATAAACTCAATTAATTACATTAAGTAATTAATTCCTTAGTTACTTCATTAAGTAATTACACTTAAACAATTCACAATAGATCATCTTTAATTAATTAATCTGATTAATTATTAAAATTAATCACATTAATTAATTATTAAATAATCCTAGTTAATGACCTTCATTAACCATTCTTTAATTACTTCCATTAAGTAATTAACTTAGATTAACCATTATTAACTACAAATTAATTTATCTCTAATTATCCATTAATTAATATCTAATTATTTAATTAATTAAGTGTTATCTGTAACTTAATTAATCCTTAATTGCTTGACTAATTAACCATGATTATAACTTAATTGCTTAATTAATAAATCTTTAATCATTAATTAATAATCTTTAATTATCTAATTAATAATCTTTAATAACAAATTGATTAATCCTTAATCAATTATTTATTATTCCCTAATCATTAATTAATTAAATTAACTAATTATTCCATAATTACCTCATTAATTAAATTAATTTCAAATCATTAATCTTAATTTAACTTTAAGATAAAAACATTTCTTAATTATGACTAAATTGTCATTAATAAAACATTTGAAATCAATTTACTTTTGAATTTACTTTAATATTTCATTTCAAATATGAGATTTAAAATGAATATAATTTAACTTAACAAAGTTTAAACAATTTAAAAACCCTTTTTAAATTACATGGTAAAAAAATGCTTGTCTTACAAAATAAAATTTATAAGAGTTTAATCCAAATTCATTTTTAAGTTCAAATAATTCAAATATACACTTTAACATATAAAGTTGTTTAAATTTTTCAAAATTTAAAACTTCTTTTGTTTCAAAAAAAAAGTGAAATACATATTTAAATCTTTGATTTACAGAATTAAACTTAATTTTAAAACTTACTCGTATTTTAAAACTTCATTTTTAAAAAATTTAAACTACTTAACCATTTAAATTAGTTTAACAATTTTAAGTTTAAAACTTTATTATTATTATTATTTTATTTATTTAAAACTGAGATTTAAAACTAAACTTGAATTCTAGAATTTCAAACTTTGATTTAAAACCTAGTTTAAAACTCTTGCTTTCATTTAAAATCTTCGGTTTTAAAATTTTAAACAAACACAGGTTACTGTAAAAACCTGTAGCATCTTTTAAACCCAAGCCCAACCCCCTTTTGCTTCGAGTTTCAAACCAAACTCCCCCGAGCAAACTACCCCACTACTTCGAGCAACTCGAGCAACCTCCTCTGTTTTTAATCAATACATCATCAGACAAATTACTTCACCGTGCATATGCACGGTGGCTCCGACCACCATTGATCATCAACGATGATCGCAACTCATCAGGAAACGACTCAGCAACCCACCACGGTCATCCAATCGTGTCCATTCTTCCAAAATCAAAAATCAAGCTGCCAAAACAAACCTCGAACAACTATAACCGTTTATCCCAAAACCTGGAAATGCTTCGCCAACCCAATTCCGATTACCATGACCCCTAGAACTCCGGCATCGTCTTCCACTACATGTCTACTTCCATTACCCAAAAGCTTGAAGCACTCGATCCACTAAAGAGGACGTGGTTAATCGATCAACCTAACCTAGTTAAACTAGGGTTCCGGAGAAGATTTCACTACCGCAACTTCCACCATGAATTGCATTGCCTCCAAGTATTTTTCCAAGATTCACAGATCACTCCTCCATCATCTGGAAGAAATCCATCCCCTCCAGATACATAGATCGCCATAAAACCCCAAAAGTTCATATTCAGTTCAAACAAGTACTGTACATTCATCCCTAAATTAAAAACTATGATTCTTGATTTAAAAATCATATTTTAATTGATGTTTTTGATTTATAATACTGAATTAATAAATTACACAATTTGAATTTTTGATTTATACCAACATAGACTGATATTTTTTATACTTCCAGAGACAAACAGGTTCTATTTTAATTTAATTAAATTTTAATCCTTAGTCTATGATAATCAAACAACATTGGTTTATAAATCAGATCCTATCAAAAATTAAATTAAGTGGTAAGGGATTTAAATGAAAAAGTGAGACAGGGAACAAAGCAGAGCACATAATTCATATACACAGCATGCATACACATAAGTATTCTCATCAGACATTTACTTATAAAAACATGCAATACTTATTCATCTCAACATACAAGCATGCAACCAATTTTTAAATTTCAAATTTTAAAAGTTACTCACCTGATTTAAAGAAGAAGACAGAGCCTCCCTTTGAAAAGCTTTTGAATTTGCTCAAGACTAAATGTCTCTGCTCCTTTGATTTTAGTTTAAAACTTAAGTTGCTTGTTTATAAAAAAACTTGCAGACAACCCCAAAGATTTCCAGATTCAACTTATTTTGAATTTAAAACTTGAATTGCAGACTTCCTTTTGATACCCAAGTTGAAAGAATGAATGAGGGCAGGCCTGATTTAAAAACTACAGTTGCCCTGGGTTTGAAGATGTGTAGATTTGCTTTTTGTTCGAAAATGGCAGGCTACAGATTTGATATGAGGAGTTTGTTTTTCATGAGAAAAGATTTTGCATTTGAAATGAATTATAGGGAAATGAATTGCATTTTTAAACTGAGGACTTGTTTACAGGGATTTGATCTTTGATATGAGGAGTTTGTAACTGATTTTGGTTTAGAAGATTTGTTTACAGGGAAGTAATTTTCAGGTGTGAGAAATAAACAGGTTGAAGTTTTCTTTGATTAGAAAATGAGGAAAAGAAATAAGAGTGAAAAATGTATACTTATATAAGCTAATTTTCTGATTTTATAAAATAAAAGAAAAACAAATTTAAAAAGGCCACTTGTAAATCATTTCAACATTTGTCACATTGGAATGTTTAACACTTAACACTTGTTATATGGAGCTTAGGAAAAGAACACATGTTTTAATAAAGTAATTAGTATTTAATTTAAATGTTAATATATAGGTTATGCCTAATTAATTGGTTAATTAGTATTTTATATGTATAAAAAAAAATTAAAAGAAATAAAAACCAATTATACTTAGAAATAAAAGCTTATGCATATATTTAGAAATCCAAAACAATTAAATATCTATACTTTGGATTTCAAAAATTCTAAAATCTAATATTTTAAAAATCAAATTAATATACAAATTAAATTTGAAATAACAATGTTATTTTTGTTAAGAATCCAATTGTAAAACAATACACTATTAATATTGCTTTTAGAAATAACTTATTATCAAATTAAAATAATTATAAAGGAAAATATTTTTTCCTTTAATAATAAATTACTTATTTTATTAAGCTATATTTAAAAAAGAAAACAAAACAACCCTTTTTTGTTAATTCATTTAAATTTAAAACTTAAGCCAAAATCATTTTAAATGTTTAAACATCTTTCTTAACAATTTTAAAGTCATATACTTATTTATTAAATAACTTTGAAAAGCTTAATATTAAATTAAATCAAAATTTCTAAATTATTAATATATATATATATTAGAATTTGAAATCAAGATTCATTTATTAAATTCAAACCAAGATTATTTATTTAATAACTTTGAAAAGCTTACATATTAAATAAAAACAAATTTCCAAATTACTAAAAATATTAGAATTAGAAAATATGCTTTATTTATTAAATTTAAAACAAAGCTAATCTATTTACAATATAAACCATATATTTATGTTATAAATAGAAATCGATTTATTAGTTTTAAGTGATAAAATCCTCCAATTAACATCCTATTTCAAATCCAGTCCTCTCATGTCTGCTTCTCATGTCCCTCTCCTTTCCTCTCTCGTCACCTCATCTATTCGTACCATACCTACGGTCATCTCAGCCGTTTCACCCCATTCCCCTGTTCTCAACGTACAATCACCAGTTGTACTATCTCCTCCCCCTTCCAAGCCTGACCTTTTCTCTACTCCATCTGTCCTTGTCACTACTCCATCAGTCTCCCCACAACTCGACCCCCCTGATCCACATCCTTCAGCTTTCAAGCCCCTAATAGCTCAGGCCGACATCCCCCTTCCCTCTGAAATAGGAGAACGAAAATGGACTTCCTTGTTTAAGCGAAAACCGAGGAACGCTGGGAAGTACATCCCTGTTGACCTATCACCAATGTATGAAGATGAAGCATTAGTGCCCCCTGTTGAAGTTATTGAAGCTGGAGCTGCCATCTGGAATGATACTTTAGTCGATTTTTTCCTCGACAAACCATTATCGTATTCAGCTGTTGTCCAGAAGCTAAAGTACATATGGAAACTAAAGGTGCTGTCTCAGTAAAATCGGATGGTATAATCTTCTTATTCAACTTCTCATGTAGTGAAGACAGGAGATCAATATTGCAGAGTGACCCTACCATTATGAATAATAAACTTTTCATAATAAAACCATATGATGCTGCTGTGAGTAATGTAACAGGCTCTGTCACTTCTGTACCAGTATGGGTTCACTTGTATAATCTTCCTATATTTGCATGGTCACCCCTAGGAATTAATTGGCTGAGTAGTCACTTGGGTAAATTGTTATGTATGGATGAAATGACAGAGAAGCAAGAAAGGCTGAGCTATGTAAAATGCCTGATTGAAGTAAGGCCGGAGAAGGAGATGGTTGATGAGTTTTCAGTTAAACTGGTTGAAGGAGGATATCAAAAAATTTACGTTGAATATCTATGGAGGACGGATGTCTGCGTTATGTGCAAGAAGTTTGGTCACAAAACTGTGGACTGTGATAATAAAGAGAACTGTGATACTAAGGATGATAAAGAGAATAAAGTAAATGGTGAAGTGGAAGACAAAGAAGGATACACTGAAAAAATCAGAGTCCATAAAAACGTGAGACTAAACAACAAGCAAATTAATAGAAAATGGCAACGTGTGCAGTGAAAGAGAAAAGTTGATACTACGATGGAAGCTAATTTGGAACAAACAGGAGAGAAGGAAGGTGAAAGTAAGAAAGAAGAAGTTAGTGATGATATTCATGCTAAAGAGAAGGATAAGGAGAATGAACAAGTGGTGAAGGAAAATGTGCAATGTACTACTGGTGACCGGGGTGATGTAGAAATGAGTGGAGCTTTGTCAGTCAACAATCAGGAAACTGCAAACAAAATGGATATGGAGAAACCAAAAACGAAAGAGGTGTATAACGACGTTGAAGAATTAATAGATAATATTCTGAAACACAATAAATTTGAAGTTCTCAATGAACTGGAAGCTGAGGATATTTCAGGTAAAACGTATGACTCACAACTGAAAGTGAGCGAGAAAAGTAAAGGTAAAAATGAAAATAGCGAAGAGGAAGGTAAAAATGAAACTGCAGAAAGAGATGCTCAAAAGAAAACTAGAACCAAAAATCCAAAGAAAGGCAAGGCGGAACACTTGGTGCAAATATATGATGAAGTAGACATACTAGAAGCCAATACAACAAGTGCTACTGAAAATAAAGACAACAGGTCAAGCTGTGAAGGTAAAAGTGAACAGGGGCATAATGCAAGTGATAAGAAAAATAAGAAGAATAAACAAATGAGTGCTTATTGCAGGAAGAAAATTGAAATGTGTCAAGATACGCACATGCACGATGATACATGCACACTGGGTTCTCTGAATATACCCAAACATGTAATTGGTAGTCCAAATGATCCACCACCAATCAACGTATATTCCAAAATCAAACCTTCAAATGCTTACAAATTGCCTCCTCCTGTGTCAATCAATCCACCAACCTCACTTCCATCCTCTCCTCCATTACCTATACACTCCAGTCAAGCCACCCCCCCCCCATCTAAAGAAGGTACATCCAATTGTGAAACAACACCACTTTCAGTTGTGATTCCTAACTACTTGAACTCTTCTCAAGCAGTGACTAGGAGAATGAAAATAGAAATGATCAATGCCAGTGCTCATCAATGATGACACACCTTGGAGCATGGAATATACGTGGGGGTCACCACGTCATCAAACTTGATCAATGTAAACATCTTATCAGTACTCATAAGTTATCAATCCTGGCGATTCTGGAGACTAAGTTAAATCACGCATTAACTGAAAAGGCTGCCAAATATATAAAATCTGACCGGAACTTTATACACAATTTGGATGAAGCCCCATATGGAAGAATTTTGGTAATGTTTAATCCCTTACATGTCCTTCTTACTCCTATCCTCTCCAATGCTCAAATGATACATTGTCATGCCCAATTAGCCTCTGATAAATCTTCCTTTTATATAACCTTTGTTTATGCTTCTAACTCATCTGCCACCCGAGCTGCCTTGTTTGGTGTCATCCCTGCTCTAAGGCAGTCCACTCATCCTTGGATAATGCTCGGTGACTTCAACTGCTGCTATACGCTCACTGATAGAACTGGTGGAAATCCACTATCCATTAATGAAATACGTCCTCTTGCTGAAACACTCAACCAAGCCGACTTAATCACTGCTCGATCTGTTGGAATGCAATATTCTTGGAATAATAAAAGAAGGCATGGTAGTAGGACTTTTTCTAGAATCGATCACACTTTCACTAACTTTGCTGCTCTCACCAAATGGCCTCTTTTATACAGCCTTCTTCCTCCTCCTCTAATATCGGACCACTCTCCTCAAATTATCCATCTTCATGAAGCGGACAAGAGAGGAAAAACAAATTTTAAATTTTTTAACTCTTGGGTTAATGAATCGGACTTTAAGAATACTGCTTTCAATGCATGGACTAAAACTAAGAATGGTAATCACTTATTTATTTTGCAGGAAAAAATTAAAGAGGTTAAAGATGTATTGAAGCAGTGGTCGTTCAAGAGATTTGGCAAAGGAGACAAGCTGAGCACTATAATTGGAGATAAACTTGTTGAAGTACAAACTGAGATGATGTCCAATGTTAATAGCGCTGACCTATCTACTACTGAGCATAACTTGGCCCAACAATACTTTGAGGCATTAGCAAAGTGAATGAGATGGTAAGGCAAAAAACCAGAATAAAATGGCATGAACAAGGAGATAGAAATAGTAAGTTCTTTCATGCTAGCCTCAAGAACAAACAGCGTAGAGAAAATATTACCACTATCAAAGATAGGAATGGTGTACTTCATTCTTCTGTGAATGAGGTACAAAATGCATTTATTCAAAACTTTTCAGCCATCTATGGCAACGAGAACGACTTCATTCCGAAAATTGACGAAATCCCAGCAGCCATTCTACCTAAATTACCTAATGATGACTATAACATGCTATGCTCTGAAGTGTCCGCTGAAGAAATTGAGAAAGCGATGTTTACTCTAAACAGTAACTCTTGCGGTGGCCCAGATGGGTTGAACGCTAATTTTTATACTTCATGCTGGTCATTTGTATCTACTGATGTCATCAATGCTGTTGAGCTGTTTTTCAAGAAGGCGAAGCTTTTCAGGTCTTTCAATTACACCAATATAGCTTTAATCCCCAAAGCTAAGAATGTTCATCAGGTTAACGAATATCGTCCAATATCATGCTGTAACACCATATACAAATGCATCTCCAAAGTCATTGCTACCAGACTAAATCATATTCTTCCCTCGTTGGTTTCCAACAACCAAGCTGCATTCCTACCAGGCAGGAACATACTTGATCATATACTTCTCACTCACGAGCTCCTTAAAGGATATAATCGTAAGAAAGCTACCCCGAAAGCTATGTTAAAACTTGATATCATGAAGGCTTTTGATATGTTACAATGGGATAGTATCATACGTATCATGGGTTATATGAACTTCCCACCCCATTTTATTGCATGGATATATGAATGTATTTCTACACCAACATATTCAATCATTGTCAATGGTATAGCAGTAGGATTCTTTAAAAGTAAGCAGGGTATAAGGCAGGGGGACCAGATATCTGCTTATGTCTTCATCATGGTTATGGAGCTTCTTACAAGAATGATAGGCAAACTAATAAACCAAGGAAAGTTTAAAATCCATCATACGTGCAGTTATCCTCAGATCTCTTCGTTGATGTTTGTTGATGACCTTGTTGTGTTCTGTGCGTTGGACATCACAACTGTTAGCAACATAATGAATACCCTAGATCAGTTTTATGCGATGACTGGATTAAAGGTCAACATCCATAAATCTGAGATCATTTTAGCTGGTGTCAACTTGGAACAAGTGGCCAAGCTAAAGCTTGTTACTGGCCTATCTCCATCCCCTACCACTGTTTCCTACT
The DNA here is from genome assembly GCA_030765085.1 of Allium cepa. NCBI lineage: Eukaryota > Viridiplantae > Streptophyta > Magnoliopsida > Asparagales > Amaryllidaceae > Allium > Allium cepa. Next base: position 259,158,888 of record CM060939.1, read on the forward strand.
TGGGCCTTCCTTTGGCAACATCTAAAATAACAACTAATCAGTGTCTTCTGCTATTTGAGAAGATAACAGCGAGACTTAACTGCTGGACCACTGGGAAGTTGAGTCAAGCTGGAAGGCTTACTTTAATCAAATCCGTCATTTTTGCGATGCAAGTTTACTGGGCTAGAACATATGTGCTACCCTTCAAGTTGATGCAAATGATTAGAAGTGCATTTATGCGCTTTTTGTTGATGGGAAGAACAACAGGAAAGTACATTTCCCCTATCAGGTTTAGCAGAGTTGAACAACCACTGAGCAAAGGAGGACTTGGTATCATCAACATAAAGCAATGGAATAGGGCGGCGATTGCTAAACACATTGACACCTACATTAACAGTACTGACAGCTTATGGGCAGAATGGTCTCGACAGAATGTTGTTAAACGAAAGAGTTTTTGGAATATGACAAAGCCACAGAACCTCAGTTGGACGTGGCAGTGTATTTTCAAGATAAAGGAGGAAGTTCTCCCTCTCAGCCAAATGAATACCAACCCTGCATACAGTGTGAGTTTCTGGGATGATCCGTGGCTCGACAAAGGGATGATATTAAGGAGACAGCTTGAGTACAATGAAATTATGCAGACAGGCATTCATCATGCAGCAAAGGTTAGGGATGTTCTATTTAATATACAAAGTGCTTTTACTTTTTCTTCCAACCAGAGAATACAGTATATATGGAATATGATCAGAAGTTTTTCTCCCCTCTCCACCACCTCAGATAAGCTTGTTTGGGGAGAGCACAAAACTAAGTATAAAATTGGAAATGTTTATGAATATATGATAAAGAACACTGCTAAGCCTAAATGGAAATGGAGTATGAGAACATGGAATAGGGACAATAGTATGAGAGAGAACTTTTTAATGTGGAAAGTGCTACATCGTGCCATCCTAACTAAAGCTAAACTAGCGAGCATTGGTATGAATGTCGATATTATGTGTACATTCTGCCACGACCAGGTTGAAACAGCTGAGCATTTGTTTTTCGAATGCACGGATATTAAACAGCTATGGTCTTCGGTTATGGCCAGGCTAGGAAGACTTAATATTTCGCATGATAATCAGCAAGAGTGGAACATTATTCATGCGAGAACGGGGTGCAAGAAAGAAGATTGGGGAATTTTTCTCGCAGTACTGAAGAGTTTTATTGCTGCGGTTTGGAGAGAACAAATACTCGGGTTTTTGATAATAGCAATGGAAAATCAGAGCTTTTGTTTAAGACATAGGTAATACATGAGATCAGAGACTCTCTGGGATTGCTTTCTTTTGCCTTCGATCCAGGCATTTACCAAGCGTTCTGAGTCATTCCTTTGTTTTTTTATTCTTTGTTTTTCTTCTTTTAGTATCCAGTTTTTTGTAGCACTTAGTTCTCCTCTGTGTTCTTTGAGCCTAGCTCTTTGTTGTTTCTGTTGTAATTCTTTTGGTGCTGCAATAAAATGGTCACGGACCATCCAACCCCGTCGGCCTTGCCAAAAAAAAATCCTCCAATTAAATATTTATTAAAGAAGATTTTTAAATCAATTCAAATTTTATTAACAAAAATTATCAAATCAAATTAATTTTTAATACAGATTATTAAATTGATATTGTCAAAAATTTTGGGATATCACACTCCAAGTACTAAATCTATCTGAAACTCAATGGTTTTTTTGGTGGCAATCCTACTACGAGTTCAAAAACATCCGCGAATTCTCTGACCATGAAAACTTGAATCAAATCGTCTTCTACCTCCACAACACCGAACAAAGCATTCACCTCATAGCTAGGGTTTTCTACGGTATATACAATCTAACACTACAATCAGGGTGTCTAAGCGATATTTTCCTATCATGGAAAAATATCGTAGCATCGTATTTACTTAGCCAATCCATACCCAAAATAATTCCGAACCCTACAAAAAAACACATGCAAACTGCAAACAAAGGTATGACCTAAAAATCAAACTCTATGTGATTAAACTTCATTACAAGTGTCGCATACCCTCCAATCGGATTTGCAACCCTTAAGAAAGTAACTAAGTATGAGGGTTCTAGGTTAAGTTTATCTACCAAACGATGAAATATAAAAGAATGCGATGCAGCGGTATTAAACAAAACACTAACTGACATACCATGAATTTGAAGTGTACCTCCCAACATGGCTTTTCATTTGCCCTCTATTGTTGGCCTCGAGGTAGCTGGCTCCAATGCATACATCTTTCCATTCCCATCTTTAGCAGGCTCTTTACATTGGCTCTTATAACGTCCAATTTGATTGCAGTTGAAACACCTCACCTCTTTCTTCTCCACGGTTTTCTTTTCTTTGCTCGTTCGACACTCATGGGCATAGTGTCCTTTCTTATCACATTTGTAACAGACCACTTCTGCCTTTTCATTCTTAGCAGCTCCACCCTTCTAAGCTCCTTTCTTGTGGAAGAACTTCCTTTTCTGACTCAGCCCCACCTGGACTTCCTTTGCCTTGTTTCTCTCCAGAAAAGTAAGCATCTCTTCGTTTATCAAAGCCATCTCTACTACAACTTCGCATAGATCCCTGATATGTGGTAACATTGCGCTACCAAGCTTAGGATTCAACCTCTGATGAACTTCTCATTTCTCTTAATATTAGTATCAACTGTAGCATAGTCATGTCTTGCTAGCTCCTCAAACCTCCTCGCATACTCAAGCATAGTCATGTCTCCTTGCTCCAATTCGACAAACTTCCTTATAGAGTAGACTTACCAATCTCCAGCATAAACATTTCCTCAAATCTCCTTTTGAACTCGGCCCATGCCATCGTCTCCTCGTTAACTCCAACTATCACACTTCCACCAGTATAAAGCTACTCCTTGAAGCTGTCTCGAAGCAAGCCTTCTCTTCTGCTCATCATTGACCCCCAATTCTACAAAGATACTCTTATAGTGTAGTAACCAGTTGGCTACCTCAATGGCATCTTCAGTCCCAGTAAATGGCTTTCCTCCCAACTGAGCATAATCAACACTCAGAATAGCGAGTTGTTGACCACTGTAGCTTCCTAAACTCCTCCTCCAACTACTCCTACAGCAACACCCACCTGCATCATGTTAACAAAGAACACATAGCTCCCATGTCAACTTGTGGGACTCCAGCACCAACATTTCCAACTTGTTCTTGACCTAGGTTTCTCCTGGTATTTGGTTTGGCATTTTCATTTGTCATGGTGATTCACCCTCCAAGGTTAATTCTTTCACTTCTAGCATCCATATTTGTATTCAAGCCTCGTAAGATCCAGAAGAATAGCCTAAAAGAGATAGGAGAATCGAGATATGGTGTATACTTATATGTAGCAAATACAAGTACGTTACTATAGCATTATCTCATACACCAATCTTATCTCTAATTCCTTAGGATTATGTATTCAAAAAATTGTTTTAGTTTAAAAAATTTCATAAACCTATGCTCTGATACCAAGTTGTAACATACCCTATCTAGATGTCAAAAGCTAAGTGTTATAGATGTTGTAGTCATCCATAGTATTAACTTCCGTTAACCAAATACGGTAATGTTAATGATATCCATAATATCAGAAGCACTTGAATATGAAACAAAATCACAGAATTCAGAAACAACTTTTCTAATTACATTTCAGAAAACATGTTTTATATTCCATTACATAATCCCAATCGATTTCCAAGTTTAAGTCAAATATGATTATACAAAATATGTCAAGAGCGACATATGAAGATGCCTCCTTGGATGATCATAGCACTAAATGGTCATAACTGGATTAATACAACACAGCGGAATAAAATAAACAAAACAACTCATAAATAACTAACTTCAGCCTCCTGCTCATCTTTGGAAGCTTTATTCGTCCACCTACTAAAACCTGAAAATTCTCAACCCTCAGCCTACTCGGATCAATTTTGAGCACTTGAGAATTGAAGGGGAATAACATAAAATTCGAGTCATACATAAAGTCTGGTGTGAATAATACCATACATCTCGGTTATTTGATATTTAGTGAGACCACGCTGCTTAGTGGAACGGGTTTTCCCTCACTATAAATCATGTAAAAAATGGACCATCTGTCCAAAAAATATAGTTTTTTGGGCTAACTATTAACCTTTGGCTGACTCGGGCCTACCAGAGAAAGTAAACAAATAATCTAACTTCTGTTAGATACACCTCTTCTAGACATTCTGCCCTAAATTACTTTTTCAGGGTCAACTGATCCTAATGGTTTTGCAGGCTCACCAATAACCTATCTCTGTACATATATATTCCTTTCTTTGTGTAACATCATTTTAATCTTACCTGTTACAAAGCCTTACGAAATTTTGGACTAGATTAGCTAGAGGCTAATAGATAATGTATATGGTGCAACCCTATACCTGTCCCATCTGGTTTCTAATATCTAAGTCATTTCACTTAGCGTTAACTACCCATAAGTTTTCCTTGAAAACCATTTCTTTCAAATTGATTTAAACCTTTAAATCATTCTTTAAACAAGGAAAATATACTTTATGCTTTACTCAAATCACCTTGCCACGTTATATATAATTTACACAAAACTTTGTTGATGAAAAAATTTAAACCCTTGAAAGTACCTCTTTTGATACAAGTGAAACCTTAGGCCGAAAGGCCAAAGCATACATTTTGAAACCATCCATAATCAACTTTTCGAAATCATTGAAAAACATTACCTTCGAAAGCTTTAAAACCTTAGACATCCTATCTTTAAAACACTTAACGTTGCCTTTCGAAAGCATTAGAAACATTCATTTTAAACTTTTCAAAACTATTGGGGAACCACTTCTTCGAAACCTTCATTTAGACCTTTTAAAAGCATTAAAATCCTTTGCAAACATCAAACCTTTCAAAAGCATTTGGGTTCAAGTAAAACATGTGGCAACCTCAGAAACCATTTAAAACAATGTTATTCAAATGGGTTTATCTTTAAAATCTCAAAAGGGTCATAAAAGAACAGGGTCGAATGCAACACTTTCGAAGGCTATTTCCTAAGTAAAAGAAGTTATGGTGTAGAAACTATTTACATTGAAAGCGATGGAGAAGCAGCTTGGATTTTAAAACAAAGGGACCTTTCGAACGCACTATATCGAAAGGAAAAGGGCAGTAGTAATAGGTTTCGACCTAGGCGAAAGCAATTTCTTAAAACAACAGCGCAGTCATTTCTTTAAAATAGTTTAGCCCTATCGAAAGCTAATTAATTCGAAAGCTAATTAAGTCGAAAGCAAAGCATGCGCGTTCTCTTTTAAAAACTAAGACACACTTTGACCCCTTTCAAACCACATACTTCAACTTCATGCCTTATGCCTTAGTCCAATTCGCTACATACCAAATGTTGATACCAGGCGAATTGGTTTTGACTAAGAAGTAGGCGGAAGTAAGGCATTGGAAGGAGGGTGCTGAAAGTGGTGAAACATGTATAAAGCATGTTTAAACCGATTTTTAGCTTTTTAAAGTAATCTTTTCAATTAGCGTGCCTTGTTGGTCAAAATATTATTGGTTGTTAATTTCTTTTCTGAAAGTGTTGTCAATATTTCAGAAATAAACAATTTAGTTTATTTACAAAATATTTTTTCTCCTCTTATAAATATATAAAATATTTAAGTCCCGTACTTTAAATAATTTTATATTCATTAAAATACTTGTGAAAATTCTACAAAAATTCCTGTAAAACATTTTTAATATGTGTTTAAATATACATAAATTTTGGACCCAAAGCATATATTATTTAGTCGTAAATAATTTTAAACCCCAATAATCAATTTTTTTGAGAACAATGTGTGATCCTCTAAAAAAGAGGAGAGCACACATGTACATATATATAACACCAGAAGTATAGGAGCTGCCAACAAGCCTGGCAGGTAGCCAAAACCCCCCATACAAAAAGAAGACGAAAAAACCCTCCGAAAGTCTAAAAACTAAAGACACACTCAAAGCAATCTACAGAAGATACCAGAAACTAAAGACATGAACGACTCCGCAAAAAGAGTAGCCTACAACATCAACTCCACACAACCAACCTCAACAACCAGAAACGACACCACGAACGAAAAAACAGCCTACAATAACAACTTCACGACACCCGCCACAACAACTAGAACCTCCAATCAAGCGACCTCCCTTAAGAAAAAGGCTTAGAATCTTAAGTTTCAACCTGGGACTTCTTCAAATGTTAACATCAGAACTACTCCTACTAATTCTATTATGAGCTTTGTGAATAGGAGTAGAAACACGAGCACAAATAGAAGATCTCCTACGAGATGCCCAGCAGCAGTACACTATAAATCTGAAAAAATCAACATAAATATAAATGATCTTCCTTGTATCACATGTCATATCCCCTATAGAACACAGCCTCCCTAAAATGAATTCCAAACCCAACCTTCCTGAATCCTCCTCACCCTATTAACAACAAAGCTCCACGAATTCAACTCTTTGGTCAGCAACAAAGACCCACCTATCTCTACAACATCACACAAAACCTTCTTGGCAACATCAATTTTGCAACTACCCAATTGAGATAAAACCATCTCCAATCCAGAAAAACAACAATATCATATGAGACTGCATCTACCTCAATATCACCAAGAGTACTATGACAACTCTGTGCCACGGCAAGACTGTGCGCACTATTTGGTATGTCTACAACTTTTGATCCAACAGAATTGACCAAAATATTAACCCCTTTATCCAGGAGAGCCTCATAATCAACATTAAAGTTTATATTTTCACAATACTCTCCAAGAATATCTGTAAAATCAACAACCCTATAATCGACAGCCTTAGAACTAGCAAATCCTTCAGTACCACTCACTTTATTCACCAAACAAGCACAGACATTCAAATTTCCATCATCAATATGGGATACATCATCCACTTCTTTCGTAGAAAACATCCTAGCCTCGTATGAACAAATACCAACAACAGTATCAAGACCACTATCTTCACCTACCATCGGTACAATATCAGTGAACACTCCTTTGTATAAGCATTATCAACTGAAATATCATAACCCTTCAACAAAACAGAATAATGAAAGCAACATTCACTAACAACTGGATCCAACAGAAGAATATCAGCTTGAAAATCCCAATTCGAATCGTTCACAAAAAATCCTCAAAATCAATCCGTGGCAATTCCTTAAAGTCATGAACATCCTTATCACTATTCGAAAACTCATTGGTTTAAAACCCTTTCTGTAACGACCCATAATTTCGCTACTTTGAAAATGAGATATTTTGTTTGGTTTAAATTTGAAAAGGTTTAAAAGTTAAATAAACAAGTTATATATAATAGATAATAATAGAGAAATTATTTATTCTTATAGTTGATAATTTAAAAAGTATAAATTTGGATTTTACAACAAACCAACAAACGTTAAGTTTTATTAAAAATAAATAAATGCTTAAATAAATAGGTTTAAATGTTTATTTAAAAAGATAAATATCATTGAAAACATCTAATAAAGATAACAAAAGTATATTAAAATACTTATAAGTATGTTGATAATTGTTTTACAAAAATAACCAAAATTTGTCGCTTTTTGTCAGTTTTACATACACCGTAAAATTAGAGATTTTGATATTAATTAAAGATAATTTTAAAATATAAAGAGACATGTTTTAATTTATTTAAAGAAGTAAAAAGTTCATTTTTAAATTTGATTTACATAAATAAATATTTTAACTAAAACGTCAAAATGTGACCATAAAACATTTTGTCAAAAAACGACGTTTTGTCGATTAAAAGTTGTCGCAACGTCGCCGCATCTTTATTTTTTTATATAGAAACATATATTCAAATAATGTAAGTATTAATTAATTAACTAATCAAGTTTACTTTTACTAAACAAGATTAGAAACTTCTAGAAAACAATTAAGAAAAAGTAAGCACAAAAAGACAAAAATGTCATTTCAAAGCAAAAAGTAAAACATCAAATCAAAGAAACATAATTATTACTTACTTTACTTAATATCTAAATGAAAATGACACAAAGTAATGATTTGAAATGTGATGTTAAGTGTTGAAAAAAAATAAGATTACTTTATAAGTAAGTAAGGGTATTTTGATCTTTTTACAAAATATTATTTTAATCCAAAACTTTTTCTATAAATAAGACCACCATTCTTCCATTTTCTTTTACACCATTTTCTACCTTCTTCTTCTTCTTCCTTGAACCTCTTATTAACGGCTTATTCTTCTCTTCCAAAAGCTTACTAACTTTTTCAAAACCATATCAAATTAACTCCAAACACCACCAAACTTTGCCAAAGAGCTTAGAATACCATTAGAACACGGTTTAGCATCTAAAAAGTAAAGAAACGAAGGAGAAAGGCAAGGATCAAGAGGAGGCCGAACTATTTGGAGGAAAGGAAGCAAGTTGGAAAGCTTCGGAGTGAGAAAAAGATAAGGAAGCGCTGCCGAAATCAAAAGAAAAGTCTACGGAAAAGATTTGATAAAGATAAGAGGATTTAAGAGAAGTGTTGTTGCATATGAATGTTGGTAGGAAGAATTGGTTAAGTTAAAGGTGAGTACTCTTATTTACTAATTAATCCATAAGTTATTTCAAGTAAAATGATTTGAAAAGTTTAAATATGTTAAATGAGTGTTTGATAAGTTGGTTGCAAATTGGTTGATTATGTGATTGATTATATGGATGATAACTTGGTTTGGCAAATGATAAGAGAAATGGTTAGTAAGTATAGTTAATTAAATGGGATAAATTCATATAAATGTGTATATGAAAGTTATTTAGTCTCTTAATGATTTTAAATGAGTTTAAAATGATTTAGAAATGTTTAATAAACATTTAAAAGTGTTTTCAAGAAGTTTGAAAAGAAATTGAAAAACAAGTCAAAACTATGCGCGTCGCGTAACGATAGTTCGCGATTTCGCGCCATAAAAGTTAAATGTGTGCACAAAGTGAAATATAGCTCGGAATTTTTCGAAATAAGAATTTTCCAGTCTATTATATCCATAGTTTTCCAACGAAGAAAGAAAAACAAGATTTCATTAAGTGGATTTTGAAATATGTCCAAAACAATTTTCTAAAAACATCGCGGTTTTGCAGTTCGGAATCCAAAACAGAATTTCTTTATAAATGATATTTTTAAAGGTTTAAAAATATGGAATAAATTTGATAAATCTATTTAAATGATTTGAAAGATTTTTGGAATGGAAAATATGAATTTTGAAATATTTAAAAGTGGTTTAAATCAAATAAGCTTATATAGCACTTTCTACAGCACTTTTATGCTGCGAATTCTATAACTTTTGGAATATGAGTTTAAATGTAACGACGTTGATTAATTGTGAATGTTTTAAAAAGGATAATTAAGCATTTTGAAAGATAATTTGGAATATTTATAAGCAATTCCAAAATAAAGTTAAAAATCTGAGTATGTGGAAACGACTAGTACATTTGTTCCACCTGTGAGATCTGGGAAGATAAAACAAGGTGTTTAACTAAGGTTATGGATGGAGCAACCAGTGCCCTGAACTTACCTGGTCTATGTTTTCTCTTCTTAGACGAGGGGTGGAATAGATCAAAAGGAAAGCCCGGATACTCTAAAAGATCATATTTAAGTTTTTCCAAGTCGAAAGACAAAGATATTCATGATGTAGGATTACTTGCCATTAGTCCCTGGAGGTGAAAATTGTCATTAGTCCCTGGAGGTGAAACTTTCCATTAGTCCCTGGAGGTGAAATTTGCCATATTTAAAGTGGCAGTAGTACTATGTTATGAAAGTCTTCGATTTGCAAGAATATGATTTGAAGTTAAGAAAGATATCTTTGATTAAGATTTAATGAATGATTTGAGAATATTTTCCTTAAGTTAAAAGTTATAACTTGGATATAAGAAATCTTTGATTAAGATTTAAATGAATGATTTGGAAAAGTTTTCCTAGTAAAAGAGAAAATGATTTGGAATTATTCCAAGATTTAAGAAAGGTTTAAATAAACCAAATGATTGATAAATGAGGCTTAATGATTCCATATATATATATATATATATATATATATATATATATATATTTGAAAAGGAAATGGAATAAATTGAATAGATTATATCTAAGAAAGATATTTGATTTAAAAGATGAAGTAATTGATTGATGATTGATATCCACATATGAACTTAACATCTTTTAAAAGCGATGATTGGTTTTGAAGGAACCAGAGTCGGATTTGGATGATTCCTATCCGAAAACCACTTCAAACCAATGTATACGTTCGAAAGTGAAGATAAGTTGAAGATGGTGATTATTGAAGACTGTGGATCTTCATAGCGTGAAGACTGCTTGTTGAACATGCTCTGGTTAGCCACCATTATAGAGTTATTTATAGCAGTGGTCTCCTCGTGATGGAGATTTTTCGGATTGCATGGGCTTCTCGCCTAGTAATGGCCGAGGAAAGTGCATTTGTTCCGTTTAGTCCTAGAACGAACTTGTATGGATGTTTGTCTGACATTGTATTCTAAATCACATTTGAGTGGTTTCTATAAACGTATATCAGTTGGTGGCGGAGAAGGCAACTTCTTTTAGCTTAACACTCTTTCCCGAGACATACGAGCTCAGGAAGTTATACTTTTCTAGAAATCAGTCGTGTGACGTGGAATGACAATGTGGCATTCAAAGTGAAACTTATTAAGATCAAAGCATGGTTTTGTATGAAAAGCGTGGCTTTGAAGAAATTGAGCGTAGCCTCACGAGCCTCACACCCCGGTTATGATGGGATTCTATGTGGTCAGACGTATGCTCGCGTTTCAAATAGTAGTGATTGGGTTATCGGATGTTCTGAGCCCTAGGAACCAGATACGTCTGGGCCTCAGGGCATTTATTGCCTTATGTGGATAAAGTGGTTAGCTTGAGAAAAGCAGGGAATTGTTGGTTATCATTTGTAGTGTAGCAAGTATAGTTTCCAAGTGACTAGTTTGAGAAAAGCGATTATGGCACCGTGGGAACTATGTTTGTTATGCGTGGTTCGGAAAAAAGGTCACTAGTTTCCTATCATGTTGGAAATCAAATCCCTACGAGATTTACGATTTTGATTTTATTCCCAAAATAGCTGTAATGACTTGCAAACATTTCAGCTACCCCTATTGGTATCATATATTCAGTTGGGATATTCCGTTGACCCAATCCGGATATATTACCTTAGACTTAGTCCAGATATTGATACCTTATTTGAGTAAGTTTATTTGTAAATATTTTCAAAGAGATGTCATTAGAAATAATATCAAAGGTTTTGATATAAAAGTGTTTTAGTTATCATAAGGTAAAAATCCGTACGTGTTTGTGTGGGCATGATCTAATAAGATACCTTTCTTTTCAAAGGTTTTGATAACATAGTCATTTTAAAGTTCGAGCATCTCACGCTGGTTTATCAAGCCTGATCCGGGTATTTTTAATACTCGGGTCAGATTCGAGTAGTTTCAGGTTTAGTCGAAGACGGTTGGAGTTTCCAGAGGAGAGCTGGAGATCTTCATCATCGTATGGACGTATTCTATTATCCGCTTTGTTTAGTGTATTTTGTTTGATGTTTGTCAGCAATTGTAAGGACAGATGTTTATAACTGTCCAAGATGAATTTAGGTTAGACTCTGATATTGTATTTAAAATTTTCCGCTGTAAAGATTATCATTGAAATAATATATGTTATTTCATTCGTGTGAGATTCTATTCTGTCTTTATTTTCTTTTTCTACCCTTAATGATCCGCTTATTCGTGCAATTTGAGTTGGACATGAGTGGATTATTGTCGATTCAAAGGGTACGGAAAACCCGTTTATTACATTTGGTATCAGAGCTGAAGGTTAAGTGAGAACCATGGCTTTGGTTGGGTAAAGACTCATCAGAGATAGGGTTAGTAATACCCTAGGATGAGTAACTGATCACAGATAGGGTTAGTAATACCCTAGGTTGAGTAACTCATTAGAGATAGGGTTAGTAACACCCTAGAATGAGTTTGAGAGTATTGTATATATGAGTGCGTATTTGATATTTGATAAGAAAAATATTTTGTGTTGATTTATCGGTTGAGTGGTTTATAAATTCTGGTCGATATGAGAAGTACAACTGTATCGATAGGTAATTCTAAACTCTTAACAAGGCACATCAATACACTGTTTTGAAAAGATTATATTTTGCATATAAAATGTCTTTCAAAGGATATAAAATTTTGCATGGTCAGGGAAATTTATAAGATACATTCGCTTAGGGATGTCCCATGGATAAGGTCTTGATTCGTCTATTAATAATTAAAATAATCTTCTAAGCATCAATCATATGTTGGCTTGGGCAAACGGTATTGAGCACTTGGTAAATTATTCTTCTTATCATTGGAGGATGAAGGCAAGTTCAAATCCAAAAAAGTTGAATTAAGCATTTGGATAAAAAAAAATGGAAATGTTATAAACAATTCTAATCTTAGAATATGACTAAGGGCAGAATGGTTTATAATATGTCGAGTCTTGAGTTTTGGATGACTCCAAAGCAAGCTCGAAGAGCAAGTGCACAAAATGAAGCAGAAGAAAAAGCAAAACTAGGACCCTTTGCTGACATCGACTGTTATTATTGCGGTAAGAAAGGACATTATGCGGTTATGTGTGAAACAAAGAGAAGTAAGAAGCAGTGAAGGGAAAATAAAATTTCTGATGGAAGAACCTAGAAGAAACCAAGAATTAAAAAGAAGAAAATGGGCTGCTACCGATGCAAGAACCTAAGACACGAGGTCAAAGATTGCCCCCAACGTACTTTTATTTGGTGCTTTCAAGGTAAACACTTAATGAAGGACTGTTCAAGAATGAAAGTGGTTAACTTAAGCCCCCAAGATAAAACACCGTCTACCTCAAAAGGAATTCAAGAATAGTACATAGTAGTCTAAGTATCTATATAATGGTAGTATGTGATAGGCTGTATTTCCTAGGAAAGTTATCTCTGAAACTTTATAATGCTAGTTAAGGTTGGAAATGGATGTATGAATATGATGTTAATTATTGAACTTCCTTTTGATTATCCTCTCGATGCACTTCTTCAATCTTATATCTGATTAATTCTAATAAGATATTTAGAAATAAAAAGTTCAAGGAATATTAGAAAAAAATAGCTTTATAAAAAAAAGTATTTAAAGTTTAAAAAAATTATTTAAGAATATATCGTATGAAATAAAGAAAAGGATGAAACTATGGAAATTTTATCATAGTTTTTTTTGGGAAAAGTTTAAAGAAATAAAGGAAAGTTATTTAAACTTAACATAATTTTGGAAATGAAATCTATAATAAGATGTATTAGCAAAGAAAAAAAAATAGAGAGCTTAAATAAAATTTTAAGGATATTTTTCAAATAAAAGATAATCTATTTCTTAAGAAAAGAATATATAACTATTCTGCATAAATATTTGAAAATTTGTGAAATGGTTTCCTAAAAGATTTTTAAGATAAATTATTCTTTTAAGTGAAAAATGGTTTCTTTGGAATATTTTCCTTTATTAAAAATATTTGAAAATAAATAATAAAAGGGGATTATATAAAGAAGCATCTTTATAAAGTGTTTGACTTAAGATAAAGTTTTATGAAAGTTTTTGAAAATCAATAAATACATATGGTATATGTAAATCATTTCATCACATAAATTTTGATCTAATATTCGAGTTCGGAACTTTGACGTGTTTACCCCGATTCGAAAAAGGATTTATCACTCGATTCTTGACGACGAACATTGATTAGGGTTTATGGTTGGGTACTTGAGTTTTCTATCATAGTTGAGAGCTATGCAAGGAAAGTAAAGGTTTTTGAGCAAAGAGCCTGATTAAAGTCTGCACTAGAGGATCGGGGGATCGATACTAGTTCGAAAATTAAGTTGTGTATTCGAAAAGAAGATCGAATAAGATATGTCATATGGATGATTTGTGTATATTATATGGAATTAAGTTTAAAGATAAATGTTTTAGGCAAACTTTTGTTTGGGTAATTTCGAGGACGAAATGCTTTTAAGTAGAGGAGAATGTAATGACCCGTAATTTCGCTACTTCGAAAATGAGATATTTCGTTTGTTTTAAATTTAAAAAGATTTAAAAGTTAGATAAACAAGTTATATATAATAGATAATAATAGAGAAATTATTTATTCTTATAGTTGATAATTTAAAAGTTATAAATTTGGATTTTACAACAAACCAACAAACGTTAAGTTTTATTAAAAATAAATGCTTAAATAAATAGGTTTAAATGTTTATTTAAAAAGATAAATATCGTTGAAAACATCTAATAAAGATAATAAAAGTATATTAAAATACTTATAAGTATGTTAATAATCGTTTTACAAAAATAACCAAAATTTGTCGTTTTTTGTCAGTTTTACATACACCGTAAAATTAGAGATTTTGATATTAACTAAAGATAATTTTAAAATATAAAGATACATGTTTTAATTTATTTAAAGAAGTAAAAAGTTCATTTTTAAATTTGGTTTACATAAATAAATAGTTTAACTAAAACGTCAAATTGTGACCGTAAAACATTTTGTCGAAAAACGACGTTTTGTCGATTAAAAGTTGTCGCAACGTCGCCGCACCTTTATTTTCTTATATAGGAACATATATATTCAAATAGTGTAAGTATTATTAATTCACTAATCAACTTTAATTTTACTAAACAAGGTTATAAACTTTTAGAAAACAATTAAGAAAAAGTAAGCACAAAAAGACAAAAATGTCATTTCAAAGCAAAAGGTAAAACATCAAATCAAAGAAACATAATTATTACTTAATTTACTTAATATCTAAGTGAAAATGACAAAAAGTAATGATTTGAAATGTGACGTTAAGTGTTGAAAAAAAATAAGATTACTTTATAAGTAAGTAAGGGTATTTTGGTCTTTTTACAATAATGCAAAACTTTTTCTACAAGTAAGACCACCATTCTTCCACTTTCTTTTACATCATTTTCTACCTTCTTCTTCTTCTTCCTTGAAGCTCTTTTTAATGGCTTCTTTTTCTCTTCCAAAAGCTTACTAACTTTTTCAAAACCATATCAAATCAACTCCAAACACCACCAAACTTTGCCAAAGAGCTTAGAATACCATTAGAACATGGTTTAGCATCTAAAAAGTAAAAAAAAATGAAGGAGAAAGGCAAGGATCAAGAGGAGGCCGAACTACTTGGAGGAAAGGAAGCAAGTTGGAAAGCTTCGGAGTGAGAAAAAGAGAAGGAAGTGCTGCCGAAATCAAAAGAAAAGTCTACGGAAAAGATTTGATAAAGATAAGAGGATTTAAGAAAAGTGTTGTTGCATATGAATGTTGGTAGGAAGAATTGGTTAAGTTAAAGGTGAATACTCTTATTTACTAATTAATCCATAAGTTATTTCAAGTAAAATGATTTGAAAAGTTTAAATATGTTAAATGAGTGTTTGATAAGTTGATTGCAAATTTGTTAATTATGTGATTGATTACATGGATGATAACTTGGTTTGGCAAATGATAAGAGAAATGGTTAGTAAGTATAGTTAATTAAATGAGAATTAAATTCATATTAATGTGTATATGAAAGTTATTTAGCCTCTTAATGATTTTAAATGAGTTTAAAATGATTAGAAATGTTTAACAAACATTTAAAAGTGTTTTCAAGAGTTTGAAAAGAAATTGAAAAACAAGTCAAAACTATGTGCGTCGCCTAACGGTAGTTCGCGATTTCGCGCCATAAAAGTTAAATGTGTGTACGAAGTGAAATATAGCTCGGAAATCTTTGAAATAAGAATGTTCCAGTCTATTATATCCAAAGTTTTCCAACGAAGAAAGAAAAACAAGATTTCATTAAGTAGATTTTGAAATATGTCCAAAACAATTTTCTAAAAACATCGCGGTTTTGCAGTTCGTAATTCAAAACAGGATTTCTTTATAAATGATATTTTTAAAGGATTAAAAATATGGAATAAATTTGATAAATCTATTTAAATGATTTGAAAGAGTTTTGGAACGGAAAATATGAATTTTCAAATATTTAAAAGTGGTTTAAATCAAATAAGCTTATATAGCACTTTCTACAGCACTTTTATGCTGCGAATTCTATAACTTTTGGAATATGAGTTTAAATGTAACGAAGTTTTCCAGAATCAATTGTGAATGTTTTAAAAAGGATAATTAAGCATTTTAAAAGATAATTTGTAATATTTATTAGCAATTCCAAAGTAAAGTTGAAAATCTGAGTATGTGGAAACGACTAGTACATTTGTCCCACCTGTGAGATCTGAGAAGATAAATCAAGGTGTTTAACTACGGTTAGGGATAGAGCAACCAGTGCCATGAAGTTACCTGACCTATGTTTTATCTTCTTAGGCGAGGGGTGGAATAGATCGAAAGGAAAGCCCGGATACTCTAAAAGATCATATTTAAGTTTTTCCAAGTTAAATGACAAAGATATTCATGATGTAGGATTACTTGCCATTAGTCCTTGGAGGTGAAAATTGTCATTAGTCCCTGGAGGTGAAACTTGTCATTAGTCCCTGGAGGTGAAATTTACCATATTTAAAGTGGCAGTAGTACTATGTTATAAAAGTCTTCGATTTGCAAGAACATGATTTGACGTTAAGAAAGATATATTTGATTAAGATTTAATGAATGATTTGAGAATATTTTCCCTAAGTTAAAAGTTATAACTTGGATATAAGAAATCTTTGATTAAAATTTAAATGAATGATTTGAAAAAGTTTTCCTCAGTAAAAGAGAAAATGATTTGGAATTATTCCAAGATTTAAGAAAGGTTTAAATAAACCAAATGGTTGATAAATGAGGCTTTATGATTCCATACATATATTTGAAAAGGAAATGGAATAAATTGAAAAGATAATATCTAAGAAAGATATTTGATTTAAAAGATGAAGTAATTGATTGATGATTGATATCCACGTTTGAACTTAACATCTTTTAAAAGTGATGATTGGTTTTGAAGGAACCAGAGTCGGATTTGGATGATTCCTATCCGAAAACCACTTCAAATCAATGTATACGTTTGAAAATGAAGATATGTTGAAGATGATGATTATTGAAGACTGTGGATCCTCATAGCGTGAAGACTGCTTGTTGAACATGCTCTGGTTAGCCACCATTATAGAGTTATTTATAGCAATGGTCTCCTCGTGATGGAGATTTTTCGGATTGCAAGGGATTCTCGCCTAGTAATGGCCGAGGAAAGTGCCTTCGTTTCGTTCAGTCCTAAAACAAACTTGTATGGATGTTTGTCTGACATTGTATTCTAAATCACATTTGAGTGGTTTCTATAAACGTATATCAGTTGGTGGCGGAGAAGGCAACTTCTTTTAGCTTAACACCCTTTCCCGAGACATACAAGCTCAGGAAGTTATACTTTTCTAGAAATCAGTCGTGTGACGTGGAATGACAATGTGGTATTCAAAGTGAAACTTATTAAGATCAAAGCATGGTTTTGTATGAAAAGCGTGGCTTTGAAGAAATTGAGCGTAGCCTCACAAGCCTCACACCCCGGTTATGATGGGATTCTATGTGGTCAAATGTATGCTCGCATTTCAGATAGTAATGATTTGGGTTATCAGATGTTCTGAGCCCTATGTACTAGATACGTCTGGGCTTCAAGGAATTTATTGCCTCATGTGGATAAAGTGGTTAGCTTGAGAAAAGTAGGGACCTACTGCTTATCATTTGTAGTGTAGCAAGTATAGTTTCCAAGTGATTAGTTTGAGAAAAGCGATTATGGCACCGTGGAAACTATGTTTGTTATGCATGGTTCGGAAAAAAGGTCACTAGTTTCCTATCATGTTGGAAATCAAATCCCTACGAGATTTACGGTTTTGATTTTATCCCAAAATAGCTGTAATGACTTGCAAACATTTCAGCTACCCCTTTTGGTATCATATATTCCGTTGGGATATTCCGTTGACCCAGTCCGGATATATTACCTTAGACTTAGTCCAGATATTGATATCTTATTTGAATAAGTTTACTTGTAAATGTTTTCAAAGAGATGTCATTAGAAATAATATCAAAGGTTTTGATATAAAAGTGTTTTAGTTATCATAAGGTAAAAACCCGTTAGTGTTTATGTGTGGGCGTGATCTTATGAGATACCCTTCTTTTCAAAGGTTTTGATAACATAGTCATTTTAAAGTTCGAGTATCTCACGCTGGTTTATCAAGCCTGATCCGGGTATTTTTAATACTCGGGTCAGATCCGAGTAGTTTTAGGTTTAGTTGAAGACGGTTGGAGTTTCCAGAGGAGAGCTGGAGATCTTCATCATCGTATGGACGTATTCTATTATCCGCTTTGTTTAGTGTATTTTGTTTTATGTTTGTCAGCAATTGTAAGGACAGATGTTTATAACTGTCCAAGCTGAATTTAGGTTAGACTCTGATATTGTATTTAAAATTTTCCGCTGTAAAAATTATTATTGAAATAATATATGTTATACCATTCGTGTGAGATTCTATTCTGTCTTTATTTTCTTTTTCTACCCTTAATGATCCGCTATTCGTGCAATTTGAGTTGGACATGTGTGGATTATTGTCGATTCAAAGGGTACAGAAAAATGATTTGTTACACTTTCCAATTCCCATCACTCGAATACTTACCAATATTGTCAGCTGTTAAGCAATCAAAGTGCCAAAAAACTTTATTAAAGAGAAGACTATAATCTTCATAATTTCCAACACAACAATCCAAGAACAGACGCTTTAATCTCGGAAACTCAAGAACAAAATAATAATGATGTTCTTTGAAACTCAAAGGCTTCGAATAAACTGGATCGAAATAAGAAAAAGAAAGAACAGAAGACAGGAAAGGATTGTATGTCGAAGGACGAAACGATTTCTTGTAGCCAAATACTCCACAATTAAAACAACGAATTGGATTTGAATAATTTTTACTTTATGGTTTTTATCACCACAATGAAAACAATAAAAAACCCATTTTCACTTCGAATTAAAAAACGTTAGAATGAATTTTGAAATTGGATATTAGGATAGTAAGACTTATCTGCTCCGTTAAAAGGACAAGAATCGAAGCCCGAATAAACGTGACGACGTGGTGAAGACGAATATCTAAAGTCAAATTGAGGGAAGGAAGTAGGCGAATTTGATCGAACGTCATTTTCTTGTGCTCGAGAAATTTTCCAATAGAACGCCATTTTATTACAAAACCCAATAATCATTTTCTTTACTAGAAAATTAATATTAAATCCACATTACTTCAAAAAATTATGAAAATTCAAACCCATCTCTAGAATATCATTTTTGATCATATAGTAAAATCGCTAGGCATTTGGATGTCATATAATTGGTTTTTCAACCTAAAACATATCATAAAACCTATATGAATTATCATAAATCATCAACAAGCATATATCTCAATTTCTACGATCAAAAATATGGCAAATAACTTTGCAAAATAATTCAGATTTCATCATTAAACTGAAAGCAACAAAAATATGAGATGTAGTCATTATCCACCTTAAGGTGTTGAGATTTGATCTTTGATTTCGTTGTTTAAGCTTTCCTCATTATCCTAGCTTTATTTTCTCTTGTTTTCCCTTAATGGTAGCCGACCTCAAGTTCATATTTTGTTTCGTAAATATGAAATGAACGTATAGAATATGGCTTAAGGGGTTCAGGGTATAAGAATAATACTAATTCCTATATTGTCCTTGTCTATTCCCTAACAATGTGTTTCATTTCAATTTACTTAGTTCATTTGGATACATGGTACGGCTGCCCCTTAGTTACACAAATTTCAATTCCTTAATTATTACATATTTTATTTAATTTAACTAATTAAATCTCCTAAATAATGTTACTAAAAATTAGGGCATTACAGAATTTCCTCCTTAAAGAATTTCATCCTCGAAATTATGTTAAGGTACACAAACAATTAATCAAAATGGTAAAATATACCATCAAACAAATCAGGATAGGCGTCTCTAATCCTGCTCTCAGTCCCGCAAGTACAGTCTCTCTCATTGTCGCTCCACTGGACTTTAACTACTCTGATTGCCTTGTTCCTTAGCCATTTCTCATCTCTCACGGCTATACGAACCGGCTTTCTAACTATAGTCAAATTCGGCTCTACTACTAAGTTCTGTAACACAATCAGTGCTGTAGTAGTCTCTGGATCTCTAACACATTTCCTTAGATGAGAAACATGGAAAACATCGTGAACTCCTACCAAACTGTTCGGTAACTCTACTCTATATATAAGTTTCTCGATCCTCTCTACAATACGAATGGTCCAACAGATCTCGGCTCTGCTACTAAGTTTATTATTACTATGAACTTAGTTAATTTTTATAAAACTTAGTTAATTTATTGTTATTGTTATTTATCTTAGTTAACTTAGTTAAATTATTATTATTATAATAATAAATTTTGTTAATTTTTATAAACTTTAGTTAACTTGGTTAATATTTCATAATTTATTATTATTATTATTATTATATTATTATTATTATAAACTTAGTTAATTATCGTCGTCGACGTCATTATTACTATTATAAACTTATTAATTTTTATAAGACTTAGTTAATTTAGTTAAATTTTTATAATACTTGGTAGATTTTTTATAAACTTATTCAGCTTTTATAAATCTTAGTTAATTTTTATAAAATTTAGCTAACTTTGTTTAATTATTATTGTTGTTGTTGTTACTATTATTATTATTATATATCTAGCTATTTTTTATGTTTTATAATACATAGTTAATTTTTATACATTTAGTTAGTTTTTGTTAAAAAAAAATTGCTTAGTTAAATTATTATTGCTGCTGTTGTTGTTATATTTTATATTTTTATAATATTGAGTTAATTTTTATAAGACTGAGCTAATTTATTGTTATTATTATAGACCTATTTAAATTTTTAAAAAACATAATTAACTTAGTTATTTGTTTATTATATTGGTCTAGGTAGAATATTAGCGGTATTTATGGTTGCAATTTTCAAAACCCGGTCCAAGCTACAATTGAACATCTTATGCTGTATCAACAACTACATAGTTTGCAAGTTTATTGATATGAAAAAACATCATATATAGGATATATGATGCATTGCAGGTTTAAAAATTATAGTATGAGATCACCGTTATTTGTAAAATTAGAGTGGGACGACATGGTTGATAATCAATGGTGATGAACAGTTTTAATATAAAAAAGTCATCACATGCTCCCTCTTCTATTTTCTTGTATATGCTCGATGGTGCTAGTTTTTTAATGCATGGAACTTATAGCTACAGTTTAGTTATAAAACAGTAAAAGCAAGATGTTCATATTCTTCTTCTTTGGGAACAAAAGATTTGTTGTATTCAAGCACAGCACCTTAAAAAGAAAGTTCTAGTGCGGTTGGAGGTATTCTATTGTTAGAAAAAAAAAATGTACATGTTTATTAATAGAAATGTTAAAAAGAAATGAACGTTAATGGGAAAGTACATCAAATGACGGATATCTCTACATTTTACGTTCACTGTTTTACAATGTTGACATGTCACCCTCTGTCCAGTCACCAAGTTTTAACAAACAACGTACACGTTAAGTATGAAGGTGAGTAGTATTGAATTGATGAGTCAAATTTCAATTGCTGAAGATAAAAAAACAAAAATTACCTCAGACCTGGAGAAGAAATGTTGACCTCGAGTCCCGATATGGAACATAACGTTGTTTCACATGCGCCTTTCTAGAAAGTACCAATATTACGTGAATGTATTTGTCCTGTGTGGACAAACATTCCATGAACTGAAGACACTCTGCAACGATATATATGCCTTTGAAATTCCTAGATAAACAGTTACGCTGGAGGCATGACATAGATAATAACATGTAAAACAAAAATTACAGACAAATAAGAGCCTGCTTCAATTTACAGTTATAATAGACATACCCAAGCACCGACAGGGACTTGTTAATGTTAACACCTTCCTTTAAACGCTCACCCTCAGCACCAGATTTTTTTTTTTTTCCCCTGTTTTAAAAAAAGATGGAATGAAGACTACATATAACCTTCATGCGCTGTGCTTCTGGATTGAAAAGAACACCAAAATAACGCTAGATAAAAGGAACGCTCATCTCTGTATATCCTCAACCTGGAACAAAAATCATCAAGAACCATTATCTTCATGATTTCAATAATCAACAAAAATGGTAAAAGGAGATATTGATAATTCTATCAACTATGCCACACGAAATACCGATTCATCATCTTAGAGCACATCATCTCAAGATTTGATTAAAGCTTTAATCAAGCCTCGGAGTCAACTGATTAATGTGCAGCTAGATGAAGGCAATTTCCTTCTTTGGAAATTCCAATTAGAAACTGCAATCAGAGGCTATGGCCTAGTGAAGTATGTTCTTGGAACAGTTGCCACACCTCCTAAAAATATCATTGATGATGAGGGAAAACTGACGAGTAATCAAGAATTTACAACTCATCAAAGACAAGATAGTTTAATTAATTCTTGATTGCCATCTACAATTAGTCCAAACTTATTACCACAATGATAGCATGTACAACTGCACATGAAATATTGTCAACCGTAGAGCAGATATTCAACACTCAATGTGCACCAAATGTTATGTACTGCAAAAGGCAATTGCAAAATTTAGAGAAGGAAAACTTATCAATGTGGGAATATCTGTCCAAGGTTAAAGTACTATACGATCAACTTGCATCAGCATGCCATAAAGTATCAGATTATGAACATATACTATCTATCTTGAATGGACTAAACAAGGAATATGAGGCTGTAGTAGTAGTAATCTCATCAAAAGAAGCAACACCCACAATTCAGTATGTCCACTCAACACTTCTTGCTCATGAAGGCAAAATAGACCAAAAGAAATCTATTGTATCAAATCTTTCCACCAATCTTGTTAGCAATAATAGATTCAAAGATCAAGAAAGGAATTACAACGGCAGAAACCAACCAATCAGTAAAAGAGGTGGTCAGTCTAATAGATCTAGAGGAAAAGGTGGAAGGACGTATAACAATAACAACAGAATTAGATCTCAAATATATGAAAGATACGGGCATGCTGCAAGTAAATGCTACTTCAGATTTGATGCAAATTATGTGTCATCACAGCAGAGCAACATAGGAAACTATCAACCAAATGTGAACATGGTTAATGTTCAACAAGACGACAAAAGTCAACCAGAGAACAGAAGCAGTAATGCAACCAAACTAGAAGACATACATGACGAAATATGGTACTATGATTCAGGAGCTACTAAGCATGTGACAAACAATATGTACAATCTAAACTTGGACAGGAAGGAGTATAAAAGTACACAATCTATGCACATGGGTGATGGAAAGTCTATTAGAATTACACATACTGGAAATGCAAGTTTTAAAGGTGAAAGAAAACTCTATCTCAATAATCTGTTGAGAGTTCCTCTGATAAAAAAAAAAATTATTAAGTATATCACAATTTGCAAAAGATAATAATGTCTGCTTTGAATTTACCCAAAGCATTGCTTAGTTACAGATATTCTAGCCAAAGAAATTTATTGCAGGGTAAAGAATTTAGTGTATTGTAAAAAAAACAATGTTGATAATTTAAGACATTCTTTAGAGAAAATGGTGAATTCAAACAAAAAGATGACTATAAGAATTTTGATATATGGCACTATAAATTAGGTGATCCAAATGTAAAGATTGTAAAGCATGTGTTGAATATCAACGATATTTCATTTGAAAAAAAATTAATGCCTTGTGTTTGCACTCATTGTCAAATGGAAAGAAGCCATAAACTTGCACTTCCAGACTCACAAACTGAATACAATAGACTATTAGAATTAATTGTTACAGATCTATAGGGACCGGCCCCAATCGACATAGATTATGGGTACAAATATCATGTCTTATTTGTTGATGTTTATTCTAGATATGCATGGATTTACTTTCTGTAATCTAAATCTGATACTTGTATTGCAGTATTACAATTTATAACTCAGGCCGAAAAGCAAACAAACAGTCAAGTAAAAATCATACAAACTGATGGTGGAACAAAGTTCCAACCGGTCAAAAAGAAATTATAAAAATGGAATACTTCATAGACCAACTTGTCCATATGCTTCAAAACAAAATGGATTGATTGAAAGAGAACATAGACCAATAGATGAAACTGGCCTTACTCTACTTGCTCCAGCATCTCTACCACTTAAGTTTTCGCCAGATGCTTTCTCTACAACTGTGTATTTGATTAATAGATTACCAACAAAAGTTTTAAAGCTCGAAAGTCCAATGGAAGTATAATATAAATTTAGACCCGATTATCAGAGTCTAAGAGTGTATGGATGTTTATATTTCCCTTATTTAAAACCCTATAATGCACATAAATTAAACTTTAGATCATCACCATGTACATTTTTAGGGTATGTTATTAACAAAAAGAGGTACAAAGTCTAGAAAACAATGGAAAGATCTTCATATCTAGGCATATGGTCTTTAATGAAAAGGTGTTTCCATTTAGTAACACGGGTACCAAAACTGCACAAAAGATATACAATCCAAGAATCTTCATACCTGACATACCTAAATAGTTTGAGGCAATGACGCAACCTCAAACGGAAGCAATTCAGATAGGAAGTTTCAACTCACAACACACAGTGCCCAGAGATGAGCCAGGTTATGACCAGCCTGATTTACTTGAGTCTCCCAGTGATCATCACAACATGGCACCAATATGCAATTAGACTCACACCAATCATTAGATGATTTACAATCATCTAATGATGATGATGATGAGATAACAGTTAGCAACAGAGATCAACAGCCCACTCCTGCAACAACTGGACACCATATCATAACAAGAGCAAAGAGTGGAATATTTAAGTTAAAGACTTACAATACAACCATAGAAATTAGTGAACCGGGCAATTATTATGATGCCATAAAAAATGTCAAATGAAGAGCACAAATGAAAGAAGAATGTGATGCTCTAATGAAAAACAAAATTTGAACACCGGTCCCTTTGACAAATGATAAAAATATTGTTGGATGCAAATGGACATATAGGATAAAGAGAAATTTCAATGGCTTAATCTCTAAGTTCAAGGCAAGATTGGTTGCAAAAGACTATTTAGAACAAAGTGGAATTGACTTTAATGAAACTTTTTCACCTATTATGAAACCCTCTACCATTAGAATAATTCTCACTATTTCCTTACATAGAGATTGGAACACTAAACAATAGATGTAAATAATGTTTTTCTAAATGGTGAAGAAGTCTATATGGAGCAGCCTCAAGGATTCAAGTAGGAAAATGATGAAAGACTTGTGTGCAAATTTAACAAAGCAATTTATGGAATCAAACAGGCACCCAGAGTCTGGTTTGACAAATTAAATTCAACATTAACCAGCCTTAGCTACACTCCAACAAAATCTGATAATTCGTTATTTACAAAATTTAGTAAGCTTGTAACCACTTATATGCTAATATATATTGATGATTTTATTATTACAAGCAGAAGTGACATAGAGAACAACAAGCTTACATAACATTTAAATAAAGAGTTCTCAATCAAGGATCTATGATGCTTGAGTTACTTTCTAAGGATTGAAGTCTAAAGGATGTCAAGCACCAAGATTCATTTAAGTCAAGAAAAATACATTTCACAACTTTTAGTCAAAGCTAAAATGGATAAAACAAATGCACGATCTACTCCCATGGAAAGTAAACTGCATCTATCCAAAAATAAAGGGGAAGCAATATCAAATGACAAGCGATACAGAAGTATAGCGGGAGCATTACAATACGCAACAATCACCAGACCAGAATTTCATTTAGTGTGTATAAAGTAAGCCAGTTCATGCAAAATCCCTTGGATGAACATTGGAAGGCCGTCAAAGAATTCCAAGATACTTTAAAGGAATAATATAGCATGGATTAATCTTAGAGTCATGCAAAATCATTAGCATTAATAGGTACGCAGATGCAGAGTAGGCCATTGATCCTGATGATAGAAGGTCTAACATAGGATATTGTATATTTCTAGGTAAAAAGTCCAATTTCATGATGCTCAAAGAAATAACCAACTATATCTAGATCTAATGCAGAAGCATAATACAGGAGTGTGGCAATACTGCTGAGATAATGTGGATCAAATTATTACTAAGTAAACTTCAAGTTGAAACAAACAACAAAGCTATAATTTAAGTACTGTTCTATTGAGTGCCAATCTAGTTTTACACTCCAGAACCAAACATATGAAGGTAGACCTTTATTTTGTTGGAGAGCGATAACAGACAATAAGCTAAATGTTAATCACATACCTAATACTTACCAAAATGCAGATATATTAACTAAGCCGCTATCAAAGAAGAATTTTCTATTGTTCACATAGAAACTCAAAGTTAATGATGTCGACAGCAGTAGTCGAGCAGAATGCCAACTTGATTCATGCAAAATGAAATTCGAAAAACCTTGGTCTCATTCCATGACTTATACTAGGACTGAGTTCAGCACCATTAATTTTTCCGAGCATTGTTTGTGTCTTCCCACTTCCAGTCTGTAGTTACAAATATCAAAACGACATTCAAAGAAATATTTGAGTTCTTACATGAGCTCCTAAAGTAAAGAAAATAAGCACATCAACTTATCACCAAGATGGTCATCAAATTGTGCAAATTACAAATTAGATGACCTAAAAGATATTTTTTTGGTATTCATTCATTATAAAGGCCAAATACTATTCAATTTGGCATAGATCCAATGAACTTTGAAAAACTTGCATAAACACAAATTGCTGCAATATAAGTTCAGTAACAAGAAAGTAGAAATTAGGGAATAAATTGTATGTACCAAAGAATTAACATTTTTTACAAAATTTCCAAACAAAATACCACAAAACAAGTTTACACGTTTCTCTTTAAGAATTCCTCTCATTACGTGCCTTGGAATGTACTGCCGTCACACTTATGGTTGTGGATTTCAAAAAAGTTTGAGTCACTTTGCTAATACCTTCTAAAAAGTTATCATCATCCTTTGCAATCTAATTATTATCATGTGAAGATCCGGTAGCTCAAGCTTTTCTATCCAACACATATTTTCCAATGCAATGTTTCAATCATCTGATATCTGCTCAGTAGTTGCAAATGTTTTTTTAATCTTTTTGGACATTTGATACTTTGGTTCATTCCTTTCACTTTTTCATACGTGATTGTAACATTTATTGGTATTTTGTCGCTTAGCCTTATCTTTTAGTCGAGGGACAACACTTTAGAAGTTGCTGTGGATAAATTTTGGTGCTTTCAATCAAATGCTTTTGCTTTGGTGACTGCATATACGCCCAAAATTTGGCTTTTTGCGAGCATGTTTCTTACATCGACCTCTACTTGCAGATACTAGGTTTCCTTTTAAATTTTGCATCTTGATCCTCGTTTTTCAAATTGAAAATTATGTGTCATGTAGAGTTCAAGACTTCGTATTCTTCCAATGTTCAATAAAAATAAATTCTTTTCATCCATTTTGATATATTTAATGTAATACATGTAAATCATATACAATTTTTTTTTAATTTAGAAACATCTCTACTAAGAAAACGTAACTGTTAGGAACCATAACAGATGTATTCTTCTCACATCAAGCTAAATTTTGTAGATACATATATAAAATAGGTGTGCTTATTGGTATCTCAGTTTCTTCTTCTAGTCGCTTTTATAATTTTAATAGAAATGGTTATTTTGTGTACGCTTCTTCTGACTACCACATCATATCCCTTTACTCATCCATTCATGCCCGTAACTTCTCTTCCTAAAATAATATGCACCTTTCTAAAATTTCAAACCCTAAAAGCTAACAAAAGAAGATGTTCTCTTTGCCTAATAAATGATGGAAGGTGAAGATGAAAAAGAGGTTGGTTTTTTCTCATTTTATTCTGGTTTTCTATTGCTTTTCAGAAAATGTTGTTTAGGGTTTTCTATTGCTTTTTACGATATTTCTTCCATTCCCTTGGCTATTTCAAGCTTGGAGGACACTAAATTTGATAACGTCATAATAGAAAATGTCAATGTAAGTTATTTATTTCTAGGGTTTTTTATCATACAATTTATGTCTTGTTTTACAAATAGATTACATTAAATTTGTTTTTCTGTTTCGTAGATGGAGAATTTGAATGATAATAAAACTGGGAGTGCTCTTATTGTTTGGATGATAAATATGTTGATGATGACAATATGATGCAAGATGATCGATAGAATGACGCAAAAGACACAAAAGTTGATTTGACAAATCATTTTACAACCAATTAAGTAAGTATTCATTTAAAAAATTACAATCGCTAATGTGGTTATAAAAAATTAAGTAAGTATGTTAATTTTTTGTTTGTTATGTGATTTCAGGTATTTGATTCGCATAACACGTTGTCCGATGGTGTAAAACAATAGAAAAGGTAATGAATGTCGTTGTCGTAATTTTAAATTCCAATAAATTAGGACCTGAAAGAAAACCAAGGTTGCAATTAGGATGCGAAAGGGCTAGATTTTATCGTAGTCATCAGTCCAAGTCGTGAAAAAGAAAAACAATGTAAAACAACCCAGACTTAGAGCCACTAGAAAATGTAACTGTTCATTTCGATTGAAGGGCGGGTATCTAGATGAAGATAAATGAAAAATATCTGCAATCAACGGAGTACATAATCACGAACTTCTTTATTCTTTAGAAGGACATTCGTACGCGGCACGATTGATTGACATAGAGAAAAATCTTACAAGAAATGAGTTTTATAGACGTCCCTCCAAGAGAGGTACTAGTTACCATTAAAAAGTCATCTCCAAAAAATACCTAAACTTTAAAGACTATCTACAATGCTAAATATAAAATGCAATTGTCAACGATGGAGTGTAGATCCACAATGCAACATCTAATGAAATTGCTTGTAGAGAAGCATTATATGTATTTTGACTGGACTAATGCAAAAAACGATCATTTGATAGATATAATGTGGTCTCATCTGGAGTCGTCCATATTGTGCAAGTGTTTTCCATCAATTCTTTTGCTTGATTTACATATAAAACAAGTCGGTATAATATGCCTTTGTTAGAAATCTTTGGTATAACTTCTACGGGACAAACATTTAGTATTGCTCGTGCATTTCTAGCACATGAGAGGGAGGAGAATTACGAATGGGTGCTGATGAAGCTAAAACATTTTTATATGCCCGATAAACTACCCAAGGTTATAGTTATCGATAGAGAATGGGCACTGATAAATGGAATCAAGAAAAAATTTCCACAGGCAAAGTTGATGATGTGTCTATGGCACATGGGAAATAATGTCATTACGAATTGCAACCCAGCGTGTAAAACAAATTAATATTTTGAGATGTTTTGAAAAGTTGGAAGAAGATGGTTTACGCACTGACCGAAGATGAATTTTGGATATATTTAAATGATTTTCAAAAAAATTGGATAGATTATCCTGAAAGCTTGAAGTATAATCATTATCATTATTTGGCATACAAAGAGTATTTTGCTTTTGCATAGACAAATAAAATTAAACATCGTGATAATAGAACAACAACTAGAGCTGACTCCTCGCATGCCCAATTGAAAAAAACATCGTGGTACGTCTAGATCAATATTTTTCTTATTATGGTCGAAATGGATAATATGTTGTGTCTACAACAACCAAAATAAAAGCTTTTTTTGGAAGAAGTTTAGGAGCCGTACGGATTGCATATCAAGTTCCATTGTTAAAACAACTACGAGGTATTTTGCATTGGATTTGATGTGAGCAAAAATTAGTTGTGTTGCTTTGGATGCATTCGTTTGTGACCATTTGAATCGACCAGTGTATGGTCTTCCATGTGCACATGAATTATACAAATATCACATTGAAGGTCTTCCAATACCGATCGAACTTGTAGATGAACATTGGAGAGAATTAAATTATATTCCACAAGTTGAAGAGTCGCTTAAGTTTATCCATACACCTAAGTTTGCTTGCATTAAAAGATTATTAAATTCGGGCACTGTTGAGAAGAAGAAAGTTTTACTATTGAAGCTGAGAGAAATTGGTTTACCGGCCACGACATCTACATTAGAACCGAAAATGGAAAAACACAAAGGTAGACCAACCAATAGTAAGAACAAGTCAAACATCAAAAATCTACAAAATGGGATCTCTCTGCTTTTGAGAATGCAAAAACTGTTAACGAAATTCTTTCTCAATCTAGCATGAACAAGAAACTGCCTCCTAAATCGAAAAACCCGATGTGAAGTTTGATAAGAGTGATGCAACAAATTCAGATTTTAAGTATTTAGCTTACCTACCATCTTTTCTACATCAATATATTATAAACGTTGAAGATGATTTGGGAGATGGTAATTGTGGCTTTCATTGCGTAGCTGAACAAATTGATGAATTAAATTCTAATTGAGGGGAAGCAAGGAAGTCGGTATTAATAGAATTGATGAAAAATTAAGATTTATCTGTTAGACTTGATATAAAAACTGCGAAGATTAAAATTGGCTACCGATTGAGACACTAGTCCTTGTTTTAAAGCTAATTGGATGATGATGCCTGAAACTGGATACTTGGTTGCAAATGCATTCAATCGAATTGTGTTTTTTATATCCAATCATCAGAGTTTGACATTTTTTCCACATGAATGAGGTCCAAGTATAGGAGATGAGCAATGATTCATTATTTGCGGATATTTTAGGCTACCACTTTATCAACTTAATGCTTAAGGAAAATGCACACATCCCACTAGCGGCTAGTTTTTGGTTTAGATTGGCAACTAAAGAAGCTAAACTGTGGAACGAACTCTACATTGATCGACAAATTGAGTTTGGTAAACTATGCCCACCTGATATGGCTACAATGGATGCTCATTTTTAACTCAAGTTGACTAGCATTTTATTTTCAGTAAAAACACCAATGTAATGAAATGTAAACTTGAAAAAAAAAATTTAATGATTCAAGTTTAATGAAACTTAATTCTGTTTTGGTGTTGATTCTGGTTTAACATGCAATGCAATGCAATGAAATGTACTTAGTTATTGGTTTTAATACTTATTACTGATGTACTTAGTAATTAACTTTATGAATTAATTGTTTGTGCATCCTCAATGTTATGTACATCCATCCTGGTTCTATAATTAATTTGATTAGCTATTAAGCATTGTTGTTGGGTCATTTTGTTATTATTTAAATCACATATGTAATGGTTAATATCACATATGTTGTTGTATAAATCAACTAAGCAATTGACAGTGAGTCGGCCATTACAAATCACAAGTACATGAATGATTCAGCGCTTAACAACCGAACAGAAGAATATACTAATATGGTGGGTTGTGAAAAACATTAGTACAGTGGTTAGATGCCATAGAAAAAAAGCAAATATCGGTGTAACACCGGCGTGGAAATTTTGGCATATTTTCTACTTTAATCAGAGGTCCTGTTTGGTTTATAATGCTCAAAGTGCTGAAGCGAGTCTCGGTTGCTTATGGCCATACAGAGATGTCCGTTGGCATAGCAAAATCAACTCAGATTGACAGTAAGTCGGCCATTACAAATTGCTGGAACACATAAATTTTGGTGGTTAGCAACCGAACGGAGAATTTTGGCATATTTTCACATGAAAGAGAGGGTGATTAGACGCCGTATAAAAAAGAAAATCTCGGTGCAACACCACCGTGGAAATCTTGGCATATTTCAACTATAATATGAGGTCCTGTTCAGTTTACAACGACCGAAGTATTTAAGCAAGTCTCGGCTGCTTGGTCATACATAGATAGAACAACTTGATCCACTATCATAGCAAAATCAAATGATACATGCGTTTTCATTGCAGTGTTTTCATTGCAAATAAGCATGAACTACTTAATACATTAGCGTAGCAAAACCAAACGAGATATTGGTTATTTCTTTGGATCATAGCAACATAAATAGCAAAACAAATCAACTTAGCAATTGACAGTACGGTGGTTGTTAACGGCTAACCTCTAGTTGATAGTTTCGATTTTTGAACACCGAACAGAAAATTGACAGTCATGCACATATTACGGCGGTTGTGAATGACCGACCTTAGTGGATAGTTTCGATCACTGAACACCGAACAGAGAATTGACGGTTATGCACATATTCGAACCAAACACATCCATAATAGGTTGCACACATTGACAGTATGTACACATTAGAACCAAACAAAATGATTAGAACCATACACACATTAGAACCAAACACATACATTAGAACAATACACATCCATACAACAACAATATGCAATATGCAAACTTTAATACCATAGTCAAAAAAATTGTTTATTACCATTACAACCATATAGTCACAAAAAATGTTTAATGACATACCTAAAATCCACTACACCATACAATCACAAAAGTACTTATACTTAAAATCCATTACACCATACAATAAATTCAACTTATACGATCATTCTTTCCTTTTGCATGTTTCTCCCTTTTATCCGGTTCATTTAATGCTTCCTCTATCAAGTTAACAGCTTCACGTTCAACGTCAAGACACTGACTAACAGATTCTGAATGAGTACTCAGATTTTGGTTCAACTTTTCTATCCCAGCAGCAACTCTCTGCAGAAATTGAAACATAAATAAAAAAAAATCATTTCTCATTTCATTATCAATCACATAACATAAAAGTATAATTCTTACCAACTTCTCATCATTGTCCACTTTCCTTGAACTACTTTTCCTCACCTTTGGGTTTTGAACAATGGGATGAGAAGCACTCAAATACCATGACATATATTTAGCGGTACCATCACAAAGGTCAATTACGCGAGTAGACCGTGATTTCAAAGATAGTACATGATCTTACTAATTTTTTGAATACCAATAACTGTTCCCAAATTCAACTTTGTATTGGTTAGCGTTTTAACCTCTACGACATTGACGTGGCACCATTGGATTTGTCGAAATACATTGAGCAATACCAAATTGATGTAGCACTCGGTTAGGATGGTATGGTTCTGTAATATCAAAACATAAAATGGCACCATTATAAAAAGCAACTTCGAGCAAGGGGTAATGAGGCCTCACGATTTGATAGGGATCCCAGCATACCTAAAAATTCATATAACTAATAAGTTATTTTGAATTTATCGAGAGAGAAAAACAACATACTTACATTTTGTGTAGTTGGATCGTTTAACTACTCAAGTAGCCGTATTATAGCCGTAGTTGTATCACCAGATTGTTTCATACGTTGCCATCCACACATCCTAGGCATTATGTCATTATAGTCTTTACTAGGAATAGCATTTAAAAGCACAGGAAAATGGCCATAAATCCAAGCCTATATGAAAATACATTTGTTTTAATATACGGTTTGATATGATTAAACAATAGAAATACTTGCAGTCAACAATGTCAAGTAACCGGTCATCTATTTGACATCCCATCTAGAAGCCAAATCTAACTGGCGATATAAAAGGCTAATGCTATCATCCCCTAAGCTTGTTCATTGAAATGATTAATGTTCTCCAAACATCTCAAGTAGTTAACTGTAACATTAGTGTCTAACTTATCACATGATAAAGTACAACCCAATAAATAAAGAAGGTAGGCATAGGCTAATTGCCTTTAGTTGCATCTTCTTTATTTTCCTTTTCTTCGAATGTGTCCAATAAGAAGTTGAGCTTCACTGAATTCAAATCATTTAAATGTTCTCTAGCTATAATTTCATCAATGCCAAGATAATCAACTAATAGCTCAGTTGAATTACGATCATTCGACTTCTTATAAATACCACTACCAAAGATAGGAATTTTAGAATTTGTACCACATCATCTAATGTTATTGTCATTTCTCCAAAAGGCATACGAAAAGAATTAATTTTGGGATGCCATCTCTCTACGAAAGCTGAAATAGTTACATAGTCGACATGCTTGTATGAGTATTGTGCTAAAGTAAACTGGAATTGTTAATTTTTTATGCAACTTGAGTTGACATATCATCAACACTCCATTCCTTTAACTTCATTGTATGTGAAATGCATTTAAGCGGGCCTCTCTCCTACAACAACAACAAAGCCATTACTCCCAAACAAGTTGGGGTCGGCTAGAGATGGATCCCAAAAAAATAAAAAAAAATAAAAAATAAAGTCAAATAGGTAAATTAATAATAATAACTAAGTAAAATAAGATAAAATAAAAATGTATATGTATATATAAGAGGAATGATAATAATAATAATAATAATACTAATAGCAATAATGATACTAACAGTAATATTGGTCAAAGACTAAACATACGTCTTAGGCTCATGTTCTCTAGTCCTATAATCTAAAACTCAATGCTCATGGTTCTGGTACGTAAAACGCTAACTTCTACTCGCTCTGATCCGTCACCAGCTCTTCGGATATACCCTAATTTTTCAAATCCGTTTTTACTACTTCCTCCCATGTTAATCTTGGGCAACATCTACCACTCTTTGAGCAATCAACGCGGCCTATAATTCCAACACTCACAGGTGCCTCGGGAGGCCTTCGTTGAAGATGTCCAAACCATCTTAAGCGATGTTGAATTAGCTTCTCCTCAATTGGTGCTACACCAAGTTTATCACGTATATCATCATTTCTATTTCGGTCTCTTCTTGTATGACCGCAGCTCCATCGCAGCATATGCATCTCTGCTACGTTTATCTTTTGGACGTGTTGGCTTTTAGTAGGCCAACATTCTGCACCATACAACATCGCAGGCCTGATTGCCGTTTTGTAGAACTTTCCTTTAAGCTTTTGTGGGACCTTCCTGTCACAGAGAATTCCAAACGCTTGTTGTCATTTCACCCATTCCGCTCGAATTCTAAAACTAACATCTTCATCAATCTCACCATTATACTGCAACATTGATCCAAGATATCGAAATGATTCCTTGGGAAATAATTGTCCGACCAGAGTGACATCTCCATCCTCCGACCTGACACCGCTGAACCCGCACTTCATATACTCTGTTTTAGTTCTGCTAAGTCTAAATCCCTTCGATTCTAAAGTCTGTCTCCACAACTCCAGTTGTCTATCAACCACAATCCTACTTTCATCAATTAGCACAACATCATCAGCAAATAGCATACACCAAGGAATCTCGCCTTGTATATCCTTCGTAACCTCATCCATCACTAGAGCAAAAATGTAGGGACTCAAATCTGACCCTTGATGTAATCCTATGTTAATGGAAAAGTCGCTAGTTTCACCATCACATGCTCTGACACTAGTCACAACATCATCGTACATATCCTTAATAAGTGTAATGTACTTTGTTGGGACTCTCTTCTTTTCCAGAGCCCACCACATCACCTTTCGTGGTACCTTGTCATAAGCTTTCTCCAAATCGATAAATACCATGTGTAGATCCTTCTTTTGCTCCCTAAACCTCTCCATAAGTTGTCTTATCAAGAAAATCGCCTCTGTGGTTGACCTCCCAGGCATGAAGCCAAATTGGTTTTTTGAAACACTTGTCATTCTTCTTAATCTATGTTCAATGACTCTCTCCTAAAGCTTCATTGTATGACTCATAAGTTTAATTCCTCTGTAGTTATTGCAACTTTGGATGTCTCCTTTATTCTTAAAAATTGGAACTAGTATGATTCTCCTCCACTCATCTGACATCCTGTTTGATTTGGAAATATTGTTGAATAACTTAGTGATACATTTTAAAATATTTGTAATACATTTTAAAACATTACATGAGAAAATGTATGTGAAATCCAACTAACCTCGTGCTTACTCCAAATAGCAAGTGCAATATGCATTTTAAAGCTTTTTAATATAGAAGTGTTCACCAGTATAGGAGTAATAGCTTGGCTAGAAGATGGACCACTTGAAGGAGGCAAATTTGTTACCATTCATGTTTGTCCATTTTCCGAACTATCTTGATCTCATCCAGTTCCTGACTCATTTTGAGTAGACACATCTCCCGAACCATCTTGACTAGCTCCCTCTTTAGAACCACCATCATTCTCATAATTTCCAATTTCTTCTTCTGCATTTTTAGTTTCTACCACAACCTATTTTTTCCTCCTTTTCTTTAGTTGCGCAGCATGTTTGCATCTCAAAAAAGTAGTCATGGCTTGTTTACTATAGGCAATATAATGATAGTAACACCCAAACATATAAGTTACACCCAAACCCATAGCAAACGGCAAACCCATAGCAAACGGTATCTATTTCAAAACCATTTATCTAATACTATTCTATTGTTAATGGGTAATGACAATATTGTGTAACGTATCTATTGAAATTAATTTGGTTGACAATAACACATTTTTTATATAACATAATATCGTTGAAATATTTTCGCTCAAATCAATTGAATTATTTTCATCAAATATGCAAGGTAAGATTGTGTAATATATGCATTCAAACCAATTGAAATATTTTCATCATAATATGGGAAGATATATTTGCAACATTGAAATTAATTTGGTAAATGCATTAATTTTAGAATTTACTATATGCATTCAAATTAATTGAATTATTTTAGCAAATTTTACATGCATTCAAAATCAAAATATACATACATCAAAACCAAAGCAAGTCACAAGCATAGAAATACATGCATTCAAAATTCTAAGCAGTCTTAATTTGGCGATTAGTTAGAGCAGTAGAAAAAATTATATTTCGGTGTAACATCACCGCGGTTGCTTCTACACCACCGCTGACGTAGGGTTTCAACACCACCGCCGAACTAGGGTTTCACGATATAAGATGATAAATTAAAAACTTACTTGATTGCATGGTATGTTGATACAACATGGGCATAGCTGATTTTATAGCCTTCTTCATTGTAGCGATTTCGAAACGACGTGAGAAGCGGGGGAGAATTCGAAGCATAAAGGGGTGGTGCGATTTTGAGATATAGGAGGGAAGTCGATTTGAAATTGGGTGCCCATTAGGTTTAGAATATAGGAGAGGTGGTAAGAAGCAGGTAAGTTATTTTTTAGGATGGCCTTTAGTTTTGATGGCCAAAAGAGGAAACCAGTGTGTCGAAAGTAGCACATTAAAATAATAACAATTTTACTCTAGTTAGTTTGCATTCCTCAAACATAAATTCATTGTCGTTCGTATTTGGTTGCTTTTTCTCCATTAATTTTCTTTAAAATTATGCGCCATGTGACAATCGTTATGTGTATATTGTAGAGACGAACGCTTCAACCAATTCGATCAACACTTTAAAAAAACCGTAACTGCCAGCAAATAATCCACAGAGTAAAAAATGGCAAGGAATACCAAACAAATTAATAAATTAAATCAAAAAGGAAATTTGCAAGAAGAAATTTATTGTGAATAACACTGAAAAATAAGAACTCGAACAAAAATCTAAATAGCATTAGAAAAATATCAGTCGTCTTCCACTTGTGTCCTTTGTGCTCTTAGTGTCCACGATGTAGACGACAGCTATTTGATGGAGTCGAAGGGGGATAGGCGGGAGTTGTAACAACCTGGAATTTCACGCTTTGATTTGCAAATAATTAATTAATTTTAAATATGCAAATAATATATTTTATAATTAAAATAAAACTCTTTTAAATAATAATTAGTGAGGATGAAATAGTTTTTCAAATTTGTGTACAAAAATATTTAGTTCAAAGAAGAATCGAAAATATGACCTGAATTCATTTTCTGAAATTTTGCTTTTTCTTTGGCTAAAATCTATCGAAAATGTTGTGAACTTTAGCGCATATATATTCTCATACATACACAAATAAGTTAGTATATATCGGTATATAATCAAGTATATATAAAAAAGTGTGATAAGACATTTTATGAAAATATAAAATAAAAGAAACAAAAGAAACCATGTGAAACATAAGTACAATGCATTAATTACATTTTGGAGCATTGAAAAAGAAGGGGCACAAGGTATTTTTGAAATTTAAAGGAGGCGGACAAGGAGAATTACATGGCATTTAGATTGTGGAGGGCATGTCACAAGGCCATTTAGGTAATTTAATTTTCCAATTTATATAGAAGCTATTTCATGAAATTTTACTTCACTTTTTTATTTCATTTCCATTCTTAAAATTTTCTCCATCCTCATGAAAACTATCTCATGGCTTCCATGCTTTTTCCAAAATATACAAAAAACTCACCTCTTTCCTACTTTAAACTCTTTAAAAACTTTATTCAAACACTCCTCCTTCTTAGCACAAGCCTGCGCCACCTTATTTAAGCATAGTCGAGCCACCTAACTATGGCCGACTTGCTACCTCACGGCCGAATCATTTAGGGCCTTAAGGTCCCCAAAATCTTGTCTTTTGCTTAAGCAAAAGCTAGGAGATAGGTCATGCTAAAAGTTAGTAAGAGTTGAAGCTTTTTGGTTAGCTTTTAGGTGAGAAAAACTAACTCCTTCATTTAAAGTTACTAACTTTAAATTATGACGTATGCTTGAATGTTAATTAATTGCTTGTTTTGGTTGATAAATATGATACTTGTTGCGATGAAATGGATGTTGTTTTGTATGTGTAATATATGCTCGGTTGTGATGTTTATAGATTTGGAAAATATAAAGTTAAAGTTAGTAAAGTGTTTCAAGTCAGGTTCTTTGCTTACATCATGATGATATGTTATATATATATATATATATATATATATATATAATTATACATGTAATGTTGTAGGCTAAGAAAATTAGCATTTGAGCTTGTGGTTTTTTGCGACATAGAAAATCCCTTGTTTTCAACTAGTTTTACTTTAGTGGTTTTCTAAAGGAAAGTTTTGTAAAATTTTAAACCGTGGTTTATGTTTTTTTTTTAAAATGTTTTATCCAAGTTCATAAAAGTAAATTAAATATAAAAGATAAGAGTTTCGAAAGCTGTTTAGAGCATAAAACAAGTTTGAAATTATGGGTCATATAACGCTAGTCGCTATAAATGCAGTTCGTGAAAACGAATTCTTTTGATAAAAATATTTTAACTTAAGTACCTTTTTGAAAAAATGTTTTCAAAACATGTTATAAGTATTTAAAAATAATTATCATTTATTTGTTTGTTCGTTTGTTTATTTATTTAATGATTATTTAATAAAGTAATTAAGTAAGGTAATTAGTACTTAGTCATTAATTAAGTTAGAGTAATTAGAACTTAATTATTTTTAAGTAAGTTAATTATAATTAGTTAATTAATTAAATATTAATTATTATTTAATCATTAATCAAGAATTAATCATTACTATTTAGTTCTTTAAGATTAACTGTTAATTATTTCATTATTTAAAAAGGGATTTAATTATTTATTAATTACTCATTAAGTTAAAATTTAATTAAGACTTAATTTTGGACTTAACTAAGATTTAATTATTATTAAATAAAGGTTAATCTATGGTTTAATTACAAATTAAGAGTATAATTATTTATTTAATTAATTATCTAAGGTTAACTATTATTTAATTATTTATTTTAAGGGATAACTATTATTTAATAGTTATCATTAATTAAAGATTTAATTACTATTAAAATAAAGGTTTAATTGTTATTTAATTACTAAATAAAGTTTGAAAGTTTTAAACCACTTTAATTTTGAAGATCGATTTTGTTTTAAAGAAACTTTCTTTTTAAAGGGATATTTTTATCCAAGGGAATTCTTTTTCAACTACCCTTAAGTAACCCAATCGAATATGAAATCTAATGGCATCTATTTAGCAGAAATAAATCTAATGACATCTATTTCGGTAGAATAAAAACTCATTCTGATATTATAATAACTAGGATATGTGTTTAGTGGAACAAATCCATGTCTACTATTTTGATAGCTTGGAATTTGCATATATGTTGATTGTTTGTTATTAGGTGATTCCCTTGCATATTTATTGTTATGTAAGTACCCACGTTATAACTAAGATAAGTTAAACTCAATTAAATGAACCATTGTGGTCACTAAGCCTCTTTTGAATTTTTGTGAAGTCAAATATTTTCATTTTATCCTTTTTGATAATGGTTTAAAGTTTATTCCTTTTAAAAATATTTGAAGGATAATCAAGCAAGTATTTTATTAAAGGCATTTTAAAGTAATTTAACACTTTTTGAATGATTTTTGAAATCATTATTTTATTAATGTGGTTTAAAGATAACTTAAATGAAGAACGTTTGAATAATAAAATGTTTATTTCAAGGTGTTTTAAATACTTAATTTTATCAAAGTAACTTTATTAATTAAGGTTTATTTAAGAAGTTTTGTTTAAAATAAGGAAAGTTTTATAAATGGGAAGAGATCTTGAAATTTGGGAAAAAAATTCATAAATAATTTAGGATATTTATAAAGGAGTTTATAAATGATTTTGGATATTTATAAAAGAGTTTTATAATAAACTTGAAGATTTATATAGAGTTTCATAAATGGATTTGGAATTTTAGTAAGGGAGATTTTCATAAAAGAAAGAGATTTATTAAAAGAATTATTGAAGAAATTTATAAAAGAAATTGAAATGGGATTTCTCCAAATTTTCCCTCTTAATTTTGGTGTTGTGGACATTTTTTTCATGCTTGACGCCGAAGGAATAGTATTTGGGTTTATCCTTATCTCCGTTTCTTTTTAAATAACTTTTGTTATCCTTTTAATATGATTTTGGAATAAGAGATCTTTCATAACGTTTTGTGAATATATTTATGCCAGTAAGATAAGTATATGAATATTTTGATACATATTTTGAAAAGAGATTTAGTAAATGAAAGATTTATTTTTAGGCTTAGTGGTTGTTGTGGGTAATTA
This sequence comes from Allium cepa, assembly GCA_030765085.1. NCBI lineage: Eukaryota > Viridiplantae > Streptophyta > Magnoliopsida > Asparagales > Amaryllidaceae > Allium > Allium cepa. Next base: position 259,199,597 of record CM060939.1, read on the forward strand.
AATCTCTGAATTTTTGTTGTTTGATTATTTGATAGTCAAATAACCGAATATCAAACCTTGTCCAGTTTTGACTTAGGAAGTGTGATTGTATATTATGATTCCCCAGTAAGGATTTGAATACTTATTGCATACTTCCTAAAAAACTGGGAATGAGTCAATTGAGAATTATCGGTTGTCAGTTCAGAGAGACCGAGATCGAATATGTTATCTAAAAACAGCTGCAAACTAACATATGTGTTCGAATGGAAGACATCTTAAAGATGATTAAAGATGGTGCTCCTTGAAGTGCCTTTGGTTTCGTTCAGACCCAGTATAAACTTGTATCAATGAATGTTGGCATTGCAGTTCAGCCTTGTGGGAAGTGTTAGCATTTCAAAATGGTTTGCTATGAGGAAATGTTATGAGCATAGCCTCTCAAGCCTCACAACCTAGGAATGCCTAAAACATGGTAGGACGCAAGGCTATGCGGGTCGCGGCCATTAGGGTATGACAATCCCTTATCTAGAGTCGATGATTCTATGTATGCTTCAGGGCCCATTTTTGGTTGTTGATCACAACCTAAGGGTGATCATATTCGATACTATCCAATCAGAGGTATGTCGGTCTTGTCATGTCAAGGTCGAAAGGTTTTCAATCTTAAAGTACATTTTATCTGGAGATGTGCTGCTTTCGAAAGGTAGTCCAAAATGTTGGAAATCCATTCTCCAATAAGTTCCTTCGGTTTTTGAATTGTAGACCTATTATTATTGTGATGTACACACATCGCAGCTACTTAATTTTGGTATTTTAGACCCATAGACATTATTAGAATATCGCTTAATTTTTAAAATAACAGTGGTTTGGTTATCATAAGGTAAAAACTCATCTGTATTTATGTGCGAAGTGGTCTTACAAGATAGCTTTTATTTTGACAAAGGTTTTCAAACATAGAAATCAATATGATTTGATAAATTTTTCTCACGCTGGTTTACCAGATTGATCCGGATATTATTTTCTTATACTGCTCGGACCAGCACGAGCATATTTTCCAAATTTAACTGGATGGAGCTTTCAGGAGACAAACTGGATTCTCCAGTACGTATTCACGTATCTTAAATATTCTGCTATTTTGTTTTGTTTTGTCATGTATTTAATGTTGCATTTATTTGTAATTATAATGACAAACTGTTATAATTGTCCAAGTTGATAATAGGTTGGTGTCCTTTTGATGCTGTATATATATAATAAAGTTCTTTTCTTTTATAAATATCATGTGTATATTATATGTTTCTTCTCATGATGTGAGATCATATTCTGTATTTTCTTTCTTCACCTCAAATGACGTGTCTTTCGGACATTTAAATGATCGGCTTATGAATACCGATGATATATTAAGTGTCGTCTTTATGTGCAAGAAGGGCAAATCGTTACAACATGGTACTAGAGTTTAGGTTGAGCAAACGCCTAGACCTTGGTGGGGTAAAACTCATTTAAGATAGGGTAAATATGACCCTGGAATGAGTCTGAGTGTATTATATATATAAGCGCGTATTTTTTAGTAACTATAAAATGGTTTTATATTGTGCTGATTGATCTATCGAGTGGTTTATGGATTCTGGTCCGAGTAGCAAACGTTATTGACAAGGATCTCTAAACACTTGAACAAGGTCAAACCAACATAATATTGTATTAGAAGTGTTAAATAAAATAATTTTACATGGGAATATATTTTATATATGAAGGAATTATTTTCTAAAGTACATATAGTAATCTATGATTGTTGTTAATAGTTGATATATTTAATTATTATCATTTAGGGTTTGTTTAGTCATGCTCGTCTAGTTTGGAGTATGGACTATTATTCGCTAATTTATAAGTAGTTTTCTTTTTTAAGACCTAGGTTGGGTAGATAGGAATTGGGAAATACATTGAAACGAACACTATATGAATTAAGTTTCATGGTTTGACTATAAGGTATTCGTCGATAATGTTAGGTCAAAATTCGATTTTAATAAAAGTTGTTTCTTAAAATAAAATTAGGATATTTTGAAAATAAATAAATATTTAAAAGTTGATTTTATAAAACTTTATAAAATGTATTTTCTAACTAAAATATGTTTTTGAGGAATTAAATCCTAGTGCTTTTAGGAAATAGTTTTCAAAGGTTTGGGAAAAATAATAACAATTTTACTCGAAAATACTTCAAGGTATAAATATCTTTGAAAAAGAATTTGAGAGTAAGATTTTCTTTTAGACGGTTTGGGGAATGAATAACATTCTATTTTGTGATGATTTGAGTAATCTTATAAATGATAATATGATGTTTACTTAGGCAGGTGTGATTATGCACTTAGTCGATTATTCTCTTTATCATTGTACGATCGAAACAAGTTCGAATCCTAATGAGTCCAATGCAAGTGGACGATAAATATTCTGTTAAAATCTATTTATTGGGAAATATATATATATATAGTATTTTTTCAAAAAGGGGACCTAAAGGAAGAAATATCTTTATGATTAACTAGTTCGAGTAGCTCGAAAATAACTAAAAATAGAAAAGAAATGTGATCGGATGGTAAACACTTCTCTTGAGTATTACCCTTCTTGGTAAGGGATATATGATACCATTTGGTATTACCCAGTTCCTTGATATCATTTTTGGAGTTACTCGAGCTATATGTATTTTTTTTAAGGTTAAGTATAAAGTATTATTTCAAAAGATTTTTGAAATAAAACTCTGGTGTTTGACTCCTAAGTCTTCAAAATAATAAGGTATCTTGATTAAAGAATGGATTAATAAATTAAGTTTTTAATTAGGTTAAATTTATTAAGGAGTTTAACAAACTTTGTTTATTAAACCGTGTCTTTTGATTTTAACTTCTAGAAAGTGAAAATTACTCAATGTTATTGGGCCGGTTAATGATTTTTTTTTTACTTAAATGCATCTAAGAAAAACTAGACTCTAGGATGGAGTTTGGATACCAGTATCATACTCTTCTTAGCTACTTACCAAACCGAATGGGTAAAGAGGTTGAATTAGTGACTCAGTTTTGAGATCCAAAACTATTTTGGGTCTACATCTGAATAGAAAAGATGAATATGATTTAAAATCTAATGTTTTATATATACTCTTAGGACGCATGAAAGTATTATACAATTTAATAAAGTAAAATGATTTTATAAACGGGTTTCATAAATAAAAAGTTGTGTCATTTTAAAATTTTGGATCTAAATTAGAATTTTGCGAAATCTTTATAAATATTTTTGGGAGGATTAAAAGTAATGGGGTAGGTAAGAACCTTTAGATGAGTACGTAGGTTGTATGTAGGTCATTTCCCTTTCTCATATAATTCTCGACCCAAGGTTCGAGTACATGACTTGAGGTGTTTCATACCGTTTAGAATAAGGATTTATCACTTGATTTTTTATGTTGAACACTTGGTAATGGTTCTTACTGTGGAACCAAAAGTTTAATATCATAGTATATGGATACGTAAGGAGAATGGAGGTTTCTAATTAAGAAGCCTGATTAGAGTCCGCACTAGGGAATCGGATGAGCGATACTAGTTCGAAAATAAAAGCTATGTATTTGAGTAGTGGTCAAATCAGACTTTGCATATAGATGATCTATGTACATTAGTCGAATTGATGAATGGTGTTATGTATTTCTGATTTGGTTTGTTTTCTAGGTTAGGGCTGTGGTAAAATTTGGGGGTCGAAATTCTTTAAGGGGGAGAGTGTAACAACCCGGAATTTCACCGCTTTGATTTGTGAATATTTAATTAATTTTAAATATTCAAATAATAGATTCTATACTTAAAGTAAAACTCTTTTAAATAATAATTAGTGAGGATGAAATAGTTTTCCAATTTTGTTTACAAAAATATTTAGTCCGAAGAAAAATCAAACATGCGACCGGAATTCGTTTTTCGAAATTTCAAGTTTTCGTTGGCTAAAAGTTGTTGGAAACGTTGTGAACTCTAGTGTAAACATATTCTCATATATTTACAAATAAGTTAGTATATATTGGTATATACGTAGGTATATATACTTAGGTATATATGATAAGAGTGATAAGACATTTCATGAAAATATAAAATAAAAGAAATAAAAGATCCCATGTGAAACACAAGTACAAATGCATTAATTACATGTTGGAGCATTGAAAAAGAAAGGGGGACAAGATATTTTCGAAATTTAATGGAGGTGGACAAGGAGAATTACATGGCATTAGATTGTGGAGGGCATGTTACAAGGCCATTTAGGTAATTTAATTTTCCAATTTATATAAAAATTATTTCATGAAATTTTACTTCACTTTTTCATTTCATCTCCATTCTTAAAATTTCATCCATCCTCGTGAAAACTATCTCATGGCTTCTGTGCTCTTTCCGAAATATACAAAAAAACTCACCTCTTTCCTACTTTAAACTCTATAAAAACTTTATTCAAATACTTCTCCTTCCTAAAATAAGCCTAGGCCTCTTTATTCAAGCATGGCTGAGCCACCTAGCCATAGTCGGACCCCTTTGCTACTCCAAGGCCAAATCATTTAGGGCCTTAAAGCCACCAAAATCTTTTCTTTTCCTTAAGTAAAAGCTAGGAGCTAGGTCATGCAAAAAGTTAGTAAGAGTTGAAGTTTTTTGGTAGCTTTTAGGTGAGGAAAACCAACTCTTTTATTTAAAGTTTCTAACTTTAAATTATGATGTATACTTTGATGTTAATTTATTACTTGTTTTCATTGATAAATAAAATACTTTTTGTGATGAAATGAATGTTGATTCGTATGTGTAATATGTGCTCGGTTATGATGTTTATAGATTTGGAAAAATATAGAGTTAAAGTTAGCAAAGTTTTTCAAGTTAGGTTGTTTGCGTACATTACGATGCTATGTTATATATATGTGTGTTTGTGTGTGTTTGTGTGTGTGCGTGTAATCATACATATAATGTTGTAGGCTAAGAAAATTAGCATTTAAGCTTGTGGTTTTGTTGTGACATAGAAAATCCCTTGTTTTCAACTAGTTTCACTTTAGTGGTTTTCTAAAGGAAAGTTTATAAAATTTTAAACTTTAGTTTATGTTTAAAAAAGCTTCATTCAAAGTTATAAAGGTAAATTAAATATAAAAGATAAGATCTTAGAAAGATATTTAGAGCATAAAACAAGTTTGAGATTACGGATCATATAGCAATAGTCACTATAAATGCAGTTCGTGAAAACGAACTATTTTGAATTTACAAATGTTTTAATTTAATTACCTTTTTGGAAAAAAGTTCAAAACTTGTTATAATCATTTAAAAACAATTATCATTTATTTATCTATATAATTATCTAATGATTATTTAATTAAGTAAGGTAAGTAGTACTTAATCATTAATTAAGTTAGGATAAGTAGAACTTAATTATTTTTAAGTAAGTTGATTATAATCAGTTAATTAATTAAAGGTTTATTATTATTTAATCATTAATCAAGAGTTAAGCATTATTATTTAGATATTAAAGATTAATTAATAATAAATTAATTATTTAAGAAGGGGTTTACTTATTTATTAATTACTAATTAAGTTAAGATTTATTTAAGACTTGATTTGGACTTAATTAAGATTTAATAATTATTAAATAAAGGTTTAATCGATGGTTTAATTACTAATTAAGAGAATAATTATTTATTTAATTGATTATTTAAAGATTAACTATTACTTAATTATTTATTTTAAGGGATAATTATTATTTATTTATTTATGTAATAGTTAATTATAGTTTAAATATTATCTAAAGGTTTAATTATTGTTAGAAGAAAGGTTTAAATGTTATTTAATTAAAGTTTGAAAATTTTAAATCACTTTATTTTTGAAGATCTGTTTTGTTTTGGGGAAATTTTATCCAAGGAATTTTTTTGTCGACTGCCTTTAAATAACCTCAATTGAATGTGAAACCCAATGACATCGATTTACCAGAAATAAACATTATTCTGCTAATTAAATTTGGTTTGACATATGTTTGGTAAAATAAATCACAGTTCTATCATAATACACCAAGTAGATTTTGTTGACATCTATTTAAGTAGAATAAAAACTAATTCTACTATTATAATAACTTAGACGTGTGTTTAGTAGAACAAATCCCCATTTGCTATTTTGGTAACTTAGACGCTTACCTATATGTTGATTTGTTGTTATTAGCTGATGCCGTTACATATATGTTGTTATGCAAATACCCACATTATAACTAAGATAAGTTAAAATTAATTAAATGAACCACTACGGTCTCTAAGCCTCTTTCGGATTTTTGTGAAGTGAAATATTTCGTTTTATCCTTTTTGATAGTGGTTTACAGTTTATTCTTTTTAAAATATTTAAAAGATAATTAAGTATTTAATTAAAGGTGTTTTGTAGTAATTTAATACTTTTTGAAATCATTATTTTATTAATGTGGTTTAAAGATAAATTGAAGGAAGAATGCTTAAATAATGACTTGTTTATTTCAAGGGATTTTAAATAATTATTTTTATCAAAGGAACTTTGTTCATTAAGGTTTATTTAGGAATTTTTTTAAAAATAAGGAAAGTTTTATAAAAGGAGTTTTATAAATGGGAAGATATCATAAAATTCGGGAAAAAGCTTTAAAAATAATTTTGGGATATCTATAAAGGAGTTTATAAATGATTTTGGATATTTATAAAAGAGTTTTATAAATAAACTTGGGGATTTCTAAAGAGTTTTATAAATGGATTTAGAATTTTAATAAGGGAGATTTTCATAAAAGAAAGAGATTTATTAAAAGGGTTATTAAAGAAATTTATATAAGAAATTGAGATGGGATTTCCCCAAATTGACCCTCTTAATTTTGGTGGTGTGGACATTTGTTCCATGCTTAACACCGAAGGAATAGTATTTTGATTTATCATTATCTCCGTTTCTTTTTAAATAATTTTTTTTGATCCTTTTAGTATGATTTTGGAATAAGAAATTTTTCACAATGTTTTGTGAATATACTTAAGCCAGTAAGATAAGTATATGAATATTTTGATAAATATTTTGAAAAGAGATTTATTTTGAGGCTTAGTGGTTCCTATGGGTAATTAAATTTCTGAATTATTGTTGTTTGATTATTTGATAGTTAAATAACCGACTATTAAATCTTGGCCAGTTTTAACTTAGGAAGTACGATTGTATATTCGAGTTCCACAATGAGGACTCGAATACTTGTTGTGTCCTTCCAAAAGGACCAAGAATGAGTCAACCGGAATTCATCGTTGTTGGTTCGAAGAGACCGGGATAAGATATATTATCCGAAAACCACTTCAAACCAGCATATGCGTTCGAATGGAAGATGTCTTGAAGATGATTGAAGATGGTGCTCCTTGAAGTGCCTTTGGTTTTGTTCAAACCCAGAATGAACTTGTATGGATGAATGTTGGCATTGCATTTCTTCTTGGAAGGCAGTGCTAGCAATCCAAGATTGTTTGCTATGAGGAAATGGTAAGAGCGTAGCCTCTTAAGCATCCCAATCTGGGAATGGCTAAAACATGGTAGGCCGTAAGGTTATGTGGGTCGCTCCCATTAGGATATGATCATCCCTTATCTAGAGTTGATATATCTAGTATGCTTCGGGGCCCCTTTTTGATTGTTGATCACAACTTAGGGGTAATCATATTCGGCACTATCCATCAGTGGTATGCCGGTCTTGTCATGCCAAAGTCGAAAGGTTTTCGATTCACGGTACATTTTATCTATAGTACTACTTTCAAAAGGTAGTCCCTTACCTTGCCATTGTTGAAAATCCATTCTTCAATAAGCGCCTTCAAGTTTCGGATTGTATACCTATTATTGTTGTGATGCACACACATCGTAGCTACTTGATTATTGGTATTTTAAACCTATAGACATTATTATGATATCACTGGATTTCTATAATAGAAGTGGTTTGGTTATCATAAGGTAAAAATTCATTTGTGTTTATGTGCGGCGCAGTCTTACGAAATACCTTTTTTAAAAAAGGTTTTCAAATATAGAAATCAATATGATTTGATAGAGTTTTCTCATGCTGGTTTACCAGACTGATCTGTGCGTTATTTTCTTATAATGTTCGGGTCAACCTGAGCATATTTTCCAGATTTAGCTGGATACCTTGGAGTTTTCAGGAGACAAGATGGAACCTCTAAGATGTATTCATGTGTCTTAAAATCTTCTGCTATTTTGTTGTCATGTATTTAGTTTTGTAATTATCGTCAATTATAAGGACGGACTGTTATAACTGTCCAAGTTGATAATATGTTAGTATACTCTAATGTTGTATATATATATATATAATAAAGTTCTTTTCTTTTTGTAAAAATCATGTATATATTATATATTTCTCATCACGATGTGAGATTATGTTATCTCTTTTTTTCTTTACCCTAAACGACCTATCTTTTGGACACTTAAATGATTGGCACATAAATACCGAGGTTGTATTAAGCGTCGTCTTTAGGTGTGAGAAGGGCAGATCGTTGTAGTAGCGATTTGAAGCGGTGAAAGGGGATAGGACGGCAATGGTTTGATGCAGTTGAAAGGCAATAGGGCATAGCGGTTTGATGGATTCGAAGGTGGATAAAGTAGCACTGAAATATGGGGAAACTGCAGGATTTGTGTGGTAGTGAGTTGAGGATGGGGTTGCAGCAATTAGGGGATGGAGTGGCAACGATGTTTTTCAGTGAGATAGGGGAATCAGGTTGGAATATGGTAATAATGTTTTTTAGGAATCAAATTACCACGAAATTAATGAAGGGAAGTTTTAAATTATAAATAGACAACATATTGCCCAAAAACACTATAATTAAAAGCTGTTAAAATCATTTTTCTTGTGGTGAATGGATTGATTAGTAATTAATACTAATTTTACTATAATATGTTGGTATATATGGTTTGAAAGGAATCAAAGGTTTTTAATAATATAAATACTTCAATAGATAATTATATATATATATATATATATATATATATATATATATAGTTTCTTTGTTTTGTTTATTGGATCCAAGCCCTAGTTATGATAAAGATAATAACATTGGTTTCATTGAATACCTTAAAAAAGTTAAATCTCATATTAATTTAGTTAAGAAAAATGTGGTATTAAAAAATAGAAATGACGGTAGCACTATAAGTACCTTTTGAATTGACATGTTTGGCAATGAATTCGACGCTATATTATATTTAGGAATCGATTATTTAAAATGTTGTAATCTTGAATATAGCATTCATCTCAAAACTTATGATGTTTAAAAGTCGTGGTCTTACTTCCAAGAATTTAGTTGATTGATTTCATTAATGTATTTGCCCATTAATCTGTTTGAGGTATGTGTAGGTCTATTTCCTTACATGATGCATGTCATACATAGGTTATTGTTTCTCGTACATGCTACTTCTTCTCCTCTTGCACGTATATATGTATACAATAGACTTATATATACATAGTTATATATGTGTGTGTGTTAAAAATATAAATATAAATGGCATCCTCTTCTCACCAAACTGCTACAGCCAGGGCCCCGGCTGAAAACGATTCCGATGACAAGGAAGGGTGGCAGGAAATCAGATGTGGAAACAAAAAGAAGACGCAAGAAGTAGGGGAGTTCGTATAGAAACCGGAAGCTTCATCTAACCCTAGATCTTGAACGGAACTTTTCAAGGTGAATAAGGAACAAGGGTCCAAAAGTCGATCTACTTGGTAAAAGTATTGAAATCAAGGAAGATGTGGTTTTTCATAACCCTATCACCGATGAATCGGAAGTTTTTGCAGTAACCGATGATATAGACTATCAACACTCAAATGCTATGTGGAGCAATGCCATGTTTATTTACATGGCGGGTAAGCATCCTTACTACGTTCATTTTTAATGCAGAAGTGAAAAGGGAATGGAAAACTAAAGGTAAATGGGAAGTGTTCTCAAGGGACAGTGGGTTTTATCTAGTGAAGTTTGGACTACAAGAAGACCTAGACAAAGTGTTAAATGGGGGTCCATGGTTCATGGACAGCAAGCTTATATTCATGAAAAGGTGGGATGCCAATTTCCAGTTTGAGAGAGACATACTAGAATGTTATTTTATTTGGGTAAAGATTAAACAATCTACATCTTGCACTGTGGAACGAAAGGTGGATAAGTAAACTTGCAAGCATAATTGGGAAACCAATAGACATTGATGAAAACACTAGGCAACTAAAGGCTAAAATTTTCTAGGGTCCTCATTGAGGTAAAGGCTGACAATAAATTTTCAAAAACTATTTGAGCTAAAGATTCCAAGGGGAGAACATATATACAAGAGGTGGAATATTTATTCCACCAATTTGCAGGGATTGTGACTGCTTTAGGCATAGTGGAATTCAATGCCCAAACATACAACTTGCCCAAACTCAAGAATGGAGATCCAAAATAGCAACCATGAATACTTCCACTAACCCAACAGAGCCTATATACAATCAGGGAGACAACAAAAACTCTAACGGCCCAAAGAACCAACCAGAAAGTGAGGTCACAAAAAGCCCAAAAGATAATAATTACATTAATACTACTGTTAATACTAGTGTGGCTGATATCCTAGCAACTAAAGGGAGCTCGAAGGCCCAAAGTACCTAGAAGCAAGCCCAGTCATTGGAGAAAGTAGCTTAAGCATAAGTGGGACTAGCATAGACAAATTGAAAATGATCTGAGTACAGAGGCTGATAAGCAGGATCTAGAATAACTGAAGGATATCCCTAGAAATATGGAGGAAATAAACAAGTTAGGCATAGAACATGGTGATGACAATGAAACATCTAATGAGGATATGGAATCCCTACAAAAATACTTCACAAAAGAAAATCCAAGGTATATTGCTCAATTCAAGAAAGAAAAGGAAAAAATGAAAACTAAAAAATCAGCTACAGCTCCTATGAATAGTAATTAATGTCTATTCTATGTTGAAATGTAAGAGGTCTTAACAGTGATGCTAGAAGGTTAGACCTCTTTAGCTTTAGAAATAAATATAATCCTACTCTAATAGATTTTCTTGAAAATAAAATGGGGGATCAATCAATTGATGTTTTTGAAAATTATTTTGGTAATGATTGGTGTTCGGTAAATAACAACTCGCCTTCTACTAAAGGGAGAATTCTAATCACTTGGCACAAAAGCATTTGGGACATGAAAATTACAGATAAAGATGAAAAACAAGGTATAGTTGAGGCTAGAAATGCAGGTGGGTTATCTCTAATTTTCACTTTTGTATATGCACATAATTGGGCATCTATCAGAAGTCTATGGTCTAAAATGTTCAAATATCAAAACAGATAAGTAGTAAATGGATGGTTCTTGGAGATTTTAACGTTGTATTAAATACTAATGCGAAAACAGGTGGACTTACCCTCAAGCTTTTCCAGACTGAAGAATTTAACAAGTGTGTAGTCTCAGCTGGCCTCATTGAGGCAAATTATAGAGGACTGAAATTAACATGGCATAATGGAGAGGCGAAGAAAATCACATGCAGATTAGACAGAGTGTTAGTCAATGATGATCTCATTAATAGCATTCCCAACTTAACTGTTACAGTTTACCCTAGCTTAAAAAGCAACTACTCCCCCTTAAACATCCACTTTAATAAAATGTACATGCACACAAAAGGCAGACCTTTTACATATGCTAATCACTAGTGTCTAATGGAAGACTATGACATAGCCACTAATTTCAATTCTTTAAAATGGGTTATTGGCAATGGCTGGTTCTTTCTAGTTATGAAGCTTAAAGAAATGAAGGATAGGTTGAAGGAATGGAATAAAAATAGGCCTAAACAATAAGATCATATTGAACACTTACAAAATGAATGTGAATCACTACTTCAGCAACTAGATGCAGGCCCACTCAATGACCTGCTTAATACCAGCTACTATGCAACCCAAAGAATACTCAAAGATGCACTTCAGCAGCAAGCAATCCAGGCTAAACAAAAAGCAAAAGAAAAGTGGCTAACTCAAGGAGACGAATGCACTAAATTATTTTATGTTAAAATGTCTTATAGGAAAATTTTCAATAATATTCTCAACACTTTGGATGAACAAGAAATAATGATCACTGACTTTGACCAGTTTGAACAAGAAGCCATTAATTACTTTAATAGTTTATATAATGGTAGCTATGAAGACACTTTACCTCGTATATACTGCAGGTCCTTGGTCTCTGAAAAAGGGATGGAAACGTTGGAGACTGCCAGCACTGAAGAAGAAATCAAAGCCATTGTGCTGTCTACCCATATATGCTCCAATCCAGGGTCGGACGGCTGGAATGCCAAATTCTTCCATATTCATTGGGCCAACCTAAAAGGGATGATATTAGAAGCTGTACAACAATCATTTAACACTGGGAAAATAATTCATGAAATTAACCATACTTTCATAACCCTCATCCCTAAAATTAACAAACCAAACAGAATAGAAGACTATAGACCGATTGCATGCTGTAAAATGTTATATAAAATCATTAGCAAGGTGTTGTGTAATAGAATTATAAAAATCCTCCTAAATATTATTTTAGAAAGACGATCATCATTTATCAAAGGTAGGCACATATCAGAAAATTCTTTTTTAGCCCACAAATTAGTCCGAAACTTCAACAAGAAGGGAGCAGATAAGGTATGTATTAAAGTGGATCTCTATAAAGCATATGACAAAATCAACAGGAAATTCATTATTCATATGCTGCCTTGCATGGGATTCCCACGTTCTATTACATCTCTTATTGAGGAATGCATAACTACCTTTATGTACTCTATATCAATGGGTCACCTAGGGGTTACATCATAAGCAACAGGGGATTGAGACAGGGAGACCAGAATCTCCGTATCTATTTGCAGTAGCTATGGAATATTTCTCTTTCCAAATGGAATTGGCCTGTCATAATGGTTTGTTTCTACCTATATTCAAACATCTACCTATTTTACGTCACTTATTATATGCTAATGACCTTATCATCGCCATCAAAGCCTCCCCGAAAGCAGTGAATAACATCAAAGATATATTTACACAACTTGAAGTTCATGCTGGAATTTAGTTAAATGCTCATAAATCCAAATGGTACTTCAATAAGTTATGCAAAGATAAACACCCTGATTTAGACATCCTTAATATTCAAGAAGGTATCCTACCTGTTAAATACCTAGGTATTCCACTATCCTCTAACATCATCGCTGATAGGGAGTATGGGGAGTTAGTGGGAAAAATCAAAGAGAAGATAAATGATTGGAGTTCCAAATTCCTTTCTTTTACTGGTAGAGTGGAATTGGTTGACATGGTTATAACAGCGATGGTGAGGTTCTGGATTCAAACGTTCCACATTCCAGATGGCTCAATAGGAAAAATAAATTCTGTATGTGCAAACTTCATATGGAGGGAAGACTTCATAAAGTCCGTTTTGATGTTCTTTGCAGACGAAAAGCAGAGGGAGGTATGAGGATGGTTAATTTGAAAGACCTTATGACGACCTACGACGTAAAACTGGGCTGGAAAATCATAAACTCTTAACAGTCTATGGGCCAAATGGATGAGAAGAAGATACTTGATGACGATTTATGGATAATGAAAATTGATAACAATGCCTTGGGAGTATGGAAAAATATCCTTGGAAGTAGAGATGATCTTAAATAGTTTATTACTCGTAAATTTTCTAATGGAAGGCAGACATCTCTCTAGAAAGATCCGTGGTTGAGTGGTAAAACGCATATTGATAAGCTTGGCTGGGATATTGTATCTAGCATTGGAGGATATGGCAACTGAGTAGACCATATTATCAGTGATGGTGAGTGGATACCGGAATAGAAAGTTCTATAGGCCATAACAGATGAGGTTAAGTACTTTCATGTATATACTTTTGAGCATAACGACATTTGGACACGGAAATTAAATAAAGATGGGACTTTTCTACGAAATCAGCCTGGGAAGCTATTAGATTGAAACATGATATCAAAACTTGGTCTTTTGTTGTTTGGTCTAGTTCTAACAACCCCAAAACGGCCTTCACAACATATAAATCAGTCAATTATTGCCTACCTACTACAGATGGACTAGCTAAATGGGGTGTAAACGTAGATCTGAAGTGCACTCTATGCAACACTAAAATGAATAACACAATCGTCTATTTTTCGAGTGTGAATTTTCTACTAGAATTTTGCTTAAGATAAAATATAGAAACAATGACATGTAACCGGTTCAAAGGCTTGAAGAAGAATCAGTATACCTGAGTAGCTGCCAGAGAAGCTCGGATCTGTTGAAACAAGTAAAACAGATAGTAATTACAACTGCGGCACCACATTCGGAAAGAGCACAGTAGACGAATTTTCCATGAAAAAATGAAATAAATAGATTAGATCTTTAGAAGCGCTGAAATGGATATTAGACTCGTCTATAAAAGAATCAAAAAGAAAAAACTTACCACTGATGGTGGGGAAGAAACTTGGATGCTGGAGGCATGGAATTTGCATTGTTTTGAGCCGCCATGAATTCAAGGAGAGTTCAGAAGGGGCAAAACTGAAATGGAGAACTTTAGTAAAGTTAGAAGGTAACACGTTTAATTATTATTCTCTGAACATTCTTAGTTTTCAAGAATAATAATGACTATTAGAAAGTAACATGCTTTTTTATGTTTTATCTGAGTTTTGCTTTGTTTCGTATTGGTTACGTCAGATGAGTGAGCGGACGTATCATTCTTTGGTTTAGGCCATCATCAATGAAATTTAACCACTTTCAAAAAAAATCTGCGCGTGTGTGTTTAAGCTTCACATTGTCTGTTGAGCCGTTTCAGTTTTAGCTATTAACATAACACATTTGACTTGGATGTTCTCATTCCTTGGATGAGCTTGGATGCGCCGAGCTTCCATATGATGCAGGGCCTTCTACAGCTTATTTGGATTTCCTTGATAGTTAATCATATTAACTTATCATGCCAAATATGTCGATGTGACTTTCCACATATTTAAAATGATAAAATCATAAAAACACCTGATTAAAATATGATAATATTTTAAAAATATAGATTACATCAAATGCTAACTAATTGTTTGTGTAAGCCCATCTAAGATCTGTTTTGGGTAAAATTTTGAAATTTACCCTATACACCACCGCCAAACAGGACTAACTCAATACAAACTGCATAGTGTACATACTTAAGAAGTTGGATTGATCATGTGTAATTTTTGGATTGCATAACCGCATAGACAGTGAAGCTCACATTATATTCTCATTAAATGGTTGGACCTTCTGAGATTTGGTTTTTACATAGGTTCCTTGTGATTCTTTTTGTATCTTTTTGAATAAGTCAACCAAAGTAAGCAACAACCTTTCCATCTTCTTGTTTCCATATAGGGAGAGTTACCCATCATCTAAAGTATCATCTTTGTCCTCATAGGTGGGAAGACGAACCCCAACACCATAACCAGATAAAGATGCTTAGTATTTTGAACATGGACCGGTTATGTCGGCATTGGCAATATCTTAGATATCTCATCATTATTTAACTTCCACCAACTAACTGTGTCTAAATTGTAGAAGCAAACATTTTATAGTAAGCGTATTCTCTTCCCACTCTATAGTCATTACCTTTTTAAAAAGGCTTTTGTCCATGCTTCTCGATTCTTTTGTTGGAGCGGAAGAAATTTTAGTAACAACATTATTCTCAAGAGCACTTTCCAAAACTTTAAACTCATCGATATGTTGCTAAGCACTCTTCATAAATGCAAGAAACATGCTTCGAATGTCTCTTTTCGAGGTTTCAACAAAATCTATAACATCATTAAAATTTTCTACTAGGTTGATGTGGCTAACTCTAGTGTTTTCCAACACCACTTCCTTATTTACAACTGAAGATGTTTAATTTTATTCTTAACATTAGATCCATAGCCTTCGTAGTTGTAGTAAAAGCAAAGCAGAAACAAAGCAAACAATAAGCAACAGAAGCAAGCTGGTAGTATAAGAATTGGAGGTTGGATTCTCTCCTTCTAGCACCAAAAAAATGGTGATATATTTTTTTCGATACGAAGGAACCTTAGTGTAATAGAGTTAGGGGTATGTCATAGGGGCAATCATGTAATTTGATACATATATCTAATTTAATAACCAACCTTGTTCATAATAAAGGTGTTTGATTTCTATAATATACTTAATATAATTAATTAGTAATTAATTTAAAGTATATTAAATAGAAAATCCTTAAATGATATGTTATGTGATATTAATTACGATGTGTTGTAATTTTAAGTATTCATAGTTAAGATGCTTCGAAAAAGGATATCAATTCATCCGTTGAGACTAGAGTACGTAATGCTCTCCAAATATTGGTCAGTGTATTACTAAAACCTTATGAGGGTGCCAAGGGGTTATGTACTGATAGTTAATGGATAACTATGAAATGACCCACCCTAGAATTTTATATTGGTTAATATGACTAAGGCCAAGTAGAGAATTTCGAAGTGACAATATTACAATTTCTCTTCAATCGAGAATACCATTGAACTTCAATGGACACAAGGGAAGCATATGTATATAGAAAGGAACGGGACAACGCTAATGATAAATTCATCCAAAATGTCACACCACTTACTTAGTGACATATGAAGGCTAATATTTGAATAGTTCGATATTAATAGCCGGTCAAATTTATACCTAACGAGTCACACAACCGAAACAATGAATATTCCTTTGACCAAACAATTTAGTTAATTTGTAATTGTTAAATTAATTAAATTAATTAATATTTATGTACAAATTTTTTTAATTTGACTAACAAATATTATTAAATATAGTTATAATAGCTATAAATATATTAACCGATATACGATATCGATAAGCGTTAAATTAGATTTAATTGCATAATATTTTATTTGGGCTCTTAATGGGTTTGAACCAATGAAGGAGGCTGGTTAATTCGGCTCTTATATGGCTAAAAATAGGCTAGAGATGATTTTGGATAGTTAAGATGGAAGAAGAATGAGTAAAGATAAGATCCTAACTTTTCTCCTTTTCTTCTCTATATATAGATCTCTACCCGCACTTGATTGAAGGATCCTTTTAGCCTCCAACATAACCTATCGCTGCACGAAATCCTCTCTTACATTTCTCTAATTTTCTAAGTTCAAATCAAATCAATTGTTATTTGATGGCTGGTGGTCAACGGTTTAGGACTAGCATTATTGTGGATTAGAAATCATTTCAAGGATCAAATCTCATCATTCCAAGGTGTACTCATAGGCATTGCTATAAGGTATATTTCTAACATGTAAATAAATATTAATTTATATTTGTAATGTTTGTTTCATGTATCATATTGCTAGTTAGGTGATGATTCTGACATATAAATATGTTTATCAATATTGATTGGTTGTATGAATATACATATGTGTGTGTGTGTGTGCACGCGTGTGTGTTTGATTAAATTCTGTAAACATACCTATATGTAGCATGGCTCAACATCAAAAAAACAATTTTTATTTTTATAATTTAACATATAATATTCGTATACATATATAGTTTATAATTTAAATATTACTTTATACCCATGCAAAATATAAAAATATGATTTCGGACATAATGTTTAATAGGTATAATAATTTTGGTTGGAATAAAACAATTTTTATATATTATATATTAATTTTAAATAATTTTTAAATCAATTAATCACATAATAATTGTAAAATATATATATGTATTATAAATTATGTTTTATATTTTATAAAATTAGTGTAATACATATTATGCTTTCACCAGAAAATGCAAAAAAAATTATTTTAAACTTATTTAAACATAAACCGAGAATTAAAAATTAGAATTTTAAATTATTTTAAATTATTTTAAATTACAAAATTATATAATAAATTTTCAAATTACAAATTCAACATCTAAAATTTATTAGAGATTTAAAATTAACATTTGGTTTAAAAAATATTTTTTCATTAATTTTAATAATTTTTTTATGATATTTATAATATATATTTTTATAAAAGATCAGTGCGCATGACCATGTATTAAAATGCTTTATTTAAATTATTTTGTGTTTATTTGTATTAATATATATATACAGACACACATATATACTATCATACATATATATAAGTAGTTGATATATATCTTTATATATTAACTACTATATAAAAAATTATATTTATACAAGTACTATTTTCGACCTTGTAGCAAATTTTATTTATTTATCAAATATTTTTTTATAATGATTTAAACAAATGTGTATAGTTATAGATACATATTAATAATTTTTCATACTTATGGTTATATATATACCAAAATAATTTAAATAAAAATTATAGTTTATATATATATATATATTTATGAGCATATATATATATAAGTAAAAGCATATAAACATACATATGGATAATATTTTTGTACATTGGATAAACTAATGTGTCCGTTGCAATGTAAATTCCAACATCTACATACGGTCATGTTATATGTTGCATGGATTGAAGTGTTACACATGCACACTATATATATATATATATATATGTATATATATATATATATGATACATGTGTGTGTATTATAACATAAATTAAATGATACTATATCATTTTATAAATTTATATACAATAAAATTTTATTTAAAAGGAATTTAGATATGTTCTAAATTACTTAAATTTCATAAGCCTAATAAAGATCCAATATTGTAAAAAACTGAAATTCACACATAGCTTCCACTACAGGCTAGCCCAGTTCCAACAATGCTATCAGAGCCTAATAGCTAATGCGGTCTAAATTATCATATTAGGATTAACTATGAAGCTCACAGCCCAGATAGTAGGGTTTCTACAAAGATAGTGTCTAAGATTGGATTTGGGTAATCAAGTACTATGCCCTATCTTGCTGCCACCATGGACCGAACAATTATATAAGCCCAATGGTTATCCCTAAAAGAAAGACTCAATTCAAGTTGGGCCTTGGGCGTATTTTCAAAAAATTTTGAAAATTAAAATATATGATTTTAAATTTAAAAGTTAAATTTAAAATCAAACATAAATACATTATAAATGCTATAACATAGTAAATTTTTTCAAAATGTTGAAAAATAATTCAAATTGATTTTTATTTTTTAAAATTTTCACTAATAAGATTAATAAAATAAATTGATTAAATAGGTTAATTAATCGATAAATGTATACATGTATTACATATTTTGATATATGTTATGTTGTTTTAAAATGTTTAAAAACATCAGTATACATGTATGCTTATGAATTGAATTTTAAAATTAATATAATTTAATTAAAATAGTTTAGTTAAATAAATTAATTAAAAAGCTAAATAATTAAATAATATACAAATGTATATGATATATGTGTTATACTATAAAAGTTATAATATATACAATAATTACTATATATAACTGTTACATTAATATGAAATTAATTAAAATTTTAATTAATCAAATGAGATTCAATTAATATAATGTTATACACAAGACTATTATATAAGTAACATGAAATATAAAAGTTATATAATAATAAAACATATATAATATGAATGTATAAATTAAGGTGGAACATTAAGAAACCCTAAATAAACTTAAGAAATGAATACGTACGTAAATATATGTATACCTTGATTTCTGATATGTTTGACACTTGAATCACGGGGTTATTTCATAAGAAATACATTATTTCATAAATCGATACCACTCAATATAATGTATTGTAGATTATGAATCTTCAATACAAAGTTATCCTCTGTTATTTGTATATTAATAGATTACTTGCATTCTCTTTAGTTGTTGAGCCTTCCTCAAGCTAAAGATGTTATGTATAGTACTATTAATATATTGAATAGATGAGATAAGATAAATGCACATATTTGTTGAGATTTCCTCAAGATATGCACTATACTTAGACCATCGCGAAATGGTAGTCCTACTTTATTTGTTGAGCTTTTCTCGAGGTAAATGCGGGATTAGGACAAAGTACCATGGGTCAGTAGTTATATATGATATAGCCGATAAGGATTTATCCATCATATGTGGGAGTATGATTTGTTGAGCTTTCCTCAAGATCAAAATCCCAAGGCATATGAGTCCTAACACCTACTAGCGAAGTCGAAAGACTTATCTATTTCGACTTAGGGGTTTGCTGAAATATAAAATGCTAATGGAAGCTTATTAGTAAAAGAAAATGTAAAGTTTAACATTACTAATATTATAATAACATCTACTTTGTCCTAATAATCTACCACTTAAACTTGGAGAAAACGATAATTCAAAATTGTTTTTTGAAAACGACAAACTTACTGAGCCAAATGATATCAACTAGCTAAGAGCAATTAAAATGGCATTAACTTATGAGCGCCTATGGTCAACTATTATATGCAAACCTAAAGAACAACCCACTGATGATGCGGACCCTGAGCTATGACTTGCTTATGAAAATGGGTGTCCGACTTAGAGATTGCCAAAGTTTCCATGTTGTCTACGTTAGTAAGCCATTACAGAGGCATCACGGAAATATATTTGTCCGTGAGATATTTGATAGCCTCAAGGCCCTGTTCGGTGAACAGTCATGTTCCGTTTACGAGCTGATGAAGAAGCTGTTTGATACCAAAATGATAAAGGGCAAAAAGTGGATGATTACGTACTGATGATGAAGGGCTATATTGATAGGCTTTCGTAGTTGGATGTACAATTAATCAATGAATTGCAAGTTGGTTTGACCTTTGGTTCTCTTACTCCTCAATATGAATCGTTCATACTGAATTATAATATGAACTAGTTAAATGTAAATCTCATGGAACTCCTCAATATGCTGAGGTTGGTCGAGTGTCAACGGATGCTTTCGGATACGGATAGTGCCATATCTGTATCCGTAGCCGAAATCATTTTCGGATATCGGATATCCGTATCCGTTTAATTTTTGGATATTGGATATCTGTATCCGCTTAATTTTCGGATACGGACGGATATCGGATATTTATCCGCTCCGCCAATAATTGATAAATTTAAAGGTATAAACGAAAAAGTTTAGATCAATATAAAACATTTTTTGTACTATTATTTATAAAAAAACAAAGAAATAAAAAATATGGTGATAAAACATTGTTTTGTACTAATATATGTATGTGTATCCAAAAATATTCAAAAGTTAAACACTCATAGCCCTATTTTCCTATTTTAAATTATATAAATATGCATCAGTTAATCGGACGGATATTTTTCAGATACGGATACCACTATAACCATATCCGTATCCGAAAAGCTTTTCGGATATCGGATATCCGTATCCGCTTTTCGGATAACGGATATTTTTCATATTTTCGGATACGGATTCGGACGGATATCGGATTTTTGGGTACCCATTGACAGCCCTGAGTCTGCATTGAAAGATTAAGTGGCTGTACTTGCTATTAAGGGTAGTGCATCATCTTCGAGGAGTTCGAAGAAGTGAAAAAGATAAGGTAATAAAATAAAAGTAAGAAGACCGATGACAAGGGTGAGTGTCACCACTACCATTAGAAAGGTCACCGGAAAAGGAATTGTCCTGACTACTTGGTGATTGTTAAAGAAAAGAAGCAGAATGGTTTTACGGCTCTATTAGGTACTTTATGATTCAAATTGTTTTATAATCAATAAAATGTCTTGGGTCTTAGATACTGGATTTGGTACTCATATATGTAATTCATTACAGGGGCTTAGGAACTTGCACCGAATGACAAAAGGTAAGATGATGCTCCAAGTTGTTGATGGATCTATGATAGATGCAATGGTAGTAGGAGATTATCATTTATATTTTCCTAGTAGAGTAATATTAGTATTAGTATTAGTATTAAATAATTGATATTTTGTAAAATACTTTATTTGTGGGATTCTTTCTATTTCCATATTATTTAAGACTGGATATATATTTCATGTGTAAAAATGTTATGAACATTAGTTTGGATGGAAATTAAGTCTACAATGGTATTCTTGCAAATAGAATTTATGCAATTAATGCTAATTATATGGGTTATGTAAATAATTCTTCTAACAATATAAATGATAGTTAACTTTGGTATTATAGTCTACGTCATATGAGTGAGAAACAACTACACAAATTGAAAACCAAAGGTTTTCTATCATTAATTGGTTCTGAATCATTTAACACGTGTGAGTCGTGTCTCAAAGGTAAAATGATCAAGCATCCCTTCAGTGGGAGCAATGAAACAGTTGGTGAACTCCTAGGGTTAGTACATAGTGATGTATGTTGCCTGATGCTTATAATAACCAAAGATAATAGTTCTTACTTTGTTATCTTTAATGATGATTTCTTGAGAATAGGGAATGTGCTTCTTATAAAGAACAACTCTGATGCCTATGAGAAATTTTTTGAATATAAAAATGTAGTACAAAACCATATGGGCCGTAAGATTAAAAAAATTCGATTAGATTGAAGAGATGAGTATGTTGGACAGGATTTCGAATAATGCTTAAAAGATAATGGAATTATCTCTCAGGTTACCCTACCTATACCCCACGACACAACGATGTGTCGAAGCGAAGGAACGGAACCTATTAGATATGGTTCGTTCCATAATGAGTAAGGCTAAGTTAACTCCGTCTTATTAAAGATATGCCTTAGAAACTAAGATGCATATGTTGAACTAGTTACCCACTAAATATGTGCATAAAATACCATATGAGATGTGGTATGGTAAGAAACCCCAACTCAAATATTTAAAGTTGTGGGGTTGTCTGGCGTATGTTAAGAATGTTGGTCTGAATAAACTAGAAGTAAGATCGGTATCAAAAACACAATGGGATATATATTCTACGATACCGAGGAATAAAAGATTGTTGTCACTTGACACGCTGTCTTTAAAAAAGGAATTCTGTCAAAGGAAATTAATAGTGAGGTTGTAGATTTGGATGAGATCCAAAAAATAAACACTGTGGCTAAACCAGTGGGAGAATAAAGTTCACTAGTATATGAAAATATGCAATCTATTAGAAGGTCTAGTAGGGAATCTTATGCACTAGAGAGATACCACAGTTTTCTCACGGATGGCAAGAAAGATGATCGTGCCTTAGATGAAGACACTCCTATGTCCTTCTAATAAGCACTACGGAGTAAAGAATCTATACTTTAGCTTGGTGCTATGAAACTCGAAATGGATTCCATGTACGGAAATAAAGTTTAGTCTTTGTCGGACGTATCCAAAAGGATAAAACCCATCGACTGCAAATGGATTTCTATGAAAAAAAATAAATGCAGATAGGAAGTAGAAACTTATAAGGCAAGGTTAGTTGTGGAAGGATTTTATCAAATTCAAGCATTTGATTATAATAAGACCTTTCACCCATAGTCATGCTTAAGTCCATTCGGGTTATGCTAGCCATCGCTGCATTCCATGACTAAGAAATATGGAAAAAGAATATAAAGGCAGCTTTTGTAAATGGTGATTTAGCAGAAACCGTTTATATGTCGCAGCCCGAGGGATTTGTAGTTAGTGGGAGTGAAGGTAAGGTTTGCGAGCTGTTAAATCCATTTATGGACTTAAAACAAGCTTCAAGGAGTTGGATTAAGTATTTTGACAAGGTAATCAGACAGTTTGGTTTTCATCGGAATACAGAGAAATCGTGTATATACAGAATGGAACAGGGTGACGCTATCGTATTCTTAATGCTCTATGTCGATGATCTATTAATTATTGAAATGACATTTGTTGTTGCAATCAATGAAATCTTGGCTTTCCAAGAACCTTTCCATTAGGATTTATGAGAAACAACCTACATATTTGGTATAAAGATATATAGCGATAAATCTAAGAGGCTGTTAGGATTGTCCCACTCTCTGTACATAGATACCATACCGAAGAGGTTTAGTATGGAGAATTCTAAGCATGAAAACGTTCCTATGCAGTAAGGAATTATCTTTTTTAAGAAAGATGCTCCTCATACCGATGAGGAGAAAGAGCATATGAAGAGGATTCCCTATGTTTCTCCACAGGATCCATAATGTACGACATGCTATGTACTAGACCTTGTAGCATACACATTAGGATGTGTAAGCCGATACTAGTCTAATCCTAGAGAAAAACATTGGATAACCGTAAAATGTATACTGAAAAATTTAAGAAATTCTAGGGACTTATTCCTTATATATGAGAATGGATACCTCCTTATAAAGAGGTCTACAGAACAAGCATTCGATGTGGATAATAAATCGGTGGTTGGTTATGTCTTTACGCTTAACGACCGAGCGGTTAGTTGGAAAAGTTCTTAAGCAAGAAATAGTAGATGATTCCACGATGGAGGTCGAGTACATCACCCTTAATAAAGCAGCTAAGAAGGTAGTTTGGATGTGCAAGTTTTTGAGTGTGCTTAGAGTGATTCTCGATACCGATAAACCCATGGAATTATTCTATGATAAGAATGAGGTGATATAGATCGCAAAGGAACCGAGAGTATACAAGAAGTTATGACATACTCTTTAGAAGTTCCACCTCATCGGAGAATCCGTTGAGAAGAAGGAGGATGTGATACAATGGGTAGATAGCAAGAACAACAAAATAGATCCATTCACTAAGGGTCTAGCTCTGTTGGCTCTTGAGAAGCTAATTGAAGGGATGGTATCGAGATTCCATAATTATCCTCAAATTCAATTGGGATATTGATGGAGTTAGGGGTATGCCCTAGAGAAAATTATATAATTAATATAAATTAATCAACTCTATAATTAATTCTCATTCGTAACAAAGGTGTTTTTCCTTCTGTTATATATTTGTTATAGTATGTTATAAATAATCAAAATATTAAATAAAATATATGTAGTAGAAAACCCAAAAATAGTGTGTTTGTGATAATAATTACAAATAGTTGTAATCATGAGTATTATATCACAATATCATAAAACACATCATTTTAAATGTTTCTAGTCAAGATGCGTCAAGACTGGATATCGATATATCCATTGAAACTAGATATATAACACTCTTCAAATATTGGATAATGTGTCACTCATAACTACTAAGGGCAATTAGGGGTTACATACTGATAATTATTGGATAACTATGAAATGACTCATTGGATAGTTTTTCGTTGGTTAACATAACTAAGGTCAAACAAAAAATACCGATGTCGCCGATTTACACATTTCTCTCAACTTAAGAATACTGTTGATCTTCAATATTAAAGATCAGCTTTGATTATAGTCAAGCCATGGCATAACATCGATTGCTGACTATAGTTGGGTAGAGTGGAAGTATTGGAAGTGAAATACAATTCAAGAGAGGATTCGCCTCCTCGGTTATATGAGGTTAGTATCATGGTAACTAAAGTCAACTCAAAGTCAAAAATCTCTAGCCAGAGTAGTTCAGTTAATAATTATTATTATTTTGAACTAAGGACTTTGTTTTTGGGCTATAGAGTTTAATTTGGACGATATTGGAATTTTGACCATTATCAAATTCCATAAGTCTAAAGTGATATAGTTTTGACGAAGAGAATTGGTGTAATTAATAGCCACAACTGGATAACGCTTAACAAAGTAAAATTTGGATTTTACCAAAATCAAGTAAGTGATAAATTTGGCTAAAATGTCACACTGCCTGCTACGTGACATGTGAACATTAATATTTGAATAGTTCGATATTAGCCGCTGATCAAATTACATCTAACGAATCGCACAATTGAAACGATGAATATTCCTTTGACCAAACAATTTAATTAATTTGTAATTATTATAAATTAATTAAATTAATTAATATATATTAAATATTAATTATCAAAATATAATTTTGATTTGATGAACGAATATTATTAAATATAAATATATTTATAATAGTTATAAATATATTAATCGATATATGATATCTATAAGCGTTAAATTGGATTTAATTGCATAACATTTTGTCTGGGCCCCAGAAAGGGGACTGGTTAACTCGACTATTATATAGGGTATAGGTGGTTAAAACATGGGCTAGAGAGGCTTGATTTTTGATGGCTAAGATGGGAGGAGAATGAGTAAAGATAAGATCCTAATTTTTCTCCTTTACTTCCACTATAGATCTCTACCCACATTTGTTTGAAGGATCGTTTTAGCCTCCATCATAACCTATTTTCAGCCGATCTCCTCCCTTCCATCGCTTTAGTTTTCAAAGTTTAAATCAAATCAAATCAAGTGATATTCGATAGCTGGTAATCAACGATTCAGGGACCAATGCTCTTTTGGATTGAAAATTATTTTGAGGATCGGATCTCATCGTTTCAAGTTATACTTATAGGCTTTGGTACAAGGTATATTCCTAACATGTTTATAAATATTAATTTACACTTACAATGTTTATCTTATATATCATATTGCTAGTTAGGTGATGATTCCAACGTATAAATATACTGTCATAATATTGATTGGTGGTATTAGTGTGTGTGTGTGTGTGTGTATATATATATATATTTAAAAAACAATTTGTAAACATACCGATGCATGACACGGCTCATCATAAAAAGTTTTTTTTTATTTTAAATATTTAATATATAATATTCATATATATAGTTTATAATTTACATATTACTTTATACTCATGTAAAATATGAAAATATAATTTTAGACATAATGTTTAATAGGTATAATAATTTTAGCTGGAACAAAATAATTTTTATATGTTATATATTAATTTTAAATAATTTTTAAATTAATTAATCATATAAATAATTTTACAAATGCATATATGTATTATAAATTGTGTTTTATATTTTATAAAATTACTTTAGTACATATTATGCTTTTGGCCGAAAATAAAATAACATTACTACTTAACTCAAATTCAGTTTTGAAAAATATTGTCCAATTAATTTTAATAATTTTCGTATGGTTTTAATATGTGTGTGTGTGTGTGTGTATGTATCTTTGTATGTATGTATGTATGCATTTGAAGATTAAAAAAGATCCATGCACATAGCTGGGTATTAATATATTTTATTTAAATTATTTGTTTTTTATTTGTATTAATATATATTTATTATTATAAGTCTATATAAGTATTTAATATATACGTGTGTGTGTATATAATAAAAAATTATGATTATACAAGTATTGTTTTTGGCTTTACAACGAAAAAATTAATCTATATTTTATAAATGATTTAAACATATGTATATAGTTATACATATTGTTAATATTTCATACTTATGGTTTTTATACATATATATACAAAATTATTTAAATAAAAACTATAATTTACACACACACACACACACACATATATATATATATTTGTAAACATTTATATATATGTACACACATATATATGTATGCATGTATGTATGTATATGTAAACGAATATACAAATATATTTGGATAATATATTTGTATATTAGATGAGCTAACGTGTCTATTGCGATGTAAATTCCAACATCTACACACGATCGTATTATACCTTGCATAGATTGATATGTTACACATACGCATAATATATATGTGTATATGGCACACAGACACACATATGTACATTATAACATAAATAAAATTATAGTATATCATTTTATAAATTTAAATAAAGTAAAGATTTTATTTAAAAGAAATTTAGAAATATTCTAAATTAATTAGACTTCATAGGCTCAATAAAGATCCAATATGGTAAAATATTTGAAATTCACCTATATGTTTCATTGCGGGCTGGCCCACTTACAACATACATATCATAGGTCATGGAGTTTAAAGATTGTGTGAGTCGAGAGACCGCACATAATACTTGTTTGTGAAGGATGTTGTATGGACCACCCTAAAGGAGTTCGACATCGATCAATATTGATTGACCAATTTATGTTACAAACATATGTTTACAAACTTAAAACCAAATCTGTTACACACGCACACCACACATGCAAGCACACATATAGGCAATTCATAAAATATTTATAAAAACATATTTTGTTGCACTAAGAAGTAGTTGTTGTTTCAACAATCACTAACTTAGTGATGGAGGAATTTATTCTTAAAATTAAAGGTAGTAAAATCGATATGGATGCGATCCAAAGATAAAACTGATTATAAAAGATGAAATGAAATTAACCAAGCCTAAATAGACACAACTAGTTAATATGTCTAATAATAGCTCTCGCACATTAAAGAAATATTATGATATTCTTATCGATGTTGAGAAAAGAATTTATTCAATTGTCAATAAGCCATTAAGTGTATTGACTCTAGCATATGGTATAATGTGCAAATTCGGATCCAAGTTCATTATCAAAGTATGATTTTGCTAATCATACCCGAAGGGATATGATCCATTGGTCGCAAAAGTGCCTTCGAGAAAAAGATCAATGCAGCTATAAAATGGTGAGCTAGGTTAATAGAATAACATTGTAAATTTCAATTATTGAAATTAATGTAATAAATTCATCATTTAACATACTTAAGCTAATTCGGATTTTACTCGTGAAATTATTGCTTGATATGATTTTGAGTTTTGTTATATGTATGTTGAAACAGAAATTCTAAATAATGATTTCTTGCACTTAATAACCAAAGAATTTCGAAGTCAGTAGTAGCAATTTTTAGTTTGTAGATTGTTGGATATGATCTAAGAAATGATACTAAAGTATTATTTGATAAGCATAAGAGTTAAGCAAGTATTTTGATACAGAAATCAAATAGTTTGATTTTTCAATCAAAATGCAAAGGAAGCATGTACCTGTAGGAAAAAAAATTAACAATTGCTAACATATCTATGAAATTATTAGTAAATAATGAACTTATGATTATTAACGATGCATTTGTGTTAAGATCATTTCAGATTGGTTGTTTAGTCCTTAGTATAGGGTTGAAAAGATAACCACTATAATCAGTGTAAGAAGATGTCGGGAATGTCCTAAAATAATATACGCAGACATTATATTAAATTCTTTAATATGGATCATATAAGACTGTTTCCTTATGCGTTGGCAATAGAAATTATCATACATGCTATATTGTCTACAATATCACACTTTGCTTATGTATTTGATAAGAGCAAGTATTAAATCTGAAATAAGATTACTATATGATATTTAAGAGTGCTCTTGAGTATTTATGAAATAGTAAAAAATTGTTTATAAAAACAACGAACTTGTAACGACCTGTAAATTTTCCACTTTGAAAATAAAATATTTAATTATTTTAAATATTCAATTTTAGAATTTTCAAACTTAAACAATCAAGTTTTATATGATAAATAAGAATGGTAAACTTATTTTTGATATTGAATAAAGATTTTGGATTTCCATTGTAAAATTAATAAAAGTTGGATTCCAATAAAGAAGATAAATATTTATGAAATTTGTTTAAAGGATAAATAATCATTTTTAAATATATATATAATCGATATCAAACTAATTTGATAATAATAGTAATTTAATTTATAATGGTTTGATAAATATATAAAACTTGTTTTATAAAAATTGACAAATTTCATCGCATATCGATAAATCGATGTCGTGTTTTCAGAAGAAGATTTGGATATTTTTTTATATTATTTTATAAGTTGAATATGATTGTTTTAATTATTTAAAGATAATAAAAAATTAATTTTGAAGTTTGGTTTACATGGATAAATAGTTTAACAAAAACGTCAAAATGTGACCATAAAACGTTTTGTCGAAAATCAACATTTTGTCGATTAAAAGTTGTCGCGACGTTATCGCACATTTGTTAACATATTTTAACATATACATTACACATTTCAATAACTGAGCATGTATACTTTTACTAAATAAGAATAGAAAACTTCTAGAAGTCATTAGTAAAAGTAAGTAAGAATTAACAAAAGTAAGAAAAAGTAAACATCAATTCAATATCACATCAAAACCAACATAATTATTATTTTACTTAGCTTAGTTCTTAAGGGATTTAGACATAAAGTAAGAAGTGAAAGGATGATGTTAAGTTTTGAAAAAGTGGAATTTTCTTTGAGTTGAAGTATGGTTAGTTTAGTAATTTGGTAAGAGGTTATTTTGGTAAATTACCGCTTCTTTCTTTTTCTATAAGTACCCCCTCCTTCTTCACTTTCATTCATAATTATTCTTCTTATTTTCTCTAGCTTCTCCATCTTCTTCAACTTCTTTTTAATGGCTTCCAAGCCATAGGAAAAAATTAGAAAGAGATCATGTCAAAATATGTACAAAATATTCAAAAGAAATCAATATTCATTCTCTTCAAATCAAACTCATTTTTTATCCACATTCTACCTCTTTTTCTCTCGACCATAGCTACTTCAAAACAGAACCAAAATATAATTTTTTTTTCAAATCATGTATTTTTCCAGCTTCTGCAACTTTCATGTTGAACAGTTTGTCTCATACTAAAGTTAAATATGTCAAAAATACACTTATTTCAAGTGCATTTTCTGGCCCAGTTTTTTAAGCCAGAGAATATGCCATTTTGTTTTGATCATAATTGATCCAAATTAAGAAATTATTTTCTACATACCATATAAATTCCAGTGGCTACAAATTTTATGTTGATCATTTTTTCCAGTTTTGAGGTTTGCTATACCTGAAACTCAATTCTTTGAAGTGCATTTTCGGGCTACATTTTTGTTAATCCGACAATACCTCTTCTTCATTCTATTATATCTTCCTCAAAACTAATCAAAATCAAGTGATTCATTTTTTTAAAATTCAAGATAAAATAATTTCCAACAACTTCTCAGTAATAAGTTTTTCAAAATATGAGAGCAAGAGAGTCAAAAACAAGAGAGAAGATGACCTATTTTTCAGGTCTAATTTTGAGAATTCAAGTTCAAAGCTCTACTACTTCTTCTCTATATTTTCGGCCAACCTCCATCTCAAGCCTCGGCCAAGCTATTGGAAGTAAGTGAGTGTTTTTTCTAGTGTTTAATAGAGTAAGAATTAATTAGAAAAGTGTTAGTTGATTAGAATGTTGGTAGGAAGTTAATCGCTTTGGTTTATGGTGAGAAACTCTATTTAGCATCTCTATTTATATATATACATGTTTGATGTTGTGTTATGATTTCTACGAATGCTTATATATGCTTTGATAAAAAAGTATTGATTGTTGATATATTGTTAAATTGTTTTACCAAGTCGCGTTGATACACGTCGATAAGCACAAAGGAAATCACTTTCCTTTTTGAAAATGAAATGGTGAATGCTTAAACCTTTTGGAAATAGTTTTAAAATGAGTTAGAAATGTTTTATAAACATTTAAATATGTTTAAATAAATAAAGAAAATCAAGGTTTCATCTTGTACATTTTAAATATATCCAAAGTAATTTTCTACAAAAATCGCGTTTTTTGCAGTAAAGTGACCAAAGTTTAAAATTGATATTTTAAATATTTTAAAAATATGAAACAAATTGTAAAAAAAAATTAAAATATTTTAAAAGATATTTAAGTTTAAAATATGGATTTTTAAATGATATAAAAGTCGTTTTGAAGAATATAGCTTTAAAAACGCTATTTGCAACATTTTTCGCGACGCTTTTCGCAGCAGTTTGAACTAACTTTTGAAATGCAGTTTTAAACTTAACAATTATTTCCTATATATTTTGTGAATAATTTTAAAAGAATAACTAAGTCATTTAAAGATGATTTGGAAGTTTTAATGTGAGTTTGAATAAATGGGTAAGAGGAATTGTTTATACCACTTAAACAGTAAGTGAAGAAGACTGAATATAATAACAAACTGAGTATGCGGAAACGACTAGTACATTATTCCCGCTTATGATCTGGGAAGATAAAATAAGGTGTTTAACTAAGGTTAGGGATGGAGAAACTAGTGCTCTGAACTTACCTGACATATGTTTTCTTTTCTTAGGCGAGGGGTGTAACATATCGAAAAGAAAGCCCGGATGCTCTAGACGATCATAATTAAGTTTTTTCTATGATAAAAGAAAAGAAATAAATTCTTTAGAATTTATTATAAATGGTCTATATATAAGATTTATAAAATTGATATTTTATACATAAAAGTAATGGAATTATAAAAGTGTTTTATGAATAATATAAATGGGATTGTAATCAATATATGGGTTTGCAATTGAAATTTAGAAAAGAATTTATAATGGATTTTATAAATAATAAGATTTTAAAGGAATGAATTTGTAAATAAGATTTTTATAAGTAACTAAATTATAATTGGATTTTGACTTATAAATGAGATATAAATGGAATTTGTTAGTAAAGAAATTTTGTATATGGAAGTTTATAAAATATAAGTGGAATTTATAAACACTGTTTTGTAAGTGTGAAATCAATTTAGATTGATAAGTTAAATGTGAAAGTTTTATTAAAGGAATTATATTCGCGATTTTGGAAAGTGAATAATCCTTTAAATTAAATGGATGTTTTGGAAAGTGATATTATAAAAAGGGAATATTTTCCCTAAGTTAAAAGTTAAGAAAGAAATCTTTTATTAAGATTTAATAAATGATTTAGGAATATTTTCCCTAAGTTCAAAGTTATAGCTTGAATATAATAAATCTTTTATTAAGATTTAATGAATGATTTGGAAAGGTTTTCCTAAGTAAAAGATAAAATGAATTGGAATTATTATAAGATTTAGGAAAGGTTTAAATAAACTAAATGATTTGATAAATGAGGCTTAATGATTCGATACACTCTTGAAAAGAAAATGGAATAAATTGAAAAGAATATATCTAAGAAAGATATTTTATAAAAGATGAAATAATTGATTGATGATTGATATCCACATATGAACTTAACATCTTTTAAATAAATGATTGGGTTCGAAGGAACTGAGTATCTGATTTGCTTGATTATATTCAGCTTGATAGGGGATTATCGCTTTGTGAACAGTGACGAAGCTTGGAATCTTACCCCTACATGTCCTTAGTGTGAAAGGGTTGGTTGATAGTCGAGAGGCTTGCCGTAAAAGCAGATCCAATGTACCACATGTAATCACCTCCATGTTGAAAAGCAGGAGTGCCCCCATGTTGAAAAGCAGAAGGGTAGCGGGATGGTTGAAAACCCTACCAGGGCGGGTTCGAAAAAACCCGTTCATTACATTTGGTATCAGAGCTGAAGATTAAGCGGGAACCTTAGCTTTGGTGGGGTAAAGACTCATTACACATAGGGTTAGTAACGCCCTAGAATGAGTTATGAGAGTGTTATATATACGAGCGCTATTTGTTAATTTTATAAAAAAAGGTTTTGTTTTGAAAAATTGGTAAATGAAATAATTTTACTTCGGATTATATTTTGATTACAAAGTATATACTTGAAAAGTTGTATAGTTAGAAATCAAGATCAGTGAAATTTAAATATGAACATCTTGTGATTAGAATTTCACGATTTGACTATAAGATGTTTCATAAAGATAATCGATAAGTAAGAAATATGATAAGATAATTAAGATCTTTAATACTTATACCAAAATAATAAATAAGAAATGATAATGTTAAGTCATTATCATAAATTGATCAATTTTTTAATTTAAAAGTTAAAGTACAAATATCTTGTGAATTAAGATTCACGATTTGACTATAAGGTGTTTGATAATAAGATTGGTTTAAGGAATGGACATATAAGATAAAAATGATATAACATAAGATGATTATGTAAAAGGAAAATATAAAAAGAATGAAGGTTTAAAATTCAAGTAATTTAAAAGAATTATGGAAATTTAAATTAAGTTAATTAACATAAGATAAGATGAATTTATAAAATAGGTTTTATAAACAAAAGTAATCTCTAAAGGATTTTGAAATGGGTATTATTTCAAATAAAAAGAGAAATTTTATGATAACTAATTCGAATGGCTCGAAAGTAAACTAAAAATGGGCAGGAAACATGTTTGGATGGTAAACACTTCTTTTAAGATTACTCTTCTTGTTAAGAGGATATATGATACTATTGGTAGTACCCAGTTCCTTGGCATTGTTTTAAAGTTACTCGATCTATGTAATTTTCTTAAGTTAAAGAGATAATGTGAATCATTAATTGATAAATTGATTAGTAATATTTATAAAAGTGTCTAAACCAAAGGTAAATTCGGAATCTTTGATTGAAAAGATAAAGCGGGATTCTCGACGATTTTAGACAGTCGAAATTTTTTGAATCACACCAAACTCAAAACTAAGGAATTTATGGAATATTCTGATAAAAGATAAACAATTGCGAAATGTTTTAAGTAAATGAAATTGGCTAAGTATAGTTTATAAATGTGATTATAAATTAAAAAAAGTTTTAAAAGTGGAGAAATTTATAATAGCATTAAATCAGAAATATGTAATTATGAATTTGAAATGATAGCAACCTACCACAAACTGTAATTCACCTAAATATAAAATCGGTCGGGAATTTGGGATATATATATATATATATATATATATATATATATATTGTTAGGACGTGAAAAGGTATTATACAAAACTAGATTTAAGTCATGAGCTATTTATACACTTGAGTAAAATCATGACTCTTTAAAATGTAATTATAACCTAGAAAAAGTTTTATTAATGAATTCTACCATTAATTAAGGATTTGGACTTAAGTTTTTAAAAGTGATGGATTTACGTAGCTGTGTTCATAAGATATAATAAACTTAAGTAATAGTTTACGAAATGATTCATAAACAACATTGGTATTAAATAAAATATACTAAAAAAATGAACGAGAAAATAAAATAAAGGATGTGAATAAATATAATTTGGTATAACTGAGAAAAAACCAATAAGAATAAATACGTAATTTGTACGTAAATCATTTCGTCACACAAATTTTGATTTAATATCCGAGTACGGAACTTTGAAGTGTTTACACTGATCTGGAAAAGAATTTATCACTCGATTTCTTGATGGCAAGAATTGATGATGTTTTTTGGTTAGTTACTCGAGTTTTCAATCGTAGTTGGGAGATACGCAAGGAAAGAAAGTGTATCTAAAAGCTTGATCAAAGTTCGCACTCGAGATCGAGAGATTGATACTAGTTCGAAAATAAAGTTATTGATTCGAATAGAAGATCAAATCAGATATTATATACGGATGATTTGGGTACATCTTATGGGTTTATGTTTGTGAAATAATGATTTAGGTAATAAAAAATAGTGGGTTTAAGTTCAGGGTAATTTCGTGGACGAAATTCTTTTAAGTAGGGGAGAATGTAACGACCATAAATTTACCACTTTGAAAATGGAATATTTAATTATTTTAAATGTTCAATTATAGAATTTTAAAACTTAAACAATCAAGTTTTATATGATAAATAAGAATGTTAAACATATTTTTAATATTGAATAAAGATTTTGGATTTCCATTGTAAAATTGACAAAAATCTGATTCCAATAAAGAAGATAAATATTCATGAAAAATTTGTTTAAAGGATAAATAATTCATTTTAAATATATATATATATAATCGATATCAGACTCATTTGATAATAATAGTAATTTAATTTATAACGGTTTGATAAATATATAAAAACTTGTTTTATAAATTGACAAATTTCGTCGCATATCGATAAATTAATGTCGTATTTTTATAAGAAGATTTGGATATAGTTTTATATTATTTTATAAGTTAAATATGCTTGTTTTAATTATTTAAAGATAATAAGAAATTTATTTTGAAGTTTGGTTTACATGAATAAATAGTTTAACAAAACGTCAAAATGTGACCGCAAAACATTTTGTCGAAAATCAACGTTTTGTGGATTAAAAGTTGTCGCAACGTTGTCACACATTTGGTAACATGTTTTAACATATACATTACATATTTTAATAACTAAGCATGTTTATTTTTACTAAATAAGATTAGAAACTTCAAGAAGTCATTAGTAAAAGTAAGTAAGAATTAACAAAAGTAAGAAAAAGCAAACCTCAAATCAATATCACATCAAAACCAACATAATTATTATTTTACTTAGCTTAGTTCTTAAGAGATTAAGACATAAAGTAAGAAGTGAAAGGATGATGTTAAGTTTTGAAAAAGTGGAATTTGTTTTAGGTTGAAGTAAGGTTAATTTGGTAAGAGGTTATTTTGGTAAATTAACACTTCTTTCTTTTTCTATAAATACTCACCTCCTTCTACACTTTCATTCACATTTCTTCTTTTTATTTTCTCAAGCTTCTTCATCTTCTTCCTATTCTCTTTAATGGCTTCCAAACCATATAAAAAAATTAGAAAGAGATCATGTCAAAATATGTACAAAATATTCAAAAGAAATCAATGTTCATTCTCTTCAAATCAAACTCATTTTTTCTCCACATTTTACCTCTTTTTCTCTCGACTATAACTACTTCAAACAAGAACCAAAATATGAAATTATTTTTTCAAATCATGTATTTTCCAGTGGCTACAACTTTCATGTTGAACACTTTATCTCACTCTAAAGTTAAATATGTCAAAAATACACTTATTTCAAGTGCATTTTCTAGCCCAGTTTTTAAGCCAGAAAATATGCCATTTTGTTTTGATCATATGTGGTCCAAATTAAGAAATTATTTTTTTAACACCATATGAAATTCCAGTGGATACAAATTTTATGTTGATCACTTTTTCCAGTTTTGAGGTCTTCTGTACTTGAAACTCAATACTTTAAAGTGCATTTTCGGGCTTCATTTTTATCAATCCGACAATACCTCTTCTTCATTTGATCATATTTTTCTCAAAACTAATCAAAATCAAGTGATTCTTTTTTTTAATTCAAGATAAAATAATCAACGGCTTTTCAGTTAATAAGTTTTTTAAATTTTGAGAGTAAGAGGGTTAAAAACAAGAGAGAAGATGACCTATTTTTCGGGTCTAATTTTGAGAATTCAAGTTCAAAGCTCTACCGCTTCTTCTCTATATTTTTGGCCAACCTCCATCTCAAGCCTCGGCCGAGCTATTGGAATTAAAAGAGTGTTTTTTCTAGTGTTTAATGGAGTAGGAATTAATTAGTGAAGTGTTGGTTGATTAGAATGTCGGTAGGAAGTTAATTGTTTTGGTTTATGGTGAGAAACTCTATTTAGCATCTCTATTTATATATATACATGTTTGATGTTGTGTTATGATTGTTATGAATGCTTATATATGCTTTGATTATAAAGTATTGATTGTTTGATTTGATTGTTAAATTGTTTTACCAAGTCACGTTGATACACGTCGATAAGCACAAATGAAATCACTTTCCTTTTTGAAAATGAAATGGTGTATGTGAAATGCTTAAACCTTTTGGAAATAGTTTTAAAATGAGTTAGAAATGTTTTATAAACATTTAAATATGTTTAAAGAAATAATTAAAGAAAATCAAGGTTTCATCTTGTACATTTTAAATATGTCTAAAACAATTTTTCAGAAAAATCGCGCTTTTTGCAATAAAGTGACCAAAGTTTAAAATTGATATTTTAAATGTTTTAGAAATATGAAATAAATTATAAAAATGTTTTAAAATGTTTTAAAATATATTTAAGTTGAAATATGGATATTTAAATGATATAAAAGTTATTTTGAAGAATATAGCTTTTAAAACGCTATATGCAACATTTTTCGCGACGCATTTCGCAGTAGTTTGAAATAACTTTTGAAATGCAGTTTTAAACTTAACAGTTCTTTTCTATATATTTTGTGAATGATTTTAAAAGAATAATTAATTCATTTAAATATGATTTGAAAGTTTTAATGAGAGTTTAAATAAATGGGTAAGCGGAATTGTTTATACCACTTAAACAATAGGTGAAGAAGATTGAATATAATAACAAACTGAGTATGTGGAAACGACTAGTGTATTTTATCCCGCTTGTGAGATCTGAAAAGATAAAAAAAAGGTGTTTAACTAAGGTTAGGGATGGAGCAACTGGTGTCCTGAACTTACATGGCCTATGTTTTCTTTTCTTAGGCGAGGGGTGAAACATATCGAAAGGAAAGGCCGGATGCTCTAAAAGATCATAATTAGGTTTTTCCTAAGATAAAAGAAAAGACATAAATTCTTTGAATTTATTATAAATGGTCAAAATATAAGTTTATAAAATTTATATTTTATAAATAAAAGTAATGGAATTATAAAAGTGTTTTATAAATATTAGAAATCAGATTGTAATCAATATATGGGTTTGCAATTGAAATTTAGAAAAGAATTTATAATGGATTTTATAAATAACAAGATTTGAAAGGAATGAATTTGTAAATAAGAGTTTTATAAGTAATTAAATTATAATTGGATTTTGACTTATAAATGAGATATAAATGAAATTTGTTAGTAAAGAAATTTTGTATATGGAAGTTTATAAAATATAAATGGAATTTATAAACACTATTTTGTAAGTCTGAAATCAATTTAAGTTGATAAGTTAAATGTGAAAGTTTTATCAAAGGAATTATATTCGGGATTTTGGACAGTGAATAATCATTTAAATTAAATGGATGTTTTGGAAAGTGATATTATAAAAAGGGAATATTTTCCCTAAGTTAAAAGTTAAGAAAGAAATCTTTTATTAAGATTTAATATTAAATAATTTGGGAATATTTTCCCTAGTTCAAAGTTATAGCTTGAATATAAAGAATCTTTAATTAAGATTTAATGAATGATTTGGAAAGGTTTTCCTAAGTAAAAGAGAATGAACTGGAATTATTCCAGGATTTAAGAAAGGTTTAAATAAACCAAATGATTTGATAAATGAGGCTTAATGATTCGATATACTCTTGAAAAGAAAATGGAATAAATTGAAAAGAATATATCTAAGAAAGATATTTTATAAAAGATGAAGTAGTTGATTGATGACCGATATCCACATATGAACTTAACATCTTTTAAATCGATAACTGGCTTCGAAGGAACCAGGGCAGGGTTTGGGTAATTTCTATCCGAAAACCACTTCGAACCAATGAATACATTCGAATGTGAAGATCTGTTGAAGATGATGATTATTGAAGACTGTGGATCTTCATGGCATGAAGACTGCTTGTTGAACATGCTCTGGGTAACTTCTATTATAGAGTTATTAATAGTAGTGATCTCCTCATGACGGAGATTTTTCGGATTGCAAGGACTACTCGTCAGTAGTGGTAGTAGGAGAGTGCCTTCGGTTTGTCCTGTTCCTGAACAACTTGTATTGGCGTTTGTCTGACATTGCATTTCAAATGATTATGTACATTGGTTTTTACAAACATACATCAGTGGTGGCGGAGAAGGCAACTTCTCTTAGCTTAACACCCTCCTTGAGACGTACGAGCTCAAGGGTTGTATTTTTGTGGAAGGCAATTAGTAACTAATGGAAATGGCAATGTTGCATTCAAAGATTTGATATGTGCTATGTGAAAAGTGAATCGTTACCTCAAGCCTCATCAAACCGGTAATGACCGAAACATGATTAGATGAAGCAAAGCTAAGTGGGTCATTCCCATGTAGGGTATGGTCATCCCCTTCTAGATATTTTTTTTCTTGCTATGACGTTTGGGATGTAAATTAATGTGGTTTGTATGCTATGAGGGCCCTTGAATAAAGGTCGGTAACGACCGAGGGATGACATATTCGGCACTGTCTAGTTATAGAGGTAGGTCGGTCTTGTGTTGGAAGAGGTTCCTTTGTGTTGTTTCTCGGGGAATCCATCTAGCGGTGTACCCAGTTCGGAAGGTAGATCCTTCACCTGGTCATTTGTATGGAAATGCATTCTCCGATAAGAACCTACGGACTTGATTGTAAACCTATTATGCTAGAATTTAATCAATGTAACAATTTAGGCTAAGATTAGTAAGTTTATTTGCAAATGTTTTCAAAGAGATGTCATTAAAAATAATATCAAATGTTTTGATATATAAAAGTGTTTTAGTTTTCATAAGGTAAAAACCCGTCCGTGTTTATGTATGGGCGTAGTCTTATGAGATACTCTTTATTTTCAAAGGATTTTATTCCAAGGCCGATATATGACACTTTCATTTATACTAGAGTTTCTCACGCTGGTTTATCAAGCCTGATCTAGGTATTTTCAATACTCGGGTTAGATCCGAGTAGTTTCTGATTTAGTCGAAGATGGTTGGAGTTTCCAGAAGAGAGCTAGATATATTCATCTATGTATGACATATTTTATTATCCACTGTGCTTTGTTAAGTTTTAGTTTGATGTTTGTCAGCAATTGTAAGGATAGATGTTTATAACTGTCCAAGCTGAATTTAGGTTCGAATCTAATATATGTATTTAAAAGTTTTCCGCTGTAAAGATATTGTTCAATATTATATGTTATTCCATTCGTATGAGATTCTCTTCTGTCTTATTTTCTTTATTACCTTTCATGTTCCATCTTTTCATGAAATTTGAGTTGGACATATATGGTTTATTATTGATTCAAAGGGTACGGAAAAAACTGGTTCGTGACAGAATTCCTTATAAAGGAGTGAGCAGACTCAAATTTCATAAGTGATATCATGTATAGTATGTCAATCCAAAATCCACGTTCAATCTTAAGATAATACCTTTAAGTTGGAAGTGTTCTAAGCAGTTAGTAATGGCTGGCTTAACTAGAGGCCAAGTACATTGCCTTGAATAGCGCTACAATAAAACATGTATACATAAATAAACGCACAAATTTATAATCGAACTAGGGATGGTTCCAAATGTTGAGAATCCCAGAGCCTTGTTATATGATAATGATGCCATGATATAGATCATGATGGAACTTATAGCTCACTACAAGTCAAGAAACATACTTCAAAAATTTCCACATACAAAAGGCAGTTTATCAACATCGAAGAGAGTTAATTTATAGAGTAGATAATTAAAACAAAATAGCATAACCTTTCAGTAATGGAGTGGCTCGATTAGTTTTTTAGAAAATCGATCAGAGGAGTTGGAATAATATTCCAAAATTGATCCCAAGTGCAAGTGGAAGATTGATAAAGTTAGGAGTATTGCCCAGATGCAATTATATATTCTGTTACATATATCTTACTCAATAGTTAATCTTGTTGAAGGTGTTTGATCTCTATAATATACTTCGTTACATTATGATACAATTAATTAAGTAATTAATTTAAAGTATATTAAATAGACAATACTTAAATGGTATGTTATGTGATAGTAATTATAAGGTGTTGTAATCATGATAAATTTATCACATTAAATAACATATTATTTTAAATATCCCTAGTCAAGGTGTTTCAGGAAAGGATATCGATTCGTCCATTGAGACTAGAATGCACAACGCTCAACAAATATTGGGCAGTATATTACTCATGAGTAGTGTATCACTCATGGCAGGTGGGGGTACAAAGGGGTTACATACTGATAGTTATTGAAAAACTATGGAATGACTCACTCGAGAGTTTTCTATATATGATTAAGGTCAAACGGAGAATCTCGAAGTGATGATATTGCACAGTTCTCTTGACTTGAGAATACTATTGAACTTCAATGTGGACACTTCACTTCGATTATAGTTAATTCATTATATAACGTCCATCGAATGACTATGGTGGGGTCTGAATTGAAATATTAGAAGTGAAACACTATTTAATAGTGAATTTATCTCCTTGGTTGTACGAGGTTAGTATCACAGTCAATTGTAGTCAACTCAAAGTCAAAGTCTCTGGCCAGAGCAGTATGGTTAATAATAATTGTTATTATTAAACTAAGGATTTTGTATTTGGACTAACTAAGTTGAATATGGACGACGTTGGAATTTTGGCCAAAACTAAGTTCCATGGTCCTAATGTGATATAGTGTTAATGAAGAGAATTGATGTAAATAATCATTACTGCCGTTACCCGTTATGATAGTAAAATTGGATTTTACCAAAAATATATGTAAATGATAAATTTAATGAAAGTGTCATACTACTAGCTAAGGTGACGTGTGAACATTAATATTTGAATTGTTCAAAATTAATCACTGGTTGAATTTACACCTCTGAGTCGCACACCCATAAGAATGAATCTCCCAAAAACCGCAGGATTTAATTAATTTATAATTGCTTTAAATTAATTAATATTTATGGAATACCAATTACTATATTTTTTTGGTTTTTTTAATTCCATTAGTATTTAATAAAGTGCGTGTATAAAAGTTATATATGTATGTATCGATATACGATGTCGATAAAAATCAATTAACTACTTGGTAGGTTTTGAAATTTTGAAGGCCTACCCAATCACATTCTTGGTAGGCTATACAAGATGAGGCGAGGATATTTGATTAAGATTTAACGAGAAATTAAATAAGGAATTGGAATAAAATTGGAATAAGTTTCAAAGATTGCTTTGAAAAGAAAATATTTCTTTCATTCGCTCATTCTTCCAAATAATTTAATTTCTCCTGCTCTCCTTCTCTTTTCCATAATGCAAAAAATTTCCATTGTTTCATGGATAAAATATCGCAAAAACAA
The DNA here is from genome assembly GCA_030765085.1 of Allium cepa. NCBI lineage: Eukaryota > Viridiplantae > Streptophyta > Magnoliopsida > Asparagales > Amaryllidaceae > Allium > Allium cepa. Next base: position 259,241,864 of record CM060939.1, read on the forward strand.
ATTTAAATAAAATTATTCAAAGTGGGGTTTGCATCTAGATCCTTACAAAATCCAAAGCTTGATTATATCAAATCTAAGAGTATTATTCTTCATTTAAGATGCAATTTTTGGCTTCGTCTTAAGGTAATGTTCTAATTTTATTTTATTATATACTTCATTATGCTAATACAGTTTAGATCCAATTATTCTACTTTTCTTTTAATTACGTGATCATCATGTATGTATTGTTTTGATCCTAAACTTTTTACAATGAATTTATTTAGCCCTGTGTTGTTCGATCTAATTTTTTTTTTTTTGATTTGGATATTAACTATCATAAAATAAAAAAACCAATTTTGATTTGGAAACTAATTTGAATTGATTGATATAATTTTATAACATTTCTTATATACAAATATAAGTAAACTACATGTGTTAAACAGTAAAATTGTTATGAAAAATGGTTTCATATTTTATATGTTTGTTGATTTTGTTTGTAAATTCATTTGGTCATTGTACATAATTTTAAATGTGTTTCAGTTCAAAGTTTTATAAATGGACTTTGGTGCAAAATTATAAACCTACTTGAACCGTCATAATTAAGGCTAATTTTCTATTTGTTAACATTAAGTTTAGAAACATACATAAAATCACAAAGTTTAAAAATTATGTAGTTTTTAGATTTAAAACATTGTCTGCGGTTATTTTTACATGTATGCATATATGTTTGTTATTTTAATTTAAAGTTTATAGAACGTACTATTGTGTAAAACCATGGACTTAATTTTAAAACTTTCCTATGTTCAAACAAGATCCAAAATTGTTGATCCTATAATTTAAAACATTTAAAATATTCAAAAGAATAATTTGACGTATACATACAAACATACATATACATATACATATACATACACATACACATATACATATACATATACATATACATATACATATATTTGTGTGTCTGCATAGATATGTGTGTATTTATTTTCTATGTATATTTACAATTGTTTTTTTGAAAAGTTTGGACTATAAATGCATATATAAAGAGAGAAATATGTCGGTTGCGGTGTAAATCGCAGCATCTATATACGCCACATAAACTACGTACACTTCATATTTATTGCACGTGCTGTAACACCCTAATTTTAAATAGCATTATTCAGGATTTAATTAGATAAATTAAATAGAATAATGTAGGGACTAGAGTGATATGTGAATTGAGATTTGAAAACTAATTAAGGTCGTGCCTTAACTATATAATTAATGAGAAAGAGTTATGACTTAAAAACATAGGATAATAAGGCAACGGTAAAATGGGTATAGCCGAACCCCATAACCCCCTAAACCCCTTACCAATTCTTATTCTCATTTGAATTCTTTACAAAAAAAACATAAACGAAAGAAAAACAAGGCAGGCCATAACCCTAGGAGAAGAGGAGATCAAAAATCAAATAGAGGCTAAGATTCAAGCTAGGAAGATTAAAGTGTAGAACAAATCTCAAGTTCCTTATCCAAACAGGGTGGATAATGATTTAAATCATCTCATACAAGTCATCTTGATTGTTTTAATATGGGTTTGAGTTTTAAAACCGTCTGATTGGATGAACAATGATATGTTTTGATTTAAATGCCCTATTATAATTTAAATAAATGTGGAATAATATAGTTCGGTTTTAAGGCTAAAATCATGCAAAGTGATTTCCTAATGCTATGATTTTTGAATATGTTATGTAAAACATTATTTTGAAGATGGGTTTAAATATTCCATGCTATGGATAATTTATTATGACTTTTCGAGTGAAAGAAATGGATATTTCGGCTTTTAATTAATTTAAGGAATTAATTAATTAATTTTGGGCTAAATTTTTTTTATATGATAAAGATATTATCGTTTTGGAATTTATGTGAATTTTTGAGATTTTTCTCAAGAGATTTGGGTGAGTTTTGATTTAATTAAAAAGATTAGTATTTATTGATTAATTAAATACAAGGGGTTAGTTAACAATTTTTAGTCAAATATTGAAGCATTGAGGATTACATGCGACAACCAATTCTGAAAAGAATTTTATAAAGGTTTTGTTATCCAATAGGAAATTTACAACATAACGGGTTAGGTAGAAAAAGAAATTGCTTTACTTAGTCAAAAATTAGCTTTTAGGATAATTACAGCAATACCACTTGCTTTTGAAAGCATTGATGCCTTTCGAAAGCATTGATACCTTCGAAAGCATACAATGTCGCTTTTCATTGAACACTAAGGGGATAGTGGTGTTGCTGCAGTTAACATATAGCCTTGTCTAGGATGAAGGCGGAAGAGACCTTCCACACTAATAAATAGTGTCGAAGGGGTCCCTCTGCATACATACACTTTAACAAGTATGCACCGCTGCATTTATTGATCCAACTATCACAGAAAGGATCTTCTGCCTAGTGTCGAAGGGTCCTTCTGCTCTTATATGCTCCGCAAGTACGTTAGTCTATGAAGATTGAAGGGGTGTGCCACACCAATCAACTGTGCCAACAGCATACCTTCTACACCTTCATCTTGAGTAAATCCAACCATTATGGAAGGTTTCTTCCGCACTAGTTGATAGTGTTGAAAGGGTCCTTTTGCATGCATGTTTAACTACTGAGGTGGAAGGGTTGTGGCGCACCCAATCAATGGTGTCGAATGGGTCCTTTCGCATGGTTTCAAAGTAGCAGTGGAATGGGCCTTCCACATTGCTTAAGCAATGATTTCGAAAGGTCCTGCCAGTAAAGAAGAGTGGCGAAAGGGGCATAGCCGCTTGTTTCAAACCCATTAGTTAAATGGAAGGGACGAAGGGCTTGTTTTCTCTATGATGTCGAAATGGGAGAGTGATGGAGGGTAACTCACGATGTCATAATGATACGAATGATATAGTCGAAAGCCTTAGTTTTCAAATTAAAGAACCAATCTCGTTTTTAAAGTAAACACATGGCAATGTAAAAGAGTTTTGAAATGACATTTATCTTTGAAATTTTAGAGGAAGCTTTCCTTGTTAAACATAGTAAGTTAAGGGCATTAACCATATTTCACTAGAAAATGATTGCAAGGAATTAAAGTATGGATGTTTATATTGTTGTGTTAATTGATCGGTTATCATGTATGCTTGTGTATTGTGCAGTTAATGCCCCGCTATCACCCCGCTATAACCCTGCAATATCTCATAGTGGATTTCTACTGCTACGATTTTTCCATATAGCCCCAAATATAGCCTTTCCGCTTTAAGCCCCGTTATTTCCGCTATATCCCGTTATTCTCGCTATATTCCGCTATTTCCGCTATATCTTCTTTAAAATAAATGAATTGAAAAATGATATTTATACATTATAAAATTATGAAATTAATTTATTTAAATGAATTTTTAATATATTTTTAGAAATGAAAATTCTGTGATATTCTACTGAATTGAATTATGTTATATAACATTTTTATGTTTATTTATAGTATATACGCACATGTTTTTATTTAAAATTATTTATCTACTAATTATAATTCAATTGAATGTTAATTTTTCATTTAATTACTATTTATATATTTGTAAAAATATTAAGTACTAGTTTTATATGCTATTTTAAAGTCATCCGCTATATCTTGCTATATTCTCGCTGTATCCCCGCTATGACTTTTCGTACCTCTACCGCATTGAATCCGTCGAGCGTTTTGACTGCACAGCTTGTGTAATCATTTTCACTTCATTTATAACTCATAAATGCATTTTGGGGTGTTAAGGGCAGAATAACAGGCTAGATTGACCCAGTAGTGAATATACATTCAATTAACTCCTAAGAGAGTAGAATTGCATCCAGGAGGTCAAACAGACCAGAATATAGGATATCCAAACTGATCAAGAGACTATTGGTTTAGACAGGTTCCTAGTTAGCTCATGGAAACTATGTCTTGGGAAACGTTATTGGCAGGGATCAATAGGTTCTTAATGACCCCATTAAAAATATGCCAGGAATAGGTTGTTGATAGAGATCAATATGTTCAAAGTCGGCCCATAAAAACTATAACACGAGAGATATTATTGGAGAATCCAATAGTTTCATAGTGACTCCATGAAAACTACGAGGGAAGATGTTATTGGTAGACGCTAATAGTTTTTTAGTGATCCCATGGAAACTATGAAACCGGATAGATAGTCCGTAATCTTGGAATAGATTATTAGTCAGCCCATGAAAACTAATAGGTTAATAGTGACCCTAGAAATCATTACTTGAGATAGATAGTGTAATGACCCGATTTTTCAACGCTCGAAAATGGACATCAATACGTACACTGTATTAACTGCCGAACAATCGAATGCCGAAAAACCGGACCGTTGGGGTTAAAGAAGAAAGAGGTAGAAGAACAAATAGAAAACAACCTCAGAATCTAACAAAAGCAGCGGAATAATATATAATAGATAACAAAAAAATTTATACAAAAGAATTTGTAACTGAATAATACATTATATCATCAGTGTACATACAAAACAACAGCCAAATACTGGACAATTGCAACAACTTGTCCTCACAAAGCTGATTACACAGCTTACAACACAGCGGAATATATATCAAGTACGCATGCTACGTCTCTCCATCCAGTTCGTCTCCTGAGCTCCACAGCATCCTTTCCTGTATCTATAATACTAAGTCTGACCCGAGCATTATAGCGAAATACGGAAATAACACCCGATTCAGTCTGGAAAACCAAAGTGAGAAAACACGCTCAATTGGATTAATAAAGTTTTCAAAATCCTTTGAAATCAAAGGTATCTCGTAAGACCACACCACAAATAAACATGTCGGGCTTTTACCTTACGATAACCAAAACATTTCTTATCAAATCCTCTGATATTATAGTAGTGTCTATATACAAATACTTATTCAAATAGCTGAAATTGTTAATATTATTAAATTCCAGCAATACTAGGTTCGACAATCAAAACTGTAAAGGCACGTGAGGAGAATGGATTTCCATCAATGGCATGGCTACTGGGGCACTGTCCGTCATAGTATGTGGTCTAGATCACCGTACCGAGGATCCCCCATGAACCCTTGCAACACAAGACCGGAGCTACTCCTTACTGGATAGTCCGAATGAGATCACCCTGCGGTTGAGATCAGCAACCGCCCACGCGGTTGAGATCAAGGGACATCTAGATAGGGATGACCTTACCCTAATTGGTTGCTAGCCACTTAGCCTTGCATGCACCTCCCCTATTTTAGCCATTCCCAGTTGATGAGGCTCGAGGCTATGCGTTACCTTTTTAGCAGACATTCACTTAGAATGCTCACCGTCCTCCTAATGATGGTCTGATAGCATTCATCCATACAAGTCCGTTCCGAGTCCGAACGGAACCGAAGGCACTACTCCTACTACATCCATTTTGGAATCACCTTCAGGATAAGTAGCGATTGGCCCTTGCACTTCACTGCTCCATCTTCGATTCCAAGCTCTTGTCTTCCTCACGAAGAACGTTCAAACCGAATCGAAGTGGTTTTCGAAAAATTAATCCATATCCCATCTCATCGAAAAGATTAGTGCATTGGCTAATATTTATAGTCGGTTATTTAACTATCATTTAAACATCCACAAACAACCATCAGGCCTTAATAAATTTCAAAATATCTTCACAAGATATTTTCTACACTTTAATTCCTTTGAAAATATTTTTCAAATCGCTTTTCTCTCGCGGAAATAAATTTCCACCTGGATGTTTTATTCCCACTGAAAATCATCAAGTCTAAATACTTAGATTTTAAAATAATTTAAATCACTTTATCCAAAATATAGACTTAAAAATACTTAAAATAAAACTACTTAAACAATTTATTTAGAATACTAGTTATGAAATTTTTAAAATAATTTCTCATGTAAAACTTAAGCCAAAACAAATTTTAAAATAAAAGTTATTCTATAAGGTATAAATGTTAAATAATTATCTTTTAAATCTTAATACAAGTTAAACCTTTTAAAATAATTACTATTATAATTAATTTAAATAAATATTTACTTTTAAAATTCTAAAACAATAATAAATTTCTCAAAAATATTCTTTGTAAAACCAAATTTTAAAACCTCTAACTTGGGAATCTTTCTTTGAATATACTCGGCTTTTTTGGGAAATACACTTTCCTTTCCACACCTTAAAAATAAACCACTATTTATTTTTAAACAAATCACCCTTCTCTTATAAATTCCCATCCTGAATTTATACTTCCAAATTATCCTCTGTTAAATATTTCACTTTATTTATATCCCTGTTTATAAATTTCACAATCTCATTCTCCTCTATCCACACTTTCATAGTTCCAACACTTAGTCGGTTTTCAAATCGATTTCCAAAACCAACTCCATTTTTAAAATAAATTCCTTTACTTTCCCAATTTTCTTTTAAAATCCATCAATTCCATATTTACTTCTATATTTATGATTCAAAATTTTATTTTAAACTGAAATATTCACTTCATACTTCACTCAAAATCCTACCCTTTTATTTCTTCCCAAACATTTTAAATCTTAAATTTTGAAAATAAAATTCTTTAAATTTTTAAATAATATCACTTAGGTCTCCAAAAATCTTTTATTTTCATTTATATAAAATCTCTATCTTTATTTCCGTACTCAGAATTTATTTAATAGAATTTAAAAATCAAACTGCTATATTTTTTCCAAATTCAATCTTTAATTTACCCAAATTCACTATAATCATTTTACTTAAAAATTTCCCTTTTTATTTCCTTTAAAAAAATCCAACTTATATATTTTTCATTCTCTCAAATACCAATATATATTCAACCAAGCCTTAGCACTCAATAAATTCAATTCCCAATATAATCGATATAATCATCATAGATTATCACATAAATCACATCGCTAAATATATAATAAATTCAACGTTTTGAGGAATTCAGTTGGATCCCTCCAACCTGTTTTCCTGCATCTACAGATGTTAGCACAATAATTTAAAATTCCAATACCGCTTCAAGGCTAGATATCGCGGTATATAGGGTCATCCGTTATTATGCAGGACGCATAGGGTCTCATCCACTACATAATGCGGGAATCAATCACTCCAATATATATACTATTATATATAATATCACATCCAGTCAATTCCATCATTCAACAAATAATTCAAATTTAACTATTTAAATTTAAATGGTTATCCAAATGATTGAGATTAACTCACCTTTATTTTTGTTTGCAGTCCACTCCAAACCCGCTTGTTTCTCCACGATTTTGGACCTTGTACAAACATTTATGGTATTATTAATATTTTAATGGATCGAACAATAATTACCATTTAATTAACTAACAATTTAATTTAACTAAAGATTTTCTTTCTTTTTTTGATTATATAAACTCAAACATTTAAAAACTCCATCTTTCCCTTTTCCAAAGTCATATCTTTATATATTTGAATCAAATATGTATGTGTATTTATATATACAGATTTATACTTCACTGTAAATTTTATAACAAGCGAAATAATAATCAACAATTTGAATTAAAGATTTTAACTTGAATAACATCAAACTAAAAATGTTTAAAATCATTTGACCTCGGTAGTTTTTTTAACCTGGTTATCAAAATAAGGAAAATGCCTAGTGAATCGCATTACCTTCCTAAAACCCAAGCCAGCAGTCCACAAATCTATCACCTCGGCATGACCAGAATCCACCATCGTTTCCCTAGTAATCAGCCGCACTTCCCTAACTTGCCCTCAAGAACCACCCAACCCATTGAGCGCCTCTGCCTCGCGTTCATGCCCTACCTCCACACGCGCAACCCAATACGTTGCCCCAATTGATCCCAAAAACCAGCAGCCCTAGCCGAGTCAAGATCGCGACTTACGATGAACTTCAACCCACCCTACAGGTGCCTAGCTCTCGAGCTAGCCTACGCCTGCACGAGCTACGAGATTCGATCGCAAACCCTTTCGTTCAATTCAACCAAGGAGGATTGTTTGCCATTCTTTCAAAGGGACGAACTCGATTTCTTTTGGATGGTAGCGAGTTTGATTTTAATATTGTATTTGATTTGAACTTAAATTTTAAACAGCGGCCATTATCTTTTTTAAATCTGCCATTGTTTTTTTTCATTCGATCTGAATAAAAAAATTCTTCTGTTTGTTGCAAAGGAGATCTGCTAGTTGATTTTTTTAATTAGAGGAGACGCGTGTTTAAAATGAAGGACAAGTGTTTAAATTTTCCTTGCGTGTCAAAAAAAGGCCAAGTGTTATAAGAGAAGAAACGTGTCTAATTTGTCTTGTGAAAACATTATTATATTTAAATTTAAATTTAAATCGTTTGGAAAACGAAGCCTATAATCTCGATCTCCTATCGAGGCGTGCTGCTATGCGTTTATAATGTTAAACCCTTATTCTGAACACAATGGAAAAGGTTTCGAGACCAAATTCGATCATATGGAGAAAATAGCTTTTTGGATCCAGTATTTATATTGAATTTTCGATATAGATTTCAACGCGTTTATATACCGTACGGCCACATGACAACTCCAAATATTTTAATATTCCAATTTCAACTATCCAAAAATTCCGGGCCGTCGCATTTGGTATCATTTAAATTTGAATGGTTATCCAAATGAGTGAGATTAACTCACCTTTATTTTTGCTTGCAATCCACTCCAAACCCACTTGTTTCTCCATGATTTTGGATCTTGTACAAACATTTACGGTTTTATTAATATTTTAATGGATTGAACAATTAATTAACTAACAATTTAATTTAAATAAAGATTTTCTTTCTTTTTTTATTATACAAACCCAAACATTTAAAAACTCATATCTTTTCTTTTTCCAGAGTCATATCTTTATATATTTGAATCAAATATATGTGTGTATTTATATATAGATTTATACTTCGCTATAAATTTTCTAACAAGAGAAATAATAATCAACAATTTGAATTAAAGATTTTAACTTGAATAACATCAAACTAAAACTGTTTAAAATCATTTGACCTCGGTATTTTTTTTAACCTGGTTATAAAAATAAAGAAAATGCCTAGTGAATCTCATTACCTTCCTAAAACCCAAGCTCGCAGTCCACGAATCCGCCACCTCGGCATGACCAGAATCCACCACCGCTTCCCCAGCAATCAGTCGCATTTCCATGACTTGCCCTCAAGAACCACCCAACCCATCGAGCGCCTCTGCCTTACGTCCATGCCCTACCTCCACGCCCGCAACCCAATACATCACCCCCATTGGTCCCAAAAACTAGCAGCCCTAGCCGAGTGAGATCGCGACTCATGATGAACTTCAACCCACCCTACAGGCGCCTTGCTCTCGAGCTAGCCATCGCGTGCATGAGCTACGAGTTTCGATCGCAAACCCCTTCATTTAATTCAACCGAGGAGGATTGTCTGCCATTCTTTCAAAGGGACGAACTCGATTTCTTTTAGATGGGAGCGAGTTCGATTTTAATACTATTTGATTTGAACTTAAATTTTAAACAGCGACCATTATCCTTTTTAAAGCTGCCATTGTTTTTTTTTCATTCGATCTGAATAAAAAATTTCTTCTATTTGTTGTAAAGGAGATCGACCGGTTGATTTTTTAATTAGAGGAGACGCATGTTTAAAATGAAGGACAAGTGTTTAAATTTTCCTTGCATGTCAAAAAAAGGCCAAGTGTTAGAAGAGAAGAAACGTGTCTAATTTGTCTTGTGAAAACATTTTTATATTTAAATTTAAATTTAAATCGTTTAGAAAACGAAGCCTAAAATCTCGATCTCCTATAGTGGCGTGCCACTAGTCGTTTAAATGTTAAAACCCTATTCTGAATGCAATGGAAAAGGTTTCGAGTCCAAATTCGATCGTACGGAGAAGATAGCTTTTTGGATCCAGTATTTATATTGAATTTTCGATATAGATTTCAATGCGTTTATATATCGTACGGCCACACGACAACTCCAAACACTACAAAATTTGAAATTCAATAATAATACAATATTACGGATCTAATGGAACTGGTTTCGTAAAATTTCGAGACTGTGTTTCGGAAGGCTATTTTTAAATATCGATTTAAACGATATATTTTCAAAACTGAACAAAACACTGTTAAATTCAATTTTAGAAATTCTACTACCTCTATATTAGCAATATAAATTTTATAAAACTTTAAAATATTTTTAACAAGCATGAAACTCCAGATTCCCTATTTTACCAAATTTCCAATTATTAAATTCAATATTTAAATTATCCAATAACCCGTGATATTTGAAATTCAAGTTAAACTAACTTCAAATATTTAAAATTAATTAAATATTTCAATTGAAAATATTCAAAAATTTTGGGTTGTCACATTAGGTATCATTTAAATTTGAGTGGTTATCCAAATGAGTGAGATTAACCCACCTTTATTTTTGTTTGCAATCCACTCCAAACCCGCTTGTTTCTCCACGATTTTGGACCTTGTACAAACATTTACGGTTTTATTAACATTTTAATGGATCAAACAATTAATTGCCATTTAATTAACTAAAAATTTAATTTAACTAAATATTCTCTTTCTTTTTTTTATTATATAAACTCAAACATTTAGAAACGCCTATCTTTCCCTTTTTCCAAAGTCATATCTTTATATATTTGAATCAAATATGTATGTGTATTTGTATATATAGATTTATACTTCGCTGTAAATTTTCTAACAAGCGAAATAATAATCAACAATTTGAATTAAAGATTTTAACTTGAATAACATTAAACTAAAAATGTTTAAAATCATTTGACCTTAGTATTTTTTTAACCTGGTTATCAAAATAAAGAAAATGCCTAGTGAATCTCATTACCATCCTAAAACCCAAGCTTGCAGTCCATGAATCCGCCACCTCCGCATGACTAGAATCCACCGCCGCTTCCCCAACAACTAGTCGCACTTCCCCGACTTGCCCTCAAGAACCACCCAACCCATCGAGCGCCTTTGCCTCGCGTCCATGCTCTACCTCCACGCGTGCAACCCAATACGTCACCCCAATGGATCCCAAAAACTAGCAGCCCTAGCCTAGTCGAGATCGCGACTCACGATGAACTTCAACCCACCCTATAGGTGCCTTGCTCTCGAGCTAGCCATCGCATGCGTGAGCTACGAGATTCGATAGCAAACCCCTTCGTTCAATTCATCCGAGGTGGATTGTCTGCCATTCTTTCAGTGGGACAAACTCGATTTCCTTTGGATGGGAGCGAGTTCGATTTTAATACTGTATTTGATTTGAACTTAAATTTCAAACAACGGCCATTATCCTTTTTAAAGATATCATTATTATTTTTATTTGATCCGAATAAAAATTTCTTCTGTTTGTTGTAAAAGAGATCGGCCATTTGATTTTTTAATTAGAGGAGACACGTGTTTAAAATGAAGGACAAGTGTTTAAATTTTCCTTGCATGTAAGAAAAAAGCCAAGAGTTAGAAGAGAAGAAACGTGTCTAATTTGTCTTATGAAAACATTATTATATTTAAATTTAAATTTAAATCATTTAGAAAACGAAGCCTAAAATATCGATCTCCTATCGAGGCGTGCCGCTAGACATTTATAATGTTAAACCCCTATTCTGAACGCAATGGAAAAGGTTTCAAGTCCAAATTCGATTGTATGGAGAAGATAGCTTTTTGGACCTAGTATTTATATTGAACTTTCGATATAGATTTCAGCACGTTTATATATCGTACGACCACACGACAACTCCAAACACTACAAAATTTGAAATTCGATAATAATACAATACTACGGATCCAATGGAACTGTCGTCGAATTCCGAGACTGTGTCCCAGAAGGCTATTTTTAAATATCGATTTAAACGGTATATTTTTAAAACTGAACAAAACACTGTTAAATTCAATTTTATAAATTCTACTATCGCCTGCATTATCAATATAAATTTTATAAAACTTTAAAATATTTTTAACAAGCTTGAAATTTCAGATTCCCTATTTTACCCAATTTCCAATTATTAAATTCAATATTTAAATTATCCAATAACCCGTGATATTTGAAATTCAAGTTAAACTAACTTCAAATATTTAAAATCAATTAAATATTCTAATTTCAAATATCCAAAAATTCCGGGTCGTCACAGATAGTAAAGTGAATGGGGATGGAAAATCCAGAGCATTTTGCATGTTTGCATGTCATTATGCTGCATTTTATTATGTTATGTCTTAATAATTGTGGATGCAGGTGCACAGTATATAGTTATTATAAATTGAGTTAAGATACTAGTAAAGGGGAAACCCATTCCGCTAAGCGGACGGTCTCACAAGATATCTATATAGCTCGAGATGGTAGGTTATTATTCACACCAGACTTTTTGTCTGACTCGAATGTTATGTTTTCCCCTTAAACTCTCGAGTGCTCAATTATTTGAGTAGTTTGAGAGTTAAAGTTTTCAGGTTCTCCTTTAGACAAATAAGCTTCCGGAGACGTGCAGGAGACAAGCTAGCTATTACAAGTTCTTTCCGTTTGATTCCACTGTGTAATTGGATGTAATGGCAAAGCTATTTAATGCCTATATTTAGACTCTGATCAACCAAGGGGGCATCTTCATATGTCGCTCTTGGCGTAATTTATAATAATTATATTTCATTGAACGTGGTTTGCGAATTTGGATTATGTAGTTAATCAGAAATGCGATATGAAATGGAATGAGAAATTGTTTTAAAATTGATCTTAAAATTTTTCGTATCCATATATTTCTGGCATATCAATGTATCTACCATTGCCGCATTTGATCACCTAAAAATAATAACTATAGATAAATGCAGCATCTGTAGCGGTTAGTTTTGGACCTCCAAGTAGAGGATGCTACACGTGCACTATACACATATAAGTGTATATGATACACTTATGAAATAAAACTCATTTAATTTAAATTAAATAGAACTTCCTTTGAACAAATTAAGTAAAATACAGTGAAATTTTCATAAAAGTATTAAAAGTTATTTCTGTTTAATTACACATTCATTAAATTTATAACTTATTGAATAATTTACATAATCAACAGCTTAACTTTTCATTTGCCCAAAATAATAATACAAAGCAATTACTTATTACACAAATATGCATACAAGAGTAGATTTAATACCAAAATTTTGATAATCCTTTTTGAATAGTTTAAACAAAATGATATTTTATTCAAAACAATATTAGATTGGATCTAATAACCCTTTAGACTTCATATATCCAAAATAGGAATTATTTATGAAATCTACATATTTCACCTACTTTCGACTAGCTCGATTTCGTTCCAATGCTCAAAAGTTGGTTATGTGGTAAGAGCGTAATCTTTGAGTTCAAAGAAAAACTTGAGACTCGAGAGCCGAAGGTCGGCTTATAAGACGAAAATAAATTATTAAAGTAAAGAAGTAAAGAAAAACAAGTTTATAGTGGGCAAAACTCTACATCCACTATCGACCAATACTTTATTAATTTAAGCCATGAAGGCAGGAATTGTCTTGACAACCATCTTTATATCTTGTTACAATGCTCGAATTCTTAGGTTTAAGGGAAATGAAAATCAAAATGAGGTCTTAACTTGATAAAGTCTAATTGCTTCGAAGCACTGATCTCTTCTTGATGTCATAGGCCCTCTATTGTAGTGGTTTTGGAGCTCGTTTATTGGAGAGATTCTTCTCGTGAAATGATGACTTGGAAAAATGGAGAGGTATGATAGAGATACTTTTCGTAGTATGATAAGGTATTAAACGACACATATCAATGATGTGTTATTTGTTGATGGAGCATGCGATTAACTTTACTCTTTGCTTTATGGCTCTATTGGCTTTACTTGAGGCATTTATTAGCCTAATAAGTCGATGTGGCATTTAGCTTGAAATGTCTAATATGTTCTGGCATTGGTGGGCCAAGGTGGATGGCTTGGGGTGCTTAAGACCTAAAAGTGAGCCCAAGTATCAAAATTGATTAGATTGGTGGTCATCTCATTGATTGGTCCACGTGGCAAACTAGCAAGGACATTCAAACCCCGATTCTGATTATAATTTTGAGCTACTATGTGCTTGTCTTTGAGCTTCAACATGTGAGCACACTCTCGGGCTTCGAATGAAGTGGATTGTATAGAGTTGTAAAATTTCAAAAATATGTTTGTTCCGCCCAAGCTTTTATACAATGAGCAAAATTAGGCTCTTTAGGATATCCCAATATTTGAGCCGCTTGGATTTTCGATATTAACTTCAAAGTTCTTAATCGATTATTAATAGATCAATGTTCTTAATTATAGTCGAAAAAAATTTGATCCTTGTAATTTATGTGCTTTTTTATCTTGGTTATTGCCTCTATAATACCAAATGTAAAAATTATATTATAATATGCACAGATTAGCAAAATAATCAGTATAGATTGCAAAAACATTGATATTCGTATAAAAGCTGACGTGTATGTACATTTTACATAACTTTATCGAGTACAAAAGAACTAAAATAAATCTACGAGTCAATTAAAATGTTCAATGGGAGGGAGTTTTGGTGCTATGTTTGCAAATTTGTATTATAAGATCTATATCCCTTCCAATTTTACCCTTTTTTTAGCCCTTTCAATTTGATCACAGGATTTGACGAATGTATGGTTCGATTTCATGATGCTCTCTCCCATACTTTATCATTTTTCTATCCCCCACGTCATCGTGAAATCCAACCATTTGTTTATTAAGTCCAACAGCTGAAATGAATGAATTAGTTGATAAAGATTTTGAGTTCGATCCCAAGCAACACACATGTTAATTTTAATATGCATACACAAAGACATACGTATGCATGTATATGTATATATGTATGCATGTGTGTGTATTAATCAACATGTATATGTCTTAAGGATAGAATTCAAGATCTCTAGCAACTATCTCATACTAGATATCTTTCCTCTTGGACAAACGATCATTAACAAACACATCTACCACATACCCACGCACTCATACGTTGCCGAATTTGTAATCGATTAATCAATGAGACGAAAATGAAATATCAAGATTTAAGTATTTATGGTGATACACAATCATTGGAGAATAGTATGCTTGGACAACCAAGTAATTTACAAAGGACGTAGATATTTGCATTCAAATTCATAATCAAAATGGTCGCATTACATGAAACCAATTGTGCGATCACAATTACTACAAAAAGAAGAATTCAGAGGTTAAAGTCATAACTTAAATAGCCTTCCTGATTGATGTCTGATCCATATTAATTAGTTAGACGTCTCATTTATGAGCATATAGTAAAATACAATTTTATGTGACATTGTTTACTTTGATTACGTAAGCATATCGTATGTTTTATTTTATGAACCGCTGGATTTAGTTTTCATGGACGTTTGGTCTATTAATCAACTTTATGAGGGTAACAATGCAATAAATTTGCTCACATCAAATTCAACTCAAGCGAGAGATTTGTGCACTGCGTAGATGACCGTAATGACCATAGGTCCATGACTAGCAGGGTTTAGATGTAATTTGAGTAAGATTTTAAGTAAATGATTTAAGTATAAAAAATCATACTTTAAATAAACAAAAATAATTACGAGTTTTCAATAATCGTGTAAAATGATTAACAATACAATAATAACCTTTTTATAAGTGGAATGCAATAAATAGATGAACCATTATTTAATTGTGTAATAGCTATATAATCTTCTTAAACGAGGGAAAATAGAGCAAAGGTATTTTATTTTGTCCCCGATATTATGTTATCACGATAATGCTGTCCAAAAAGGAATCTTTAATGCTTTCACCTAAATAAAACTTTTTCGCTGACATTATGAAAAATAACTCCAAGCCAAACCATTAGTTAAAAATTAACCATGGTTAGTATTTCACAAATGCATGAATAAAAAGTATTAGTTTAAAAATCCTAAATAGTTGTATACCAAAACAAAGTTTATCATTATTATTTTCTTTTTGTGTATTTTGGTATTTTGATTCTTTTTCATTTCCATTTTTCCCTTGGAGGTTTGACTGTTGGTGAGCTAGGGTTTCACCTTCCTCTGTTACGATTTAGTTATAAAAATAAGAAAAAATTAACAGAGATTGGGAGCTTTTCTGGCGGTATATCGATTCAAAAAAATCCAGATTCGAAAATTTCCCAATCGGTAATTTCCTTTTCACTTTAGTATGTGATTTCAGCTCAAATTTGAAATAAACTTCATCTCTTGTCGTGATCTGAACTTGATATTGTGTATTTTGAGCTGAAAGTGCGGTTTTGATCGATTGTTTAAGTGGTTTTTTAGATCTGAATCTTTTGATGTTCAATCAACCTTGTTCAGAGTTCAAATTGTATTTTGCTGTGATTTTTTATTATTATTTAAGTTAAAAATCCTGCTTTTAGCTGTTCTTGGTTCCTAATAATGTAATCTTGTGATTGGAGTTATTTTTTTCTCCCTTACTTTTATTCAGTCTAAAAGCAACATACAACTAGGAACAAGTTTAGATATAAGCTGTGTTACAGTTTTGCATGTTCATTTGTAATTGAGATGATTATAATGCTCCAACCTCAAAGTGATACCACAAATTTGGAGTTACTAATTAGATTATGTTCGGAGGGACATTTCAATGTACCTGGATTATAGTAGGATTAAATTTTGCTAGTTATTTCCTAACGTTTATTAAAGAAGGTCCCATTTTCATGATAAAGTGTTTAAATGATAAAAAAAAAAAGCGATTGTATAATTATGTACTTCCTGTTAAGCATCTAAAAGGAATTATTAATGTTCGAATAGCAATTATGGAATTATGATGTGCTGATAGACGTACCCTGCAATAGCCTAGCAAATTATAATTATATGCATGCATTCTCATTTCTAATGATATATGTCTTTATGAATCTTCTTGTCTATGAATTAGGTAGTCTGAAAACAAACCATTCTGAATTGAAAAGATTATTCCATCCAAACACTAAATTCAGAGGCAGCATTGAGTATCAACACATCAGAATATGGAATGTAACAAAGAAGAAGCCCTCAGGGCAAAAGAAATTGCTGAGCAAAAGTTCATGACCAAAGACCTTTGTGGTGCCAAAAAATTTGCCTTGAAAGCCCTAAATCTATTTCCTGAACTCGAAGGAATCAACCAGATGATATCAACTCTAGATGTATGTCTTGCAGGTGAAATGAAGATTAATGGAGAGAACGATTGGTACTCGATACTATGTGTAAATGCCTCATCAGACGATGATACCATAAGAAAACAGTATAGAAACTTAGCTCTTCAGCTTCATCCAGATAAAAACATGTCTATAGGTGCTGAAGGTGCTTTTCAACTCATATCCGAGGCATGGAACATTTTATCCGATGAAAGTCGTAAATCAGTTTACGATCAAAAGATAAATGTTAAGAAAGCGTCTCAAAGAAAGAAGAGAAATCGCTCAGCTCGCAACGGTACCAATGCTGTCTATAATTTCATGAAACCTTCTATAACATCACCAAAATCAAATACATTTTGGACTTCTTGCAACAAATGCAAAATGCAATATGAGTACCTTAGGGTTTATCTTAACCACAATCTGTTATGTCCTAACTGCCATGAAGCTTTCATGGCAGTAGAAACTGGGATTCCATCTAATGGAAGTAGCACAAATATTTCTTGGTCAAATCCTCAACAAAAACCGAAGTCTAAACGTAAGAGTTCTCATGTATCTGTGAACGTAGACTACAATAGTATGGGTTTTCAATGGAGTCCATATTCAGATGCGACAGACTCATCCACTGTATCAAATCAAGCTGCTAATATGGTTCATAAAACATACGAGAAGGTGAAGAGAGAGCGAGTGGTAGATCAAGCAAGAGTTAAAAAAGAAGAGGCTATAAAAAGGAAGAATCTGGCTTCTAAAAGAGACACCTATACTTCTGCTCAGTATAGTGCTGGTGTTAATGTTAACTCATTTAATAACAACAATGTTGAGCAACCTACAAAAACTGGGGGAATTACAAGTGAAGACGCCGTGGCAGATGCAAGTAGAACAGTGACATATACTAGAATCAGCAAATTAAGCAGAGTGATGGCGCAGTTTGACAAAAGGAGCTTGCTAATGGAAAAGGCTAAAGTAGAGATGGGCAAAAAACTAGAAGAATGGAAGGCAGCTGAATCAGTCAAGTTGACTGAAAAAGCAAAGGTAAAACAAAAACAGAAAGTAAAAGAAAATGACTACATAGCAATGACATCTAAAGACGAAAATTCGTTCACAAATAATTTCTCTTCTGACGTTAGGAACGATACAATCAAGCAAATATCAAAACAAGAATCAATCATAGTTCCAGACCCAGAATTTCACGATTTCGATAAAGATAGGCTGGAGAAATTGTTTGAGAAAGATCAAGTATGGGCTACATATGACAGTGAAGATGGCATGCCTCGTTTCTATGCACTTATTCAGAAAATTATCTCCTTAAGGCCATTTAAGTGCCGCATGAGCTTTCTTAACTCAAAATCCAACGCCGAATTGGGTCCTATGAACTGGGTAGGTTCAGGTTTTGCCAAAACTTGCGGCGATTTTAGAGTTGGTAGATATGCAATTAGTGATACCGCCAATATTTTTTCTCATAGGGTTTATGGAGAAAAAGGCGCACGAGGGGTAATAAGAATTTATCCTAGGAAAAGCGAGACATGGGCCCTTTATAAAAACTGGTCTCCTGACTGGAACGAGCTAACACCTGATGAAGTGATACATCAGTACGACATAGTTGAAGTCATCGATGATTATAAAGAGGAAGAAGGAATCCTTGTTACGCCTCTTGTAAAAATAGCTGGTTTTAGAGCAATTTTTCATAAACATACTGACCCTAATGAAGTCGAGAAAATTCCAAAAGAGGAGATGTTTCGATTTTCACATCAAGTGCCCTCATATTTGCTTACGGGAGATGAAGCTCGTAATGCTCCTAAAGGGTGCCGTGAGCTCGACCCTGCAGCTATACCTTCCGATCTTCTTCAAGTAATTCCTTAATTTATGTTGGGCATGATTCTGTGTTTAACCATTTATATATTGGTTAATATGGAGACGTATGTAGTTTAGGCTTGCTGTATGTTCACCTCGTATTCATCTTTTGATGAAATCATGATATCTCATTAGTGGTGTTTTACTTGTTTACTTTGAAAGGAATTGACGCAGTTTAGCGAGGAAGAGTTGTATTATTTTCATGGTGCTTCGGATGATGTAACACTCACATCTAAGAGTTATGTATACAATCTTGTGCCATTAGAGCAGACTGTTTACCGTTTACATATATATTCTTCTGTTTAAGCATATTTTCTCTTTTGTCATTTCTGCATTTCATGTTCGGATGTGTACAAATTTGCATACTTATAGCTCTATCTTTGTGATAGATTCAATAGAATTAATATGTATCTATGAATGTCGGATAGCGTAGGATTGCTATGAGATTAAAGCCCAGCGTCCGAGTGGAGTTGAAAATTCTAAACCCAGCCGCCAAGGGTGTTAACTATGCAAGCAAAAAAAAAAAAAAAAAAAAAAAAAAAACTGTACTATGATTAGTTACGCAAGTCATTTTTAAACGGGATACAGTAGAACTAATGAATCAATAAACGTAGGAATTAACAAATTAATCGATAGTGGTGCCAATAACGTGCTCTTTTTTCACCCAATTTTCATTTAACCTCTGCATATTCAGCTACGTACTTCAACAAATTTGTTATCAATTTGACACGGTGAAAATTGGCCTGGTAACAATCACATATGTAAATTTTCGATCTTATACCATCATGGTTGCTATATTTTTTGGATTAGCAATATAGTGTCCATCAATAATACATTAGTGAACGGAGATACATTGCCAATCAACTCAATAATATATATTGATACCCTATTTTCCTTTGCCTATTTTATTAAAAGGAGTTTGCACCCCATAATTTAACGTTTGCCACCCCCATTTTATCCCAGTTGTATCCTTAATTAAACTTTGCCATCCCATTTAATCCCGATTGTATCCTTCCATTATCTTTTCTTTAATTTACTTCAAATCTAGTTTGCATAATATCACATACAGGTGTTGCATGATATTGACAACGTACACAATTGTCGGATGGTGCATGCATCAAAGGAAAGAGTGGAAGGGCAAATTTCAAATTTTTAAACATCATATTCAATATACACATGTGCATATGTTACTAATATGCTTATATACCTCAATATTTGATATTTAATATAGATGCATATTATATGTATATACATACATACATATGCATGATATGTATGCAGGGCCGGCCCAAAAGTTTGGCTGCCCAAGCCCATTTAACTTAGTTTGAAAAATAAAATTTAAAATCAAAACATAAGTCGCTGCCACCTAAAAAAAATTTAAAATCAGAACATAAATTACTGTCGCCTAATAGATTTGAACTAGCATCATGAGCCCATTCCAATTTAGTTACCATTGAACCAACCATTGCTTGATAATTTATTCAGTTTACCATAAATATACGAACACTTTATAACAAAACTTTCTGATTTGTTGCCCAAGGTCCAGTGGGCTGCCCTAGCTCGAGGGCTTGGTGGGCTGTCCTCTGGGCCGGGCCTGTATGTATGTAATATGTAAGTATGAAATACATATGTTGTACATATGTATGGATGTGTGCGTGTGTATGTGTATACATGTATGTGCGCGTGCGTGTTCACATGCCTAACGTGCGTGTATGCATAATTTAATCGGCATCATTACTTTTAATATAAAATAATTAATTAGAATTAATTATATATTTGTATGTAATTAGTTTTATTCAGATTACAAATTTGATTTTGGTAATATTCTCGCATTTGTAGGTTATAAAAATATATTATTGAACTTAATTATATATATGCATATTATATAGCCGGAAATTAATCATAAATAAATCAACCGTTTTAAATGAACCGAAAACAAATGTTGAAATATTATTTTATGTAAAATCGAATGCTCATATGATTGCATATATGATTACATGTGAAACACATATACACATATATTGCTACAAATGTTAAATAAATTACAAACACATATATGTTATATGCCGAGCGAGAATGTCGACCCACATATGCCGAGCGAGAATGCCGATTTCATGAATGCCTGCCGACCGACTCATTCCAGTGCCGAACGGCTCACATGCCGGTCCACTTGTGTCCCTTGTCCCTAACTAAACCACCTTATCTAGGCCGAACCATCTTACCAATGCCGAGCCGTACCACCAAGACCGAACCACCTCGTCTAGGCCGAGCCGTGCCACCAATGCCGAGCCACTTCATCTAAGCCGAACCATCTTACCAAAGCCGAGCCGTCAATGCCGAACGACCCACAACTCCTCGACCGAGCTGTCAACGCCGAATGACCAATCTTGACCGAACCATGACATCGAGGCCGAGCGACCTTACCTTGACCGAACCACGCATCTTCTCCACTTCTTAACCGACCCAACTACTACACCGAGCTACTAGCCTATGCCGATCCACTCCGTCCAATCCAATATCCATCTTCCAAGCGTGCTACATCATCTATCCGTCTAGTCGACTCAAACCTGTCGTTTTCCATCCTCAATAGCCAATCAATTGTTTTAGTTAAATCCGCCTGTCCACGGCCTTGCCAAAAAGGCGGGTTAACATTTGCCCCCCTAAAACATGCCTTGTTATTAGAAGGTGTTTTTGAATAAACTCAAATCCAATGTCCGAAGTCCACAGGTTATACATAGCCATACCCTCCGATTCATAATCCAATCCATTTTATCCGAGTGCCATTGTCGTATTCTTATCCGAATCTACGACTGCTCTGAGTCGATATCCGATTCCTATCCGGTACCAATTCCTATTCAACCCCACATCCATCCGAACCCGACAACCGAGTTATAATCCACCCGTATCCAATAACCGATAACCACATCCATGACCTCTCCGGGTCGATATCCAAATCCGGGAGCGCTCCGGGTCCATGCCCAAATCCTTAGCTGTTCATAGCCAACAAATCCATAACCTCTTCAGGTTCTTGCCAAGCGTAATGCACACTCGACGACTTGTGGTAGGTAATGCCATAGTGTTCCTAGTTCAGTGTCCCTGAACGCTAAGTAATGTCGTGGCTTAAGTCCTAAGACGGATCCTCGTCGCTCTGGACCCTTGCCGAATATAGTCCATACTGGACGACCTGTATTAATAACCAATAGATAATATGAGGCCTAAGTCCTAGGACGGAACCTGGTCTCTTTGGACTCTTGTCGAGCATAGTCCATGCCCGACGATCTTTTAACCAAAAACCAGACAAAAATTCAACCCAATTCCGAAAATCCAAAATCCAGATTCAAACCAGAGAAAACCAAAAATCCATATCAAAGGTCCAAATAAAAATCCAGATCAAAAAGAAAGCATCCAAACCAAAATCCAAACAAGAAACCAACAAAACCGGGAGTTCAAACCAACTCCAAAACCAAAGCATAGAAAACAAATTTCCAAGCCAAAAAGGAAAAAACAGATTTCACAAACCGGAGCGTCTCGGTAAACCATCATCTCAGTGCATGCCTAAGGGTTATCCCCGACCCTGTACATGAGTAAGTGATTTAGCCATCTGCCCGGAGTTTGCTACTTATTCCAAACCATTATGATTAGTTGATGACTAACCGACCACCATTCCTGGGCCTCATGCCTTCGTCGTTTAAGGTAGGCGGTGGCTGCTCCTACCCATCGCCGCATTTCGAGTTTCGACATATTGTCGCAACTGACCATTCCTTACATGTTCCTCGATTATATCCTTTAGATGCCTGCAGCTGTTAGTATCATACTCGTTGAGGTCATGAAAAAGACAGTTCCTTCCTGATGCCCTTTCGCGTTCTGAGGGCTCCCTCCTTACCGGCCTTTGATACGAAAGGCGATCTCGAGTATCCAAGAATATCCGTTCCAGCGTTGCATTCAATCCTGTGTAAGTGGAGAATATTGGTTCTCCCCAGCGCTTCCTCTTTCCTTTATCTTTGTCTTTACCCGAGCTTTCACCTGACAGTCCTCCATCCTTGACCATGTTTACTTTCTTTGATTTCACGTCCAAGCATGCATCCTCTTGCGGAGAAAACTCTCAGCTTCATGAAAGAATTCCCCAAGATCCATTGGTTGATCCCGTATCAATTATACTTTGAAATCTGAATTATCCCTGACTCCTGATACCGCAGCCATCAGAACCATCGATGGTTCCGGGCGATCTACCGAAGCAACTACTGCGTTAAACCGAGTTAAGAATGTCCTGAGCGGTTCATCCGCCCCCGTTTAATTGACATTAGCATCATTACATTCTTTGGCCTTTTTATGTGAACTCGAAACTGACTTAAGAACTTGTCCACCAGTTCTGTCCATGCTCCAATAGATCCATCCTCTAGTTGTCTGAACCACATAACAGCTATATCGGTCAAGTACATGTGGAATGATCGGACCATGACCTCCTCTGATGCCTCCAGCACTTCCATGTGCCTGTGTACCTCATCAAGTGGTCAATAGGGCCCGTCTTTCCGTTGTATACTTCCAAAGCGGGCAGCTTGAAATCGGACGGATTCTTAGCTATCCTGATGTTCCGGGTAAACGGACTTTTGTTGACTCCCTCCAAATCTCTATTTGTCAGACCTCCATGAATGATTCGTCTGATGATATCAGCCAATCCAGTGTTACCTACTAAGGGTTTCCCCTGTCCATGTTTCCTAACTGCCCTCTAAGTCCATGAGGAAATTCTGGCACATATTTCTCGTCACGTACTCCTGTATTCGTATTGGCGTCGGGCTGCGTAGCATTATCCGGTATCCCTCCATGGACTGGTCCAGCATTACCTGGTGGTATGCCCCCGAGTCTAGGTCTATCCACATTGTTAGTTGTTTGTTGATTGGGAGCTGCCCCTTGCTGAATCACTCCATCTGCCTGCTGGTTGAGTCCCTCTAATCCAGCTCCTAGAACTTGAGCACCTGGAGTTCCTGATTGTCCAAATTTCCTAAGAAGAGCCTGCATCATCTCCTCTTGTCGTTTCATCATCTGATCCTGCATGGAATTCATCATGACCTGCATCTCGTCCCTAGTGATGTAGATGAAGGCTTGATTAGCTCCAGAGGAAGCCTCCTGACTTTCCTCTTGCTAACTTCTTTCCGCTGCTTGCTTTCTTGTCGGTGGTTTAGCCATTGCTTTCTAGAATCTAAGTTTCCAAATCCCTGAGTGCTAGCTTTCTCAGTGAAAGCACCAATCAATTTCAAGTGACATGTCTGGCAGCTTTATACCAAACAATGGCGATAGATTTTTACTCTACAATGATCGCTGGAAACTCCTCCTTCCCTTCCACGTTCATCAACTAATGCCTTAAGCAGCCACCACCCTCTATCCCAAATTTGCACCTTCCCCTCCTCCTATCACCTTAGGACACCAACACTCAATCCTCACATCCACATTCAAAAACCCAGATTGCTTCAAATCCAACCCAATTCTTTTCACTAGATTCGAGCATACCCCCATCCATCGACGATATGTCAGTCTTCTCATATTCCTCATCCCTTAGATCCTACGCTGAAGTGCTCAAATCACCCGTCTTCATCTACTCATCACCCGGATTCGATCTGGTTTACACTTGCTAGCCTCGAAATCATCGATTGGTAACTGTTTGTACCAAAATTTGGCATAAACACCTAATAAATTATATGTAGAGATATAAATGAATAAACCTAAAGTAAAACAGAGGGAACGAGCATAAAACAAATGAAAAACAACGAAAAACAGATTTACGATGGTTCGGCATTGAATGCCTACATCCACTTTAGTGAAATAGCTTTACTAATCACTTGAATTTATGAGTACAAGAGGGATTGGATCAGAATCCGTAATTACAATAGAATACAAAGAAAACAAGAACTAAAGATCCTTCAAATGAGCTATGATTCATGAATTTATAGGGGTAGACGACTGAATATCTTCCTGAAAATTCATTGACAGAATCTCCAAATGTAGACTAGGTTACTTAAAAAATTTCGAGGTCCAATTCCCAACATGAAGCGATTGGGGACGATCGCCTTCCCTGCCATGCAGCATCATGCGATCGCCATGGCTGGTCCCCCTCCATGCTAGCTTCATATTTCCAGAATTGTTTGCATGGTTTCTTTCATATTCTTAGAGATTTGATCGATTATGGTTGAGTTGAATTGCTAATTCATGCCGTTCATAGCTATAGTGATCCGATCCGATCCCCTACCTAGGAGGAGCACCAATCTATACTTAAGAATGTTTTGTAGAGTCTATCTCTTGGCTTCGCTTGATCGTTTCTTCACACTATTGAATAGGCTTGATCTCTGGTTTCTATCATCACCTCTCCAGGCTGCTTGCCTTGTATATCATCGAGTCTAACTTATCCAATCAATCAAAATATAGCCAAGTTAATAGGTCGGATAACACCTGCCCTCCAAAGTACGTCTTGTTTTGAACATGACGTGCTTTGAATCAAAGCAAATTAGATTTTCGAAAAAGGATTCCAATCAATTTGTTGAACAGTCTTTATTCTTACGTTGAATTGTCTTTTTGAAAAGTCAGATCTCTCTCCATTCGTCATGACGCTTGGTCGATATTTGTCAATATAAATCCGGAGTGTAATCCCCAGTCCATGTCTATGCTCGTTTTCATTGAGCTTGTTGATTGAGTTAGAAGGCTTGGGTTATCTATGCGACATCTTTCCTACGAGATCCAGTTAGTAATTTAATCTCTGTCAATTCAAAAAATTGAACGTTGGATATGTACACACATGCACGTTCATTTATGCATGCACTGTTGTCATTGGCTCTCGATCACGTTTACACGTTCATGGGTCGTTTCCGACATCATGTAATTGAAGTAAAGAGCATTGCAATTTCCTATTTTCTTTTCTTCTCTCTCTCTTTTTTATTTAAAAAAACATTGGTAAGGGTGTGTTCAGTACCAATTCCTAAGCAGGGGATCGGTACCGATCGCTAAGTCTAAATGGACTTAGACAAATTTCGAGCCCAAGCAAGTGAGCCGCGTTCGTATATAGGCTAAGGACTTAACTTATGCAACTCCACTTCGCTTAATTTCATTTACATCTATAGCCGAGACGATCCCTTATGTTTCTTCAAATCTACCATTAAGAGTTCAAACTCGAGAAATTCATCAATCCATCCAATCCCTTTGTCAATTTCGTCCTTCCTCATCTTCTACAACCCTTATCACCACCTTCAATCATGTCTAAGCATCTAAATCCACTCAACCTTACCTGCAAATCAAATCAAACCTAACACCCTTATTCTTTTCATTCCAACTTCGAGTTCTTCGCTGATCGAGTCATGTCTTTATACAGGTGAGTTTGTGTATGTCGCATGCATTTTATGATAAGTTTCAATGACGAGATAAGTGGATTATTCATGTGGATGGACGCAAGGTTTGGGATCGGTGCTGAATTTGGGAAGATAAAGTAGAGTGAAGTTGCAGTAGAGTGTGGGATCGGTTGTATAGGGAAGGAATCGACTGGGATAGGGAGTGATGGGTCGGTTATGATATGACATAGAGCGATTGGTTGTGATGTGGAGTGGAGTCAATGTAGAGATCGGTGCTAGTATGTTGGAGATGAACTAAAATGTGGGATCAGTTGCATGGATGGATCAGTAATGGATATGATCAAAGGGAAGCAAGTGGAATGATGGAACTTAAGGGATCAGTTGGTAATAGGGATTGGTTTAGGCCCATTAGAGTCCAAAATGGCCTAAGACGTTGCTGCATATGTAAGGGATTGGATACGATCCCTCAACTTAGGGAGACTTAAGCGATTTTAAGTCTTTTTTGAGCATACTTGAACTTTTTGACTTGATTACATGAACTTGTATGTATGAACGAACTCGAACCCTTCTTCAAGGGCATGGATATGAAAAAAAAACTTGGACATGTGAGTTTGCATATTCAATGTTGGACTTGAACTTGAACATTCAAAGTCCATAACGGGACTTGAAAATGATTTGGAACTTTGACTTGAATACCAATGCATATGAATTAGAATAAATGAATTTGAACGTAAATATCAGACTCCAATATGACGATAACTGGAGCTTAAATGAGATCCACAACCATTATCGTGAAAGTCAGTTGGGACGGTTAGTGATAACAGTTACTCTGGTCGAATCCTAGAGTCTCATCACGGCCGTCGTTCTAATTCTGAACCGTTTATGTCTACACTGCACTATACCATGCCAGTTTACACTTAGCAAAGGGGGAACAGGTTAATTTTTCAAATGATTACCATATGCTGAGTTTGATAGCTATTGTTTCCAGATGCTCGGAGCATTTAGTTTCTATAGGCACTGAACAAACTACTTCACATGACAATCTTGACTACAAGTCTAGCTCCAAAGCAATGTCCATTTGAAACTCTTCAAACCATCAACCTAAGCAGCCCGAGAGTTCACAACAAATGCCAGAAATTCCTTCGAATTTAGAAGCAAAAATCGAGCCAACACCTAACACTTTAGAAGATGCCATATTTTTAAATGATTCGGAGGATTCAGTAGCTTCAAAGGTCAATGAGGCCTCTCTTCGTAGATTGAGCATCAAACATGGATTCCATACGAAGATGTACGAGTCCCGTCTTGCAACAACAGAGATTACTTGCCCCCAAAGGGGTACACTGCATGCAATAATTTTATGTGCTGGGCTGGTTGCATTCCGCCTTTCAATCCATTCATTTGGAAAATGTTGCATTATCTAAGACTGACACCGACTTAGTTGCATCCGAACAGCTACATGTTTCTGCACTACACGTACATGATATTCCTCAAATTCTTATATCATGAACGACTACGAAAGACATTATATTCATTTACAATATCGAGCGGTGGAGGGGAAGCCTCCCGTTTAATTTACTCGAGTCGATCACTAACTAGCAGGTTGTAACCGGCACTTGGAACAAACTAAGCACTTCTAAAAATGAATGGTTCTATATGCGTTTTCCACCTATTTTTGCATAATGGTGGTTGGAAGGATGTAAGTGTCATTTCAAACTTAACTTGAAGTGCTTTTATTCAAATCATATCCTGAATTAAGCAGTTTTTTATTGAACATTATAGGTAGCCATCTACATACCACCGGCATATGCTCGAAGGCAGTTTCAACGCTAAAAAATATACCGTGGCAAATAGGGACATCAGATATCTTCTTATCGACGAGGGCCTTTTTGTCTTCGGCTTACTAGAAGAAGGCCATAGCACAAAACTGCCAAGAAACACCGATGAGGAAGTTATAGAAAGAAAAGACGTCGCTGGGCAGAGAGGTGATGAAGTTGATCCCGTTGTGCCTCCAGTCAAAGGGACTTAGGATGTTGCCGAGGAAGGCGAGGTGAGGGATGATGCTAATGAGCCCGGTCGTGACGATGTGAGCTCAAGTCATGAGCCTGCGGTGGGATCCTCCCAAGACCTACAGCCTGCGCCTCAGGAAAGAGAAGAAGGAAAATGCTCATTTATAACCTCTGCAGAAGGCAGGTCTCCAAGAAATCTAAGTCAACCTCTGTTGCAACGGATCAATCTATCTCTCTATCTTTAGAAAATTTATTTAAGGGGCTGCCGAACATTTCAATTCCAAATAATGTTGGGGATTATGATCTCGCCAATTTAAGTCTCGGGGGTTCTAAATCCCCTATTTGATTTGGTATTAACATTCCTCCCACTAGCATGAGAGAGATTACTCTAATGAGCAAAGCTCCATTAATTAGTCTGTTGGGGGGACACTAGGACACTTATGATCACGTGTACTTCATCGTATGACACTTGTCTATATTTAACTCTAGTGATTCTTATATGCTTCTATTTTGTTTATAGGCTCGATGGGACGCCCTTACAACTATGTTTGTTTGGAGAGATCAGCATAATCCCAGCCATCTTATTTTGGGCCCAGTCGAGGTCTGGACCCTGGTCGAGATAGAGAAGGGTGTAAATAAAAAGAAGACCAAGACCGAAGCTATCAATCCAAAGATGCTTCATCTAGGCACAAGTCAAAATCTCAATCTTCTCACGACAAGGGTGCCGGTCAATGCCCCACTATACATAGTAGCAGCAAGTCGCTGCCTCGTGCTCTTACTTCAGCTATTGTGCCCAAGCAACTTTCGGGTTCTTTTGATGTTTGTCGATCTTTGCAATCCCAGTTTAATGTAGAAGGTCCTGATACTTCATCCCGCAAGCACGACAGACGGGCCCTTTTAGCCCCAACTAGTCTCGATGCCACTACTGCCAAAAAGATGGCTGAGCTCAAGGCCACATTTCTTAAGTTATGCTTTGACAAGCTCAAATTCGTTCCTACTTTGCATTCAATTCCTCTATAGGCCAAGGACATAGTGCTTTCTTACGTTAATGATGTCTATATCCAGCACAATACAACTCTCCGTATGGCCGAGAGAATTTTTAAGGCATTAATGGGAAAGAAATACTAAATTGATCGCTCAACTCTTGAGGTGATCCATGACAAAGACGTCATCACGCAATTGAATAAGAAGGTCAAGCAATTGGGTAAAAAGCTGGTCGATGCTGAGAAAAAAGACAACGAGTCTTTTAATGTCGTAGAGTGTTTAATGGAAGTGCACCAAGCTGAACCAAGCACTATCGTCCATCGCAGTGGTACTTTAGCCCTTGAAGAAGACGTCTTATAGAAGGAGAAGGGCGTGTTGAAAAAAGACAACGATGCTTTGGCCCTTCGTCTAAACAGCTTGAGGAGGATCTTGAGAAGGAAAAACATGATGCTCAACTGGAGTCTCAACGATACTGCAAGAAGATCATCGAGGCTTGCAAAGCTAAAATAGAGGCTGACAAACAACTTGCATATATAGAGGCCCTCAAGGATGAGGCTAGGGAGGCTGGTCAGATAGAAATAAAGGACAAGTTCGATCCATTGCTGATACATCAGAATACATGCATCCTTATGAATTGCAACCTCTTCTTCCATGGGAAGGGGTATCCCCAGTCGCTCGTTGAAGCCTAGGATCATATTATAGACCTGAAATGGAAGCCCCTCGGTGTTGCTAAAGTGGATGAAGAGCAGCTCATACATGAATTCTTGCATGATGAAGAACCAGATGAACTTAGGGCTGCTCGGCTCAGTTTACTCAATGATCCAGCGATCGCCAAAAAGAGGAAAGATGGCAACAAAGCCTCGGGATCTTGTTTCCAAGACCCT
Organism: Allium cepa; assembly: GCA_030765085.1. Classification (NCBI taxonomy): domain Eukaryota; kingdom Viridiplantae; phylum Streptophyta; class Magnoliopsida; order Asparagales; family Amaryllidaceae; genus Allium; species Allium cepa. The sequence continues at coordinate 259,272,018 of CM060939.1, forward strand.
CCTACTACTCAAGAATCCGCTCCTTCAATTTTTTATGCCCCAGAAAAGGATGCAGGCTACGATCTAGATTATCCAAGAATGCACAAATCTTTTGGGCTGTCTTCGATTTTGGAAGGCGACACTCCAGCACGACTGAAGGCCAATTTAGTGAAGGTATATCTCTTACTTCTTTGACATTCGAGAATGTTTACATCTCGCGCTCGATAGTCATGTGGTTACCCATTGGTCTTTATGAAATTGCAGGTCCGCCACATTTGTCCATGCTTTCGATGATGATTTTTCCCCCGGACAGCAGGCACAAACCATAGGGTCTATTGTTGCCATCATTGTACAGGTGGCTCCTACCAATCAACCTGCTGAGACTTTTTGCTCGGATGATGAAGTCATAAGGGATTTGAATCAAGAAAAGACTGATGAACAACAAGTCCAGGATGAAATAAAGGACGTCATACTGACCCATGCCTCCGAACACCTGGGTAAACTTAGCATGAAGGATCTCATTGAAAAGGAGGAGCTGGATTTGCTAGCCAAAAAGCATTGGAGTGGATATTACTCCGCTCTAAGTTATAATGTCGGGTGGCATCACTCCTGAAGAGGTCAATCCTTCCGTATCCTAAAGTGAGGCTGCTTTTGTCTCAAAAGCATTGCTCCTAAGGGTGGTAAGGGAAAAAAGGATCGAAGAGGAGAGGATGAGGCGGTAGCTTCGGAGAATCCGCCCCAAAGAAGCCTAAAAAGGGGAGAAATAGCCATCGAACTGGCTTGGGTAGTGCATAGCTAGATAGCTAGATTTTTTTTGGCCACGATTGTGTGGACACGACCCCATTTTTGGCCTATAGTTTCTAAAATATACTTGTACTTAGTTTCCAATTTTCAGTATTTGAATAAAAATTCTTTCATTTCTATTCAACTTTTGTACAAAACTTGTCAAGTGTTCGAGCTATTACGTTTTCCATTCAATGTACTTGTAATTCATCGCTCATCGTTCAAGTTGCAATGTCTTTTAGTCGCCCATTGCTTCGGACGTAGATGTGACATATCCATCTCAAGACCTCCTTTCGGTCATGGCCTTAAGTCATATTAAACACTAGGTGTGACCCACAGTGTTACACTGTTGTATTCAAGGGTTAACTGATAATACTCCTGCCTTGGGTTGGTGGAGTTAGTTCGTGGACAGTGGGTCCCATCCATGATGAGTTTGTACCCCTATCAGGTTCAGGCCAAAGTCGAAAATTAAATGGTTGAATCACACTCATTTGTTTGTTTTATACTCTTATCCACACTCTAGGGATTAGAGTTAGTCGATAGGCAGTCGATCACCCCTGTTTGATGTTCATAATCTAGCCCACACTTTAGGGACTGAAACTATTTTGGGAAATGGTTGAATCACATTTCCTTTGATTAATTTCCTTGCCCCCAAGTCCGAGGCAAAAGTCAAGCAGTGGTCGGTCGTATCACGACCATTTTTACTATACATTCTTTATATCGAATTGGGAGACGGAGTTAGTCAACGGATGGTCGAGTCACACCCATACTCTATTTTATAATCAGCTTGTAGAATTGCAGGAAAGAGTTAATAGATGCACGGTCGAGTAACGTTCACTTTATTTAATTCGGTTATGGACCCACATACTTGGTTAGCACCAAACTCCGGTTGTTTATTGGTCTATATTAGGCATATGTAGATGTAAGTTGATTGCATATCACAACTATTATATTATACAGAAACAATTCACAAACATGGAGAAAACTTCAAATTTTATTGCAAACTGAGAAAGAAGCAATAGAGTCTATCTTATTACGTGGCTTTGAATTCAAATGCAAAAGCAAATTCTAAATGAAGTACATCTGAATGAAACAAAACTAAGTGAAACAGCATCGTAAATGTTCACTATTCCATGCCCTAGAAATTGTGATGCCACTGACAGTCGTTAGCTTGAAATTTTTATCTCCAAGCTTTTGATTGATGACATAAAGTCCTTTCCATTTCTGAACCATGTTTGCAGGGCTAGGAAAGATCCATTTTAGGACAAGATCGCCAATTTCAAAAGTCTTGGATTGGATTTTAACATTATTGTATCAGCTGATTCAATGTCGGTATGCAGCCGCCCTCAAATTAGTTTCTTCATGCTTCTCATTGACCATATCTAGAGATTCTAGAAGGAGATCTCTGTTAGTTCTAGGGTCATAATAAAGAACTCGACGAGAAGGGACTTCAATTTCTATAGAAATCATTGCTTCAAAGCCGTAAACAAGGTGAATGGAGTATGACCAGTCGTGGACTTATCGGCGATTCTATATACCTATAATGCCGATGAGAGTTCATCAACCCACTTGCCTCTAGCCTTTTTCAAATGCTTCTTTAGAATGGACTTTATGATTTTGTTAACAGATTTGACCTGTCCATTAGCTTGAGGGTGAGCAATTGCAGCAAATCGTTTCTCGATATGATGTTGGCAATAAAAGTCATTGAATTCGGCATTATAAAATTGGGTCCCGTTGTTGGTTAGGATTGTTTGAGGGAGACCAAAATGACATATGATGTTTCGAACAACAAAATTGATTACTTTCTTAATAGTGATCATGTCCAAAAATTCGGCTTCAGGCCATTCAATGAAGCAATCAACTGCTACGTTCGCATACTTTGCACCACCTTTCGAAATCGGCAAGGAGCCAATGATGTCAAACCCCAAGTAGCAAACGACCTTGGATTGACCATCATAGTGATTTCCATCGATGGGGCTCTCGGAATCATTACAAACATATGGCACCTGTCACATCGTCTAGCGTAGTCAGTTGCATCTTGGTTGACAGTTGGCTAGAATAACCATAGTAAAGTATCTTCTTCTCTAGGGTTTGCTCCTCGGTGCGACTGCCACATTCTCCTTCATGAACTTCTCTTAATACTTGCTTGATTTCATCATTGACAATACACCGAAGCAAGGGGATAGAGAAACCTTTCTTGTACACGACTCCTTCTTGAAGGATGTATCGTATTGCTTTACGAAGGATCTATCATTTTTCATTCCTCCATTTGGGAAGGGCTCACTTTCGCAAATAATCTTTAATAGAGTCATCCATTAATCCTTTTCAGGCTCCATTTTATAGGCCCAATTGATCTCCATCTAGTCAATGCTCGAAGCATTGTGTACTTCAACCGAGATCAAGCCCATTTGCTGTGCATCCCTAGAACTAACCAGCTTGGCCAGTGAGTCGGCTTTCTTATTTTGTTCTCTAGGGATGTGTGTGATGATGTAATGCTCAAAATCGGTTAGTAGTTCCTCAATTGGTTAAGGTAAGGAGCAAGTCATGCTCCTTTGGCCTGATATTCTCCCCTGACTTGACACACTACTAGTTGGGAATCATAAAAAATTTGCAAAGCTTTTACTCCTAACTCTCTAGCTAGCTTAAGCCTAGTAACCAAGGCTTCATATTCAACTTCATTATTCGTTGTAGGGAAGTCATGTGTTAGGACGTAGCAGATCGAGCGTTTTGCAGGAATTATTAGTATGACTCCGATGCTAGAACGCTAATCATTGGATGCTTCATCCATATGCATCTTCCATTAGATGCTAGGCTCTCCATTACTCTCTACAGAGTCGTCTTTTGCTGTGAATTAGTCTATAAAGTCCACACGTGCTTGTCCTTGGATAGCTCTTTAAGGGAGGTATATGATACCAAACATGCTCAATTCAATGTTCCATTTTAGTAACCTTCCCGACGTCTCAAGTTGCTGTAGGACCCGTCGCAATGGCTAGTCCGTGAAGACATTGATGGGATGAGTCTGGAAACAAGGGTGGAGCTTTCTTGATGCAATTAACAGGTAGTACGCGAGCTTCTCCATTTTCAAATAGTTCCTTTTAGCACCTGTCAATCGCTTGCTAACATAGTATACTAGCATTTGGATCTGATTTTCTTCACGCAACAGTGCGGCACTTATGGCACATACTCCAAGTAAATATAAAAGTCTTCATAATCCGGTGGCTTGGACAGGATGTGGGTCTCTCTAAGTGATGTACAGAGCTTGGAATGCATTAATACAATCCTATATTTTTCTCTTCCCTCCCCTGATTAAGTCGAAGAAAGGAATGCACTTATCAGTGGCTCTCGTGATGAACCAGCTTAGGACGGTGACCTTCCTATTTAGACTTTGCACCAGATTAACTGTCTTTAGTATTTTAATATCTCTAATCACTTGAATCTTCTCGAGATTGGCTTCAATTCCACAAGAGTTGATGATGAAACCTAAGAATTTTCCTGATGCAACGCCAAAAGAGAATTTCAAGGGATTATTTCATTCTATATTTTCGAAGAACACTGAACATCTTCACCAAGTCATCGATGTGGTCGTTTAATCACCATGAATTCATGAGCATATCATCCATATATACTTCCATTGATCGCCCTTTCTGGTCTTTGAACATCTGATTGACATATCTCTAGTAAGTAGCTCTAGTATTCTTTAGTTCAAAAGGCATCATAATGTAGCAGTACTTCCCCAAATTAGTACTGAAGCCGGTGTGTTCCTGGTTGGGGACGTGCATCGGGATCTAATTTAATCCAAATTACGCGTCCATGAATGAAAGCAGTTCGTGTACAATGGTTGATTTTACCAGCTGGCCAATCTTTAGAAGTGGAAAGCTATCTTTTGGGCATGCCTTGTTTAGGTCTGAGTAGTTGACGCATGTCTGCCACTTTTCATTAGCTTTTCTCACAAGAACTATATTGGATACCCATTACAGATAGAGGGTGTCGTGGATAAACTCATTGTCTTTGAGTTTATCCACCTTCTCTTTAAGTATAGTAGATCTCTCTGAATTCATGCCGCATCATTTTTGTTTCACCGGACATACCTCGAGTCAATATTTAATGCATGGCTCATGATAGTAGGCGAGATCCCACAAAAGTCAGAATGAGTCCAAGCAATCACATCAAGATTCGCTTGGAGAAAGATAGCTAATTCCTTTGTCATCGTTGCACTGAGCCGTGATCCGACCTTAGGATCCATGACGAGACTTCATGGCTGATCGTGATGTCAATCGTCAGTTTAGTGGGTGTAACTTATTTGGTCTCCTTTTCTTCATCTTTGGGATCATATATTTATAGAACCAACTATTTCCCGAGCCAAGGCTTGGATGCTAATTGCTAAGTTTCATTAGTTTTTATGCACAGAGGCTTCTCCAGATCCTTTACTTTTTTGCTCCATTGAGTGTCTTTTAACTCGGCCACATAACACACTCGACCAGTTGCTTGATCTTCATGAATAATCCTATGTTGTTCTCTATTGGGAATTCAATGTCAAATACCAAGGGGCGATAGCTGCCCTTAATTCAGCAAAGGCTGATCGGCCCAAAAAACCATTGTATGGAGAGTTCATATCCATTACAACAAATGGCAGCACCCGCACTCTCCTTCAGTTTTCGTCTCCTAACTTCATCGATAACTCGACGTAGCCTACCGCTTTAGTTAGAATATCGTTAATGCCATGAATATGGACTTTGCATAGTTTTAGATCTTTGGCTTCCAGTAACAAGTCTTATGTCTTCTCGAAAATGATATTCACAGAACTTCCATAATCAATCAGAATCTTTCTCAACAAAGCGGGGCCGATCATGGCTGAGATCACCATTGGGTCGATCATAGTGGCCTCCACCTTATCCATATGTCTACTACGAAACACGATATCATCTATCATAGTTCGTTGCAGCTTTGTTGGAGCACCATCCTTTGTGTTCGAGCAACATTCAGTGTTAACATGCTTGATGGAGTTCACATAATGCTCTATTTCGTTCTAGCTTTAATCAGTCAAATATGGTCCTCCAACAATGGTACTAATAACTAATCTTCCTCTTGTCTGTCGAGATTCCTCAACACTAGGAGGAGCTTGTCCTCGATTGAGGTCGAATGTCCCCTGCCCGCTATCCTATGGGGATTTAACAAATTGCTGCACTTTCCTTACTGTCTTTGCTTCTCCGTCGGTTCCTTTTGAGGTGGTTTCCTATATTGCATAGTGTTACAAGTCAATAAATATTCTCTAATGAGGTATTCGATGGCATATAAGTATCAAACATTGGGATCCTTGGCTTCCCTCACCTGAATCCTGTCTTCGGTTGCGGTTTCTATCACCGCCATTCTTTTGATCATTCGGTTTGTTCTGAACATTGATTTTAACTTTCTCGGAATTATCACTAAACCGCTTCACTACCAAATTATTTTGTACTCCCTTGGTGCTTGAGCCTGCAACTTGTCTCTTCCGGGTCCTTAAAAATTGAGCTACCTTTGAAAAGAAATGGTCCAATGTTGAAGGAGGCTTTCCCGCTGACCAATTGCCAAACTCAAAATAGGGCCCTGGTCAGCTATGAGTATTGCATCATCATTTGGATTACTAAGTTCTTAACAGCTGTATTAAACATTTTCATAAAAAATTTTGGTGATATCTTCGGAGCCTAGACCAAGCTGAAGAGTGACATTACATCCTTGGAGCAAGTCATGTGCATATGGAACTGCTCTAGGAACTTCTTTGCTAACTCATCAAATGAAGAGATTGACTATGGTGGCAACTTGGTGAACCACATGGTCGCAACATCTTTTGAAAAAAGAGGAAACAGCTACACTTGACTGCATTAGTAGCTGGGGCAGAATCCATATGACATTCATACTTGAAGAGATGCTACTTGGGGGTCAGATTTTCCAATATAGGTAGGCATCGTAGGCATATGGAACCTCCATGGGTTTTATGCATATAGAATGTTGTCGGTGAATGGAGTATGACTTCTGGAGAGTCCCTAATCATCGTTGCTCAAGCCTTGACTTTCTTTCACTAGCTGCCTCACTATAGCTGTTAAGTCTGGTGTTTAGAAAGTTGGTGCCAAGCGGTAGTCGTGTTCCACCTCATGTGAGTGACCTGACCCACGCCTTCAGTCAGTGCCATGTAGCCTTGGCTCCTCTTGCTCTTGATCCATTTCCTAAGCAGTAGTTTTATCATCGTCTCTCAATTGTGGTTCAACCACATTCGCTTAAGCTCCATCATCTTGATCGAGTGCAGCACCTCAAGAGTAAGCTCCTTTACCTGCATGTCGATCGTCCATTTGATTAGAGGGTTCAATGCCGACCCACCTTAGGGGTTCGGTACCGATCGATGTCGATCGACCATAGCCGATCGCCTGATCCCATCCCGATGTTCCTATTGCATATCCATCCATTTTGCGGCATCTGTTTCTGTGATAATTGTCATTTGAGGAGTTTTCCTATCTTGAATATGGAGAAGACTCCCTTCTAGACTTTCCACCCTGATCTTTCAACTGGTTCATTAGGTTGATGTTAGCCTGGATTTGCTGGTTGAGCTGCCGACAGCTATCCATCATTTCCTTCATTAGGAGTTCCAAAAAAACTCTGGTGATGTGTTCAGCTAGATTCTAGGCATCACTAGCTGCCATTTGTACATTTTGATCAACTTATTGAACACTAGCATCGACATTACCTTCAACAGCATAGGAGGTAGTAGACTTTCGTTTGGCCATGGCTAATAACTTCCTTCTAGATCTTCTTCAACTAAGCAGAAATGGAAACTTTTCAATATAAATCTAGATCTATCATATGGATATGGGAATCCACTTGTAGATGATGAGATCCAATAAGGCTAAGGATTCCCCTCTCAATAAAAGCACCAAAATGTTTGTTCCAAAATTTGGCACAAACACCCAATAGATGTAGGATCGATTTCACCATAGTGTAGGATCGATTTCACCGTAGAGGGGGGGTGAATAGGGTGATACTATTAATTATAAAAATTTATTGTGGAAGTTTATATAAAATAATTCAACACAGATCACAACAGAATAATAGCAGCACAGATATAGCAGAATATAAAAGGCAGAAAATAGAACACACATATTTAACCAGCTTCGGTAAAACCCTACCTACATGCTGCCTCCAAGGTTTCTACTGGAAATTAAGTAGTCAGAAGCTTACACATGTAAACTTGCGACACCCGCTATCGACTAACCTAACTCTACGCTCAAAACCCTATCACACCTCAGCCATTGAGTTGCGAATTCTCGAACTACACCACCGTAGTTCGACCCTAGTCACACGACTATAATTTACAACGGTTTGAAATAGAAATACAAAATTTAAAAACAATTAAAATCAAAACCCTAATAACATTAAAGCAAGCACAAAGCTATTTAATCTGACCCGAAGTAAAAATAAGCTGTAAAAATATTTCCCTCTTTTGTCTATTTCTCTGGCCTTGTTATTTGAGTGAAAAATGGCTGCTTTCTTTATCTCGTTCGTTCCTCTTTCAATTTTTAGGGCTTTGCAATCTGAAGTCGCCACTTTCGGTTGCTCAATCGAAATAGATGATTTATCAATGCTTGCTTTGTCAATGAAGTGTTTCTTTGAATTGTAAACAGCTACTTTAAATTGTCGAGTTCTGTTTAATGATATGGAATGTGATTTCCTTTTTATTAATTCTTGTTTACATGCTCGAACTCAATTTGATTCGAGTTATTGATTTAATGTTCTCTGTTTAGCTTGAACTTGAATGGTTTTTCTGTTGATGATGTTAAATGTTTATATAGGATTCAAATTCCTACATTCTCATTCGTCTGATAATTTGCTCGGTCGTTTGATTTTGCGTTGATGACTGTGATGATTTCTGACTTGTTCAAAAACGTGTATTTTGTGTTACACTATTTCCACGGCTTTGAATGATTTCTTGGCTATTACGGTTTTGACGAGTTTGAATTTGCTCCGTTCATTTTCCCGTTGACATCGGCCTTGACTTTCAAACTTGATATGTTTACTTCGAATTCCATGCATCATTATCTTGTTTGAACCTGCTGTTGACATTGGTCACTTTGAATAGAATTCTACCGTGACTTTGGTAGTTCACCATGTTACTCGTATTATATGACTTCGGTCATTTCTCTGTGATATTGTTTTGTTTGCATTGATGTGCACTTACTGTTGTATCGTGACTCGAGCAAATACTTGTTCGATTGAAACCGTCCTTTGTTCAAAACTGCTACTTGACTTGTTATGACTGTTACATGCTCTTTGGTGGTTTCATGTATAATAGTCATTTTTTAAAGCTTCTATCCTTTTCTCTGGTACTTCGTTTGAGATCGGTCTCTGGGTTGATGTTCATGCAAAAAATATTGCATTCATGTTCTTATGTACTTAAGGTTGCACCTGTATTCACATGCTTGAAGTCGTAGCCTTTGGTCTAGTTGATGATACTGCATGTATATGTGTATTCATGCATTGCTGTTGCTTCGCTTGAGTCATGTTGAACTATTGAGTTGCCGTATTACTTTTTGTGCCGGTTCATTTTGATTTTGGACTGTTTTTTATTTGGCACTTGCATTCGAGTTGTAGCCTTGAGCTATTGTCTTCATTGCAACCATATTGTATGCTGTATTGTCTGTGTACATCTGATTTGGTTGCACCTCATTTGAGCTCATGTGCACTGACTTTTGTACTTGGATGCATGTTGAACTTGACTGTGCGATCTGCATTGTTGTACTCCTGATCATGCTATATTGTTCCATGAGTGTTGAGACTTTACTTGTGCTGTATTGGTTTGTAACCTCACTTGCATACTGCTCTATTTTCCAGACCCTTGTGTATTTGTATTTGCATTCACCACTTTGCACTGTGGTTTCTCTGACCAGTCTGTGTTGAACATTTTGATTTTCTGGCCACCTTATTGATGTTGAGCTAGTCTCTTTCACTGATGTAGTTTTGTTTCTTTGACTTGTATGTGGTCAATGGTGGTCTGTTGGCATTTGAATTCGGTCTGAACTTGTGTTGAATCCAACTAATAGTGCGGGTTTAACCTTGTGCTAATATCGTGACTTAATTTGTATTACACTCGAGTTGAACCCAGCGTTTGATTTGGGTTTAACCTTGTGCTCACCTGTCTCTGTAATCAAGCGTATATCGGTGTGTACGGCATTGTGGCACGTACAGTGATACACTGTGCATGTCATAAGTTGTTCCTGTATGATGAATTCAAAATTAAATGATGACATACAACCCATGTAACAGGGGCAAATAATATTTTCAAAATACATTTTATTTTACATTGCAAAAATATTTTATTTTCATTTTTCTACATCAATGTGTATTTTTGCAGATCATTCAGATGCTGGATTAAATCTGGACTAGAGTTGAAGATAAATTACGAGTGAATGAGTGATATGTTTTGAGGTGCAAATGTAAATTGAAAACTATGATGTAATCAAATTTGTATTGAAATTATATAAATATAGCGAGAGCTTGAATTTTTACTATTAAAAATTGTAATAAATATTTGTTTGAATAAAATATCTGTTTGAATTTAAATACCGTGTTATTTATTTTATTCAGCAAATATTTATTTAATTATGTGAAAAATAAAATAGTACATTAAAAAATACATGAATCGAATATATATGTTTATTATCAATAAACAAAAATTATATGCTTGCATATTCAACAATCTCCCCCTTTTGATGATAATAAACATATATTTAAGATTTGAATAAATTAAATGTATTTGATCACTCAATTTGCTTCCCCTATTTGAATGCTCCCTCTCTACAACAAAGCTCCCCCATCATAAAAGCATGAATATAAATAAAAATATGCAAATGAGCCTAGATGCATGTACAAAATACAAAATAAAATATTTGACCTTTATTTGCCAAAATCTTAACCTTTCTCTCACCCTTTTGTTATCAGCAAATAAGTAACAGTGTTAGAAAAATAGAGATAAAGTGATAGGTATTAATACAACATTAAAACTCAATTGAATATAAATATTAATTTCAATAAAAAATCAAACAAAAATCATAAATACTCCGTCATACGCTTATTCCACTTTAGAGTGATAGGGATAATGTCATCATATAAAACCAGACAGCTGTGTTTATTTGTGGTATATTTATATCAGGAATTTGAATATCTATTAACCATGCATAACCATTAGGACTTTTAAATGAGATTAGTAGTATTCTAAATTTTTATGTAAAAAAAAATGAATTCAAGTATCTTCTAACCATGCATAACTGTGAGGAGTTTTAAATGGGATCAAAATCAACTTCTCTATTAAATCAATCAATTTTGATATGCATTCCATACATGCATAACCGTGAGGACTTTTAAATGAGCATGGAAGCACATAATCAAAATTTCCAAGTAATTCACCCATGCATAACTGTGAGGACTTTTAAATGAGAGCGAATACTTTGGATGTTTTTTATTGCTAAAAATATAATAAAATTAAAGCGCATAATTTCCCATTTAAAATACCACATATTGACATACTATATTGGATTTGATGAGTGATGGTCGATAGAAATATGATAAATTAGAGATGGTCATGGAATTTTTTACCAAAAAAAGTTTTATAATTCTTGTTTAAATTTATAAAGAAACTTACTAATTATACCGTCTCAAGTTATAATATATGATTAATATCAACACTCATCACTTTTTGAATCACTATTTATCTTTTCGATAATCAGTAGGCAGTCAGATTAGTCAATGTAGTCATTTAAAATTAAATCTAAAAATAATTATGAAATCAAATTTTAAAATGACTAATCTGAAACAAGGTCAACATTTAAGCATAAAACAAAGTCATAAATATGAACAAGTCAAATAAGAACATATGAATAAGTCAGAATCAATATCAACATTTATCACATAACTGGCTGATTAGATTACGGTGCAGATTTTCACATTAAATATATCGTTCAAAATAAATATATCGTTACCTTTTTTACCTTTAAGAAATTTTTTCGTTGTTGTCCATTGTGATTCTTTCACCTTTGTACCAGGCTAAGGAACTTGGATTTGTAGCCCATCGTGTGCCTGGAATAGCCAAAATCCAGGTAATACCATTGTTGTTCCTTAGCCTGCCACCATACCTACACGAAAAATATTTTTGTGACCTATTTGTTTTTATAGGTCCATGGTTGTTAGTGGCAATAGATTTTGAAAAATAATTTTGTGGAGACCCAAACTTATTTATATATGTTCCTTTCGGCACCTAGATTTGTTTAACTTTAAGGGATTTTATATTTGTGCCTTCTAGAATCCAAATTGGCATGGTTTTCACATTTTTGGGTCTATACCAACAAATATTTTGATTGTGTCCAATTTTTCTACAAATAGTACACTTGGATTTAACTTGATTAATTTTTCTTCTAACATATTCAAGGTGAGCATACCCAAGTCCTTGTCTATCAGTATTAATAGTTTGTTTTCCTATTAGCATATTTAGTGATCTTTCACTTTTGGAAAAGTTTCCTAAAGTTGTAGACAATTTCTGGACTTGTGTTTTGAGAGATTCATTTTCGTTTAATAATTATGTGCAATTTTAATAGAATTTTCTCTCCTAGTATTTTCACTCTTTTTCAAAATCAGAATTTCATTTTCAAGCAATTTAATTTTAGTTTCTCATTTTTTATTCTCTTCTTTGAGTGGTGGACACTTATCACACTTAGGAATCTTATTTTGATAGTTTTTAACTAATTGATCAAGCTGTTTATTTTAATCTATCAAAGTATCTCTTTGTGATTCAATTTTAGCGTACTGCTCCCTAAGTCGTTCAAAACAGCCATTTACTTCGTGGAAATATATATATAATTCCGAGCGAGAAAGTTTTGATATCTTGCTGGCTCGTCATCATCTCTATCAGTTATATCACCTCGAAGGAACAGATCTGCTTTCTCACTCTCACTGCTAGTGCTTTCATTATCATAATCACTTTATTCCATGTGGCTGTAAAACTTCTTCCTTTTGATTTCTTCTCTAGGCCGTGTCGATTTCGAGGACAATTAGGCTTGATGTGGCCAAGTTTATTGCACTTGTGACAGATGATTTCTTGCTCTTTCGGGTTGTCTAGTGCTTTGGCTATTCTGCTTTTCAATTTCTTATTTAGAGCTGGATTTCCATATTTATGATTCCACTTTTTGAATTTCTTCATTAATAGTGCCATCTCAGCTACTCAATTATTATCATCATTACTTTTCGTTGTTCCTTTATGCGCTATTGATTTCTTTCGAGTATCACCTCCTTCTCGTTCTTCCTTGAATTCCATTTCTAGCTCGTAAGTGGTGATATTTCCGATGAGCTCTTCAACTTTGATTTGTTTCAAATCCTTTGATTCTTGAAAGTCTGTAACTTTTGCTTCAAAATTCCGTGGAAGGACTCCAAGGATTTTTAGTACTATTCCCAACTCTATGTATGATTTTCCGAGAGCTGTTGATTTGTATATGAGATTGGAAAGTCGTGCGTACATCTCTTTAACATTCTTATCCTTGGCCATTGTGAAGTTCTCGTATTCGCTACTAAACATTGCAAGGCGAGATTCCTTGACCTGAGATGTTCATTCGTGAGTCACTTCAAGTGTGTGCCAGATTTCTGTGTAGTTAGACAATGTAAGACACGATTAAATTCAATATGATCCAATGAACATATAATAGAATTTATGGCTTTAGCATTCTATAACTTATTTTCTAGATCTTTCCATTGATCAATGGGTTTTTCAATTTCCTGATTATTTACTACTATAGTTGGCGCTCTGTAACATGTCTCTATAATATTCCAAGCATCAATCGTTTTTAGAAAAAATTTCATGCTATTTTCCAGTAAGCATATTCACCATTGAACATTTGTGGTCTAACCATGGACTGACCCTCAGCAAAAGTGTTATTAAAAGAATTCATTTTTAAAAATTCAAATTTTAAAGCAAAAATTGGTTTTTGAAACCAAATCAAATTCTTTTAAAAAAACCGCTTTTGTTCCTAGCTTTGATACCACTTGCAGGATCGATTTCACCCTAAGGGGGAGTGGTCAATAGGGTGATACTATTAATTATAAAAATTTATTGCAGAAATTTATATAAAATAATTTCAACACAGATTACAGCTGAATAATAGCAGCACAGATATAGCAGAATATAAATGGCAGAAAATAGAACACGCAGATTTAACCAACTTCGGCAAAACCCTGCCTACGTGCTGCCCCCAAGGGTTCTACTAGAAATTAAGTAGTCAGACGCTTACACATGTAAACTCATGACATCCACTATCGACTAACCTATCTCTACGCTCAAAACCTTGCTACAACTCAGCCACTGAGTTGCGAATTCTCGAACTACATCAACATAGTTTGTCCCTTAGTCACACGACTAGAATTTACAATGGTTTGAAAGAGAAATACAAAATTTAAAAAATAATTAAAATCAAAACCATAATTCTAAAATATTAAAGCAAGCCTAAAGCTATTTAATCTGACCCAAATTAAAAATAAGCTGTAAAAATATTTCCCGCTTTTGTTTATTTCTTCGGCCTTGTTATTTGAGTGAAAAATGGCTGCTTTCTTTATCTTGTTCGTTCCTTTTTCAGTTTTTAGGGCTTTGCAATCTGAAGTCACCGCTTTTGGTTGCTCGATCAAAATAGATGATTAATCGATGCTTGCTTTGTTGATCAAGTGTCTCTTTGAATTGCAAACAGCTACTTCAAATTGTCGAGTTCGGTTGAATGATCTGGTATGTGATTTCCCTTTTATTGATTCTTGTTTATATGCTCGAACTCGGTTTGATTTGAGTTATTGATTTAATGTTCTCTATTTAGCGCAAAATCAAATGGTTTTCTATCGATGATGTCAAACATTTGTATAGGATTCGAATTTCTATTTTCTCGTTCGTTTGATAATTTGCTCGGCCGTTTGATTTTGTATTGATGACTGTGATGATTTCTAACTTGTTCAAAAACGTATATTTTGTGTTACTTGATTTCCACGGCTTCAAATGACTTCTTGGCCACCATGGTTTTGACGAGTTCGAATTTGCTCCGTGCATTTCTTTGTTGCCATCGGCCTTGACTTTCAAACTTGATATGTTTAGCTCGAATTCCCTACGTCATTATCTGGTTTGAACCTGCTGTTGACATTGGTCACTTTGAATACATTTCTACTGTGACTTTTTAAATTCACCGTGTTACTCATATTATCTGACTTCAGTCATTTCTCTGTGATATTGTTTTGTTTGCATTGATGTGCACTTGCTATTGTATCGTGACTCGAGCAAATACTCGTTCGATTGAAACTATCCTTGGTTCAAAAATGCTACTTAACTCGTTATAACTGTTACATGCTCTTTGGTGGTTTCATGTGTACCGGTCGTTTTTTAAAGATTCTGTTCTTTTCTTTAGTACTTTGTTTGAGATCGTTCTCTGGGTTGATGTTCATGCAAAAAATATCGTATTCATGTTCTTGTGCACTTAAGGTTGCACCTGTATTCACATACTTGAAGTCGTAGCCTTTGGCCTAGTTGATGATACTGCATGTATATGTGTATTCATGCATTGCTGTTACTTCACTTGAGTCATGTTGAACTATTGAGTTGCCTTATTACTTTTTGTGCTGGTTCATTTTGATTTTGGACTGTTTTTGATTTGGCACTTGCATTTGAGTTGTAGCCTTGAGTTGCTGTCTTCACTGCAACCATACTGTATGCTGTATTGTCTGTGTATATCTAATTTGGTTGCATCTCATTATAGCTCATGTGCACCGACTTTTGTACTTGAATGCATGTTGAACTTGATTGTGCGATTTGCACTGTTGTACTCCTCATCATGCTATATTGTTCCATGAGTGGTTAGACTTTAATTGAGCTGTATTGGTTTGTAGCCTCACTTTCATACTGCTCCATTTTCCAGACCCTTGTGTACCTTTATTTGCATTCACCACTTTGCACTGTGGTTTCTCTGACCAGTCTAGGTTGAACATTTTGATTTTCTGGCCAGCTTATTGATGTTAAGCTGGTCTTTTTCATGGATGTAGTTTTGTTTCTTTGACTTGTATGTGGTCAGTGGTGGTCTATTGGCATTTGAATTCAGTCTACACTTATGTTGAATCCAGCTAATAGCATGGGTTTGACCTTGCGCTAATATCGTGACATTATTTGTATTGCACTTGAGTTGAACCCGACTTTTGATTTGGGTTTGACCTTGTGCTCACCTGTCCCTGTAATCAAGTGTATATCGGTGTGCACGGCCTTATGGCATGTATAGTGATACATTGTACCTGTCATAAGTTGTTTGTGTATGATGATTTCAAAATTAAATGATGACGAACAACCCAAGTAACCGAGGCAAATAATACTTTCAAAATACATTTTATTTTACACTACAAAAATATTTTATTTTCAATTTTACTGCGTCAGTGTGTATTTTTGTAGATCACTCAAATGCTGGATTCAATCTGGACTAGAGTTGAAGAAAAATTATGAGTGGATGAGTGATATGTAGTGAGATGCAAATGTAAATTGGAAATTGTGATGTAATCAAATTTGTATTGAAATTGTATATATAGTGAGAGCTTGAATTCGTACTATTCAAAATTCTAATAAATATTTGTTGGAATAAAATATCCGTTTAAATTTAAATTCTTTGTTATTTATTTTATTCAGCAAATATTTATTTAATTATGTGCAAAATAACATAGTACATTAATAAATACATTTAAATGAATATATATGTTTATTATCATCAAACAAAAATCATATGCTTGCATATTAAACACCAGAGGGGGGTGAATAGAGTGATGCTATAAGTTATAAAAATTTATTGCGGAAGTTTATATAAAATAATTTCAACACAGATCACAGTAGAATAATAGCAGCAGAATATAAAAAGCATAAAATAACACACAGATTTATCCAGCATCGGCAAAACCATGCCTACGTGCTGCCTCCAAGGTTTCTACTAAAAATAAAGCAGTCAGACGCTTACACATGCAAAATCGCGACACCCACTATCGACCAACCTTAACTCTACGCTCAAAACCCTGCCACAACTCAGCCACTGAGTTGCGAATTCTCAAACTACACCATCATAGTTCGTCCCCTAGTCACACGACTAGAAATTACATAAGTTTAAAAGAAATTACAAATTTAAAAATAATTAAAACAATAAAACAATGAACCCCTAGTTTTTAAAGGCCCAAAAATAATTGCCGACCGAAACAAAATATAATGATAATTCCCTTTCTCCTTTTATTTGTTCGGCCCGACTTGCTCTGTAAAATATGGCGATTTCTTTAGCTCGTTCGTTCCTCTTTCTCTGATAATTAGGGCTTCTGAAATGAAGCACGCCGATTTAACATTGATTGATTCAATTGATGTTCTAGCGTTTGCTTTGTCGATCATTCATTCATTGCATAGCTTTGGCTATTTCTTTGATCGAGTTCAATTAAAAAAATTTGGTATGCAATTTATGCTTTTCTGCTTTACTCGTTAGCTTGCTTGAACTCGATCTTGATTCGAGTTGAAAGATTATTCTTTGTTGCTTGAACTTGAATACCCTTAAGTCGATGATGATTATGGGTTTAAATAGGATTTATTTCCCTAAATTTTGTTCGTATATTTTATATGAATTCGTTTGATAATATTAAACTTCGTCGTTCGATTTAGCTTGAATGTTGGTGATTTCTTTGGACTTTTTCAAAATCGTATATTTTGTGTTAGTTGATTCCCACAGCTTCGATTGATTTCTTGGCCAGCCCGGATTGTTTGATTTGGTTCCTTTTTGACTTCGGCCTTGACTTTGTTTATGTGATGATTTCTGACTTCTACGATTTGCTGGCCTTTGACTTCGGCCACTTTGAATTGAATTGTAAAACCTACTGCTAACCTTACTTATTTGATTTGTTATTACCTGACTTCGGTCATTTTTGAAATTCACCGCTTGATTATTTTTGTGTGTCTTCATATATGTGCATATATACATTTGTATGTGTGTATGCAAGTATTATTGAATTTGCATTGCAGTTATCTTTGTTCAAAACTGATATTGTTTGCTGGCTTCGATTATAGTGTTTGTTGAACCAGTGGGTATTTTTCCTGATGTGGTTGCTTCTGGTTTCACTATGTTTGCATTTGAGTCATGTGCTTCGAGTTACTTGATCACATGTATTTTGCTTTTGAACTTGTCTGGAGCATTTGTGTTGACTTGATACTCTTCTGTCACCATGTTGTTGTATATACATATGTCTTTTAGAAATGTTGCATTCACTTCATTGCATCTATACTGTAACTGTCTATTAGACTTGAAGTCTTTATTCATGTTTCTAGTTGTGCATTTGTGTACTTCTGATCATTCTACTTGCTTCAAGACAGTCTGCGTACAGTTTCATTTTTGGTTTTATAACTGTATCCCAGTGATGCATTACATTTGTTGGTTCTTTTTGAACTTGTCTTTGAGCAACACTATGACTATTCATTTTATATGTCGCAGTCTTGAGTTTTATGTAGTTGTCATGTGGGCTGCCTGATTTGACTTGCTTGCATCTGTAGTTGTATTGAGTACATTTTGAATTTTGGTCGAGACTTTTCCATGAACTAGTTATCTTTGATTTTGATTTAAAAGTAAGCTCTGAATATTTGTCTTGAGCTCGAATTCATACATGCTTGGTCTTGTTGACTTTGCCTGATCTGGTATACATGTGCACTGACGCATTACCCTTTGTACATATACCTGAGTTGAATCCAGCTCATAGCTCGGGTTTGACTTTGTGCTTATGTCGTGACTTTATTTGTATTGCACTTGATTTGAACACGACTTTTGATTTGGGTTTGACCTTGTGCTCACCTGTCCATATAATTTTATAAAATGTATATCGGTGTGCACGGCTTGTGGTATGTACAGTGATACACTGTGCATGTCACAAGTTGTTCTTGTGTGATGAATTTAAAATTAATTGACGACGAACAACCCAAATAACCGAGGAAAATAATATTTTCAAAATCACATTTTATTTGCTACTGCAAAATATTTTCTTTTTCAATTTTACTGTGTTAGTTTTTATTTTGCAGATTGCTCAGATGCTGGATTCAATCTTGTATAGAGTTGAAGATAAATATGAGTGAATGAGCATTATGTAGTGAGGATATTTGTAAGTGAAAAATTATGTTGTAATCATATCTGTATTGTTTGAAAATTGTGTATATATATAGTGAGAGCTCAAATTTGTACTATTCAAAATTATAATAAATATTTGTTTGAATAAAATATCTGTTTGAATTTAAATTTATGTGTTATTTATTTTATTCAACAAATATTTATTTAATTATGTGAAAAATAAAATAGTACAATAACAAATACATTTAAATGAATATATATATATATATATATATATGTTCATTATCATCAAATAAAAATCATATACTTGCATATTCAACAATCTCCCTCTTTTGATGATAACAAACATAAATTTAAGTTTTTGAGTTTGTTAAATGTATTTGATCATTCTATTTGCTCCCCCTATTTGAATGCTCCCTCTCTACACAAAGCTCCCCCTTCATATATGCATAAATAAAAATGCAAATAAGCCTAGATGCAACAGAAAATACAAAATAAAATATTTGACCTTTATTTATCAAAATCTTAAGTTTTCTCTTCCCCTTTTGTTATCAGCAAAAGAGTAATATTGTTAGAAAAATAGAGATAAAGTGACAGACATCAATACAACATTAAAACTCAATCGAACATAAATATTAAATTTCAAAAAAAAAATCATAAATATTCTATTAGGTGCATATTCCACTTTAGAATGATAGGAATAATGTCATCATACAAAACCATAGAGTCGTGTCTATCTATGGTATATTTATTTCAGGAATTTGAATATCTACTAACCATGCATAACCGTTAGGACTTTTAAATGAGATCAATAGTATTCTCAATTTTTTATTAAAAAATGAATTCAAGTATCTTTTAACCAACATAACCGTGTGGACTTTTAAATGGGATTAGAATCAACTTGCCTATTAAATCAATCAATTTTAATATGCGTTCCATACATGCATAACCGTGAGGACTTTTGAATGAGCATGGAAGCACAAAATCAAAAATTCCAAGTAATTCACCAATACATAACCGTTAGGACTTTTAAATGAGAGTGAATACTTTGAATGTTTTTATTGCTAAAAATATAATAAAATCAAAGCACATAATTTCCCATCTAAAATACCACATATTGACATATGATGAGTGATGATCGATAGAAATATGATAGAAATAGAAATGGTTGTGGAATATTTACTAACAAAAAGGTTTATAACTCTTGTTTAAATTTCTAAAGAAATTTTCTAATTATACTATCTTAAGTTATAATATATGATTAATATCAACACTCATCACTTTTTCAATCACTATTTATCTTTTCAATAATCATTAGGGAGTTAGATTAGTCAACATAGTCATTTAAAATCAATTCCAAAATAGCGATAAAATCAAATTTTCCAAAATGACTAATCTGAAACAATGTCAAATATGATTTTCTAGAAGGGGTTTTATAAGAAATGTCTACTATTCGAAAATTATTTAAGATAAATAATATGCAGATATTTTCTTTGAAAATGATGCAGCTATTATATATATCTCAACATAAGTCATGTTCCACCAGTAATTTTTCTATCAACTTGATTACCAGTGTAATCTGCATCTTAATTTTCCGTTGAATCAATTTTATCATTAGATGAATGTTATAGACCAGACCATGAAGTTGTAACAAATTTCCTTAAATTCATTTTTATAGCAAAATAGAATTGAATTGAAGCCGTGCATAGTATCCGATTCAGAAACAAATATCCATGTATATGAAGAGTATCATCAAAACATCATCATTAATCCAAACAAATCTTTATAAAGTATTTCAATGATTGTAGTGTTCTCAGCATAAAAAGATAATTGGCCAATAATTTTTATAAGTCAGAATCATTATCACATAACTGGTTGATCAAATTATGGTGCAGATTATCAGATTAAATATACCGTTTAGAATAAATATATTGTTACCTCTTTTACCTTTACGATAATTTTTCGTTGTTTTCCATTGTGGTTCTGTCACCTTTGTACTAGGCTAAGGAACTTTGATTTGTCTCCCATTGTGTGTCTGGAACAGCCAAAATCCAGATAACACTGTTGTTGTTCCATAGCCTGCCACCATACCTACACGAGAGAAGATTTTCGTGACCTTTTTTTTATAGGTCCATGATTGCTAGTGGAAAACGATTTTGAAAAATATGTTTATGAAGACCGAAAATTATTTATATATGTTCCTTTCGACACCCAGATTTGTTAACTTTAAGGGATTTAATATTTGTGCATTTTGGAACCCAAATTGGAATAGTTTTTACATTTTTGGGTCTATACCAGCATATATTTTGATTATGTCCAAATTTTCTACAAATTGTGCACATAGAACTAACTTGTTTAATTTCACCTCTAATACGTTCAGAGTGATTATGTCCAAGTCCTTGTCTATCCGTATTAACAGTTTGTTTCGCTAATAACATATTTAACGATCTTCCTCCTTTTGACAATTTTCCTAAAGTCGTAGACAATTGTTGGACTTGTGTTTGGAGGGATACATTTTCATTCAATAATTGTCTGCACTTTTTAATAGAATTTTCTCTCCGTGTATTTCTACTTTTTTTTTCAAAATCAGAATTTCATTTTCAAGTGATTTAATTTTAATTTCTGATTTTTTTAATTTCTTCTTCAAGTGATGGACACATTTCACACTTAGGGCTCCTACTTTGATAGTTTTTAACTAATTGGTCAAGTGGTTTGTTTGATTCTATCAAAGTATCTCTTTGTGATTCAATTTTAATGTATTTATCTCTAAGTATTTCAAAACAGGCATTTACTTCGCGGAAATATATAAGTAATTATAAGTGGGTGATTTTTGATACTTCGTTTGGCTCGTCATCATCGCTATTAGTTATATCACCTCGAAAGCACAGATCAGCTCTTTCACTTTCACTCCTAGTGCTTTTACACATGGCTGTAAAATTTCTTCTTTTCAAATTCTTGGCCAAGTCGATTTTGGGGACAATTGGGCTTGATGTGGCTAGGATTGTTGCACTTGTGACAGATGATCTCCCGCTCTTCTGGGTTGCCTAGTGCTTTGATTATTCTGATTTTCAGTTGTTGATTTAGAGCTAGATTCCCGTATTTGTGATTCCATCTTTTGAATTTTTTATTAATAGTGCCAGCTTAGCTGCTCCATCATCATCACCCTCATCACTACTGCCTTTTACCAATCCTGTTAAGCACATTTCTTAATCTGAGTCGATTGTGGAGGATTTCTCATTGTTGTTGACTTTTACACCATATATTGCATCAAAAGTATTCCAGATTTCATGTGCATTTTCACAATGAGAGATAAAGTTAAAATTATCTTGATTAATATGAGAATATAGTCTTTGCATAGTAAGAGCATTAATTGAAGTAATTTTCTCGTCTGTTATATCACACCCATTTTCAATAATATCCTAATGTTTAATATTAACAGATTTTAAATAAAATTCCATTTTTAATTTCAAAAAATCCGTTCCATCAAAAATAGGAGGAATAATATTGGATCGACCCTTAGAAAAAGTATTATTGAAAGAAGTCATTTTAAAAATTCAAATTTGTAAAAAAAATTGGTCTTTGAGAAATCAAACTTTTTAAAGCAAAAATGGCTTTTATTCCTAGCTCTGATACCACCTGTAGGATCGATTTCACCCTAGAGGAGGGTGAATAGGGTGATACTATAAGTTATAAAAATTTATTACGGAAGTTTGTATAAAATAATTTTAAATAGAACACACAGATTTACCCAAGTTCGGCAAAACCTTGCCTACGTGCTGCCCCCAAGGTTTCTAGAAACTAAGTAGTCAGACGTTTGCACACGTAAACTCGCGACATCCGCTATCGACTAATCTTAACACTACGATCAAAACCCTGTCACAACTCAGCCATTGAGTTTTGAATTCTCAAACTATACCACCGTAGTTCGTCCCCTAGTCACATGACTAGAAATTACACAAGTTTAAAAAGAAATTACAAATTTAAAAACAATTAAAATAGTAAAACAATGAAACCCTAGTTTTTAAAGGCCCAAAAATAATTGTCGGCCTAAAAAATATATAGTGATAATCCCCTTTCTTCTTTTATTTTGTTCGACCCAGCTTGCTCTGTAAAATATGGCAATTTCTTTAGCTCGCTTGTTCCACTTTCTTTGATAATTAAGGCTTCTAAAATGAAGCGCGTTGATTTAAGGTTGATCGATTCAATTGATGTTCTTGCGTTTGCTTTGTCGATCATTCGTTCGTTGCATAGCTTCGGTTGCTTCTTTGATTGAGTTCAATTCGAAAAATCTGGTATGTAGTTTATGCTTTTCTGCTTTACTCGTTAGCTTGCTTGAACTCGATCTTGATTCAAGTTGAATGATTATTCTTTGTTGGTTGAACTCGAATACCCTTAGGCCGATGATGATTATGGATTTAAATAGGGTTTATTTTCCTAAATTTCGTTCATATATTTTATACGAATTCGTCTGATAATATTAAGCTCCGCCGTTCGATTTAGCTTGAATGTTGGTGATTTCTTTGGACTAGTTCAAAATCGAATATTTTGTGTTAGTTGATTCCCACAGCTTCGATTGATTTCTTGGCCACCACGACTTGTTTGATTTGGTTCCTTTTTGACTTCTGCCTTGACTTTGTTTATGTGATGATTTCTGACTTCCACGATTTGTTGGCCTTTGATTTCGGCCACTTTGAATTGAATTGTAAAACCTGCTACCGACCTTACTTATATGATTTTCTATCACCTGACTTTGGTCATTTCTGAAATTCACTACTTGATTATTTTTGTGTGTCTTCATATATATGCGTACATACATTCGTATGTACGTATGCAAGTATTGTTGAATTTGCACTGCAGTTGTCTTTGTTCAAAACTGATATTGTTTGCTGGCTTCGATTATGGTGTTTATTGAACCAGTGGGTATTTTTCCTGATGTGGTTGCTTCTGGTTTCACTATGTTCTTATTTGAGTCATGTGCTTCGGGTTGCTTGATCACATGTATTTTGCTGTTGAACTTGTCTGGAGCATTTATGTTGACCTGATACTCTGTTGTTACCATGTTGTTGTATATACATATGTCTTGTAGAAATGTTGCATTCACTTCACTGCATCCATATTGTCATTGTCTATTAGACTTGAAGTCTTTATTCATGTTTTTAGTTGTGCATTTGTGTACTTTTTATCATGCTACTCGCTTCGAGACAGTTTGCATACAGTTGCATTTTTGGTCTTGTAATTGTGTCTCAGTGATGCATTGCATTTGTTGTTGGTTCTTTTTGAACCTATCTTTGAGCTGCACTGTGATTCTTCATTTTATATGTCGCAGTCTTGTGTTTTGTGTAGTTGTCGTGTAGACTGCCTAGTTAGACTTGCTTGCATCTGTAGTTGTATTGAGTACATTTTGAATTTTGGTCGAGACTTTTCCATGAACTAGTTGTCTTTGATTTAGATTTAAAAGTAAGCTCTGGATATTTGTCTTGAACTCGAATTCATAGATGCTTGGTCTTATTGACTTTATCTGATCTGATATACATGTGCACTGATGCATTACCCTTTGTACATATACCTCAGTTGAATCCAGCTTATATCTCGGGTTTGACCTTATGCTTGTGTCATGACTTTATTTGTATTTCACTTGAGTTGAACCCGGCTTTTGATTTGGGTTTGACCTTGTGCTCACCTCTCCCTGTAATTTTATCAAATGTATATCAGTGTGCACGACCATGTGGCATGTACAGTGATACACTGTGCATGTCATAAGTTGTTTGTGTGTGATGAATTCAAAATTAATTGATAACGAACAACCCAAATAATTGGGGCAAATAAAATTTTCAAAATCACATTTTATTTGATACTGCAAAATATTTTCTTTTTCAATTTTACCGCGTTAGTGTTTATTTTACAGATTGCTCAGATGTTGGATTCAATCTGAAATAGAGTTGAAGAGAAATTTGAGTGAATGAGCGATGTGTAGTGAGGACATTTGTAAGTGAAAAATTGTGATGAAATCAAAATTGTATTGTTTGAAAGTTATGTGTATATATATATAGTGAAAGCTCAAATTTATACTATTCAAAATTATAATAAATATTTGTTTGAACAAAATATCTGTTTGAATTTAAATTTTTGTGCTATCTATTTTATTCACCAAATATTTATTTAATTATGTGAAAATAAAATAGTACAATAACAAATACATTTAAATGAATATATATGTTTATTATCATCAAACAAAAATCATATACTTGCATATTCAACAATAGATTATACGTAAAGAAATAAATGAAGAAACCTAAAGTAAAATAGAGGGAACAAGCAAAAAAAAACAATAAACATATTTATAGTGGTTCGACATTGAATGCCTACGGTTAATGATTAAGGTTGACATTTATGAATAAGGAAAGATGGAGCATTTTCCTCCTTCCTTTACTCATTCGATCAATGTCAATTCAATTTAGTAATTAAAATATAAAACAGATATGCATATAAAATAAAAATTGACCATTATCATAATTTGAAATCTAGAATTAACAGATATAATCAACTCAAATTTAGGAACAATTTTAAGATTAAAATTTTGATTGTACATAAAAGTAAATTTTTAAACCTTGAATTAAAACAACATATTCACACATATATGTAAGTAATTGTAAGCTAGTTAAGAATTAAAATAACAAATGAATATGTGGAGTTTTTGAATTTATATATTTTAGATTTAGAAGCTAACAAATTTATATAAAAGTATAAATATGTTTTTTTAACAAAAAAATACAGTAAAAAAAAAATCAAACACAAATTATATAAAATCATATTCAATTCTCATATGATTTAAAATGGACAACATATGTATTTTTATATAAGTTGAAAAAAAATAAACCATAAAAATAAATGGTTTCAAACATGAATAAAGGGAATAGCTTAGGCACATATAAATTCAAAGTTAAATTTCAGATCTGAACTGTAAGCAACATGAACAACAAATTAAACGAGATGTAATATTTCATAGCTCGAATGCTAATAAGATGGACATCCATCAAAAATGGAATAACACAAAATAAATGTAAATCAATTGATATCATAAACATATATTATTTAAGAAGATGAGATAAAAAGGGAATTAAATCAAAAATAATATTTACAATAATTAACATAAATAAACAAAAGATGAAAAATATGTGCAAATCCGCGTTGAATCAAGTAATAAAAAAGTTTTAATTGAGATAAAAGGGTTTTGATTCACATGTTTAAAATTGATCTATTAATCATGCAATGAACCATTCATATCCAAACATATGAAGGATAAAAAATATAAATAAATAAATCAGAGGATCACCTTAGGATATTGCCTGAAAATCACACTTTGAATGATGATAACTCCTCAAATCTTCAAGATCCACGTCCTATACTTGTAAGAGATAGATGAATCACTTTTGTTTTATTTTATTTGATGTTTTTATTTAGAGTTGAAATATTTTGGAAATTTTGTTTTTTTGTTTTCTGCCATGTAAAGTTAGGAGGAGAGAAAGAAAAAGAATGAATGAGAAGGAATGAGTTGTGTGTACAGAATAAATTGGAGAATATGTTTTATTTAAAAGAACGAAACATTTCCCACCTAATTCATTCCCTTTATTGTCTCTCTCTCTCTCTCTCCAATCCTTTATTTTCGTATGACATGTCATCAAATAACATAAAGTTCCCACAAATCATGTCATCAAATGACATAAAATTTCCATAAATCATTTCATGCAATTGTCTTTAAATTACATTGATATAGTATATTAATGCATGCAAATATAACTTTTATAAATGCATTAAAATAACACAAACAACTTCCAAATATCAAATAAATAATAAATAATATTTCTTAGACATTAATTAGTTTAATCAATTAAAAATGTTTTTAAATTAATTAAATCATTTGGTTTTTCAAAGAATTCATCATTAAGGATGTGTGACTCAATGGTGTAAATTCAGTCAGCGGTTAATATCGAACTATTCGAATATTAACATTCACATGTCATTTAGCAGGAAGTGTGACATTTTGGTTGATTTTATTGCTTACACATTTTTTGGTAAAATCCAATTTTACTTATTGTAAGCGGTACCCGATAGTGACAATTATTTGCACTAATTCTTTTCGTCAAAACTTTATCACATTAGGACTTATGGAATTTAGTAATGGTCAAAATTTCAATATCATTCACACTCAACTTTATAGTCCAAATGCAAAGTCCTTGGTTTAATAATAACAACTATTATTAACCGAATAACTATAGCCAGAGACTTTGACTTTAAGTCGACATCTGTTGACCATGATGCTAAACTCATATAACTGAGGGGATGAATCCTCTCTTAAATAGTATTTCACCTCCAAAGCTTTTGCTCGATCCAACTACAGTCGTTTGATGGGCTTCATGCCATGATTTTACTATAATTAAAGCGGAGCTTCCACATTTCTCAAGTCGAGAGAACTATGTAAATTAGTCACATCGATATTTTCTAGTTGACCTTATTTATATTAACCAACAGAAAGCTATCGAGTGAGTCATTCCATTTTTATCCAATAACCATCAGTACGTAACTCCTTGGTGCCCCCAATAGCTAAGAGTAATATAGTGTCGAATATTTAGAGAGTGTTATGTACTCTAGTCTCAATGGATGTATCGATATCCAGTCTTGATAAATCTTGACTAGGAATATTTAAGATCGTATATTTATTTTCATTGTGATAAATTACTCACAATCACAACACTTTGTAACTGCTATTACAACATAGCATTTATGGATTTTTCTATTAAATATATTTTTAATTAAATTAATTAATTAATATAACACATTATATCAAGTATATAATAGAAAGAAAACTCCTTTTATTTTTTGAACAAGACTGGTTATCAAGTTAGATATATGTAACAAATTGCATAATTAACTCAAGGGCATACCATTAACTCTATCATAGTAATAGTTAATTGTATAGAATATAAAGAATATAACGAATTAAATAACATCTTTACCAATCATTATTTAGAGAACTACTGTAAGAGATGTAGACATAAAATTCAAGAAAACTGGCCCAATCTTTATCTGAATACGGACATCTCTCTAATCGAGCTAGATTCCACATTCATATAAGATGAAGTCTGGCCAGCAATGAAGGGCCTTGTAAGCGATAAAGCACTAGGCCCGGATGGTTTTTCGATGCTTTTCTATAAAAAATTCTGGACTCTTATCAAAGGCAATATTATGCATTATTCGATGGATTCCATAACGACACCCTTGAACTGGTAGGTTTAATTTGGCTGATGTTATTTTACTTCCTAAAAAGGATAATCGTCAAGAATCATCCAATTTTGGACGCGTCTCTTTGATTAACTATTCGGTTAAAATTATCACTAAAGTGCTAGCTAATTGACTTAAACACAAAATAAATAACTTAATTGAAAAATCACTAACAATATTTATCCAAAGTAGATACATTATGGTGTAGTGGCCACAGCTAAAAAATTCATCAATTTCTACTACAGAGAAAAATTCCTTGCACTCGCCTAAAGTGGACTTCACCAAAGCCATTGATTTGATATATTGGAGTTTTCTCCTAGATATCCTTAAAGCCAAAGGATTCATAGACAAATGGATCTCCTTGATTAGCCTTATCTTAAAGATTAGTGCATCCTTTATCCTTATGACTGGCATTAAGGGTAAAAAATTCAATCGAAGAGAGGTTTTCGACAGGGAAACCCTTTGTCACTATTCAGTCTTGCAGCTGATGTTTTCTATACATTTTTCTTCCTCACAATAAGAAACAACATTCTACCCAGCTTCGGGACTTAAATAACTTTAGAGGCGTATCTACTCTGCAATACGCAGATGACACTCTTATATTTTGTTCTCGTCTCCCCCATCATATTGCCTCCCTTAAACTCTTTTTATATAATTTTGAAATGCTATCGGGCCTTAAGATCAACTTCCATAAAAGCTCAGCCTTAGTCCTTAATGATCCATTAAATATCATGGTTGAAATTTCCAATACCCTTAA
The DNA here is from genome assembly GCA_030765085.1 of Allium cepa. NCBI lineage: Eukaryota > Viridiplantae > Streptophyta > Magnoliopsida > Asparagales > Amaryllidaceae > Allium > Allium cepa. The sequence continues at coordinate 259,300,968 of CM060939.1, forward strand.
CTATAAATCCATGAGCTTTCCTTTTAACTACTTAGGTATAAAAGTAAAATATATGAAACCGAAAAAAAGAGGATTGGAATATAACCATCGATAAAATCAACAATAAGCTGCCTTCTTGGAAAGCTAATTGCCACTCTAGAACGGGCATGTCGGTTTTGATTAACTCAGTATTATCTACTATATCTGTGTACTAAATGTCTTGTTATCAATTTCCTAACCGGGTAATCAACAAAATTGATAACATAAGAAGGAATTTTTTATGGAAAGGAGAACCGGATGGATCCAATCTAAGTTGCCTCTTTAACTGGAGCTTTGTTTGCCAACCTAAAACCCAAGGAGGCATAGGCATAATTAATTTAAAGATTTAAATTCTCCTTGCCTTATAAATGGATTTGGAAATTCTTGAACGATGAAATTGTACTTGGAAAGAAATTACCGGTAACTCTACTACAATGGATCTAAAAATCTCAACTTCCATAGTAACCAAAAATTCTCTTTCTTTTGGAAAAATATTTCCAACCTACATCATGTTTATAAAATTGGAATTAAATACAATGTTCACTTCGGAGATAAGACATCCTTCTGGAACGAGCCTTAGATATCTTCCATTGCATTGAAACACGAACTACCCGATCTATTTTTGGCCTCTAATAATAAAAATGACTTACCAAAGAAGCATACAGAACTCAGCCATGCTTTAAGTGGGATATCTCATTTAACAAGAATTTAGTAGGGAATATTCTTAGTCAATACCTAAGATTAATCAACATGATTGAAAACTATAATGTCAATAATAATCCCGATCAACTGGTATGGTGTTGGGATAAAAAGGAAAGATATACCCCTAAGTTGATGTATAATTTCCTAATCTACTAAGGAACAAAAGATTTAAATTTCTTTAAACTCATTTGGAGAATCAATGCCCTCCTTAAAGTTAAATTTCATATGTGTATAGTTTTACATAACAAATTAAACACTATAACTAGAGTTGACTTAAAAACTACCACCAACAATAACTACACCCTTGTTACCTCTGTAACTAAATGCCCAAGACCACTTTCCATTTGTTTTTTGACCGTCACTTCTCGCAATACATTATTGGTAAGTTTTTAAAAGTTTTTAATATAAATATTTCCTACATTCTCTAACTTAAGGAATATTGGACTGGTTTTTGATTAAATTTTAATCAACTGACTAGGAAAACTTTAAACTCTGGATATTCAATCACACTGGAGCATATGATAAGAACTTAATCAACAATATTTAATAATATTTGTAACAACTCCACTTCTATAATTTTTCTACTGCTTAGTATATTTCTTTTTGGACTGATATAGAGCGACATAGAGCGAAGATAGACAAACTGGCAAACACTCCTTGACAGGATCTGGGGTATCGATAGCATTACAACCAACAATCCCCATCCCTAGATTACCTTGCTTCATGATTGATATTATTCGATCTGAAAACATACCTCCATATATATATTTATCATGATATTTGTTTTTTTATAATCCCAGTTCTTTTAGTGCTCATACGTGGCCTTTTTCCTTGTTAATTCAGATATGAATAAGGAATATTTAGGATTAATTGATAATCTAGATTATTAACGTAAACCGCATAATGATCTTATCAAATCTATTGGATAATAATAATATATGTGTATATAACCCATAAATATATAAACATACATACATACATGCGTTACATACACAAACACATACATGTATGCAAGCAAGCATGCACATTGTTTTTTTATTACAACGAGTCACTTTGATCGCCTCTCCTGCAACTACTAGTCTCTCATCTAGTAGCCGCATGCACCATCTACTCTTTCAGCCAGAAATTGTGGGCCCTACCTTCAACTGGATTACCCACCTCGGACACTATTCATCATTAGAATATTGTGCATGTAGAAGAACTCAAACTGTATATCTAATCTAGATCGAATCAAGGACAACTAAGCATCACTCAATAGCGGTTCTTTCCTTGCACTCCTTCAACCTCAACTACAAGCATCATTCCATTTATAGGTTGAGGTGTCGGTGTACACTAGCTTAGAATTCATTTCTCTATGCAAGAGTATGAACATATGCATGCATTAGAGTACGCAACGACCCGTATTTTTAACTATTTTAAATTATTAAATTTAATATAGTTATTGAATAAAAATAGTTACAAATAAAAATCTAATAATTTATCAATGTAGTTTATTTAATATGAAATTGAATAAAAAATTTGAAATACCCAAGTTCAAAGATTTTGGCAATAACAAGGATTGAAATGAAATTTTTGTATTGAATGTGTTTATAATCAATAGCAAGAATTGTATAATAAATGTTGAACTATTGTAAAATGAAAGTAGTTGTTTTATTATTTGAATTCGTTTTAAAAGTTAAATTTTAAAAGTTAAATAACTTATATTTCAAATACAGTGATTTATTGGATAATTAAATTGTTTAATTTAATTTTGGAAATTGTTTAAGTAATTGAATTCTGAATTTAATGTGAATGAAAATGATTTCAAAAGTAGATTTAAATTTTATTTAAGCTAGAATGATAATAGTAAACTTTTAAAACAGAATTTAAAATGAATAATTTTATTTTGAAAATTTATTGTTTTAATTACGGGTAAAAATAGCCTTTTTGGAACTGTCTCGGATTTCGATGAAACCAGTTTCATCGAATTCATAATAGTGAATTATTATAGGATTTTAAATTTTGTAGTGATTGGACTCATTATTTGATCGTGCGAGCTTGAAGCACGTAAAATTTATTTTCAGAACTCTAAATAAAATAAATTGATTTTGAAAAGCTATTACTAAATATGATGAAATTGGCTCCGGATATATGTTCTATTATGTTCGGAATAGGGATATAACATATAGAATGCTAGACGACATGCTTCGTTTGGAGTTCAGAAAATTTGTGCGTGAATCGGGTTGGAAGTTTATATATAAGATCGCGTTATAATTTCATTTCATGAAACCCTAGAGATAAAAACATCGGCCACATCCTTTAAGCGATTTTAATGGCTGAAATTCATCTTCTTCTCTCCTCATTTTCTCCAAATCCCCTCAATAAAATCGATTGCTACCAAAAGGAAGGATATGGATCTCAACGAGCTCTACGTTAGATCGTCCTTTTCATGGCATAAAGGGCAGGATTTAGCCGCGTTCCCACTGCCATTTTTGGGTTTGCCACTAGATTCACGAGCGTGAGGCGCATGCAATGGAGGTTGAAGGCTGTAGGCGGGTAGTGCGGCTTGGGGCACGGTCGGCGGTGGCTCAGTTGGGATCGCGTGCGTCGATGTCGTGGTCGCGAACTGGGGTCGTCGGTTTTGGCCTGGGGCTATAGCGTGAGAGAGAGGATGAGTGGTTAAGTGTTAGTAAATTATATTGTTATGTTAATTAGTTTAATTATCGTTATGCTAATTTATTTGTAACTTTCTCATATGAGGTCCGATCTAAGCGAAAAGAGTTGCACTGGAATTGTATCGACGAAGTCTTCGACATGGAATCTAATTGATATTTTTTTGAAGCTGAATTTTTTTAGTTCAAATAAAGGTGAGCGTGTTAAACCACTCACGAAGTACTAATTTATGTTAGTTAAATTGAAATAGCGAAGTGGTTTAATTTTGTTGATTATTGTTTGGTAATTTAACTGACAGGAAATCATCATAGAAATTACATGTTAAAATGTTTAAGTTAACAGTTAAATTTGAACTTGTTACTGATAACTAGTTAACTGTCATGATTTATTGGTTGATTTAGATGTTGATTGTGATGGATAACTATTGGTTGATATTTGGATGATTGGATGTTTATTTATTTTATATATCCCTATTATCATCGTATATATTATTGACATCATATTAACTGTTATTTGAACTATATTTGAATAAATTAAGAAATAAGTTGAAATGATATAGACTTATGGTACTTTGATTTGAATTGATATATATCCATCCCTGAAATTAAAAATCAAAACAAATGATTACTTGGCCATAGGATAAAAAATTATGTATGGACACTGCATTGGTTAAGTTAAATGGTTTTTAGTTATTAAATTTGAAATTATTTAAATGATTTTTTAAGAAATAAAAATCTAATTCATAAAGATTGAATTAATTTCGAATTCGAGTCTTGAAATGTTGAATTTTTTTTGGTTAAAATGAATTGTTTTAAGAATTTATTTTGAAATATGAAGTAAAAATCAACATATGACTTGAATAAGGGAATTGAACTTGTTTTAAAAGTTTGAACTTTTACTTGAAATTTGAAATATATCCAAGTATAGGTAATTTAAATGGATTTCAAATTGTAATCGAAATTGATTTTTTTAAAAGATTTGAACTTAAATTGAATATTGAAGTTTACATTGATTTAAGTGATTTAAATGGTATTTTGAAATAGAATTCGAAATTTATATAAATTGAAATGGTTTAAAATTGAGAATAGAATTGAAATCAATTCGAATTGAAATTAATCTGAATTGAAACTGAAATTTAAATTTACTTGGATTGAAATCGAAATTGAGTCGATTTGAACTGAACTGAGATTGAAGATGACTTGCATTGAGCGATTTGAAATTGAATCAGTTTGATTTAAAGTTGGACCTGAATCCAGATTTATTGGAAATGGGAAGAAACAATTTTGAACTTTAAATTATTTTCACTATAAACTATTTTTCCTATAAGCTATTTTAAAATTCATCTTTTTAAATTTCCAAATTTGAACATATCAAAAAAAAAACGGCTAAATTAATAATGGCGACAAACTCACTTTCGGATCTGGGAGGGGAGGATGCGGAGGGGGATGGCTGGACTCGGGTGATGGATCGACGGAAAAAGCAGGCCCTATCGGCTATCAGGCAAAAGGAGACGTCTCGGGTGATGGATCGTAGGGATAAGCAGGCTCTCTCGGCTTATAGGCAAAAGGAGGAAGCAGATCTCACTAATTCAGTTCCTCAATCAGAAATGGTTCAACAGAAAAATCAAATTAGGAGGAAAAATGCATCAATCGGCACAGCAGTTTTTACAAAATCAAAACCTATAAACTGGTGCGAACTGGTCAAAGGAAAAAAACAAGGAGATCTAATACAATACTTTGACCCAGAAATTGTTAATGACAAGAAAACAGCCATTATTGAAGAGGAAGAGCTAATCTTAGCAGAGAAAATGTGGTCCGATTCTATTCTCATATACTTGGTAGGTAAAAGGCCGTACTATATGTTTTTCAAAGCATATATAAAAAGAATGTGGGCTCCAAAAGGTAAATTTGAAGTGTTTGCTAGAAATAATGGTTTTTATCTAGTTCAATTTGAATTAGCAGAAGATTGTGATAAAATATTAGAAGGAGGACCATGGATGATGGATGGAAAATTCATTATCATGAAAAAATGGAACAGTTCCATCAAATATGAAAAAGATCTATTGCTATCTATTCCTATATGGGTGAGATTTCCTAACTTAAACTTTGCATATTGGAATCATATTTCACTATGTAAAATTGCTAGTACGATTGGAAAACCGATTGCAATGGATGAGCATACCAAAAACAGAAGTAGAATAACATTTGCCAGAATGCTTATTGAAGTTGATGCATCTTTAAAATTTGATAAAGAAGTACAAATAAAACTGCCTAAAGGAGATTGTGTAATGCGAAATGTTGAATATGAATTCATACCCCCGGTGTGTAGTAACTGTGTATGTTTCGGACATGTCGACAATGAATGTCCTATATCTTATACACAGCAATGGATTCCAAAGCCCACATCATGCAACAAACAGGCAAATATTATAGACTTTGCATCAGAAGGAAACAATATCAACTCAGAAGCAACAGCACATCACTACACAGAAGACTTTACTATTGAAGAGTCCAATGTCCAAGATTATACAAATAATAAGAATAAAGATGTCTCTCCATCAGATACATCAGTCTTATATGTTGAGACAGATCAGATGTCATCAAAGAATCCTACAGTTGCAATTGTAGCCTCGCCAGTAACTGAAACAGCTAAATGTGTAGTATCTAAACCTCTTTCTCAACCCAGCATGGCTGCCACAATTGCAAAGGGACCCCTCGTTTGTACTTCTGACATGAATCAAATACAAAACAGTGCAGAAGAATCACTTACAAGCACCAAGACTCTGGATCCAACTGCTAAGACGTCATCGACAAAAGTCTCAGTCAATTTATCATCATCAGAGAATTTATCCAACAGGGAGTTATCAAATCATATTGAACATATCTCAAATAATTTTCACCCTCAAATTTCAGATCTAACATCTGTAGTGTTTAATCCTTTTCAGGTGCAATCAGACATGAAAGACTCAAATGTGGAAGCATCCTCTGTATCTCAATCATGTATCAATCCCACATACCCTGCTACCATCAACACTCTCAACAATTCACCAGAAAACCTAACATCCATCAACCCTGAATTTGAAAATGTGCTATCAGAAATGAGAAAGAAAAATCCCCAAGAAAAGAAAAAGACTAAAGTGATTCATGATAGTGTGACTCCCACTATAAAAACTAGGAGTCAAGCAAGCTCATCCAAATAATGTCAATCTTGTGCTGGAATGTGCGAGGTCTTAACAAGGCGGCACATGTTCTAGAGGTAAAAAACATTGTTTTCTCGCAAAAACCTTCTATGTTTTTCTTAATTGAAAATAAGTTGAGAAGAAATAAAATTCAGCTGTTTATGGAATCATGGGGCAATAAATGGACATGCATCAACAACATTGAATATCATCATAAATGCAGAATACTCATCATGATTAACTCGGATATTTGGAGCAGCTATGTAATTTCTATGAGCAAACAACACATTACATGCATGCTAAACAATACTGCAGGGGCTCAATGTATTGTCACTGTCATATATGCATTAAATCTTGAATCTGAAAGGAAACCACTGTGGAATCAACTGGAAAAAGAGGCAAACACATTCATCACCCCTTGGTGCATCATAGGGGATTTCAACTGTGTTAGGTTTTTGAAAGAAAAAGTGGGAGGAAATAAGTTGACAACAAGAAACATTCAGGAGTTAAACAATTTTATAAATTCAGCAGGAGTTCAAGAAATCAACATTTCAGGGGTTAAGTATTCATGGAGATCTGGACCAAACAAAAACATTGCTACAAAGATTGACAGACTATTATGCAACATTGAATGGATAAACATGTTCAAAAGTTCTCATGCAAAATATCTAGACCTATCTACCAGTGATCATGTTCCTATTATGTTTCAGTTTAACCATACACAAACATTAGAAGGACCAAAACCTTTTAAATTCAGAAATCACTGGGTCAACTGTGAGGGGTACAAAGAAACAATTGAAAAACATTTTGTTTTCCCAGAAGAAAATCAACTTTTCAACCTCATACAAATGCAGAAAAACATCAAAAGAGAAATTAAAAGATGGTGCAAAGGAAAAAATGATTTGCAGACAGAAGTATCAAAATGCAAGCAAAAGGTCAACATTGCATTACAAACATTAGATAATAATCATAATTCATCAAATGCACAAAAGCTGCATGAAGCACAAGTAGATTTGGCAAAAAAATTGGGGCTGCTAGCAATGGACAATAAACAAAAAATAAAATGCCAATGGATCAAATGGGATGACAGCCATTCGAAATTCTTCTTTGCAAAACAAACAACTAGAAGATTTGTAAACAGTTGTCAAAATATCATAAAAGAAAATGGAGAAGTAGTCAAAACCTCAAAAGAGATAGAAGATGAAGCTGTCAAATATTTTTCCAACATATACAATAGAGGAAACATGATTGATCAGTTTCCAAATATCATTCCAAAAAGGAAAATAAATGATTGGGGTAAAAATTTCCTTAATGCTACATTTGAGGAAAAAGAATTAAAAAGAGCCATTTTCAGTATACACAATGATACTGCCCCTGGATATGATGGTTTCAATGCAAAATTTTATAAAAGACATTGGAATGAATTAAAAAAATCTCTTCTGAAAGCTATGCAAACTTCCTTTGACAATGGCAGAATAGTGAGAGAAATAAATCATACTATTATCTCCTTAATCCCAAAAGTCAAAACTCCAGAAACAGTTTCAGATTACAGACCTATAGCATGTTGTTCCATGCTGTACAAGATCTTATCCAAAATGTTATGTGATAGAATGAAGTATGTTCTTGGAGAACTAATCTCTGATAATCAAACAGCATATTTACCAAACAGGCAAATCAAAGATGGGATAATCATTGCACATGAACACATCAGGAATTTCAACAAGCATGGCAGTAATAAAATGTGCATAAAAGTGGATCTTAAAAAGGCTTATGACTCAGTAAACAGACATTTCATCCTACACATGATGAGAAGCATGGAATTTCCAGAGAAATGGATAAACATTATTCAAGAAATGATAACTACTCCTAGTTACTCATTCTCCATTGAAGGGTATCACAAGGGATATTTTTCTGGAAGTAATGGATTAAGGCAAGGAGATCCCCTATCCCCCTACCTATTTACTTTATGCATGGAATATTTCACTCTGTTGATGGATGCAAAAACTACTAAAGGAAAAGTAGAATCAGTTATCAAAAACAATTCAAACATAACACATCTCATTTATGCAGACGATCTGTTAATTTTCATAAATGCTACAGCAGTGGGAGCTAAATCAGTTAAAAATTGTTTTAAAAAACTGAAGCAGGTGACTGGATTAGAAATGAATAATCTCAAAACCCAAGTTTTTTTCAACAAGTTTTGCAGCAACAAGGATCAAGTACTCAACATTCTAGATATTCAAGAAGGAGAACTACCTGTCAGGTATCTTGGACTACCCTTGTCTGCCACATACATCAAACATTCAAATTGTAAACAACTTATTGACAGAGTGATAAATAAGATGCATGGTTGGGAGTGCAAATTCCTCACTGTCCCAGGCAGAATTGAATTAATTAAAGCTGTTGTCTACCCAATGGTCAGTTTTTGGATGCAATGTTTCATGTTACCCAGCCTAACCATTCACAAAATCAATCAGTTATGTAAACAATTCATCTGGAAAGGTAAAAACAGCAAGGTACCATGGGAAACAGTCACAAGTGTTAAAGCTGAAGGTGGGATGGGTTTGAAAAAACTGTCAGACATTAACAATACATTTTGCATCAAAAGAATATGGGAAACCCTTAACAACTCATCTTATAGTGCTAGATGGCTTAATGCAAAATATGCTAACAATGAGACTTTGTGGGAAGCTAACTTCAGTAACAATTCTTCATGCACTTGGAAGAAAATGTTATACTACAGAAAAGAAGCTCAAAAATTGATTGACAGAAGAATTGTGGATGGTAAATCCACCAGTTTATGGTTTATACCTTGGATCAATGGTTCTACATTATTGGAAAAACTGGGGCAGCAAATCTTATCATATACAAGAGGTCATAATCATAAGGTAAGTCATATCATATCTGATAATTGTTGGAGGACAGAAAACATCTCATATTTAGGAAACATAAGTGAAGAAATAAGGAAAGTTCCTATACATCATGATAAAACAGAAGACTATTGGTTTTGTAACAGCAGTAAAAATGGCAAGTTCAATTTTCATGATACATGGAATAGTATAAGAGTCAAACTCCACAATATCAATTATCATAAAATCATATGGAATACCACATCACTCCCAAAAATGAATGTATGCTTATATAGAGCAATTTTCAATTACCTTCCCACAAAAGATAAGCTACAACTACAGGGAGTAACAGAAGATAACTTATGTGTATTGTGCAAAAAGGAAATAGAAACATGTAACCATCTTTTTTTCAACTGTTCCTTCTCCAAACATGTGTGGTATTGGATCAGAACCATGATGGAGGACCCTATAACTCATGGAGACATACATATTTCTCTTTTAGATGCTGTCACATATATATCCCAAAATTTTACAGTCAACAGTATAAAGAAAGACATCATAATTGCTGCGCTTAGCACAGCCGTTTGGTACATTTGGAAAAACAGGAATGATATCATCTTTAACAATGAAAAGAAAGATAAAATCACAGTCTGTAACATCATCAAATCCAATGTTCGAGACTTTATCATCAATAGATCCAAGTTTTTCAACCACAGCAACATCAATGCGGACAACATCATACAAAAATGGGAAATCATACCTCTGCGAGTTGACCTTACCGTAACCAAAAACCCTAATTCCCCCAATACTGCTTCATCCTCAAGATACATGATTGATAGAGAAGATGTAGAAACAGAGAGCTCAAAATTGTCTAGATGCACTGATAGTATTATCACTATCGTTGAAAGAGATGAAAGATTGCAAGGGAGAGAGAACGAGCCGCCATGAGTTGCGAAACTATCGCAATGTATTTAGGGTTTGTGTTTTGTCTGTAGAGTATACGGGTTGCCTGTTTTTTTTTTTTTTGTGCTCAACAGTATCTTTATGTATATAACTTGTATGTAATGTGTTGGCATTATCAATAAAGCTTTTGGATCCTTTTTTCAAAAAAAAAAAAAAAAATTCCAAATTATTTCAATTTTCAAATCATTTAATATATAATCTATCTTAATTTCTAAACTATTTAAACTATTTTTAAACTATTTAAAATTATTCAAACTATTTCTAAAAATTCAAACTGGTCAAAGCGGAAATTTTATATATTTAAAACGTTGATTTAAATATGAATGTGGTTAAAATGAAGTTATAACCTAAGTTGAAATTCGAAATGGAAATTTGAATGTAATGATATTTTCAAGTGAAATTGACATATTTGAAGTAAATACGATATTTTGAAATAAATGATATTTTGAAGCGAATATGATATTTTGATATCAAGTATGAATCGTTTCAAAATATAAAAGTACCAACCGATGTGTAAAATGACGTTTTGTTGTTAAAGAGACCGGTGACTCTTATTGGCATACTATCTGTCAATATTGAAACCACTTTAACAACTGTGTACGCGGAGGAGACTTTGGATTTGGTGTACATTTATTGGATTTGAAAAAAGAGAACAATGATGGATAGACCCCGGCCCTTGTGCCAATTTGAAATGGCTAAAACGGGACGGTTTGACAGAGCCAAGTGGGCTAGTTACCCCTAGCGGACATCCGTTCTTCGATTTTCTTCTTGGATTTGGTCCATACTATTACTTTGATGTTGGTTTCGATTGGTGCACATTAATTTGGGATGATCACCCTTTTACTCAATATGGGAGAGATGGACGTGGTGGGAGGTCGTGGCTATGATGCGTTACCACCAGCCCTAACACCCGAACTAGTAGTGTCCTACCTTGGGCACTGTGTAACGACCCGTAATTTCGCTACTTCGAAAATGAGAGATTTCGTTAATTTTAAATTTAAAAGGAATTTAAATCTTAGATAACAATATTATATATAATGATGAAGAAATCATTTTTTCTTATAGTTAATAAATTAAAAATTATAAATTTGGTTTTTGAACAAATCGATAAAAGTTAAGTTTTGTTAATAATAAATAAAGGCGTAAATAAATGGATTTAAATATTTATTTGATAAGTTAAATCTTACTTAACATCTAATAAAGATAATAAAATTATATTAATATATTTAAAAGTATGTCAATAATCGTTTTACAAAAATAACCAAAATTTGTCACATTTTGTCAGTTTTACATACACTGTAAAATTAGAGATTTTGATATTAAGTGAATATGATTTTTAAAATATAAAGAGACATATTTTAATTTATTTAAAGAAGTAAAAATTTCATTTTAAATTTTGGTTTATTTCAATATATAGCTTAATAAAAATGTCAAATTTTGACTGTAAAATTTGTCGACAAAAACATCATTTTCAAGCAAAACAAGTTGTCGTCAAGTTGTTGCAACTTGATATATTTTTTAACATATAAATATAACTTTACATACTTTTTAAACACTTTACATTTAGCACTAAAAGAAAAAAGAGTTTACTTTTGAAAAGTTTACATAAATGATAAAAATAATGTTAATACATGATTTGACAAAAGAGTGCAAAAGTAAACAAATAAAACAACATCATTACACACATTTATTTTCTCTTATGCAAGATGTGACTTATACACATAAAATTAAAGCAAAATAAAGTATGAAAAGAAAGCTAACTAAAGAGATTAGTGACACATATGCTTACAATTAATGCAAATCAAATCAAAGCAAAAGTCTTTTCTTTAAAATACAAAATTCAAGAAAGGAAAAGTAAGTAATCATTCCTACCTTTAACATCACCATTAATGCATATCCTTAAGAAGTTAAATCAAGGGTAGAAAGGTAAACTAAAAGTCAAAAAGAAAAGAAGGGTATTTTAGTCGTTTGTCATCCAAAGCTCAAGTATAAATATGCATCCATACCTTTCATTTTTCACACTTCATTCTCTACCTTCCGTCTTCACTTTTTCCTTCTTCGCCTCCATTTTCATGGCTTCCCACCTCTCCATTCTCCTCCAACAAAGCTCCACCACAGTCCAATACCCCTTTCCTAAGCCGTACCCACCTCCTACACCACCTACCAACCTCCTCCAAGCCAAATATCCCACACACCCACCTAAAACACCCCAAGGCCAAGCCCTACACACCAAGTTCGAGCCTCCCTACCCCCTTTACCCACCTTCAAACCACCTACCCACCTCCACGTGGGCCGTACCCTCCTCCCTAGGCCATCTACCCTCTAGCCGAGCCATATACCCTCCTCTCTTATAAAAAAAGAAAAAGAAAAAGAAAAGGAGAGAGAAGGAAAGGAAATGGCAAAAGTCGAGACGTTTGGAAATAGGAGTTAGCTCGAGAGAAGCGTATCTTACGTAAAAGTTTGACGAAGTGGATATAAAGGTGAGAAATTCTCATCGTTTTAAATTTATATTTTGGTTATGTTAAAACAATTACATTTATACCCTTATGACATATGAATTTTTATTTGATTGTTAATATAAATGATGTGATAGTTGGTTAGATAATTGAATTGTGATAATATATTCTATTATGGTATTAATAGTGAATGTTGAATTTGAAATCATATGTTATATGATTGGTTGAATGGATGTTATGCTAGTGATAAATATGAATATTGGTTATGTTTATTTTGTTTAAGTGATCCCTTTGTTAATAAGACCATATTTTAGTGATATAAGATATTTTGGAAAAATAAGTCTCTTTTCAACTAAAAGTGAAATTAAAGTAAAAATAAAAGAGAATTTGAAATATGAAGTGGAACAGGTTTAAAAAGGATAGTTGATTTGAAATTGAAATTGAGATGAATAGTGAAACTGAAATCGATTTTGAAAAATTGAAGTTGAGATTAAGGTTAAATTGAAGTTTAAATTGAAATTAGATTTGAAATCTAAGTTTTAAATGTGTTTATTTTGAAGTTAGAATTGAAATTGAATTGAAATTTAAAATTTAACATTAAAATAATAGGAGTATAATAATATGGTAAAAGTGAAATTCATTTTAAATCCTCTAAAAAAGTAAAAATATCAATTTAAAATGATTTGTAACGATTTTATAAATAATAAAATTCAATTTGAATAAATTATTCCAAATATTGGAAAATAAGTTATAGGTGTGCATCGCGCAATGGTAGTTCGCGATTTTGCGTCGAAAAGTTCAAATGAATGTGCAAAGTGGAATATAGCTCGGAATTCTTCGAGAAAGAAAATTCCGGACTATTATATCCATATCTTCTAAACGAAGAAAGAAAATCAAGATTTTGTGTTGTAGATTTTGAATTAAGTCCAAATAATTTTTTTAGAAAAATCACGCTAGTGCAGTTAAGTGACCATAACAAGAAATTTGTTTAAATGAACGTTTTTAATTATGGAAAAGTATGGAATAAGTTTGATAAATCTATTTAAATGATTTAAAAGAGATTTGGATTGAAAAATATGAATTATCGAATGCTTAAAAATTGTCTAAATCAAATAAGCTTATATAGCACTTTCCGTAGCACTTTTATGCTCCGAATTCTATAACTTTTGGAATATGAGTTTAAATATAACGATTTTTCTTAGAATCAATTGTGAATGTTTTTAAAAGAAAAATTAAGCGTTTGAAAGATAAATTGAAATCTTTATAATCAATTTCAAAATTTAGTTGAAAATCCGAGTATGCAGAAACGACTAGTACATTTGTCCCGCCCGTGGGATCTGGAAAGATAAAACAAGGTGTTTAACTAAGGTTAGGAATGAAGCAAACAGTGCCCTGGAATTACATGGCCTATATTTTCTTTTCTTAGGCAAGGGCTGGAACAGATCGAAAGGAAAGCCCGCATGCTCTTAAATAAAAAGATTCTGTTAAGTTTTTCCAAAATAAAAGAAGATTAGTATTATCCAAAATTTAAGCAATCTCCAGAACGAATGATTTCTATTTACTCAAAAATGTTTGCTAAGATTTATTTTAGGGTTTACTGTAAAGATGTCTTAAATAACATTTTTTTTGATCCGCCTAAAAATTAAGGAACTTGGATCGAGAGTTAAGTGAGGAAATTTAAGATATTATCCAAAGCAAAAAAATGAATTACCTAGAATTATCCTAAGTCATAATGAAAGAGATTTCAAAATCATCAGAAAAGAATTAAAGTGAAAAGAGACTTAATAAATCCTATATACTCATATTCACTTTTTATCGATAATTGGATTTCGAAGAAACCGTGGTCAGATTTGGGTAATTCCTATCCGAAAACCACTTCGAATCAATGTATACGTTCGAACGTGAAGACATGTTAAAGATGATGATTTTGAAGACTGTGGATCTTCATAGCATGAGGACTGCTTGTTGATTTTCTTGGGGTCGCACCCATTACAGAGTTATATATAGCAGTGGTCTCCTCGTTGTAGAGATTTTTTGGATTGCAAGGACTACTCACTACTAGAGGTAGTAAGAGAGTGCCTCGGTTTGTCCAGTTCCTGGACAACTTGTATGGACGATTGTCTGACATTGTGTTTCCAAAGACTACATAGATTAGTTTTTACAAACGTACATCTTGGTGACGGAGAAGGAAAATTCTCTTAGCTTAACACCCTCTGTGAGACGTACGAGCTCAAGAGTTGCATTTTTGTGGAAGGCAATCAGTGGTTGACGAAAATGGCAGTGTGACATTCAAAGATGTGATATGTGCTATGTGAAAAGGTAATCGTAACTTTAAGCCTCATCAAACCAAAAATGATCGAAACAGGATTAGATGCAACAAGACTAAGTGGGTCATTCTATAGTAGGGTATGATCATCCCCTTCTAGATATATTTCTTTCCACTATGACGTTTAGGATGTAAATTAATGCGGTGTATGGAAAATGAGCGCTCGGTTAAAGGTCGGTAACAACCGAAGGATGACATATTCGGATACTATCTAGTTACAGAAGTAGGCCGGTCTTGTGTTGGTAGAGGGAAGATGTTCTGTGCCTCGGGACATCCATCTAGACATCTAGAGGTGTACCCATTTTGAAAGGTAGGTCCTTTACCTGATCATTTGTATGGAAATCCTTTCTCCAATAAGAACCTACGAACTTGATTGTAAACCAATTATGCTGGAATTTAATCAATGTAACAATTTCGGATAAAATTAATAAGTTTATTTGCAAATATCTTCAAAGAAATGTCATTAAAAATAATATCAAATGTTTGGATATTAAAGTGTTTTACTTATTATAAGGTAAAAATCTGTCCACGTTTATGTGTGGGAATGGTCTTATGAGATGCTCTTTCTTTTCAAAGGATTTTTATTCAGGCTAATATATGACACTGTCATTTATTATTGAGTTTTTCTCACGCTGTTTTATCATGCCTGATCCGGGTATTTTCAATATTCGGGTCAGATCCGACTAGTTTCAGGTTTAGTCAAAGTCGGTTGGAGTTTCCAAAGGAGAGTTCATACAAGAAATTTGATTTTTAGTGGCGGTCCAAAAACGCTACAAAAAGTTTTGGTGGCGTTTTGATAAACGCCGCTAGAAAACATGTGACTAAAAATCCATGATTTTTTGTTGTATTTATTTTAACGCCACTATAAATGAATTTTTGGCAGCGTTTTTTAAACGTTACCAAAGATCTTTTTTTACAGCCTTTATGAAACGCCACCGAAAAGGTGCCGTTTACTATCTTATATTTTTGTTGCACTTATTATTATTATTTGCAGCGTTTTTTGAATGCCACGGAGATTATCTGAGTTACTATAATTGCTGATTCTGTAGCGCTTTTTAAACGCTACAAAAAAATATTTTTGGTGGCGCTTTTTCTCCGCCACCGTAGGTCTCGATTTTATTGCCTGCTGTTCCACGACTACATTTGATTTCGCCTCCAATTCAAGTACTTCAAAACTTATACAATAACATAATATATAAACACATACACATTCAAAAATAACACATTCAACGAACCACGATAACACAAACAAAAGCAATTACATAATCACCACTATATCATAACATTAGTGTCAAGACAAAAGGTTAACCATACGTTTACACAACCAAACTAGCATAAACAGTTTCATAATAGTACATGCAACTAAAGTAGTGCTGCTACCATACATACTAGTTTCATAATAGTTTCATAGCAGTTTTAATCAACCTAACTACATACATGTGCTGCTACCATACCAAAAACCAGTGTTGCTGCTTGAATTCTTCACAAACGTTTATCTACCTATGAACAATAATAATCATGTTACTAAATATTTGTGAGGTGAAGGTATCAAAGATCAAAAATGGACAAATATAGAAGTCCTTAGACTATAATACTTCAAACAAATATGCCTCTGCGTATTAACCACAGATGTGAGCACATTGTAATCGTCCAACAACTTTTACATCATATTTGTGAAGTCAGTGCATTAGACTTGCCATACGACAACCATCCTCTTCAACCATGCACTCCATTCAAAACAGCAAGTTCACCTGATAACATCCCCATTTCCTTCTTTCATTCCCTCTGCTTGTACACTACTTGTTCACACCAACTTCTAACATAACACAGTCAACTTCTCCACCAAAACTTCCTCACAATCATATTTGATACAAACTTCCGACCATACCCACAACTCGTCCCACAACACGACCCAAAAAAAATTCGAACCTGCCAAACAACTCGTCCATTTTCCCTGTTCATCATCACTGTTTTAATCGAACCACCGTGCTTCTGAAACCTAACCGCAACTCCTCTGATCACTCAACAGATCTACTGCAACCTTACCTTTCATGCATTGCATATCTCTATAGTTCAGTACAAATGCACTTCGACCACACTTCAATCATCTCCACACTTCGACCACTCAGCAATCTCCCCTTCAATCTTCCAGTCACTCCTCTTTAACACTTTCTTCATATACCACCCTACATCCAAACAACACACTGCCAACATATCAACACCAAACTCTTGAATACAAACTCTAACTCCACAACATATCCAAATCCGACAATAGCCAAACTGTCCACCATCTCAACTTCACCAAAACTCCACCACAAAACTGCTAACATCCCCGACGGTTCCCCCACTTCTAGATCATCAATGCTAACACTTCCTCCTCCCTATAACCTCACCCAAACCTGATAACAACAATCATCACAACTTCCTCAAATTGCCACTCCAACCTCAGCCAAACCGACAACATTCAATCACCAATTCAATCACTTTCTAGCTCTGCACCAATATTTTTATTGAGTAATATAACTAATTTTTATAGTCGATTATCTAGGAATATTGTCAGAGTATTAGAATCAAAGTTTGAAAAAATTTATGATGAACAAGTTATATACCTTTCAGTTTGTTTTCAGAATGACTTTTTTCGTTGGCCAAGCTATGGGAACGCCAAGTGCGTCTTCCATGCACGTCAACGCCGATGTTGGTCTCCATAGCTCTGCATTTGCATCTCTCACAATATCAACCCTAACTTTTACAGCATTAAGTCCCAATGGACGACAATGGACCAGCGTTATCGGATCAGTTGATGCAACAGTTCCTTCAGCCACTACGTTTGTTCCACCCAAATCGATCAACTGGCATTTGCTATCTTTTGTCCACTTTGCAATTGGCTGGAAAAAAGAGATTATTATGCAGAATATATACATGCACATAATAAATAAACTTTCATACACAGGTATTTTCTTCAATTTTGAAAATTAATACTTACATGCTCTGATTTCTTCATGACCACGGGTGTAGATTTCATGGGAGAAGTCGCATAATTTACACTGTCATTTACATTTTCTTTATCAACTTCAACTTTTGATTTTGGCCATGCTACTTTCCTACCAACTGCATCTCCAATGCACGACATATCACATGTGGGTCACCATAATTAAGCATCTTTATTTATTACTTTGTCGACCGAAATCACAACGGCAGATGGACCGAGTGGAATACCATTAACAACATATTGTGGCTCTCTGGAGTAGACTCTTCCTTCGGCAACTACCCCTTCACCCTCATTCCAACCATAAATCTTGCATTTGTCGTCTTGGACAGTGCTTTTACTCTAAAAATGAGAAGTGTAATTTTAACAAACAAATAAATATAAATATAGTTTATTTTAACAAACAAATAAATTTCTACTTAGCAAATTACTTAGAAAATCATTCACATGTTATAAAATGAGAAGTATAATTTTAACAAACAAATAAATATAAAGATAGTTTATTTTAACAAACAAATAAATTTCTACTTACTTAGCAATTCATTCATAGGTTATAAAATGAGAAGTGTAATTCCAACCATAATATTGTGGACAGTGCTGTTAATACAAAAAAATTATTCAAATTTTTATTAAGATTTTAACAAACAAATAAATATACAAATGGATTAATTTGGGGTACTAATATCTAAAAACTAAAACTAAAACTTTAGTATGTTTCAATGAGAATTGAAATTCAACAGTTTAGTATGAGAAGTGTAAAATTTACCGTACCGACGTCGTTCAAATTTACTCGCAGCGCCTTCTTAATGCAAGTTGATGGCCAAGCTACTACCTTATTCACAACATCTGCTAATACAGTCATTTTAGGTGTAGGCCTCCATAAATAAGTATCTGGTTTGTCCACGATATCTACAATAACGCTCACAACATTTGGTCCAAGATGAATGCCATTGACAACCGCAGTTGGGTCCTTGGAAAACACCCTCCCATTGGCAACAACTTCACAGTTTCCATGCCAATTCAACATTGAACATACATCGTCATTGCTCTGCAATTATTCAACCAAAAATTATAACAATCACTGGATCAAAATTTAAAATCTAAATGTTATTTCTTGAGTAATATAATTATTATTTTTACCAATTCAGATGTGCTCCTTTTCGAACTTTCTACACCCTGCAGCAAAGCTCTAATATCAGGATATTTTAATCTTAAAAACACTCAATTAAATGTAATCTAGGCGTTTAATTGACTATCGAAAACTACTAAATGGACTTTGATCAGTTAATGTATTTTACAGCTATAAATGATGGGATGGAATTAATATGGCTACCGAAACCAGCAAGTGAAAAAAATAAAATTGAGTTGTTAAAATTAAAATGACGATACTTAAAATGGCAGAGAACATAAAATAAGTTTGTGAGAGAGAATAAATTTTTTCTTTTTAGTATTTTAAATTATATGGCGCTTTGAATCTTTTATTTTACATATATAAATTACTTTTAATCGTTTACCTTCTGGTTCATCAGAACCTGTAGCATACTCTTCATTTCTACTATTTCCTCTCGACACTGCGATACTTGTTTATCTTTGGACTGGGCCACAACTAGCTTGGTTAACGTGTAACCCCTTCCCAATGCCCTCAACCATCCTGGTTTATCTTGTCCGAGTACATGTATAAGAGCATCTCCACTGACATTCTGTGACGAACCGGAATGTGATAGCCTACCAAATTTTTTAATCTCCTCCTACATAAATAAATACAAATAGATAATGCACAATGGTAAAATTATCGTACTTTCGGACAAATTTTTATATACAGATAAAATAAAAAAAACTTACAATAGCATTTCCAGCTTCCGCGGTCACTGGTTCACCATTTTTTATATGTGAGATTTAATCCAAACATCAGCTCTAGTTATGGACGATGGACTTGGAATTTCTTTTTTCTAAATTTAGGATAACATTAAATAAAAAACCATTCAGGTATAAAATAATATTAAATAAAGCTATACTTAATTAACTGACCATGTCTTCGGTCAATCTAGCCATCCTTACCACCAGTTGTGTGTGGAAGGTGTTTATCCCTAAGGGCCGAATATTTCTCACTTCGTTTCGGTAAAATAGAAAGATATATTGCTGATATATTGTTGTAGGATAATGGCAGCTTCGTTTTTTGAGAAAGTGAAGAGTGACAGAAAGAAGTTGATATATTGTTATACGATAATGGCAGCTTGGTTGAGGAAGTGAAGAGTGACAGAGAGAAGTTATTTGAGAAGTGTTTGATAAAGGCAATGCAAAGAATAAACATGGATATTTTGTTTTGTAAATAGAGAACAAAAACTTGAAAACAGTTGCTTGTAGTAGAGGAAAATTCAATGTATCAGAAACTAAAAGACAAATGAAATAAAACAGTAAACATAATATCAAGTGAAAACAGTGAGCACAAGAAACAGATATGTAAAAATGAAAACTAAAATCTAAGATGCAATGCAATGTTTTTTGTTTTATTTTTGTTTTTGGGTATATGCAATGCAAGCTTGTTGAAGTATGAAATGCAACAGCAATGTAGAACAGAAAACGAAACGCAAAAGCCAGGAAATGAAATGTAATAGCAAACTAGTTGAAAATTCCAATGCAAGATGAAAACAAATCCAACAATTTTTTAATGAAAGATAACACAATAAAAAACCAAACACACAACACTAAACTGAACTAAATTCAAGTGAACAAGAAATGTGTACAAAATGAACAAAGTTAAAATGGAAAGTGTTGAGTTGACATGCACACGAGAACAAAGAAAAAAAATGCACAGTGAACATAAATGCAAAACAAATGACGCAAAATGTGTTCTTTTTTTGAGACTAAAACAAAACCATATGTGTTATTAGATAATAAAATTGTTCTTTTGAAAATGATAATCAACTCTGCTGTGCAAATAACCATATGTGTTATTGGATCCCAATCATTAACTTTTAAAGTGTTCTAGCAAATAAAATAGTGAATAGTGTTACCTTAAACTCCGGACTTGTATTCGCCTTCACAAACCTTCTCCATTCGTTCATGCTTTTGATGTTGGTAGGTTTCAGTTTTAGTCTTTCCTCTTCGTTCTTTGCTTTATTTAATTTCGAACCAATTTACTTTTCGACAATTTCCAAATTACTCCCATTTGTTGAAATACAGCCTTTCTTTGCCAATCCTCTTCCAGTTTAAATCTAATTTGCAACAATACATGAAAACATGACATTAAAATCAAACAACAACCATGTGTATGCATCAAACAATTTTTTTCAGCCATAACTATAATGCGTGATGTAACAATGTAGCAATGTAGCAACTTGCAAACAGATGTATAAACAACAAAAGCAATTTTTAGCTCATACCTGAATCGATTGCCACAAAATAACTTTTAACTCATCACTTAGATTCCTCCAATCATCAAGTGTGTATGGAGCCAACTCCCACACAAGCGATCCAAGAAAAGAGGATAAATGTACTGACCCTTTCCCTATTGGTATACCTATATCATTGAACTCAACTTCAATTCGATCCTGACTGCTTAACGGGAGTCTTTTTGCTTTTGCTGGACCTCTACCGCCTCTTTTCCGAGATGTAATTCTGGATTCAGCTTCACTCGCTCTCCCAATTTCTCCCTCAGCATCATCAGTTTTTTCAAGAAGGATTTCATTTTCTAAGCGAAGTCCTTCTTCATTTGGGTCGGAAGGGGTAACAGGTGGCTCTTGTTCTTTGTCTTCATTGTAAACAATGGCTTGCTTCTTAGCGTTGACTGTTGGTTCTTCACTGTCGGTGCAAGCACCAGCTGGAATCTTAACCTTTTTCTTTGGATTATACTTCCTCTTTGACTCATACTTCTGAGATTCCTCATCAGCCTTTCTCTGGTTGCGAGTACGTACAAAGCTTGAATGCATCTTTTTTCTACAAATGAAACAAAAAACAGTAACTTATATTGAGAATACTTCATATAA
The DNA here is from genome assembly GCA_030765085.1 of Allium cepa. Classification (NCBI taxonomy): domain Eukaryota; kingdom Viridiplantae; phylum Streptophyta; class Magnoliopsida; order Asparagales; family Amaryllidaceae; genus Allium; species Allium cepa. Next base: position 259,323,084 of record CM060939.1, read on the forward strand.
AGGACAGTTAACAGTATCTATATGTAACCTTGAATACAATGTTATTAATACATGTATATGAACTCGGTAATGTAAACTCTGTAAATAATCACATTAATACTTAATAATGGAATAATCAAAACATATAATTTCTGTAAATGTATATTAATATGTTTTCTATGCTTGCATTTACAAATGAAGGCACCTAACATCAAATAAAAAAAGCACAACACACTCAACAAAATTTGTAACCTCTCACAAACACAAAACATAGCAATGCTAACTCACACACAACTCACACAAGCACACAGTACACAACATATTGACAAACCCAACTCACCCTACAGACAGTCAGACAACCCTCACAAACACAGTACACACAAACACATATGTAGACTAATTACCCACTTACCTTATCGGTCGCTATCCTCTGGTTATCACTCACTGTCTTCTGAGTTCCGATTCTTTAATATTATTTATCTGTTAATATGGAGCAAATACTTGGTACTTTAAGCAATACCATGCTCAAGTATTTGTTTTAGATAGTAGATAAATGTTGTGTAAAAAAAGATAGTATTAATATGCACCTTATGTAAATGAAAATATTCCAAAGTTGAAAAATTGTATTACATAAATAGTTTTACAGTGCCTTGTGATCTGAGTTTGGGAGAGGACATGCCCAAATCATAATTTGATATCATATAACTCATAAAGCAATATGAATACACTGTTGTAGTTACATACTAAATCTATCAAAAAACAACAAAATATGCCCAACTTCCAATTATGGACCACATATGTCAAGGGAAGATTATCAAACAAACATTAGCTTGAATCGCTATTAGACTAGAAAAAATATGCTAATGATTATGTAAAGAAAAAGAAAAAGGGGAGGAAATGTTTACTTAAACTAAGAGAAACATGCAATACGTATAACCGAAAAATATCACCGAATGCTAGAAAATAAATGTGTCCACTTCATAATTTAATTTGTTCTTATATCAGCAAAAAGATAACTATAGATTATTTCCAAGTTAAAGTACAAATCCTTTAGACACATCTTCCCAAGCTATCTAACCCTATTGACATCCATGAAACCATTTGGCACATCTTCCTAAGCTAAAGTAGAAATCCTTTGGAAGTTAAGATAAACATAAAATTACTTCTTTCCTTTTGAGAAAACAAAATATTTTTCATCAAAATTAAGTAAGGTGTAATTAAGATGTTATTACAAGGGAAAAATGTATCTTTTGACAATTATACAACAGGGAACAAACTTGGCATAGGAATGGAATTAAATTCAACATAAACATAATATTAAATTTGATTTGACATATCAAATCCAAATAGAGTCAGACAAAAAAGAAATATATTACAAAATTAAAATAGAAAAAAATGAGTTATATGTAGAAATGGTGCATGCTAGAGTAGAAATGAAGATCCTCAATCAGAAGCTGACCATACATCTTCAAATGACATATATGTAAGGTTTAATGCTAGGTTTTGATTCTAGAGTAGTAGACAGAACAAAGGCGGTAAATGTCAAAGCTGTCACGAAACAAAGAAAAGAAATTACTTGATTGTAATACATTTTTCAAATGATAGTACAACAAATTTTATAATCTACTCAAGTAGAACATATAATATACTCAAGTATGCCTTCGTAATCCTCTCTAACATAAGTAACATCTTCATCATCCATTTCGGTTATTTCGTTACCTTCCATAACTTGGATATCTTCCTCGATGCAATCGTGATCCTCTAAATCATTAAAACTTCTTGATGGTGCTTTCATTACAACATACCAATTAAAAAAATCATTCTCTCTTGAATAAAATACTTGTCTTGCTTGAGATGCAAGTATGTATGGATCTCGTGAAAACGATGCTTGCTGTAAATTAACAAGAGTGAACCCATCATCATCAACTTTTACTCCATTTCCTTTATACGCCCAACGACACTTAAAAACTGGAATATAAAACGTATGATAATCTAATAAAATTATATTTGTCAATATTCTATAGTAAGTGACCACATCAACCACTTGGGACATATCTTTTGCACTTGCTCTACACATAGTAGTCGCATCAAAAGTCACCCCACAATTCTGAGTTTCTCTCCCTACATCTTGTATATGAAAACGTTGCTCATTGATGATATATCCGTTGTAAGACATGGCATCATCCTTCGGATCAAAAGCAATCCATCTTAACATGTCGTCATGATCCTTGGAGGTAATAGGTATCTACAATTTTTTTATTTAGAATGTATATTTTATAGTAAGATTAATAGTCAAAAGAGAATATATTTGAAATCTAACTAACCTTTCTTTTAATCCAATCGGCAAATTTTTTTGTTTGTGTTTCCCAAAGTAAGGTCGCATTTTTTGTCATGCGTGGGTCTGACTTTTCTAATTCCTCCAAATGCAAACTAGTATTGAATAATTGATTATAAGTTATATATAGCATTATGAACACATCAAAATAATTAAAACAATATAACATACACTTACTCTATAAATGGTTCCACCACAGCCATATTCATTAACACGGGCTAAATGAGCACTTTCTTTGTCATTAACTGATAGTTTAACTGTCTTGGATATTGAAATCGGACGTCCCTCGAGTATTACACTGCTTTCATATTCTTCATTTCGAGCTTCTTTCTCCTCTATATGTCCTGATTTTTTCAAAAATTCATCGAAAAACATCATGGATTCTTTTGCAAGATAGGATTTTGCAATACATCCCTTTGGTCGTGCATAGTTTCTGACACAGTCTTTAAGTGTCTTCATGTATCTTTCGAATGGGTACATCCAACGAAAATGAACCGGTCCACACATTAGTGCTTCTTTTCCAAGATGAATGGATAAATGTACCATTATATCAAAAAAAAGATGGTGGGAAATATTTTTCAAGCTCACATAAAAATTCAATAATCTCAACATTGATTTGTTCTACCTTCTCTCTATCAAGAACACGTTGACATAATTTGTTGAAAAAAGAACATAAGCGAATTATTGTTTTTCTTGCCTTCTTTGCCATTAATCCTCTCGATGCTACTGGCAATAACTGTTGCATTAATACATGGTAATCATGTGACTTCAATCCGCTAATTTTGCAATCCTGCAATGAAATCCGATTTTTCAAATTTGAACAGTAGCCATCTGGTCCTTTGAAATCGTACAATCTTTTGCAAAATATTTTTCTCTCGGATTTTGACAACATGTATGGAGCCGGTGGAAGTTATGTTTTATTCCCATGAGGTTGTGCATGAAGCTCACTTCGAATTCCCCAATTCTCTAAATCCTTTCTACAGTTGGTTCCATCTTTTGATTTATTACCATGCAACATCGTGCCCAATAGGCTTTCACCAATGTTTTTCTCCACATGCATCACATCTATATTGTGACGTAATGGAAGCTCCTGCGAAAACCAAAACTATAACGCATTATTGGGTTTTTATTCTATTAAAACAATGAAAAATAAATAAACTAACCACTACCTTCCAATAAGGAAAATCAAAGAAAATTGATCTTTTTTTCCACCTCTATAGCTCCATTTTTGTAGAATCGTTAGTATTATCATCTTCATCTTCTGTATCATAAACACACTTTCTCTTCTTACTTTTGTCTTCTTTTTCAAAATCATTTGGATAATCCTTCAACAATGCATGAATGTTTCTCCCAGTTAGTATTCTAGGAGCACTACCTTTCTCCATGGTGTTATCAAACAATGCCTTTTGTTTCCTCCGTGAATTTGAAGTAGGTAGAAATCTTCTATGATCCATGTAGACGCTCTTTCGACTATGATTCAACCAACGAGAATGGGTATTGACACCACATAATGGGCAAGCTTTTCCCCCCTTCACACAACATCCATCAAGATTTCCATAAGCCGGAAAATCGTTAATCGTCCATAGCAAAATTACATTCAATTTAAACAAAGTTTTACTAAATGCATCATAAGCATCAACTCCATTACACCACAAATGATGCAAGTCTTCCATCAATGGCGCCAAATATACATCAATATCATTCCCAGGTTGCTTTGGGCCTGGAATAAGTAAAGTTAACATAATATTTTCCTTCTTCATACACAACATAGGCGAGAGATTGTATGTCACAAGCATCATCGGCCAGCAACTATATTTCGAACTCAACATGGAAAATGGATTGAATCCATCTGTAGCAAGACCAAGCCTAAGAATGCGTGGATCAGGTGAAAAAGGTTTATACTTTTCATCCACCATTTTCCATGTCGTAGAATCCACGGGATGACGCATTTTTCCATCGTTGCTTGTATTATTAAAATGCCATCTTAAATCTTCTGCCATCTTTTGAGATCTATACATTCTTCTAAATCTCAGAATTATTGGAAAGTATCTCAATACTTTAACTGGAATACCTTGTATAACCTCTTCAATATCTTGATTTTTTTTCCATCTTGAAGAACCACATTTTGGACAAATTTCTAAATCTTTGTATTCTTTTCTGTAAAGGCAACAGTCGTTCTCATAAGCATGTATCTTTTCAAAACCCATGTCGAATGCTCTAAGAAATTTCTTTACTTCATATAAGTTTTTGGGAAGCACGTTATCCTTCGGCAGAAATAAATGTTGCATAGTTAAAAGCTTATCAAACCCACTATCAGACAAGCCAGTCTCATATTTAAGATTATACAAGACGACGATAGCAGATAATTTTGTGTGATTTATGCAACCAGAATATAATGGAGTTTCTGCATCTTCCAAGTTCTTGAGTAACTCATCCTCTTTTCTTTGAGAATTAACATTATCTTTATCATCATCAAAAAAATCTTGATTCAAAAAATCTTCATCTTCATAGTCAATCATCTTGAATAGATCATATACATCAAACGTATTTGTTTTCTTCTCTACAATTATCTCTTCACCATGGTTAAACCATACACCACCCATGTATTTAGGATCCATTCCTTTTATAATTACATTTTCAACGATGATTTGTTCATCATGACGACTAAGATTTCGATAATTCTTGCAAGGGCATAAATTTTTTTCTATACTTCTTGCATTCCTCTTTGCAGCATTCACAACATTCATTGCTCCTTGTCGGTACTCTATACTAGTTCTATGAAAAAAGTAAAACAAATAAAAAAATTGAGCTTTTATATTAGATTATATGTTATAATTCTCAAAATACATATTACGTTAATCATGGTTTTATCACCTGCTAAAGCCCAGTCTTTTTCCATTTTCGACATATGAAGGCAAATAAGTTTCCAATCTTTGACGTATAAATTGGTTATCTGTTGTAATCAAAAAATAAGTAGACGTTGAAGTTATTACCCAAAAAAACATCCAAGCATCTTATAAATATTGCACTATCTGGAACATTGGTAACACACCCATAGTAAGGATAATAAACTACAATAAACCACATAAATGAATAATAACAGAAATAACATGTGCTGCAGTGAATGAAATAAAAGAGATAGTTTTTATTTTTAGGATACTTCACACATGAATCAAACCCCGTTCATAAGGTTACATAAATTTGTTTTTCTTCGTTTGGTGACTGATATTATGACGCATTTGTTGAAAATATAACGCATATAGATATGTATCAGTGAGATATCTCCATGTGAACATGTAAACGCTTCTACCGGAAAATTATTTGTAGAAAAATAACACATACATTTTTCTTATTTAAACTCATTCTTCTATCATTAGTATATTTTATACATATAAATATACATGCTTCATTTCAACATTCAGTGACATGCTTCTAAAATTATAATCAAGTATAGAAATTATATCTGAGTTTTACTTACAGTTTCTTTCGCAATGGCACAAGTAAAGCATGGGAATATGATTAATCCTCATATTGGTGATGAAGAAGAATATCAAGAAAACAATGGTTATGATGGATATTTGAGCTCTTTATCAGAAAAAGAAGAAGAAGATGATGATGGCTGCAATTCAATTGGCGAAAATTCATCTAAGATGAAGATTTTATAGACGATTTGAATTCATCTTCATGATCTTTGAATTCTTCCTTATCATCATCGAATTCATCACTTTATGACATGTCATCGCTCATTTCACATCTTCCTTTGAAGTAAGTTTTTGTTCAATTGTGTTCTTATTTTGCTTCTTTTCATATATAGAACATTTTTTTTGTTCAGATTTTTTTTCTTAATTTCTTTCTTTCTTTTTTTGTTTTTTATTTTTTATGTCTAAAACAGTAATCATACGTAAATAATTTATGGTATCACAACAGTCATAACGCGTATACATAATTTTTCATATACTAGTTATCTAACAAATCATTTTAATTTCAGGAGAGGTTTATCAAAACACTACGAAGGAAAATCACAGTCGTTTACATTACTATCGAGCGTGAAGAGTTTGGAGGATCTAATCAAAACTGAAAACCCATCAAATAAGAAGATCAAAGCATTGAAAAATAATAGTTGGAGCATGATGAATTCATCCAGAATTATAAAGAAGAAAAGCTCTAAAGGATCAGTAAGCTCTTAAGAAACTTGAAGAGGAATGATAGTTTTTTCAGAGGCAAACCATGTAAATGAAAATAAAAAAATAACATAAATTGGATACAATTAAAGCAAGCACATCACACTAACATAGTAGGAAATAATTAGAATATAAGTAAAATTTATAAAAAAATAGCTCGAACATAATCATATAAAATCAATTATTCCAATTAGGATTTATTCCAATTAGGGTTATATCGACTATTCCAATTAGGGTTTACGTAGAAACTCGTATAGAGTATCCATACATAATCATATAAAATCCAGTAGACTCATAAAATCAGTTTATAAAATTTCATACCTAATCCACGAGGAGAGATCTGTGAAGGGCTACCGCGACGATGTGGAGAGGAGTAGAATGAAGGACGTCTACCGCAACAATGATAACGAAGCAAGATGGATTTTGTTGGAAGGTGAGGTAGATTTTGCTGCAGCAAAAAGGAAAGTGTGAGGAGAAAAGTTTCTAAATAATGAAGAGGAAGGGAAACGTGACAGTAAATAAAAAAATTTCGTGAAATATTTTTTTACTTTACGCGGGTGCAAAGCGGGAACGTGAAATCTTTTTGGCCGCATTTATATTTTTTAGGAAAATACTGTTTGGTTGCATTTAGAAAGAAACGACACCAATTTTTGCAACTATAAATGATTTTTCTTGTAGTGGTTGGAGATATTCATCTACGTATGGACATATTCTATTATCTCCTGTTGCTTAGTTTGTTTTAGTTTGATGTACATCAGCAATTGTAAGGATAGATGTTTATAACTGTTCATGTTGAATTTAGGTTAGACTCTGATATATGTATTTTAAAAAATTTCCGCTGTAAAAATATTTGTTCAATATTATATGTTATTCCATTCGCGTGAGATTCGTTTCTGTCTATTTTTCTTTATTACCCTTCATGTTTCGTATTTTCGTATAACTTAAGTTGGACATACGTGATTTATTGCCGATTCAAAGGGTACGGAAAAGAGGGCCTTGACACACCGCCTCACGTGCCTTGTCATACTTTATCCTTATATGAGACCACTACGAGTTTGGTTTAGGGTTGTTGTATCACGGCGCATCCCTATCCCCCGACGTGCTACTGAGGTTTTATATGCAAACTGTACGTCAATGCTTAAAAATGCGTTAAAGGGATTAATGTAAAGCCTTAATGCTAAGAAAAATATTTATTTTATTGATTAGACAATACATATATCGCGTGTTCTACTATATATAGATATTTTGATGAATCCTTAAGAGATGGAAAATCCCATAACATCTCTTGAGTTATTGCATACACATTATACACTGTATAAGAGATGTAAAACCCCGTAAACCTCCCTGATGTTATTACACTCCTGTTATATGTGATATTGGTTTGACTAGCATAAGGATATTTTAGTCCTAACTCTAATGTATTGTTTAACTTTATGCACGGGTCAGCCTTGAGTTTTCAACGCATTGAAGATTATTTTTTGGAGGACGAAGACAAAGTTTTGGTATATTGTACTACTAGTATTATTCCCCCACATCATTATTCTGCTGCATTGTTCTATTGTTCTGCTGTATATATAACTCTGATTTATGTTGTCAAATTATAATCAAATGCATAATATAACAGCTTCATGAATTGTTTATTTGAATATTATAATTTGTCATTCTGCTGCAAGATTCTGTATTTGTTTTTTCTTTTCTTATTTTTCTTAATTAACCCCATTGATTATTTGTGTTTCAAATTGTTTGAGTTGGAAATGTGTGAATTATTGTCGATTTAAACCTTCCGAAATGCGGGTCGTCAAAGTTGCTCTCAGAGCTTTGGTTTAGCGATACCCTTAGCTTTATGGGTTTGACTCATTAGAAATAGAGTAGTAATACCCTAAAATGAGTTTGTTTGAGTGTGTATTTATATCAGAGCGCATACTTATTAGTGTTATAAAATGTTTTATATTGTGTTTACTTATCCTTTGAGTTGTTTATGAATTCTGATCGGTGCGTTGAATGCTATCTTATCATAGGGTTTTCTAAACACTTAAACGAGGCAAGTCGACCTAATATCGTCTTAAAATCGCGTGAATGAAATAATTTTACATAAATTGCATATTATATATATAAAATGATTACTTTCATAAACCTATATGATTATTAATGAATGTTGTTTATTAGGAGATGATAATATTTAGTTGTCATCCATTATTGTTTAAATTAAACTAAAAATGAATACTTTGTGAATTCTATTTTATGAAGCGTTTGGTAACTAGATTTAATTAAAATTCAATTACAATAAGAATTCTTTGCAATAACAAATATGTAAATTAACAAAATGTTTTCATAATAAGGTAATGGAATTGTATAAGTATATTTATAATATAACTTATAAAAAAAAGGATTCAAAAGCTGAGAATTTGAAAACTTAAATCCTTGTGCTTTTGAAATTGTTTTCTAAAATTTTGAAAATAATATTAGTATTATTTAAAAATATTTATGAACAAAAGTTGTTTTCCAAAAGAATTAAAAGGAAATAGGTCTTGTACTCCCCTCTTTTGTTGTTGGAAAATAATTTCGGTGATGACGGCCGCATCACCGATATTCATTTTCGAGTCTCAAGTAGAGGATGCCACTTAGTGGCTTTGCTACGCATTTGGTTTGATAAACAAATTTTGATTTAAAATTTATAAATATGATTTGACATATATAAAAGATATGAGTATATATATTATTTCAAAATAATTTGAAATGAATTCGGTATTTGAATTCTTAAGTTCCTATTAATTAAATATTTTTAGTTGTAGGAGTAAGTGAATTTTTTTAATAGTTGGAAACTTCTAAAATGAGAAATAAGAAATTGAAGCCAAGTGTTTAAATGAAATATGAGAAGTTAAATTATAACTCTTAAATTTCAAGATAATGGAAATTTAAACATATGTAAATAATTGAACATTCCTGTTAACCAAAAAGTATAAGATAAATTTGTATAACAATCAATTATATTCTAAAAACATATATAAAACTTACCACAAATGTTTACAAAGTTGAAATGTTAATTATGAAAATGTAATAGAATATTATACAAGTTTGAAGTTAAGTAATAAAAATGTTTCAAAAGAAATTGTGTTTAAAGAAGTGTTTACGAAAAAATATTTTTCAAATTAAGTTGTCATAAGAAATGTTATACACTTAGTTAATGTTCGAAGAAATGTTAAATGAATAATTTGAGTAGTAAAAAGAAAATACAATTTAGATATCAACTTAAGAGAAGGTAAACAAATAACAAATTAAATCATATCTTTGTAAATTGTTTGTAAAATAAAAAATATATTCGCAAAGGATGTTTTAAGATTTAGTTGTAGCTCTATGAAATAATTATAATTTGAATAATATTGATTAAAAGAGGATACATCTGTATAAATTGATTATAAACTTAAGAAATAATTAATAAAATTAGAAAGTTGAAATTTGAATTATGAATCAAAATTTACTTCAGTCAAGTTGAGTGGAATGAATTAATGAAATAAGTTAATGAAATGAATTATAAGATGAAGTTAACTTAAGAAAAGTTGATGAAATTAATTTTGATAAAAAGAAAATTTTATTAATATGAATTTGAGTTATAAAATAAAATTTACTTGAGTAAAGTTAATAACATGAATTAATGAAATGAACTAGTGAAGTGAACCAATGAATTAATATGAACATAAGTTATGAAGTAATGATAAACATGAGTTGCATTTTATAAAATGTTTATACTAAACTTAAGTGAATTTATGTAATGGTTTATAAATGATATTAGTATTAAAGTGAATATACTAATTTTTAATGAAATAAAATTTAAATTAAATAACATTAAATGAAATGATTTATAAAATGGTCCATGGACAAGTTTATATGAAAACAAAAGTGAAATAATTGAGATTTGAATAAATTGAATGTAAATGAAATAGATGTGAATAAAATTTGAAGCCAATCAATTAAATGCTAATAAAGAATGAATGTTAATAAGAAATGAAGTGTATAAATTAACTATGGACATTGGACATACCATTATGAATTAATTGGATGAATATTATTTGTTGGATGGTTCCTTTTGTTGTAAATCATTGTTATTACTGCTTTTGGCTGCATATGATTGTTATGTTGTATATTCATGCTCCTGCTTATGGTTTAGATTTAGAATTCATGTTATATAGTTCTATTAAGCTCATACATGCTTTCTATATCCTTTATATGCAACTAATATTCTAATTTGAGCTAAGATAGGTACATACGAAGACCGTTTGAATGTATATGCAGTTTGATTCGCTTTTGCTTGCTAATATGAGCGAACTCGCTCGTACTAATAAGAATAAGATGCATATCTCGGATTGCATACCATATTTTTTTGTTTTTTCCCTACGGGATGCCTCATCATTGAGATGAGATGTATATTTGGTTATATATCTATATTGTAAATTTTTATGATCGAGCCGCACAAAGGAGACGCTGTGGAAATTTTCCGTAATCCAGGTGTTAGAAATTTTTTGAGACTTTAAAATTTTATAACTTGTTTTATAAATAAGTTGTAACTTCCATAAATTCGATATCAGAGTGGCGTAGTGGAAGCGTGGTAATGGTTTTCTGTTAAAATTTTTATGTTTTGTAAGTTGATTATTTTGAATAAAATTTATCAAATGTTAGATTCCTTACTTAACCCCTTTTCGAGAACGAAAAGTTTTGAGTGAGGGAGATTGTTACGACCCATATTTTTAACTATTTTAAATTATTAAATTTAATATAATTACTGAATAAAAATGGTTAGAAATAAAAATTTAATGATTTATCAATGTAGTTTACTTAATATGAACTTGAATAAATTTTTTGAAATAATAAATTTCGATGATTTTAGCAATAACAAGCATTGAAATGAAATTTTATGTATTGAACGTGTTTATAATCAATAGCAAGAATTGTATAATAAATTTTAAATTATTGTAAAATGGAAGTAGTTATTTTATTATTTGAATTCGTTTTAAAAGTTAACTTATATTTCAACTATAGAATTTATTGGATAATTAAATTGTCTAAATTTAATATTGGAAATTGTTTAAATAAATGAATCCTGAATTTAATGTAAATGATTTCAAAAGTTGATTTAAATTTTATTTAAACAAGAATGATGATGGTAAACTTATAAAATTGAATTTAAAATGAATAATTTCATTTCGAAAATTTCTTGTTTTAATTAATGAGTAAAAATAGTCTTTTTGGGCACTATATCGAATTTCAATGAAACCAGTTTCATCAGATCCATAATAGTGAATTATTATAGGATTTCAAATTTCGCTGCGATTGGACTTATCGTTTGATCGTCCGAGCTTTAAACGAGTAAAATTTATATTCAAACTCTAATAAAATAAATTGATTTTGAAAATCTATCTTCTGAATATGATGGAGTTGACTCCCGATATATGTTTCATTGTGTTAGGAATGGGGGTACAATATACAGAACGCTAAGCGGCACGCTTCGTTTGGAGTTCGGAAAATTTATATGTGAATCGGGTCGGAAATTTTTATATAAGGCCACGTTATAATTTCATTTCGTGAAAACCTAGCGATAAAAACATGGGCCATATCCTTTCAGTGATTTCAAATATTGAAATTCATCTTCTTCTCTCCTCATTTTCTCCAAATTCACTCAACGAAATCAATTACCACCAAAAGGAAAGATGTAGAGCACGACGAGCTCTAGGATATGTGCGGTTAGATCATCTTGTTTCGTGGCATGGGGGGGCAGGATTTAGCCACGTTTGTCACTGCCATTTTGGGTTTGCTGCTCGATTCTCGAGCGCAAGGCGCACTCGATGGAGGGTGAAGGCTGCATGCGAGCGGCGCGTCTTGGGGCGCAGTCGGCGGTTGCTCGGTTGGGGTGCCGAGCACCGATGTCGTGGTCGCAAGTTGAGGTCGTGAGTTTTGGGCTGGGGCTATAGCATGGGAGAGAGGGTGAGTGGTTAAGTGTTATTTAATTATATTATTATGTTAATTAGTTTAATTAATTATGTTTTAATTATTGTTTTGCTAATTTATTCGTAACTTTCTTATACGAGGTCCGATTTGAGCGAAACGCGAAGTCTTCGACATGGAATCGAATCACAATTTATTTGAAGCCGAAAATTTTCAGTTCAAAGAAGTGTCTGTTAAACTGCTCACGGAGTATTGAAATATTTTTATGTTAGTTAAATTGAATTCCTGAAGTGATTTAATTTTATTGATTATTATTGTGACGGCCCGGAAATTTTTAACATTTGAAATGGAATATTTAATCGATTTTAAATACTTGGAGGTTAGTTTAACTTGAATTTTGAATATAAATATGAATTTGGCAATTAAATTATTAAATTAAATTAATTATTGAAGTTGGATAAAAATTTGAGTTTTTCAGTTTCACGCTGGTTAAAAATATTTCAAAGGCTTGTAAAATTCATATTGATAATACTGAAGATAATAGAAGCTTCAGAATTGAATTTGGGAATGATTTATTCAGTTTTGAAATTTTATCGTTCAAATCGATATTTAAAAATAGCATTTCGAGGCACAGTCTCGGAATTCGACGAAACGAGTTCCATGGGATCCATAATATTGAATTATTACCGGATTTCAAATTTCGTAGCTTTCAGAGTTATCGTGTGATCGTACGAGATAAAAACGCCTAGATGATAATTAATCGGTTTAGTTTAAATATCATATATTATTTCACCAGTCAAAATTCTTTCCCATCAGCCGTATTATTTCTTTTCAGCTTCTCCAACACACGATCCTCTATTCCTCGTTCTTGTTAAATCACGTCTGTCTTCCTTCTATCAGAAAACGAGAATGAAAAACGAGAAGAAAAAAAACAAAGGAAGAAAGTAAAATGGCCGGAACCTTTCTTCTCAAAACAATCACCGTCCTCCCATTCCTCTCTGCATTCCAAAAAAAAATCGAAATCAAAGTCAAAAAGGGGCGTGAGATTTTCAATCGAAATCGCTCAAAAATAAATTAAAATAAAAAGAGGCTGCGCTCAAAAAATTGAAATCGACTTCAATGGCCGCATCTTGGGTCGACGATCTGGAGAACGAGCGTTCTTTGGTGGCGATCGGGGTCTGGAAGGCGAGGGGATGGCGATAACATCGAGGAGGCGGCCGTGGATTTGCAGTTGCTTGGTTGGGGAATCGCGACTTGTTGTGTGGTCGTTCTCGAGCACGCGACGTTGATTGATAGGCTAAGGGGTGGTTCGTTTGGACTTCGATTTTGGGTTTAGCTGTTAGGGCTTGGGATTAAGGCCGTGAGCTTGGTTCGCACACGGTGGTGGGAAGTAGTTGAGGCACTCGTACCGAGGGGTCAACGAAGCATTGCAGGGGCTGTGTCGATTGTCGTGATGGTAATGAGATACTGGGTTATAGGATCTCTGCGAGTTGCAGTGAGGTATATTTTTTTTGGATTTTATTTTAAATTCAAGATATATATATGTATATCACCATTTGATTTACAGTAAAGTCTGGATGCAGATTTTATTTTTTTAAACAGAAAATAGATTTCTAATATATACATATTATGTACACATGTTTTTTTTAAATTTTAATATTATAGGTATTTGTATAAATTAGATTTTTAAAAATCTATCTAAAGGGGAAATTGTTTAAAAATAAGGTATTTTGAAAATTTATTTATTTATTTTGTAACTTGAAATTTATTTATTTAGGAGATTTAGTTTAAATAATTTAACTAGTTATTTTAAATAAGGTATTATAGTGATTAAGTGGATCAATAAAACTTATGTAAGTTATTTAGTTACAAAAAGGTTTTTAAATGCGAAATAATTAGTTTAAATGAAATAATTAGTTAATTAAAAATTTATTAGATGGTAATTGATTATTTGATTAGTTCGAAGTGTTAATAAATTATATAAATTGTTTGTTACAAGGTCAAAAGATCATGAAAAACTCTGGAATGGAAATAGACTGCAAATTAAAAGCAAGGTGAGATCTTCTCACTCAATTTTTTTTTTTTAATAATTGAAAATTTCAGTTATTGATTGATGATTGAATTATGATAGTAAAAATTGATTGTCTTTGTGCTTGGGTGATTGATTTATAATAATTATTCACTGGATGATGTTATATATATAGTAGTATATAGTATATATTGGGTGATTGATTTACCGCATTATATAGCGGATGAGACCCTATTGCGCCGCATAATAGCGAATGATATTTTTATAAATCCAAAATACCATGATATTATACCTCGAAGTGGAATTGGTATTTAAATATTGTTGCGCTAACGTCTGTGGATGCAAGGAAACAGGTTGAAGGGATCCAACTGGATTCCTCAAATATTGAATTTGTTTCATATTTTGTGTGTTGAATTTTTATAAATCTGTGTGTGATTATTTGTAATTGAAACCTTTGAAGGCTATAATTTAGCTGAATATATTTCTAATAACGTAGGATATCAGGAATAAATAAAATTGGATTTTTTTTGAAATTTAGTAGAAATTTATGGTAAATTAGTTTTAGAAAATTGAATAAATTTAAAAGGAGAAATTTGTTTCAAAGGATAATAAATTTGGTATTGAAATAAATTTAGAAATCAATTTTGGAAATTGATTTGGTATTTGTAAATAAATTTGGAAATCAATTCAGAATTTAATTCAGTGCTGAAAATGAATATTCAGAAATCGATTTGAAAATCGTATATCAATGGATATTTAGAAGTTTAAATTGACAATGGGAATTTATAAAGGAATTTACAGATTTGGTATGTAAATTAAAATAAATCGAGAAGATTTATTATTTGATATAAATAAAAAGAAAATTCTTCCCTAGAAAGCCGAATATATTTCTAAGTAGTTTTTGAAGTATAAATCAAAGGTTCTAGAAATTATTCGGAATTTTTTTTATTGTTGGTGTTGTTGGAGGAATTATTTTGGAAATTGTTTTAAATCTTTAAAACATGGATTTATTTAATTACTTATAGAAAGAATTATTTTAAAGATTAAATTGATATTTATTTAGAAAATGGTTATTTAAAATAGTTATACCCTATCTACTAAATTATTTTAAAGTTAGTTTAGACTTGAAGTTTATGTAAGATATTAGTATAATATTTTTATAACTAATAATTAAGTAAGTGTTTTTATAATTGTTTATTTCCAAGGATATATGTTTGGATAAGTAATTTAAATTATTTTAAAGCATTTAACCTCGGCAGATTTTCAGTGAAAATAAATATTTGGAAATGTTTTCTACGTAAGGAAAAATGATTTGAAACTTTTGTTTTCAAGATATTGAAATGTGGTAAGTAATTTGAAATTTGTTTTCAAATGGTTGGAGTGTTAAAATATATCTTGCGAATATGTTTTGAAGTTGAATAATTTGGGAAATTTATTTAAATCCGGTAATTGTCATGGATGTTTATTGATAGTTAAATAACCGACTATCAATATTTTCCTTTCAAATGGCATTTGAATTTCGATGCGACCGGGGGTCGGATTCCAAGTGGATATCCGAAAACCACATCGAACCTTTGTGATTTGTGATAGATCTTTTATTTAAAAGATCGAAGTGAAAAATTGTTGTGATTTGTTTGAAATCTGAATGAACACTTATTTTTAAAAATAAGCGCTCATTATTCGGATTAGCCGGGAGAGGACCTTGTGTCATAAAACCCATTCCGAATAACGATACGATGAAATGTGTGTGCATTTAAAGGCGGTGTTGAAGATCGGATATTTTCCGAAAATGAAAGGATTACTTGTCGAATGTCTCTGTAGGTTGCTCCGGTATAGAGATTTTATCACCCTTTGTGATGGGGATTCCGGACGTGATTAGTGAATATCCGGATTGCAAGGGCTTTTTTGGAAGTGCCTTCGGTTCCGTTCGATCCAGGAACGGACTTGTATGGATGTGTGGCTGGCGTTACACTTTGAGATGTAAAACTGGTTTCTATCAAATACATTTCTGTTGGTGGCGGAGAATTTATTCTCTTAGCCTACCACCCTTCTCTGAGACGTACGAGCTCAGAGGTTATGTAGTTGATGGTTACTAGTGATATATTCCCAATTTGGTAATGTGGCACAGAAGTGCTGCTGATCATTTGTTGATCAAAGCATGACTTTGTGAAAAGTGTGGCTTTGTGGATGAGACTTCGTCGGACCTCACACCCCGCAAATGGTCAAAACAGGAAAGATGCGGCAAGGTTATGAGGGTCGCGCCCTTTAGGGTATGTCATTTCCTTCTGGAAAAGGGTGGTGTCACGCATGGAGCCCTGATATTTAACCTTTCTGGTTACTGCAAATACTTTTCTTTGTGGTTGTTGGTGTAGAGGATCCTCCGATAAAGGTCCCAAAGGACCGGGGGATGGCATACTCGTGTAGTAGTTACCTAGTTACAGAGGTAACCCGGCCTTGTGTTGGCAGAGAGCTGGTTAAGTTCTTGGGACGTCCCACCCGTGGCGTACCCATGTGGCAGTAGGAAGTTCCATAGCCTGAACATTTGTTGGAAATCCAAAGAAACAATACGCGACTTGTACGGTTTTAGTTGTAGAACCTGCCATTTAAAATGGTCGCTATAGCAGGCATAATATAATGGTACCTATGATGGTTAAGATTAATATTATACTTTCGAAATGTTTTCTGCACTGTGCACTAATAATAATAATATCAAAGGATTTTGCGTAGTAAGCATGTTTGACTATCATAAGGAGAAATCTCCCCCAAGTCTGCGATTGCATTATGTGTGTGGCGGGACGCCTTATGGTAGTTTCATTTTCCAAAAGCATAGCGGATTTCTTTTTATTTACTTTATGAAAATAACCGTTTAAAGATCTCACACCAGTCCCACGACTGACCTGGAGTTTATTGTTCCCTTTCTAAACTCTGGGTGACCACAATTTTCCACACGGGCAGCCTAGAGTCAGGTTAGCAGCTATTCGGGATCAAAGTCGAGAAGTTGCTGTGAAGATCAGGAGTTGGAGCTGGATGGCGAGGCGTATCACTTATACATGTAATATTTCTTTCCACTGTTGGTGTTGTACACTCTAATAATGTAATGTGATGTAATGTAATAACTGATATAGTAAGTCTGTTTAAAGATATTTATTTATCTGTTATATTTGTTCCGCTACGATATGTGAGATTCTGTTATTGTTTCTGTTTCTTCTTCTACCTCTTCTTCTTTAAACCCTAAAGATTCGTAAGTTTGTTCCTCTTTGGCTGAATTTGTAACGACCCAGTTTTAATGACGAGTTTAAATTTATAATTTAATTGAATTTTTGGATTAAATTATGGATTTGTTTGAATTTTTCAAATTTAATAAGAAATGTATACCTATTTGTTTTTGAATTTGATTTGAAACTCAAAAGCGAATAAATAGAATTGAATTATAAATAAAGTGTTTAAAATAAAATAAAACTACGTATCAATATTGAATATAAGTGAAAGTATATAATAAAATATATGTATAAATTTAATACTTAAGTTAGAAATATAATTAGAAGATAAATTACAAAATAACAAGTAAAATATAAAGTAAAACTATAAAAATGCAGCCACCATTTTAAAGCAAAAGAAGAAATACACTCAAATTAGAAATAGAAACAAATGTAGGCAAATAAAATAGGTAGCCTGTAAATGCATATACAATTGAAATAGTATGAACTCATAAAACATAAAACAACAAATACAAGAAAATATGTCTATGTACAAAAGCTTGCAATGAAGATAATAAAAACAAAACCCAAATGTATGCAGGCAAGAAGCAACTTGGGAAAGCAAAACATGAAATAACAAAACCATTGTGTATAAAGCAAAAAGAACTGTACATACATGATTCAACAGCATGGGTTGTAAACAAAGACACTTGCATTTAGTACCCATGCACAAAACATCTCCTCAGCATGTCTTGAGATCTTCTCAGCCGAACAAGCATTGTTAGTCAACAAACAAAATAAAATAATATCTTTATCAAACAAAGCAAGGAAAAAAATCTGTACCAAGCACAAAAGAAAATCTCTCAGCCGAGATTTGGTTTATAAAATAACATATGCAGTTAACAAAAGAAGTATCCAATCCTTGATACCTTCCTCTATATACAAACTGTTCTCCTTTATATGTATACATCTAGTACCTGTTTGTTCAGTAAAAATAAAAAAAATAGAGGAAAAGAACAATAAACCAGAGAGAAATCAAGCAAGGCAGAGGTTAAAGCTAGTAAATCTGAAAGCAAATCAACTCTGCAGTTTTCAAAACAACAGAGGTCCTTTGTTCTTCTCTGTTCAAATCTTCTTCCAGGTGAGTGAACATAATTTTAAGAAAAGACTTAGATTTAATTAAATCAATGTGTATTATTCCTTGGTAATAATATGTTCATATGTATTTTTTGATACAGTTTTGTGTTCATATATGGTATCCTGTAAAGTTTGAATATAAACTTTTTTTTCCAGAGTTAAGTAGATAAAGAAAAAGATTCAAAATATTTTCGTTTGATTATTTATAGGCTTACACTTTAAAACAAAGTAAGTTTGTTTGAGCATAAACCAAGATTTTAGTTTTTGTTTAACCTGTTAATGAAGTATATCAACTGGAAAGTTGATTTACAGGGCAACCCATAATCTTATGTTTAATTCAAGTATTTTAAATCACTAAGTCAGCTACATATCTTGAATCTACATACCAAAGTATGATTTTTAAAACAAAAACTAGGATTTTTGGTTGGGTATACAAAGAGCAGTTCATTTTTGAACAAAATTTGCATTTTTCTCATTTTCTAACAATCGAATTAATTTGAAACGTTGAAGTTTGGTTTAAAGCAAGTATGAACATCATGGGTTTCGAGAAAATTATCAGAAATTTTTTTCATTGCATAAATTTAAGGAACGAGAGCACTTTAGGGTTTAATTGTTCAAACTTGTCGACTACCTTCGCGAGGCAATCAGAAAATATGGGGGGGATCGGAAGCCATCGCGACTAGGGTGAACGCTGCGTGGATGGAAGGAGGTGCTATGGTCAGAGGGGCGCAGTTTCTGATCGCCGTGAGCGCCGTGGCAAACGCTATTTGTCGAGGTGAGTTGGGTTCAGGGTTGAACCCAATGGTTCGATTTCGATTTTTATGTGGTACTGGGTTGCTGGAGAGTGGGAGTGATCGAGTAGGCCAACGTTGACATGGTGGTGGGTGGCGACTCAACTGGAGGTGGCGGTGGTTTGTGTGTACGTGCACGTCGTATTTGGGTATCGGTGAGGTTGTTGAGTTGGAACTCGAGTCGAACTCGAGAAAGTGCGTGATTTGCTTCGGGATGGAACTCGCGTGCGCGAGTATATCTGGGCTATTTTGGGTTAGGTACTTAGAACCTGGGAAAAGAAAAAAAAAGATAAAGAAAAAAAAAGAGAAGAAGAAGAAAAGGGTACAGGGACGCTCGGGGAAAGTGGGGAAAGACACGGGCTTGGACCCGAGTTTGCCTGGGTTTGCTCGGGTTACTATGAATATGAGTTTGGACCGAAATAAAAGTTTAACCTTTACTGTCAACATATTTTAAGGCAATGAATCTTGACTATATTGAATAAAAGGCTTATGACTAATTTTAATAAACTAAGTTGGTACTTAATAATCTAATTAATATTTTAAATAATTAAATTTAAAATAAAAATTTAAATTAATTAACATTTAAACTTTTTATAACTATAATAGATTGATTTCCAAAGTATAAAGAAGATTATCAAATGATAATAAAGGTAAATAATGTTTATAAATTAATGATTTTGAAAAGAAATTAAGAATGATTTACAATTTGTAATTAAATTGATTTATAAAACAATTGAGTGTTCAAATTGATTTGTAAATTAAAAATTTGTTATTCAGAAAAATTAAAATCGATTAATCCAAATTGGCGGTTAATTTAATAACTAATTTTGGAACAATAAATCGAGTTAATTAAGATTTAATTTATATACCCAGATTTTAAATCATTGATTAAACAGCACTGCAAATAATTGTGTAGTTAATTTTTTTTAAACCACATTGGAAAATAATTAATTATGGTTGTACACGATATTGATATTTCTGTTTAGGTTGTGGTACTGTGTGATATAAATTGCCATGTACTGTACTGTGATTGTGGTTTGTTCTGTATTAATGTGAAAATCCTGTTGCCTGTAAAACGGCATTTAAAATTTCGATGCGACAGGGATTCGGATTCTGGTTAGTTGTCCGAAACCCACATCGAATCATAACGACAAATCTTTGTGATTGATAAATTTATTTTATCTATGAATCTATGAATAAAGATAAGCGTTATGAATTAGACCGCTTATCGATATTTATATATCTGTGATGATTGATGAGATAAATCTTTGATTTAAAGATTTAAATAAATTAATTCAATTGAAACGGAAATTGTTTTGAAATCCGTAAGTGAATCTTTGTGAAACTGAGTGAACTTTGTGAAATAAATCTTTTTGTTTAAAATATTTGAAATGGCAATTGGTTTAAACCATTTGAAAGAAAGTTTGGAATTATTAAGTTGTGACTTAATTGAAATCCCATATCCATATGTTTTAAATGTTGCGCTCACTATTCGGGTTAGTCGGGAAAGGACCTTTGGGTCGTATAACCCATTCCGAATATGTGATACGTCGTTATGGATAGTATTTGAAGACCGGTGGTGAAGACCGGTTATTTGCGAGAACGATAGGATGACCTATCGATTGTGTCTGCACTTAGTTGCTCCGGTATAGAGATTCCCTAAGTGATGGGAAGTCCGATCGGGATTGTAAATACCCGGATTGCAAGGACTTCTTTGGAAGTGCCTTCGGTTACGTTCGAAACCGAAACAGACTTGTATGGATTGTATGTCTGACATTACATTTTGATATATAAAGCAGATTTCTTTCAAATACATTTCCGTTGGTGGCGGAGAATTTATTCTCTTAGCTTAACACCCTTAGAGGTTATGTAGTTGAAGGATATCAGCGATATATTCCCAACTTGGTAATGTGGCATGCTGAGTGTTGCTGATCATTTGTTGATCAAAGCGTTGCTTTTGTAAAAAGCGTAGCTTTGTGGACGAGACTTCGTCGAGCCTCACAAACCGGTAATGGTCGAAACAGGAATTGTGCGGCAAGGTTTCAAGGGTAGCTTTCCCTAGGGTATGACCGTTCCTTCTGGAAAAGGGTAGTATCATGGTATGGAGCCCAGATACTTACTCATGTGGACACACTATATTATTTACTGTGTGATGTTGTTGGTTAGAGAGCTCTCGTTTGAAGGTCCCAAAGGACCGGGAGTGGCATATCTGAGGTTTTGTATATTCCCCGGGAAGGGGGTAGCCGGCCTTGTTTGGCAGATATCCGGTTTGGTTCTCGGGGCGTCCTTCCAGAGGCGTTTCCATGTGGCAATGGAAAGTTCCTTGGCCTGACCATTTGTTGGAAAATCCATTCATCCAATACGAACCTTGTACGGTTTTGGTTGTATAAACTGCCATGGAATGTGGCGGTAACCCACTATTGAACATGGTAGTTATAGTAGGCATAAGTGCGAAATGCCTATGCTGGCTAAGATTTATATCTTTATTTTCGAAATGTTTTCTGCACTTTGCACTTATAGTAATAATATCAAAGAAATTCGCGTATCAAGCATATTTGACTATCATAAGGAGAAATCTCCTCAGATTCTGCGTTTGCATTGTGTGTGTGCGGGAGGCCTTATGGTAGTCTCATTTCTAAAAAGCATTGCGAATTGATTTTAAAATATTTCATTGTTTGTTTTTAAAGATAAACCATTTTTGTTTGCTCACACTAGTCCCACGACTGATCCAGAGTTATTGTTTATTTCCTAAACTCTGGGTGCTCAAAATTTTTCCACACGGGCAGTCTAGAGTTTGGTTTTTCAGATAGTCAGGTTTAGTAGATTATCTGGGGCTAGTTCAGTCTTTGGATATGGACGAGACTTGCTTAGCTTGGTGCAATCTTGATGGTGGATCGAGCTAGGAGTTTTGGAGCTTCGTCTTTGGAGCTTTTTGGATCAGAGTTGCAGTATTATATTCTGAGAAGACTTATCTCATATTATATCATGTTCCGCTGTATTTTGTGTTGTATATTCTCTGATGTTGATGATTATCATTGTATCAAATTGATGTATCAGATATTGTATTCATGTTATATCAGTAATATCATCTTTTATTTTCCGTTGTGTTATTTATCATTTAATGGTGTTGCAAGCTCCCGCGATACGAATTTGATGTTGTTTGTCGGACATCGAGTTCGGGTCGTGACAGAATTGTTGTGGGATTTTGCCAACTCAAAGGGGTACGGATTTGCGGGGCTTTACAATTATTTAGTAATTTAGCTAACATGGAAATCGACATAGAAATTTACATGTTAGAAGTATTATATTGACAGTTAAATTTGAAATTGAAATTTCTAGTTAAACTCATGGTTATCGATAACTAGTTAATGTCATGATTTATTGGTTGATTTGGATGTTGATTGTGATGGATAGTTATTTTCTAATATTTAGATGATTGGATGTTTATTTATTCTATATATCCCTGTTATCACACTGTATATTATTGACATCATATAAACTGTTATCTGAATTATATTCGAATAAATTAGGAAATATGTTGAAATGATATATACCTATGATACTTTGATTTGGATCGAAATGATATATATATATATATATATATATATATCCATCACTGAAATAAAAAATCAGAATAAACGATCACTTGGCCATAGGATAAAAAAATTATATATGTACACTGGATTGGTTAAATTAAATGGTTTTAAATTCTTAAATTTGAAATTATTTAAATGATTTTGTTTAAGAAATAAAAATCGAATTTATAAAGATTGAATTATTTTCGAATTTGAGTCTTGAAACGTTGAAATTGAAATTGGTTAAAATGAATTGTTTTAAGAATTTATTTTGAAATGTGAAGTAAAAATCGACATATGACTTGAATTAAGGGAATTGAAATTATTTTAAAGGTTTAAACTTTTACTTGAATTTTGAAATATATCCAAGTATAAGTAATTTAAATGGATATTTCAAATTGAAAATGGAATCGAATTATTTTAAAAGATTTGAACCATAAATTGAATATTGAAGTTTAAATTTATTTAAGTGGTTCAAATCAATATTTTGAAATCGAACTCGAAATTTATATGAATTGAAATGGTTTAAAATTGAGAATTGAATTGAAATTTATTCGAATTAAAATTGAAATTAACCTGAATTGAAATTGAAATTTATTTGTATTGAAACCGAAATTAAGTCAATTTGAATTAAACTGAGATTGAAGATGACTTGCATTGAGAGATTTGAAATTGAATCAGTCTGATTTAAAGTTGGACCCGAATCCGGATTTATTGAAAATGGGAAGAAATAGTTTCGAATTTGAAATTATTTTCATTATAAACTATTTTCCTATGAACTATTTTAAAATTCATCTTTTAAATATCCAAATTATTTAAATTTTCAAATCAATTAATATATAATCTATCTTAACGTCTAAACTATTTAAACTATTTTAACTGTTTTTAAACTATTTAACATTATTCAAACCATTTCTAAAAATTCAAATTGGTCAAAGTAGGAGTTGTTTATATTTAAATTGTTGATTTAAATATGGATGTGGTTAAATGTAGTTATAACCTAAGTTCAAGTTCGAAATGGAAATTTGTATGAAATGATATTTTCAAGTGAAACTGATACATTTGAAGTAAATATGATATTTTGAAATGAATGATATTTTTAATATGATATTTTGATATCAAGTATGAATCGTTTTCGAAATGTGAAAGTATAAACCGTTTGTAAAATGACGTTTGGTTGTTAAAGAAACCGGGGCCTCTTATTGGCATACTCTCTGTCAATATTGGAACCACTTTAACAACTGTGTATGCGGAGGAGACTCCAGAACGAAGTAGTTGGATTTGGTGTACATTTGCTGGATTTGAAGAAAAAGAACGATGATGGAGAGACCCCAGCACTTATGCTAATTTGGGATGACTAAAACATGACTACTTGATATGGTTAAGTGGGCTAGCTACACCTAGTGGACATCCATTCTTCGATTTTCTTCTTGGACTTGGTCCGTACTATTACTTTTGATGTTGATTTCGATTGGTACACCTTGATTTGGGATGACCTTACTTTGACTCGATATGGGATGGATGGACGCGGTAGGCAATCGTGGCTATGATGCGTTGCCACCAGCCCTGCGACCCGGAATGGTAATATCATACCTTGGGCATTGTCTCACGTGCCTTATCATACTTTTATCCTTATACGAGATCATTACGAGATTGATTTAGTGTTATCAACACATCCTTATCCCTCGACGTGCTACTGGGGCATTACATGCAAACTGTACGACAATGCTTAAAAACGCGTTAAGAGGGATTAATGTAAAGCCTTAACGGTAAGAAAAATATTTATTTTACCAATTAGAGAATACATTTATAACGTATTCTAATATATATGGATATTTTGATTGATCTTTAAGAGATGAAAAATTCTGTAACATCTCTTGAGTTATTGCATGCACGATATACACTAGATAGAAGATGTAAAACCCCGTAACTCTATTACACTCATGTTATATGTGATATTGGTTTGACTCACGTAAGGATATTTTAGCCCTGACTCAAGTGTATTGTTTTAATTTATGCTCGGGTCAGCTTTGAGTTGTCAGTGCGTAGAAGATTTTTTTTTAGAGGACAAAGACGAAGATTTGGTATATTGTATTACTAGTATTATTCCTCCACATTGTTGTTTTGCTGCATTATTCTACTGTTCTGTTGTATATATAACTCTGATTTATGTTGTAAAATTATAATAAAATGCATAATATAAACAGCTTCATCAACTGTTTATTTGATTATTATATTTTGTCATTCCGCTGCGAGATTCTGTTTTTGTTTTCTTTTTTTTTTATTTTTCTTAATTAACCCCATTGATTATCTGTGTTTCGGATTTTTTGAGTTGGACAAGTGTGGATTATTGTCGATTCAAACTTTTCAAAATGCATGTCGTCATAGAGTGTTTTAACTAGCACCATCATGATTCATTTGTGCATGACCACGTTTCAACATCTCTCAGCTTCCTGCGACATGTTATAACTTGAGTTTGTTTCGATGTGCATGTGCATGTCAAGGCTTCAACTCACTTCCACATCGTCGATTCCGTAGTCTCGCTTAGTTCTCTACATCCTTTTGAAGTGTTAAACCACTGCGACATGTGCATGCAGTTCAAGTGCCCACTGTTATTCTAGCACCAGTATGTTAAGTGCTTCACAATTGATGAGCTACTTAACATCGCCTAGTTTCATAAAATGCTTCACTAATGATGGCTCTGCTACATGCTTTGTAAATGCCATCATATTTGTTTCAGATTGCACTTAAGCAAATGTTTATGAAATATGCCAGTATAGTCACAAGATATGGGCACACTGCTTCATCTTTGTTTTATCCTCAATTGGCTGGCTTCATGCACCTTCTACTCATGTTGTTGCTTGCCCATTTCAGATCATAAGTCACTGCCTCATCTGCATGGTCATAGTATAGGTGAATTTGCATTACACCGTGCACTTCGTTGCAACCTCACCTGCACTGCAATACACCCTACAAGCTCATTAATAATGGCGCCTCCTATTCATACCCACAACCTGCTCCAGTTTGACAACCCACGTTACATCCTGCACCAGTTTAGTAACATTAGCAGCCTTTCTCATCTGCGCTAGCATCTGTTCATGAGTTAGCAACTGCTTTTGCATCAGCATTATCTTATGTAAGCATTGGGTAAGCCCGCCAACGCATATAGACTCTTAGATTAGTCTATCACATCATGATGTAACATTAGCTAATTTTCATTGTTTTTTACATATATTTTGCTAATTATCTCTTTGATAATCCACAATGTCAATTTACTTCTTAATAAGGTTGTCATTTTGATAAGTAGGTGCATCGCCAGCTTTCAGGCTAGTTGTTAGCTTTTGGATTTATATAGAAATAAATAATTTCGAGCATGCTCCTCATTTAGAGGAACACTCTTTCATAAAAAATACAATATATAAAATATTATTTATGTTTTATATTAATTTCAAACGTTTTAAAATTATTTACAGTTAAATAAAATTTGAAATTTATATAATTATATGTGTACGCATACACATACATACATGCACCATATACATACATATGGATTTTTTGAAACAAAAGGTAATTTATTTACTTTACATAAATTTACAAAGATAAAATTACTAGCATCCAAAACAAATGTAGTGAGAGTATCATGTATAATAAGAAAACATTCATACAGGATGACTAGTAAAATTAAATGGGCAACAATCATTGTTATAAAACAAAAACACTTATCTTTAGCTATCAAAACAAATTAAACTTCGCATTCTCATTATTTTGACCTAATTCCTAAAACACCGAGCAAATTGTCCTCTTTACTAATGGTAGCTGAAGAAAAATTAGGTTGAAATAGGCAAGGATCCTCAATGCCATCCAAGATTTAGGCGAGATTTTTAGCTTAATCAAGTGAAGAGTTGGTAGTGAGCTTCTAGTAATACAATAACAAAGTCCATTTGATCATCCCATCAGAGATCCGAATGAAATCGTACAACTACTGCTTGAGAAGAACACTAAATACCCTATAGATAAGTTCTCCATTTCAATTTCATTCCTTGTCAATTTTACCGATTGAAATATAGCTTAGCAATCTTGATTTATAAGTGTAATTCTTATAGTTATACCATCTAAACTCCATTAAAATTTCAGATATTTCTTTTCTTCCATATATGCCAAATTATAGAAGTAATGACTGTGTCTATGAGATGATTGAACACTGCAGTATACTAATTTTTCATTCTTATTACCGACTCTAAATTTCTGCAATTTCATTATTTGTACATTATATCTTGAGTTTATTCCTGAAATGATCTCATATTTGACTTGAAAATTCACAGTTAATAAACAGATGGTTTCTATTTTCTGCTTCCTTATTACAAAAGTTGGTAAATCTAATTAATGTATTGGCACCAAGACACAATTCTGTCCATTGTATTTAATTTGTTTTCCATAGCTAATAATGCACAAATAGATATCTTTGGAGTACCTTTTTTTATTCCATCTTCTTGAGTACCATTTATGAACATTGTTTCTACGTTTGACATTATCCCAAGTTGATTTGAAAGTAAACTCCCCCTTAGTATCAGGCAGCTAGCACCAACAGTTATTTTCTTTTCCATTATCTATTGAAATATTTTATATTAAATGAAAAACTTTGGATGGAAAAAAAGAATGAGGTGAAGATATTATTATTAGCACTAGACAAGATTCTGACCAAGAAGATTCTAGAGGTATAAGGGTTTGATGCAATCGACATGTTTCGACATCCCTGGCACGGTGCAGACTGGAGGTGTTAGCAAGTTGTCAGGCCTAAGGCAAAGCAAGAGCGTTTGGCCTGCCTAGCCCGGTGCACAGAAGTCACCTACTATGGGCCGAGGTACCTTATTCCTAAGCCCACGAGTGAAGTCCAGCCCATCTTCATCTATAAATAGAAGGGCAGGGGCACAGTGAAATGGACCTTTTTCCGAGAACACTGGGAGACTCTGCCATTTTTTGTACTCTCCTCTTTTTAATTCAAACTTGTATTGTAGTGATTGATTTACGGATTGTATCTGTATTCAAGTAATTGAGAAAGCAATAAAGATTAACCTCAAAGTGGACGTAGGCAATTACGACGAACCACTATAAATCTGGTGTCCGTATTATCTGCATTTAAGTTTGCGTACTGATCTCTGTTTAACTTTACTTTCTTCATTAATCTCTCTACATAACTCTACTCAAGGGTGTTAGTGACCAATTCTGGTGCTAACATTTTGGTGCTTTCACTGAGAATTGAATTCTCAGCATGATTGGATCTCATCGTCTACTAGTGGATTTCCATGTTCACGAGATACATCCAATTGTCTACTAGAAAACTTCCTATTCTACTCAAATTTGAAAGAAATCTAAAGGAAGATGATAGTCGTAGATTGCATTCACTGATGTACGCAAGATCTGGGGATTGGACGTTGAAGTTTGCACTCGAGTTGAATAAAGGCCGACCTCCTCTAAAGGCAATTCGGCCGATCGTTCCAGAAAAGGCATATGCCGATCGCTCCAGAAATGCCGAGCGACATCGATGCCGAGCCACATCTAGGCCGAGCCGCATTCATATGCCGAACGACATCTAGGCAGATCAGCATTCGTATGCCGAACGACATCCAGGCCGATCCGCATTTGTATACCGAATGACATCAAGCCGATCATTCTCTATTCTGCAATGTTCGGCCTAAAATCGACAGGAGGATTATTAACTCGCTAAGGATGGAGCTCGACAATCCAACTAGTGGCCTGGCTAAATCAATGCTGGAAGCAGGGGTACAAATCACTAAAAGCTGAATACGACAGCTTACTATAGCTCTAGCTTGGTGTTCTTTATAACTTAAGGCAACGACTACATAGAGGCCTCAATACAGAATAATCGAAACGGCATCCAAAGCTACGAGCAACCGACTATATCATACCTCAGATCGAGGGTCAATACTGATCCGCACTAAGCACATACGAATGTGACTGGGATGTTCCTTAAAAAACTATAACCTCTAGAGTGTGGAAAGGAGAGTAAACCATGAAGACTTGGTCAAAAATTCTCCAGCACCCTCCTTCGATCCATTAGGAGGAGTATGAAACTGGATGGGCATGACCCGAATGCATTTGTAGCCAACTTTACCTCGGGATCTAATTACAGAACATGAACCAAAGAGGACGTGGATGACCGTCCAGTGTCCAAATTACGCCCTAAAACTGATGAGGCATCGAAGTATTCCTCCTGGAATGAAAAACCACGATAAAATCCAAGATAGACGAGACCCCGTCTCCCATCGACTGACCTGATCCCCGATTCAACAGGAAAGAGAGTAATGCTAAAGTGGGCATGGCTGACCTTCCTACTTATTGGTATATATGCCCCAGACCTGTGGGCATGAGCTAGAAGCAACGTGAATGTGAACCGACTATTCATCGATCTACTCTATGTTTTCGAAATTTAGGTGCGGATATAAACATAGCTAGGATGAGGCCCAACCGTCCATGCAATACACTCATCAACCCGAGACTGGGAGCAGACGCGTGGTCATCCAAAGACTGGCTGCGGTAGCTCAATATTGAAACTTATATATAATGTTTACAACTACTTAAGGCTACGACCGAAAGAATGCATAGGGATAGAATCATTAAATCGATACCTAAGCTAGTAGGCAACTAACTGTCACTCTAACCCGAGGCATGCAGATCATAAATGTTGCTCGAATGTGGAAGATGGAACCCTTGCAAAACAACAACGCATGATGACAGATGATATAGTGTTTAGAAGTTGAGATGCTGATGCAGCGCGATACTTGGAATCGCGGCGGCGAATCGCGAGACGCTCTAGAAAGTCACGAATGACCTTTATCCTCCTCCTCCGTAAGTCATGAACGACCCATGCCATCTCCAGCCCTAAGTCGCGAACATCTTCACTCCAATCTAGGTCACGGAACCCTAAGTCGTGAAGTTACAGCAAATCGCGAAGCTCTTAAGTCGCGAGCAAGTTTCAGTTCTTCTGAACAGTTAGGTCACGAAGATTGGATGCCGGTTTTCTTAGGTCGCGATCGAAGCCTAAGTCGTTCCAGTTTCTTAAGTCGCTGATGATTTTTGGTTGCTGATGATTTTAGGTCGCTCCATTTAAGATCGCGAATGAAGCCTAGATCGCTGATTCCTTATGTCGCGTTTCTCCTTAGATCGCTGAGGCGAAGGTCGCAAACGAAGATTAGGTCGCTCCAGATAGGTCATTCTTTATGTCGTTACTTGTTAAGTCGTTTGGTTGTATTTCTTAAGTCGTTGTTTGTATTTTCTTAAAATTGCATGATTTGTTAAGTCGTTTGTACTGTTGTGATGTATTTTTCTTATGTCGTGACTGTGTGTTGTAAATGCCTATAAATAGAGAGGTGTTGTCATTGTAAAAGTCTAGGGGTTTTTTTTGAGGAAAATAAAATTTGGTTTGTGCTTCGTGCCTCCATTAAAATTGGTAGTTGAGTGTTATCTCCTATCTCCACTTTCAGCATTCGAGTGCGCTCGAATCAACGATTGTTGAAGCCAATTCATGGAATCAAGTGCGCTTGATCAACGTTCGAAGAATTGTAGATCTTCTTTCACGGTATCGTGCGTGATCAACGTGTCGAAGATTGCTAGAACCCGGTATCTCTTGAGATCAACGGATTTGGGCATTTGGGTATTTTTAATCCATCGATTCCTATTTTCATCGTCACATCCATTTTCTATTATATCCGCTACGTCATTTGGTATCAAAGCTAGACTTAGCCAATCATAGCTAAGCCGAGCCTGTTGGAGCAAAGAGAAGTGTTTAGAGCCAAGATTAATCAAGTTCAAGGCCGAGAGTTAAAGTTTGTTTGGAGATTGTTTGATTCGACAATACCTCCGAGAAGATCTAATCGACATCAGAATATTGCAGATGTGTATCGAAGAGAAGAAGCTGAGGAATGGAACAACGCATCAATGAGAAGTTCAATGAAGGTGTTGAGAAGTTGTAGAAATTGATGATCGATATGAATCAAAGTCAAAGGAGAAGGTCGTCAGTCTCGAACCATGGAGGAAACAGGGTTTCACCATCCGTTACGGAAGCGAGGAGGGAGTCGCCACAATCGTACCGAGATAGAAGAGAATCATCAGTTTCAACGAGACGAGATCACTATGAATATAGACATGAAGAGAGAAGAACTCCACGTGAGTTTGGAGATGAGCCATATCGTGATGCTGAAAGACATAGTCGAAGAGATATGCATGATCATAGAGATGTTGATGGTCGAGATCGATATCGAAGTACATTTGATTATGATGAAGGGAGTGACAGAGGAAGTATTCATTATCGAGATCGGGACCAAGTACGACGTCAACATCGGGATGTTGAAGATGATCGTAAATGGGAGTCGGGTATGAAGATGGAAATTCCATAATTCAAAGGCGGTGTGCAAGCTGAAGAAATCCTTGATTGGTTGTCAACTGTTGAGGAAATTTTGGAATTCAAGGATGTGCCGGAGAATCGCCGAGTTGAATTAGTTTCTACAAGACTAAGGGGAAGAGCTATGTCTTGGTGGCAGCAAACTAAGCTAACACGGGAGAGAATGGGAAAATCTAAAGTTGTTACTTAGGAGAAGATGAGAAAGATGATGAAAGCAACTTTCTTACCGCACAATTATCAATCTCTTATGTATCAACGATTGCAGAATTTGAGACAGGGAACGAGGACGGTGAATGATTATGCGGATGAATTTTATCAACTGATTGCAAGGAATGATATCATGGAGACAGAGAAACAGTTGACCGCTAGATATGTTAGAGGATTGCGAACGCAGATTCAAGATATGGTGAATATGTTTGATCCTAGATCTGTGGCTGAAGCGCACCAGAAAGCGTTGGCTTGGGAGAAGCAGGGAAGACGAGGAGGTGGTGTGTTTCCAAGTTCCAATACTCAGAGCAAGGGTGCTAGTGGGAGTTCCAATGTTTCTAAAGCTGTCAGTAAACCAGTTGTGAATGAGGTTGAGAAGGCAAAGGTCAACAACAGTCTCAAATGTTATAATTGCCAGGAAGTGGGTCACAAGAGTAATGAATGCCCGAAACCGAAGAGGCGAGCTATGATTGCTGAAGTGGAAAGTGAGGATGTTGGTGAAGGTTATTCTAGTCCAGTTGTGGGGGATGAACATGATATCGCGTCGGGAGATGAAGGATGTAATCTAATGTTGAGGAGATCATGTTTGACACCGAAGCAGGAAGAGGAGGCTAGTTGGTTGAGGAGTAATATCTTTCAGTCGACATGCACTAACTGGGGAAGGTTTGTAAATTTGTGATTGACGCGGGAAGTTGTGACAATATAATTTCTACCGAAGCTGTGAGAAAGTTGAAGTTGAAGACGGAGAAGCATCCAAATCCTTACAAGTTAGTGTGGTTAAGGAAAGGAGGAGAGGTGAAGGTGGATAGGCGAGTTCATGTTCCATTTTCTATTGGGAAGAAGTATAAAGACGAGATCTGGTGTGATGTGGTGGAGATGGATGTTTGTCACTTGCTTTTGGGAAGACCATGGCAGTATGACCGAGCAGTGCAGCATGATGGTCGAACCAATAGCTACAGCTTTATGTTTGAGGGTAGTAAGATCATTTTAGTTCCAAAGAAGAGACAGCAAGGAGAGAGAAAGTCAGAAGAGATCGAGGAGCTGAAGACTTTGTTGACTTTGAAGGAGTTTGTTGGAGAAGTAGAGGAGAGTCCAGAGGTGTTCTTGTTGATTGGACATGAAGCTACTGAATCTGTTAAAGTTCCAGAGGGAGTAAAGCCAGTATTGGAAGAATTCAGAGATGTCTTTCCTGAAGAGTTGCCAAAGGAGTTACCACCGTTGAGAGATATTCAGCATCGGATTGATCTTGTGCCAGGGGCGGCACTACCTCACAGGCCACATTATAGGATGAGTCCTAAGGAGCATGAGGAACTGAGAAGGCGGGTGGAGGAGTTGTTAGAACATGGGCGTGTTCAGGAGAGCTTGAGTCCTTGTGCAGTGCCAGCCTTATTGGTACCGAAGAAGGACGGGACTTGGCGGATGTGTACGGACAGTCGGGCTCTAAACAAGATCACCGTGAGATACAGGTTTCCTATGCCGAGGTTCGATGATTTGATTGATCAGTTGAGTGGGGCTGTTGTGTTCTCAAAGATTGACCTGAAGAGTGGATACCATCGGATTCGTATTAGACCGGGGGATGAGTGGAAGACTACTTTTAAAACTAGGGAAGGCCTATACGAATGGCTGGTTATGCCGTTTGGCTTGTCAAATGCTCCTAGTACTTTTATGAGAGTGATGAACCAGATTTTCAGACCATTTAGTAGTTTACTTTGACGATATTTTGTTCTATAGTGGGAGTATGGAAGAGCATATCCAGCATTTGAGAGAAGTGCTGTTTATTCTACGACAGGAGCAATTCTATGCAGCAGCGAAGAAGTGTGTGTTCATGACGCACCGTGTTTTGTTTCTGGGATATGTTCTGTCGAAGGAGGGTATTCAAGTGGATGAAAGCAAAGTGGAAGCTGTCAGGAGTTGGCCACAACCCAAGACAATTACTAAAGTGAGGAGCTTTCATGGGTTAGTATCTTTTTATCGAAGATTCATTCCACATTTTAGCAGTGTGATGGCATCTGTAACCGATTGCATGAAAGGAAAGAAGTTCGTATGGACAGAGGAAGCAGAGTTAGCTTTTGAGAAGATCAAGACACTTTTGACGACAGCACCCATTCTGGTACTGCCGGATTTTCAGATATTGTTCGAGTTACACACTGATGCTTCGAAGGTTGGGATTGGTGGAGTATTGAGTCAGAATGGAAGACCAGTTGCTTATTTCAGTGAGAAATTGTCTGGATCCAAGTTGAGATATAGCACTTATGATGTGGAGTTTTACGCGATTGTTCAAGCTGTGAAGCACTAGAGGCATTATCTGTTTCAGAAGGAGTTTTTTCTTTATATGGATCATGAGGCTTTGAAACATTTGCCAGGGTAGGATAAAATTGCAGCTAGGCATGCATCGTGGATAGCTTATTTGCAGGAATTTACATTCGTTGCAAAGCACAAATCTGGAATAACTCTAGTTGCCGATGCATTGAGTCGGAGGAATCATTTACTCACTACCATGCTAGTGGAAGTGATGGGTTTTGACTTTCTTCCAGAATTGCTTAAGTCAGATTCATATTTTTCGGGAATCCTAGATAAAGTTAAGCAGGGAAACATGGATGGATATATGCTGGTTGATGATTTTCTGTTCAAAGAAAATCAGTTGTGTATTCCAGATTGCAGTTTGCGACTGAAGATTATTAAAGAGTTACATGAAGAAGGACACGTGGGCCGTGATCGTACTTTACAATTGATTACAAAATCTTATTTTTGGCAGTCAATAAGAAAGGAAGTTGAAAAATTTGTTCAGAGGTGTCATATTTGTCAGGTTTCTGAGGGAACAACGACAAATGCAGGGTTGTATATGCCGTTGCCTGTACCGACTAGACCGTGGGTGGATGTTAGCATGGATTTTGTGTTGGGACGGCCGAGGACACAACGCGGCAATGATTCTATCTATGTGGTGGTTGATCGATTTTCAAAGATGGTACATTTTATTGCCTGCAAGAAGATAGCAGATGCGGTTAATGTAGCACAGTTATATTTCAGAGAAATATATCGTCTTCATGGGTTGCTTGAATCTATTATATCAGATAGAGACACTCGTTTTCTGAGTCATTTTTGGATGAGTCTATGGAGAATGGTCGGGACTAAGCTGAAATTCAGTAGTGCTTATCATCCACAGACGGATGGACAGACTGAAGTTCTAAACAGATCCCTAGGTAATCTATTGCGATGCCTCGTGGATGACCATTTGAAGAGTTGGGATTCGAAGTTATGCCAAGCGGAATTTGCGCACAACCATGCAGTTAATCGTAGCACCGGGTTCAGTCCATTCCAGGTTGTGTACTAAACAATTCCTAAAGGACCGTTGGATTTATTTGTAGTTCCACAGTAGAAAGGAGTGATCAAACAGGCTAGTGATTTGGTGAATGAATTGCAAGAGTGTCACAAGGTTGTGCAGGAACGACTGCTTAAGGAGAATGAGAAATATAAGCAATCCGCAGATATTAAACGATGACATGTTGACTTCAAAGAAGGAGATTTTGTATATGCAGTATTGACCAAGGACCGATTTCCTGTTGGCACTTACAACAAACTAGCTGCTAGAAAGATTGGTCCTTTGGAAATCGAATGATAATGATTATCAGTTGAGATTGCCGGATCATATCCATACTGCTGACATTTTCAACGTCAAACATTTGATTTCATATCATGAGAGTAAGCATGTCGAAGAAGAGGAGAGCGTGAATTCGGGACGAATTCTTTTCAACCAGGGGATGATGATGCAGCGCGATACCTTGAATCGCGGCGGCGAACCGCGAGACGCTCCAGAAAGTCGCGAACGACCTATATCCTCCTCCTCCGTAAGTCGCGAACGACCTATGCCATCTCCAGCCCTAAGTCGCGAACATCTTCACTCCAATCTAGGTCGCGGAACCCTAAGTCGTGAAGTTATAGCAAATCGCGAAGCTCTTAAGTCGCGAGCAAGTTTCAGTTCTTCTGAACAGTTAGGTTGCGAAGATTTGATGCCGGTTTCCTTAGGTCGCGATCGAAGCCTATGTCGTTCCAGTTTCTTAATTTGCTGATGATTTTTGGTCGCTAATGATTTTAGGTCGCTCCATTTTAGATCGTGAATGAAGCCTAGATCGCTGATTCCTTATGTCGCATTTCTCCTTAGATCGCTGAGGCGAAGGTCGCAAACAAAGATTAGGTCACTCCAGATAGGTCATTCTTTATTTCGTTACTTGTTAAGTCATTTGGTTATATTTCTTAAGTCGTTGTTTGAATTTTCTTAAATCGCATGATTTGTTAAGTCGTTTGTACTATTGTGATGTATTTTTCTTATGTCGTGACTGTGTGTTGTAAATGCCTAGAAATAAGGAGGTGTTGTCATTGTAAAAGTTTTGGGGGTTTTTTTGAGGAAAATAAAATTTGTTTGTGCTTCGTGCCTCCATTAAAATTGGTAGTTGAGTGTTATCTCCTATCTCCACTTTCGGCATTCGACTGCGCTCGAATCAACGATTGTTGAAGCCAATTCACGGAATCAAGTGCACTTGATCAACGTTCGAAGAATTGTAGATCTTCTCTCACGGTATCGTGCGCGATCAACGTGTCGAAGATTGCTACAATCCGGTATCTCTTGAGATCAACAGATTTGGGCATTTGGGTATTTTTAATCCATCGATTCCTATTTTCATCGTCACATCCATTTTCTGTTATATCCGCTATGTCAGATGCAGACAAGGTGGACAGCTCCATCCATATCCAAAACACTAACGATTGGCAAGTAGTGCCCGAGCCCTGGCTCGGGCAGCATTCTTGGATCTATAGAGACATAGATCCGAGAGATGATGATGGCGGACTTAGGAAAATGAATGCAGCACCGGCTGAGCTGACGATTGACATACCAGTCAGCCGTGATGACCCGTCACGTGTCCTTGAGATTGGATCGCAACTCGACCCATCATTGGCCGAAGATCTTACTGATTTCCTCCGACCGAACCTAGACGTTTTCGCTTGGACACATTCTGATATGTGCGGTATTTCTCCCGCTATTGTGAGTCATATGTTGAACATAGACCCAAAATACGTCCCTGTAAAACAAAAAAGGAGAGGCATGGACCCGGAGAGGTGCGCTGCTCTTAGAGAGGAGGTGGACAAACTCAAAGCCAATGGGTTCGTCCGCGATGCCCTCTACCCTGAATGGGTTTCTAACCCTACGCTTGTGAGGAAGGCAAACGGAAAGTGGAGAACTTGTGTTGATTACTCTGATCTGAATAAAGCATGCCCGAAGGATAGTTTCCCTTTACCTAGAATCGACCAGCTCGTCGACTCTACGGCCTGTCACGAATTATTGTCTTTTATGGATGCGTATTCGGGATACAATCACATCCCGATGCACATTCCAGACCAAGAACACACATGTTTTATCACAGATGTGGGGCTATATTACTATGAAGTAATGCCTTTTGGATTGAAAAACGCAGGATCAGCTTATCTGCGTCTGGTGAATCGAATGTTTAAAGACTAGATTGGTAGAACGATGGAAGTCTATGTGGATGACATACTCGTGAAGACACGGCAGTCAAATGCACTACAAGAAAATATATTATTAATAACGCCATTTAATAACGCTTTATTCTAAAGCGTTATTGTTTATATACTTAGTCATTTGTTTTTTAACTCATTTTTTATATGTCATGCTGCGTAACGCTCATGCTCCAAAATTTTCATCTCCCTCCTAAAAATACTTAACCATTTTCGTATCCCTCCCAAAATAAAAATGTCAATTTTCATCTCCAACCAAAAAACCCTAATTGAAACTATTCTCACCATCTCGGATATTTGCAGCCGTTCTCCTCCACTTCAATAGTTTGCTCCTCAGTAGTCAACTCAACGGCATCTGGAACCCTAATATCCGACCTTTGATTTCTTCGTTCATCAATATTTCCAAATTCAAAATCCTTTCGAGGTAAAATCCTTTTTCTTCGTATTTATTCTATTGTGCAAGTTTCTGTGATGAGTATGTCTTTTTCTAGGTTTTGAGATGAATTTGGTAGCTTGTTACTGAATCATGTATTTACAACTGCTCTTTGGGAGAAAAGATGGGTACTAATTTTGGGTTTTGTAATTTTCTTGTATGTCTGTCAAATTTCGATTTTTATGCACGAATCATAATTTCAGTTTATGCTAAGTTCGAAATTTGTCATTGTTGCCATTTGTGATCTTTAATAGTTGTATTGTAAATTTCATGATGATGATAGGTAAGTTGTTCTGCTCATATACAATACTTAAAAGTGAGTGCTCTTATAATATCAGGAAACATTTACTTGATATAAAATGTTCATGTGTAGGAGTTCGGATCATCCTTTTACCTTCTTCTGCTAATTTGAATTAGTCTTTCCTGAACTATAATTCAGCAATAACTCTATTATCACACCCTTGTTTGAAAAGATGTTGAGTGCTAGTGATGTTGGTTGATCGGATGATTAGTCTTACCAAAAAATATGCCGACGTAAGAGCACAATTTCCATTTTTCAAAAAAAAAATTATATATTTTTATCAGTATATAATTCTTCTAAAAGAAGGTTAGGGAAATAATTTTATTTTATTTTTATTAGGGGAAACTTTTTTCTTTTCCCTTGGCATTTTCCTGATATTTTCTATTTTTTAAAAATCACTCCCCTTGCTCATATTAGTTCTTTCTTTAATAATGGTTCTTCTAATCCAGAGTCATTCAATGTAAATTCTTGGTTGTAGTTAATAGTTTGCATCTTTTCAAAATAGGAGGATATGTTTTGATAATTGATGATATCCAGTTACAGCTTTATTCTGATCACAGTTTGAATGTTTTTATTTCAAGCTGTTACCTCATATATATCTTCATACCTAATAGATCACCTGGGTCACTGTGTGTAGATGTTTAAATTTTGTTCATTCTTCATACCTTTCTTATTGGTAGCAGGTAACAAGCACGACTTAAGGATTTGCACCGATTCACATAAGATGTTATCGTTGGATCTTATATACCATTACCGGATTTCTGAATTATATTTTGTTATATAAAATCTATGGTTATTCTTTTTTTGAATTTGCATACATCTAATTTTTGTTTGCTAGCATGAGGCTCCAGTGATTTAAAAGCCGTCCGTTTTCACGAAAGATCAATCTGGCATAATTCTACCTATAACATAAGTGCATAATCATGATATTTCTTGGTTCCTTTTCATTATGTCCATTTCGATATTCTGTATCGAACATTTTTAGTCAATGCATGATTTTTTTGCCTTAGTCTTGAGGACATGTGAACTTTGAAGTTACAATTCTAATTTATGCATAAACATGTTTGTCATATTGATGCAACTTTTGTATCTACTCTGTTTGTTTAATGAACAAGATGATAGTTTGGTCTTTCAGGTGAACAAGTGTCTTTCAATATTTTTATCAACAATGATATAATGCATAATAATCATGTATATGAGATATTTTATACGCTCTAGATGAGAGAGAAAATGGTGACCACGTCGTACTAAATGTGACATTGCGGTTTCGAACCCACTAAACCCAATTTTTTTGAATTCGTGAACTAGGATTACTTTAGAAAATGATATTATAAGGTACAAACAATTAGCCAGTCTTTGTTTCAATATAAAATTATAGTAAAAGTCAATCAATTCGAATTCGATTAAGGGATTCTCGCATTCGTGCTGGTCGCTAATTTTGGGTTGCTGAGATGATTCGACAATGTTGGGGGTCGAGGCGATTTCAAGGAAGAAAGAAAGTGGATTTACTGATGAATGGGCAGTGGAACAGAGATGGAAGAAGCAAGGCAGTGGTGGTTGAAAGCAGGGAGGATGGTGACTTGTAGGGTTGTTGTAGGTGTTGGTGAATGACAAAGTTTTATGGAGTTAAGGGGTGATGGAGGTTTTACGTTGAGGCAGTGCTGCTTGTAAGGTATGTATGCATCTTTGTATTTAAATATGACAGAGGCGTATATTGGTGCAATGGATTGCTGGCAGAAGTATATGTTGCAGTGGTCGGCGGAGGTGAGCAGCACTGTATGTCTGATTCCTGGTTGTTGAACTTGCAGTGATGAATTTGCAATTCGAGGAGATGGTTCAGGTGGAAGTGGTGAGGAGCTGTTGGCTTGGTGGTTGGAAGCGCATAGGGAAGTGATGAAGCAGTCAGGTGATGATGAAGGTAGTGATTGGTGATTGACTGGTGATGGTGTATGTTGTTGTAATGGTGAAGTTTACAGTAGTGCGTGAAGCATGGAAGTAAGTATGCAGTTTTGAGGCAGTGATGGGTTTTGTAGCAAGTATAAGTGGATGTAGCAGTAGTGTGTGCACAGTTGTTTGAAGTTTGGTTGTTGAAGTTGGTGAACTTATGGATGGGATGGTGACTGGTAGGAGGATGCACTGGCTGTATGTTGTGTGGATGAAGTGCAAATGTTGGCAGAAGTTGTTCAGGTCTGCAGGGAAGTTGAAGTATGTAGTGCACTTTTGTGACGGTGTTGAGGAAGATGTGCAGTTTGTTAGAGAAGGAATTATAGTTATAAAATATGAGTGTGTGATATGTATGTCAGTAATTAAGATTAGTTTTAAAATAATAATCGTTCATTTTCCATGACGACGACGATGTTCACTGTTAAGTTAAATTAAGTCAAACGTGGAGTGCTGTAGAGACGAATAGTATTGTTAACGATGTTTATTTTCAACGCATTTACTAGTCTAAGCAAGAGTATAAAATAGGAGTTCCTTTTCCAATATGTCCCTGGCGTGCTAAGCCAAACCAACTATACAATTCTTTTTCCTATGAGAATGATCATACTTGCTTGCAGTTGTATAAAGGTTACTGCTATTTGCAATTTTCACGAAGAGTATTATATTTCACTTGTACCCTCTAACATTCTCCAAAGGGAGTTAATAAAATCTTCGTGAAAACTATGGATTAAAATCAAAGGGAGAGATTAGTAACGACTTAATAAAATATTTAAATTAGCTTCATTTAAAAAAATTCTCCAAATATCCCAATATTTGAAAACAATTACTTACAAATAAAAATATTCGATGTGCATATAACAAGTATACATGAAGAAAGATAAATTCCAATAATCACACATAACTAATATATATAAAAGATCATGTGCATGCATATGTGTTTAGCTATAAACATGAACATTAGGTTTATGGAAACCTCTAACATTCTAGGTATCTATGGAAATTCCTTGTTGTTGTTGAATTTTGTGTTTCTGAAATCAGAGGCAATCTTTTTTCTCTTTAGCTTTGGAGCTTGAGCACTCTTTGTTCCCGTGTGTATCCTTAATTATATGCTAATGGAAAAAGATTGGGTTCATTTACACAGGTAAGTAGATAATTCAATATTCTCAACCATGTTTAATTTCATAAAATAAAAATATTTGATGTTAAACTCAACTATTATGTTGAATTTTTTTCATTATAGAACTTCCAAGGAGTACTCGCAAGGGGCAAGATGTTTCGTAGAAGCTGCAAAGAGAAATATAAGAAATGCAGAGAAGCTTTTATGTCCTTGTTTAGATTGTCGAAATCTTAGTCGACAACATGATGATATTATTGTTGAACATTTAATTATAAGGGGGATGGATCCTAAGTACAAAGTAGTACTAAGTGGTATCATCATGGCGAACAATTAAATATGGGCGTAGACATGAAGTTGGACAATACATTTGATCTACTTAAAGCTATTCATTTTGAAGATGAAGATTTTTTGAATCATACTTTTTTTACTGATGTTAAAGAAGACGATGATGTTCGAAAACGTGAGGATGATTTACTTAAGAATTTAGAGGATGCAGAAACCCCCTTATATCCTGATTGTGTAGGTCAAACTAAACTATCCGTCATCACTGCTTTGTATAATCTTAAATGTGAGATTGGATTATCTGATACTGGTTTTGATAAGCTTTTGAACGTACTACAGTTGTTGCTGCCGGTGAATAATGTACTTCCTAAGAATTTGTATGATGTAAAAAAATTTCTCAAAGTATTTGACATGGGGTTCGAAAAGATTCATGCTTGTAAGAATGATTGTTGTCTTTTTATAAAAGAGTTTCAAGATTTAGAAAGTTGTCCGAAATGTAACTCTCCGAGATGGAAGATAAATGAGGGCACTAAGGAGATTATACATGGTGTTCCAGCTAAAGTGTTGAGGTATTTTCCAATCATTCCTAGATTTAGGAGAATGTATAGATCTCAAAAGATGGCAGAAGATCTAAGGTGGCAGTTTAAAAATAAAAGCAGTGATGGAAAAATGTGACATCCTATAGATTCTGTAACATGGAATGCAGTGGACGAGAGGTGGAAAGCATTTTCATCTGATCCACACAATCTCAGACTTGGTCTTGCTACAGATGGTGTCAATCCATTTGCCTCGATGAGCTCCAAACATAGTTGTTGGCCAGTAATGCTTGTGACATATAATCTCTCGCCTATGTTATGTATGAAAAAAGAAAATATTATGCTAACATTAATAATTCCTGGTCCAAAGCAACCTGGAAATGATATTGATGTATACTTGGCGCCTTTGGTAGAAGACTTAAATTATTTATGGAATAATGGAATTGATATATATGATGCATTCAGTAAATCGGTTTTTAATTTAAGAGCAATTTTACTATGGACAATAAATGACTTTCCAGCCTATAGAAATCTTGCAGGATGTTGTGTAAAAGGCGAAAAAGCTTGTCCATTATGCAGCGTTAACACTCATCATCGGTGGTTGAATCATTGTCGGAAAAGTGTTTACATGGGACATAGGAGATTTCTAGATCCTTCACATCCATGGAGGAAACAAAAAACTTGGTTTGATAACACTGTAGAGGACGGTAATAGACCTAGAATTCTAACGGGAAGAAATATTTCTGCTATTTTGAATGGTTTTCCCAATGTTTTTGGAAAAGATAAGAATGAAGAAAAACTAAGGAAGATGAGTAAGAAGAAGCTAAAGACGGAGTTGAGTAAGAAGATAAAAAGTAAAAAGAGGAAGAGTTCTCACACTAAAGAAGATGATAGAAAAAAAGAGCTAATAAGGTGGAAAAAAATCAATCTTCTTTGATTTGCCATACTGGGAGGTTAGTATTAAAATTATATTTTCTTTCATTTACCTAACAATATAAAAGTTAATAAATTGTTGTATTATCGATATTTGTAGGAACTTTCCTTGCGACATAATTTAGATGTGATGCATGTTGAGAAAAACGTCGCTGAAAGCCTACTAAGCACGATGTTGCATGATAATAAATCGAAAGATGGAATTAATTCTAGGAAGGATTTGGAGGATTGGGGGATTCGACAGTCTTTATGCACAACCTCGTGGGAATAGAACATATCTACCACCGGCTCCATATACGTTGTCATTGTCCGAAAAAAAATATTTTGTAAGAGCTTACATGATTTTAAAGGTCCT
This sequence comes from Allium cepa, assembly GCA_030765085.1. Lineage (NCBI taxonomy): Eukaryota > Viridiplantae > Streptophyta > Magnoliopsida > Asparagales > Amaryllidaceae > Allium > Allium cepa. The sequence continues at coordinate 259,366,298 of CM060939.1, forward strand.
GATGGTTATTGCTCAAATTTCAAAAGATTTGTACCATTAAAAGATTGCACAGTCAGTGGGTTGATGTAACGACCCGAAATTTTCTAACCCGAAAATTCCAGATAGTTATGAAAAAGAAGAAAGAGATAGAAGAAGAAGAACAGAAACACCAAACATCTCACAATCGCAGCGGATAAAATATAATAATAAATAATAACAGTTGCAAAAGAATACTATATCTGTCGATTACATTCTAATACATCAGAGTTTCACATTATATACAGTCACTGAATATTTACAATTATCATGTCTTAGATTAACAATAATATAAATACAGCGGATATACTATACGATACTGCCATCCAGCTCGCCCTCTGAGCTCCAGAACGTGCCTACCTGAAAATCTGTAATACTCGGTCTGACCCGAGCATTACACCAAAGTAACACCCGGGTCAGGCTGAAAACCAGCGTGAGTAAACTCGACTAACATGAAATACCATAGCAAACAACTTATATAAAACCCGGGTAACTTATATCAATTTAACCAATTCTCAATTTACCATAGACAACACTTAATTCACATATAAATTTCTAAGTACTAACTTAGCTAAGAAAATCCAATTTACTTAAATCATTTTATTCCAGCCTATTGATTTTCCATATCAATCTATAAAGATTCGAAGAGGTTTTCGGGTATTTCCCAATACCCGACCCCAGTCTCTTCGAAACTCCAGTTATCCTACCCAAGTTATTCAAATGAAATACATCACATTTCATATCAGAGATTTCAACTCATCCAAAACATCCAATACCATTCACCTATCCATAAGCAAACTTAACTTCATACAAACCAATTCAATTGATTCCAATTGAATTTCTAACCATATTCACTTAGATTTCTTCATATTATATTAATTAGTTCCAATCAATAATTCAATATTCCCTTCGACATTCATCAACATTAATTAACCTGGATTAATTATTCTTCAATTACGTTTAAGTAATTATCTTTAATTCATTTCACGATATTAATTTTACCTGACCCAAATCAATATGAAATCTTAATTGCCTCAGGAATTAACTAAGTATTTTAATCACATTTGACCATAATCATTTATATTAATTAACTTCTCATAAGTCATTTGTATTGATTTGTTTTCTTAACCAATCAATCTCTATTTACATTATTGATTTCATGTATTAATGATTTCTCCTCTACATTCCTAATAAAATTTAATTATATTAAATAATTAATCATTAATTAAAACATATATATGTGTATATCATTCTTGATTTATCTCAACCGATGGTTAGTTATCTTATTTGTACTTTATTTTATAAATTAATTTCTCCTTAATTAACCATTATAATTTATCTCTCGATTAATTCCACAAGGTAATTATATTTTTATTAATTCCATTAAGCAATTATTTATCAATCCATCCAATGATCATTTCAATTAATTTAGACCCAATTAATTAACCCAAATCATAAATTAATTTAATTAAGTAATTATCCCATAAATTATTCTTTTATTTAATGAATCACTAATCATTAAACCTTTATTAATTTTAATCTGAACCATTTTTCTTATTTATGATTTAAGTTCCCAAACGCTTCGAGTCAAACAACAATCAACTCGAAAATCAGTCAAAAACCAAAATCAACCGGTCATCAATTCACAGTGCACATCAAAACAAATTCAACCCCTCAACCAAATATTCAAATTAACTACTTAAATTCAAATAAAACTCCAACAGAGTGAGATTTACTCACCTTTGCTTTTATTTGCAAATCCACTTCAACCTCGAGTTGATTTCTTGATTATTGACCTTGAATAAACATTTATATGGTTTATTAATAATTGGAACGATTAAATTATCAATTATCGTTTAATAAAATTTTGATTCACCAATTATTTGTTCGAACCAATTTTCCAAAAATTGGTAATTATGTCCTTTCTTTTGAAACCCATACTAAAAATTAATTTATAGTTCTCACAAAACTAATTTTATATAAATATTCTACATGTTAAACTTTCTTTCTAGCCGATATATACATATTGAATTTCAAAATAGAATTGTTTTGAATCTTACTGCAAATTTAAAATCTCATCTATATATATATTAAATAAATTTTAAGAATCACTACCTTACTGTAAAATTTCTGTATATATATATAGACTTCATTTAATTAATTAAAGCAAAATATGGAAATTACCTCACTGACGATGCCTCCTCTCGACCGAACCCCTAATCGAACCCTAGTTCAATCCCTCTGCGCGGCCACCCTCCTTCCCGTGCACAAACGACATCACCATCACATACTACTGCCGCGCGCTCACCAGCGAACGATCGAAGGCCTCACGAATCACCACATCAGCAACCTAAATCTCGGCAACCATGGCATACACGATATGAAACCCTGCCTCACGACGAATTCTCTGGCGCTGCCTCACGCGTCGCTCCTCCTCTGGTTCGCGCCTACGGTGATCGCGATTAGGAGTTGTGGCCTGGTTACGATATCTATAGGTTGAATACGCGGCTTAAGGGTTGCGGTGGGGATTCGGTTTGTCGAACGAATTCGATTCACCCCTTTCTTTCTTTTTTTTCTTTTTTTTCCTCTTCGGTCTGCAAAGAGAAATGAGAAAGGGACCGAAAGAAGTAGAAATTGGGGAAAGATTCTTGAATATGCTTGGGTAAAATATCTTTGGTTATTTATTATATTATATTATAAAACTCCCCAAATCGACTTGTTAATTGCCATTTAAAATTTCAACTCCTCTTACGCAATGTCGTTAGGTGATTGCAAAGTTTACCTACATTCCGAACACGATGGAACGTATTGCGGAAGCTAATTCAATCATATGCGCAGGTTACAAAAGAAAACAATCAATTTAAAATTAGAATGATTAAAATAGTACGAAACGTTTTGAGCTGTCACGGTCAAACGACAACACCGATTGCTACGAAATTTGAAATCCGATAATAACTAACTATTACGGATCCAATGGAATTGATTTCGTCGAATTCCGAGACAATGCCTCGAAAGGCTATTTTTAAATTCAATTTAAACGATATATTTTTAAAATTGAACAAATTACTTTTAAATTAAATTTCAATTATCCTATTATCTTCAGTTTCATCGTTATAGATTTTATAAGCCTTCAAATTATTTTTAATAGGCTTAAAATCTCAAATTTAACAATTTACCCAATTTCAATTATATAATTCAATACTTTAATTGTTTAATAAATATTAATATTTGGAATTCAAGCTAAAATTAACCTTTCAAATGTTAACATCAAATTTGTTATTCCATTTTAAATTGCTAAAATTTTCGGGTCGTCACAGTTGAAGTCACATGATTATCATGTCCTAATGCAACAATTGTTATCTGTTGCGGTTAGAGGTTTACTACCAAAGAAAGTTAGAACACTAATAATTCGTTTATGTTCGTTTTTCAACAAAATATGTCAATGTGTTCTTGAAAGAGAGATGTTGCAACAACTTAATGATGAGATTATTGAAATTTTGTATGGATTCGAAAGGTATTTTCCACCTTCCTTTTTTGACATAATGATACATTTGACAATTCATCTTGGAAGAGAAGCGCAATTGTGTGGTCCGGTTCATTTTCGTTGGATGTACCCTTTTGAAAGGCATATGAAAACACTTAAAGATTATATAAGGAATTATGCACGACCTGAAGGGTGTATTGCAGAATCTTATCTTGCGGAAGAATCAATGAGATTTTTTAGTGAATTTCTACAAAGGAAAGTACAAATGGAGGAGAAAGAAGTCCGAAATGAAGATTATGAAAACAATGTGATACTCGAAGGACGTCCAATTTTAAAACCGAAGGACGTCCAATTCTGAAGGTGGTGTAGGCACTAGGGTTGGCCAATCTTCTGAAGGTCGTGCTAATGAATATGGCTGTGGTGGAACCATATTTAGAGTAAGTACATATTATATTTTGTCTATACCTTTATAATAATATTTTGATGTTCAATATAACTTGGGTAAAATTATTTAAACACCAGTATGCATTTGGAGGAGTTACAAATTTTTGATAAGCGTATGGAAAAAAATGCGACATTGCTGTGGAAAAAACATACAGATAATTTCTCAGATTGGATTGAAAAGAAGGTTAATTTATTTTTAATTTATCCTTCCATTGACAAAAAAGATTTCTTTTTACTTCAAAATTTATGTAAAATGATTTGTTTGCAGATACCTATTCAATCCACAAGTGATGAAATACTAAAATGGATTGCCTTTGGCCCAAGTAGTAATGCATTGTCCTACAAAGGATATATAATCAACGAACATCGTTTTCATACAAAAGACGTTGAAAGAGAAACCCAAAACTACGAAGTTACTTATGATGCAACTACCATGTGTAGGGCAAGTGCAAAAGATATTTCTCAAAGAGTTGATGTGGTCACTTATTATGGGGTAGTGACGGACATAATCTTGTTAGACTATCATGTTTTTTATATTCCCGTATTTAAGTGTCACTGGGCAAATATAGGAAATGGAGTGAAGGTCGAAGACGGATTCACTCTTGTCAATTTACAACAAAATCAATCTTCATTTGTAAAAGATCCATACATCCTTGCATCTCAAGCAAAACAAGTTTTTTATTCAAGAGAGAATGATCACTCTAATTGGTATGTTGTAATGAAAGCACCACCAAGAGGTTATCATGAATTAGAGACAGATGATCCTGTTATGGAAGTTAGCTTTGTTAGGGAAGATTGTGAAGAAACCGACATGGATATTGATTCCGTGGAGAATGTTAGCTATGTTAGAGAAGATTGTGAAGGCATATTTGAGTAGATTTCCAGTTTTATTTGCTTATGAGGTTTGTAATTCCTACTTATTTGCTAATGATAGATATACGATATGAATTATCCCCTTAACGGTTGTATTTTGTTTCGAGTCCCTCTAGTATCAAAAAAGCAGTCCCTTCAACAACTTGTCTCTGCCTATTCTTATTTCAGCCTAATTTTATTGGTGATGGTTCTTGCTCTCTGCATATAATTGTGTCTTGTGTGCCAACTTATTTTTATTTTCTCATATGTCAGGTCTTAAATTTGTTTTTTAAAACCATTATTCCCCTTGTTTTTCAGTCATTTAGTAAAGGTCGAAAGGCTTTTATTGGTTGTTCTTTGTACAAAAAAAGATAAATATAAAAATATCTTAAAAGTCTTCATAATGCATTTTTATGTCATTATCACTGTCATATAGTTTTCAGAATAAGTAGCTTTTGTTGTGTGGAGTTCACTGCAGTCTATTCTTGTATCCTTGAGAAGTGTCTTGTGTGTTATGTGTGAAATGTATGAGTTCAACAATCAGAGGATAAATTTTGTCCGCGGATGGGTGTATGTAGTATTGGTATGAATACAACAATACTTCATTTTATGTTGAAGGAATTGAATTTGGCTTGATGTTGTGTTTTATTAAATGGAATAGTACTTGGAAAGTTAAAACTCAATTAAATATCATTTAAACTTTTAAGTAACTGGTTACGTATCCAACTTAATGCTGCATATCCAACTTAATGCCTATTTTTGACAGCAACAAGGTGCCGACTTTTTTTACATAAAGCAATGTGAGATGGCTCAGTTATTGCAATGTATAGATGGAGTTTAAACTACCATGTGAAATGTGCGAAGGTGTGTTATGTATCATAAACTAAGGCATAATAAATTTTTCATTAATGAAGAGGAAATGTAACTAAAAACTTTAATAAAAAATTTCATTAATTTAGAATTAAACTGTGAAAACTTGTACTTTACTTTTCGAAATAGAAGAAATTTGTTTGAATAAATATAGTTGAAAGCTTAGTGCTTTGGTGATTGTATTTTATTGATGGTTCCATTTTTTTTACACATCCGCTTCCAAAACTTCCAATTATAGCTTAAGCAATAGGTACATGTTTTGTCGACAAGTACACTCGAATGCCTAAGTTTATGCCTGCATGGAAAAAAAATTTTAAATGTTAAAGGTCAATTTCTTAACGATCGATGAAAATCAAAGCAGGTTATAAATTACTAAATCTGTCTTTGAGCATTTTTTTTATGATGGCTTAAGCAACAATTCATCTTTTTAGCTAAAATGGAAACCGTGAGCACTTAAATTATACCAACATAAAATTAGAGAAAAAGACCAAATGATTCACATAATGCCTACTGTATTGTTCTTTTGCATATGAGGGAGTCATATTTGAAATGTGATTAAATGAATGTGCTTTTATGCACCAGACATAAGTCTCAAAACTCAATGTCTATTCACATAATGCTTATTGTACAGTTCGCTTGCAAACTCAATGTTACTACTTAGTTCAAAGAAGTTGATTTTTTTATCCTTATCAAGCGTTGCACTTCCATTTTGACTCAGCTGTTTGATCTCTCTGATGGGAATTTCTATTCAATTCTACTAGTATTTCAAATTTACACAACACAATTATTCTTTAAAAGTTTGACTTCAGTAAAAGTCTGCTTGCAGTTTGCAACTTCGTACATTTCTCTTGTTGTTTTAAATTTTCTTTTATAACAAAATAACTCATGCACTGTTCATTTTTGCTCAGGATCTGCTCATTGGAATTAAAAATGAGCAAGATTAGGAATGTGATAACGAGAGCTCACATGCAAAAAAATATCGACGAACAAAAAAAGAAAGGTGCAAGAAATAAGCAGCTTGAAGACAATCAAGTAGACGATGAGATTCATAACGAAGACAATCCACAAGCATTAGAAAAAAATCAAGTACAAACTTTTCTCATAATAAATCTTGCTTCATTACTAAATAATGGATTTATTTCAATTTACTTGGCGATTTTCCTATTCGGCTACTAAATAATAAATCAAGTACAATCTGAACCTGGTTGGTGAAATCATTTTGAGAAATTTCAGTCTAGGGTTTATCTGTAGTTATGCTTATGCTTTTGTTTCCTACCCTTAGGGTGCATGCTTTTCGATATCTCTTGTTCTGTCTTCAAAATCCTTTCAAACTTTGATATTCATTTGAAATCCTGTCATATGTGTAATCTGAAACTTCTCACTTTCAAAATATACAGTTTAAGTACTCGAAACAGGTATATACTTCTATGAACTGGTTTTTGGAAGCATAAAATCTTCTGTCTAAGGTCAAGGATTTGTAGTTATACAGGTTCCATTTTCTACATAAGTTCTGAAACTCTAGCAAAATTTAAAACCAAGTTTAATGGGAGCATACATGAAACTCGAGCAAAATTTAAACTGTATATTTTTGAAAGTGAGAATTTTATGGGCTTTTATGAGCTAATTTGTAATTTTTTTTTATATATACAGAAAATAGGGAAGAAGAGTAAGGCTGTGAAAAGGAGAGGTCGCATGCAAAAAGAAATTGACGAACATAGGGAGAAACGTACAAGAGAGGAGCTGTTTGAAGACAATCAAGTAGAAGACGAGGTTTCCATTAAAGACAACCCACATGCATTAGAAAAGAATCAAGTACAAATCGATCCAAAAAACAATGCTGAAATACAAGACAACCCACAAACACTTGAAGACAACATAGTTCAGTCGGAAGGAAATCCGAGAAGAAAACCTAGAGGGTCAACCAAAGTTAGAAGACTTCCATTCAATTCTTTGGAGCAAATAGAAGTTCAATTTAATACCGCAGGCGAACCAAAAGGACCGGGGTAGGTCAAATTATCTTCTTACTTAGGACCACTTGTACGAGAAATTGTTCCGGTTACACTAAGTAGTTGGAAGCAACTTAGTACCGAATTGAAAGATGTTTTATGGGAAAGCATTCAGGTGAAACTCTCTTTTGCTTTAAGATTAAATCTTACATTGATTGCTTACCTCAAACACTTTACGTCGAATTTTGATTGTCGCAGGCAAGGTTTAAATTGGATTTAAATTGGCACAAAACAGTAGTTTTTCAACAAATGAGTGGTATTTGGCGGGCATCAAAATGTAGATTAGTTCAGCAGTTGGTACAAGCAAAGTCTATGGAAGAAAGACTTCAGTTGAAACCGTCTAACATTAAATGTGTGATTGAGTGGAAGAAGTTTATCAAGTTGAAAACAAGTTTGGAATTCAAGGTATGAGAAATTTCAGTCTTCAAATACATATTAAAGAATGATGCAGATAAAAAATATTAAAACTAGTGTACATATCAAATGAAAATACAATATTCTGTATGCATTTGAAGTCATGGCATATTTACAGTTTTCAAAATCAAAAGTAGATGACTGGCATTTGTACATATCAAATTACATATACTAGACATTGTTAAAACTAGTGTATAGTAAATCTGAAATCAGGCGATATGACGTTTAGACATATAGCGAATCTTTCATACCCATATATCGAAACCTTCAAAACCAAAATTAAGGAATTCTGACACAAAATTAATATGTATACTAAATTTTGTATTTAAAATTTGATATATTTATAACCACTGTGTACAAAATACTCGTTTATATTCAAAGCTGTAAAAATATGAACTTTGTTATGAGTTCAATGATTACTCCAAAATTTCCTCCATATGATACTCATACCTGAAAAAAAAGCAGAAACTTACAAAATACGAGTTCACTAACAAATTTATTTCTTTCTTACATTTATTGAAATGATTCTTATTTTAGGCTTTGAGCGAGAAGAACAAAGCTATTAGACAGAGGCAATTGCCACACACATGCAGTCGTAGAGGAATGGCTCGACTGGCTGAAGATTTGGTAAGAAAATAGTAGTTTTATTTACTGCAATATTTATGAAAACTTTTAAGTTGATGAAATTTGTTGTTTGGTGTTCTTTTGAATGTAGAAAAGCGAAAGTGGTGATCGCTCTTCTGTCCCTAGAAGTGAAGTTTGGATCAAATCTCGCACTAAGAAAAATGGTGAACCGGTGAATTTGATTGCTGCAGATGCTATAGTAAGTTCATACTTTTCAAATACTTATGGTACATATATAAATACTTGTGTGATACATGTTTACTTGTTTAGCATTCACCAACTTAATATATATGCATCGCCTAACTCAGGCATCACCTAATTGCTTGAATTAATTTGATCTTAGCTTGTTCCAAATAAAAAAAACCTCATCAGTTTCCTAATGTTTTGACTGTATTTCAGCATTTAAGTTTATTAGTAATCATGCACTTGAATTTGTAAAATGTTGGAACTCTGTGTATGGTTTAGGTTTATGATAATTTCTAGTATTTCTGTAAATGATTTGCAGTTGGCTGTCATTTTGTGTCATATTGTGGTCTTGAGTCTCATATTGTGGCAAATCCTTGTACTGCCTAATAATTTTCATAGCAGGAGGCTGCTAATATTAATTAATTTTTAAAGAAAATGGATCAAAGAGATACGGTGTTGTAGGATTATTGTATTTTAGTTTGAATTCCCCTTAAGTCTGCAAACTTAGTATAATGTATTCATATATTGCTCCTTCGGTCTGCAAAATTTTAGCTCCTGAATATGTGAGAGATTCGAGAGATCTATAAACTTCGAGAAAATTATTTTTCAGGTATTAACTTCCCTCCCAAATATCAGATTTAAGCAAAACAGTATGTGTGTAGCCTGAAAATAATCTACTTCGTAGTATAACCTGTACAAATAATATAAAATATTGTTGATTTGTGATATACACAGAATTGGCTCCCTTGTTTGCAAAATGTCATATTTTGACTAAATTCTCATGCTAATTTAGCTTAAACTCAGTCGACTAATCATCCGAATGCATCTCATATATTTCTGTTGATTTTGGCATGTTGCATCTCATATATTTCTGTTGGTTTTGGCATGTTGCCAAATCAAGTGTAAAATTATGCATCTGCTAGAACATTCTGCATCCAACCCAAAAAATAAATCAATCACCAAATTTAATGCAAGCTAAATAAATTTGCAAGCTTCTTAGTGTGTTTCCTATTTTAATTTAAATACTACGTTTTAATTTAAACTGCAATAATATGAAATTAATCATGTTTTGTAGGAAAAGATTAAACAAATTGAAAGTGTTTCACAATCGAGCTCGCCAGTTAATTATAGAGCAGATGCACTTGCACAAGTGCTAGGGCAAGAAAGACCAGGTCGACTTAGAGCGATGGGAAGAGGAATGAGTCTTAGTAGAGCAGCTTTATCGGAAGTTAAGGATAAGCATACACTGCAACTTGAAAATAAATTGTTGAACTTAGAGAATAGATTTCTACAACTAGAGAAAAATCAGATAAGAATTATCATTACATTTTGATCACTAATTTCTTGCACACTTGAACACTTGCATACACACTTGAACAGTTGCATACAGTCACTTGAACAGTTGCACACTTGAATACTTGCATACTTGAACACGCCAACAGTTTGCATTGTCAGACTTACAAAATGACATGTTTTTTTATTTTGACAGAAGTGGGACAGAAGTAGACACAGTGGGACAGAAGTAAACAAACCTCAAGTAATTTTTTTAATTGGTTTCACATCTTTGTATATTAACTTTTTATTCAATTAGTAACATTATTTTCCTATGTTTACATGTAGTGCAACTTTGATAAAAATATGAAGAAGTATGATTTATTGGATTGGCGAGGGAATGAAGAGATCGTTGCTGAAGGAAGATTCGTGTCAGACGATCCAAACGAGATTGTCAATGATGTTCCTTTAGGGCCAGATGCGATGATAGTTTTAGTTGACTGTCCAATCAAGCTTGATGCTTTTCTATGGAGGCCTACACCTTCTTTCACACTTATTGGGGAAGCAAAGGATAATATTGTAGCGTGGCTGAAGAATAGAGTTGTTTTAAATTAAACCGATCACATTGAAGAAGAAGAGGATAAGGTAAAAAAAAAATCTTCACAATGAACATGCAATTTTATTATATACATTATTTACTAAATAAATATTTTTACCTCTAATAGAGTAGAAGTAGCAACTTAGAATGCAAATGCAAGATTTTTGATTGGGGAGGGAGCAAGCAATTAGTGGCTTTAGGACGATTACATTCGAGCATCTCAGAAGAAATTGTTAATGATGTTCCTCTTGGGCCATCAGCTATGATTGTTTGGATAGATGATCCACTAAATCCAGAAGCTTTTTTGTGGAGACCAGCCCCTGGTTTGATCCGAATTGCGGATGCTGTTGGTAAGAAGGTTGCATGGCCTGAATCGCAAGTAGTTGTTGAGATGGTTGACACTACAGCTCCTATTACGCCTATGGATGTGATGAAAACGTTTTTGGTACTTGATTTTTATTGTGTGTTTCTATTTTTTAATGATTAGCAACTTCATTATTTTTTTCTTTTTTCAACTTATAGACTGCAAATTCAAGAACAAACAATAAATGCAAGTTAATGGATTTATCGGGAAATGGGAAAGTAGTTGCTTTAGGAAGGGTGGAGTCAACCGATCCAAATGCAAGGGTGCATTTCAAACCTCTAGGACACAATGCAGTTAAAGTTTGGATAATGACCGTAAAAGAGCCAGCGGTAGAGCTGTGGAGGCAAACATCCAAATTACAGTACATGGAAGGTGCCCTCTCTTTTATTATAGCTTTGCCTTCTACGCACGTCGTAATGGAATGAATTTTGAGTAAGTCTTTACCGTTCATTTTTTTGTTTATTGTTACATTTAGTTATTAGCTTTAAATTCTGGTTGGTGGAGTATCAGTTGTAGTGGTTTGTTTGTAGTTAACTGTTTGGAGTTCAGGGATGAGGTAGAGATGATACAGTTGAATGTATGTAGTGATTGATTAGTAGAGCAAGGAATGGGGCTTCGGGCTGCAGTGATGGGTGATGTAGACTGGAGATGCTCGATGTTGGAGTTGCTCTTGAATTTGGGTGTTCGAAGATTGGGTTCGGGGATGAATACGGTGTTGGAGGTGAAGTGGGTGAAGTCGATGTTTATGGTGATGAAGCAATTAACCGATAAAGTGAATTGATGTATTGGTTGACTTTCGGTTTGAGGAGAAGTGGGATGGTGGTGTTTGATAGGGGACTGATGCTCTAGTGATCAGTTAAAGGAGAAGTGGTATTATATGTGGTGAGTTACAGCAGTGAGTTTTTTGATGACAGTGAGGAGCATGGAGGTGAAGTACTGGGGGTGGATGGATGCCGTCAGTAGTAGAGAGTGAGGTGATTGCAGGAGAGGATTCGATTTGGATGCAGGTTGGTATGGAAAGTCGATGTGAGGTCGATGATGAAATGGACGAACTTGTTATTGTAGTGGGACATTAGGAAAACAGTCTGACAACAGTTTTTCTATGGTATTGTAGTGGTAGTCTGATTTTATTGAAGTGATTAATGTTGTCTGATGTGAATGTCGATGTAGTGTGGTATGTGCGGAGTGTTTGTAAGAGAGAGATGACTGTGAGTGTAGTGAATAAGGTGAAATGGTGGAGTTGTAGTTGATCAAGGAGGAGCTGTTGATGTGGATTGATGGCAGGCAAATGATGGAAGTTAATGATGACTGAGTGGATGAAATTGAACTTGTATGATTGTTTGACAGAGGAAGAAGTGTGGTAGTGAATGTTTGTAGTGGAGATGGGTGGTTTCGTGATTTTTGGTGGTTCTGTTATATAATGGATCTGGCTGACAGTTGACAGAGGGAGAAGTGTATGAGTATTGGGAATGTTTGTTGAAATGGTTGCAGTAGTTGCAAAAGGTAGGTCGAGGCAAGGAGTGTGATGTATGTAGACGTGGAGTGTTGGCTTGGTGAACTGGGGCATATGTTATGTTTATGTAAGCAAGTTGTATCAGAAATGAAGTGGTGCTGTCAAGGTCGAGGAGAATGCCACTGTTTTGTATGTAAAAGCAGGTTGATTTTCTTTGTTTTTGGTCAGTAGCTTTTTTTTCTTTTTCTTTGTGAAGAGGCTGTCGTAGCTCGGTAAGCTTTAAGGCAATGCTACTAGAAGTATGTTGTATTGATGTCGTGGTATGGCCGGGAGTTGTATGGGAAGATATGAACAAAATTGTATGTAGTGTTGTAGGCAGGAGGAAGTGTAGTGTATGTTAAGGTCAGACTGTGAAGTTTGGTTATTGGCAAGGAGGTTCTGATGAGCAGCAACATTGTGGATAATATGTGATGAATGGCGACGGGGAGGATGTAACAATTTGTATTTCGGTGGAGATGTTGAGTTGATCAGAGAGAGATGGAGTTTGTTGAAGGCACTCTCTGTAATGTTAATGCTAGCAGCAGATCGGAGCAGATAGAGTATGGTCACGCAAGTAAGTTGTTGTATTGTCGCAGTGAACCAGAAGGCAAAGATTCAGGCAGAAATGGGGTGGGTAGAGTTTCGAATGTAATGATGTGGTGATTTGCTCTGGTGATAGTAGTTGCTCTGGTGGATGAATTGAAACTCAAAAGCAAGTATTGACAGTGGCAAGTGAAGAGGTTAACAGTGCTTTAGTCTATTTTCCATATTGGGAAAATAGATCAGTAGAAATAATCAATTGTAGTTTCTAGTTCATGCAGTTCATGCACTTGCTTTAATGTTTGTACATTGTAATGAAAAATATATATCACATTTCTATCTGAGCATGCACTTGTTTTAACATTTTCTGTTTCTTTGTGTTAACTTCGCAGGCTTATTTGGAAGGAAGCAAGGTCCTTAGTATGCAACTAGATCAGATCTTGCATGTTGGAACTTTGTAATGTTTGTACTCTGTAATATTTGGAAGGATTGCTTTAATGTTTGTACTCTGTAATGTTTGTACACTTATTCAATTGACATTATTTTCTGTTTCTCTGTGTTAACTTGGCTGCAGGCTTATGTTTTATTCAATGGTTATGCACTTGCTTTAATGTTTGTACAATGTAATGAAAAATATATCACATTTCTTTCTGAGCATGCTCTTGTGTTATATTTGTTGATTATAATCTTTATTCGTTTATGAAGATTTAGTTTGATTGCTATTATTAAAATGTAATATATAGGCATAGCTCTTGAAAAGTGTATCTACGATTTTTATAGCGGCATATATGAGCTGTAAAAGAATTTATAAATACTATAACATGTTGATTTAATAGCGTGAAATGACCGCTATTGAGTAAATATTTTATAGCGGCAAAATGGTGTTATAAAGATTTTCAATTCCGTTGAGATTTAGCTGTATTATAGCGGCTACAATGAGCTATTGAATAAATATTTTATAGCGGCAAATTGGTGTTATAAAGATTTCCAGTTCCATTGAGATTTAGCTGTATTATAGCGGTAACAATGAGCTATTGAATTAACGTACCATAGCGGTAACAATGAGCTATTGAATTAACGTACCATAGCGGCGAATTTGCGTTATAAAACTAAGCTCAACCATAGCGGCATATTTTGTGTTATAAATATTCAACAGTTTTTTTATAACATTTCGATATACAACGTTTATCAAACCGCTATGGTTGTGATTAATAGCGGCTATATGTCGCAATAAAAGACACTTTTTGTTGTAGTGATGACCACATCCGAGACCTAGCAGAGATATTTGATATACTTAGGCATTATGAAATGAAAATCAATCCTTTGAAGTATTCATTTGGCGTAGCGTCGGGAAAGTTTTTGGGTTTCATTGTGAATGCATGGGTAATCAAAGCTAACCCGGAGAAGATTCAAGCTATCTGATACATGCAAGTGCCCAGAACTATGAAGCTAGTGCAAAGCTTGAATGGAAAGGTGGCTGTGCTGAGTTGATTCATATCCAGAGCTACAAACAAGTGTATTCCTTTCTTCGATGTGATAAAGAAAGGAAAGAGGAATTTCGAGTGGACATCCGCTTGTGTGGAAGCATTCCGAGCTCTAGTAAGGCATTTGGAAAGTCCCCCGGTGCTATTGAAACCAATAGACCATGGAATGTTGTATGTGTACTTGGCAGTATCCCAGCATGCTATCAGTACGGCTTTGGTCCGCGAAGAAGACCTAGTTCGAAAGCCAGTTTGCTATGTTAGTAAACGTCTGACGGGGGTAGAAAGAAATTAGCCCAAGATTGAGAAATAAGCCTATTGCTTGATGATTGCATCACGCAAGCTTCGCCCATATTTTCAGGCACACTCAATCAGTGTTTACACTGATCAACCCTTGCGACAGGTACTCCAATGACCGGAAACTTCTGGAAGGATGTTAAAATGGAATATCGAGTTGAGTCAGTTCGATATTACCTACCTGCCACGAAGGGCCATACAGGGGCAAACACTAGCAGACTTCATTGCTGAATTCACTGTGTCAGACGACTCAAACGACCACAATGTCATACCTCCCGTTCGATGGAAGATGAATATCGATGGGGCATCTAACGACTATTATTCGGGGGCTGGCATAGTTCTTGTGCGTCCTGAAAACCGATCAGTTTGTAATGCTTTGAAGCTTGAATTCCCAGCAACAAATAACAAAGCCGAGTATGAAACATTGATTGCCGGCTTAAGACTCATCAAAGAACTGAGAGTAAGATCGGTTGAAATCTTTTGTGACTCGCAACTGGTGGTGCACCAAGTGCGGGGAGACTACCAAGCAAGGGGGCAGAGACTTGCCCCGTATTTGGTCCGGGTTCAGGAGCTGCTAGCGAATCTCGAGTATTATGATATTTCACATGTCCCTCGTGAGCAAAACAGAGCAGTCGATTCATTGGCAAAATTTGCAAGCACTGGCGATGCGCAGCAGATGGGATTGTTTCCCGTTGAAACCTTACATATTCTGAGTATAAATATGATGGAGGTAGATTTCGTGTTAGAAACCGAAATCAATAAGGAACATGGATGACCCCATTTAAGCAATACTTACTACATGGGGTCTTGCCCGAAAGAAGGAGAAAAAGACGACAAGTCATTCGTAAGGCTTCGCGATATGTAATGGAGAGCGAAATAATGTATCGAAGGGGATTCTCGACCCTCTTACTCCGGTGCATAGCCCATGTGAGATAAAACGAGTCCTGAAGGAAGTCTATGAAGAGGAATGCGGCGATAGCATTAGGGGGAAAACCATGATAAAGAAAATACTCTGCTACAAGTATTACTGGCCAACTATCAATCCAGATGCGGTTGATCATGCTAGACAATGCGATGAGTGCAAGATGTTTGCAAAAAATCCAAGAACTCTGCTGATGGAAATTATCAAATGGCTAGTCTATAGCCATTTGCCACTTTGGGGCATTGAAATCATCTTCTTGCTTATCCTAAAGGTAGTGTGAAATACACCATCATAGCAGTTGTTTACTTCACCAAATAGGCAGACAAATAACTTTTAGCCATAACCAAGAAAAAATAATAATCAACCTCACTGTCCGTAACATCACTTGTCCTTATGACCTTCTATGATATATTATTAATGCAAATGGATAGGTTGAAGATGTGAAAAAAATCATAAAGCCTATTCTGAAGAGAAGTTTGGAAAAGGCTAGAGGCAAGTAGGTGGATGAACTCCAAACAACACTATGAACTTATAGAACTACCCATGGGTCCGTGACTGGCCATACTCCATTCACCCTTGTTTACTGCTTTGAGAAAATACAAACAAGGAATCGCAATTGAATTGCAATTAAACTAGATGGAATTAGCGACGACTTATGAGCATATAAAATGCATCCGACAGCCAATGGCAAGAACATGCACCCGAATATACATGTGTACATCCAAAAAAGTTCGACTTCTTGAAATCAACAGGGAATTGAATTCTCACTTAAGGTTACTAAGAAAAGACTGGATCAAATAGCCGAAGCTTATTGGCCCTGTAGAACCGGACATGGATGGCCACTGATGAACTACAACCCTGGATTTATAATATTAGGAATCGACTAAGTGTCATGAAGACCAAAGAAGGTTATGAAACCTTGAGAGGATAAAATTAAATAATAATGACTATTCAGGAAACATGATGGATTTCTTTTTGTAAACAAGGAATACTTGCTGATTCAAAGCGTGTCATGTTGCTTCACATGACACACTTTGGGGGGAAAGTGTTACCCGACACCTTGGGTCGGCTACAAAACAACAGGTGAAGATATTATTATTAGCACTAGACAAGATTCTGACCAAGAAGATCCTGGAGGTATAAGGGTTTGACGCAATCGACATGTTTCGGCATCCCTGGCACGGTGTAGACTGGAGGTGTTAGCAAGTTGTCAGGCCTAAGGCAAAGCAAGAGCGTTTGTCCTGCCTGGCCCGATGCACAGAAGTCACCTACTATGGGCCGAGGTACCTTGTTCCTAAGCCCATGAGGGAAGTCCAACCCATCTTCATCTATAAATAGAAGGGCAGAGGCACAGTGAAAGAGGCCTTTTTCGAGAACACTGGGGAGACTCCGCCATTTTTTATACTCTCCTCTTTTTAATTCAAACTTGTATACAAGTGATTGATTTACGGATTGTATCTGTATTCATGTAATGAGAAAGCAATAAAGATTAACCTCAAAGTGGACGTAGGAAATTACGCTGAACCACTATAAATCTGGTGTCCGTATTATCTGCATTTGAGTTTGCGTACTGATCTCTGTTTAACTTTACTTTCTTCATTAATGTCTCTACATAACTCTACTTAAGGGTGTTAATGACCAATTCTAGTGCTAACAATACACTTCATTCTATATTTGAGATGAGAGTGGATACCATTTTGTTGTAGTCTTTAATGAGAGTCATAGTGAAGATTGTCCATCTAATCATGGGTGAAGCCATAAATTTGTTTAGGAACAATCTATAATCTCCTTCCTATCAGACCATGCCCTTTATCTCTTATTTTAATTAATGTTTTCCATCTACATGAAGCATTATTGTCAAGTGGCATAAACTAAAAATTGTTTTTTTTACAATATATTGATATTATCCATTTAGCCCACAAAGAACCAGCTTGTAAGCATCTTTAAAGCCATTTTAATGAAGTGTCTTGCATTACTTTATGTAAATCTCTAATTGCTACACCATCTTCATCTTTTGTTTTGCATACATCTCCCAAAGCCGTTTTATTTCATTTACCATTCTAAAGGAAATTTGCACACATAGTATTAACTTTATCTATAATAACTACTGGCAATTGATAGAGTGACATCCAATGCATGATAGTGGGACAAATAACACTTCTGATCAGTTCTAAACTGCCACTCACATTAAGTAGTCTATTCTTCCAATAGCTAAATTTTGCATGCAATTTATCTGGTAATAGCCTAAATCTCATGCTTTAAGCTTCTTCATAAATAATGGAATTCCAAGAAAGTAATACACATTACCCCCAAGTAAACATTCAACACTATTGTAATTTCTTTTTTATGCCTAACCCTTTTTCTAAATAAACTGAGAAGATTTATGCTGAACAGAAAAAGTGCCACTTTATCTTTATTTTTTTGTAGGGTTTGTGCAATCGATGTAGCATTGTAAACATCTAATTTTGATAGAATAAGGATTTCGTTCGCATAAAGTAAATGAGTAATGATAGGATCATACTTGAAAATGAGCTTCAAGTTTCATTTATAGTATTCCACATCAAGCGTAATTAACAAATACTCCATTGTTATATAGAACTTATAAGGAGAGAGAATAGATAAGGGCATAGAGGATTTCTGTTGAATTTATGTGATTTAAATATTATCCACAAAAGACAAAAAAATAATTAATTGATTCACTCAATCAATTAATTAGACTATATATGGAAAGATAAAGAGGAATGATATGTGTGATACCTTTTAGAGAAAGAAAACTAATTAATTGCTAATCAAATAATTAGTCAGATCTGTTATACGAAAATAGACAAGTTTATACATGAAAATTGATTTAAGCAATTGAAATTTATGGAAGCACCTTGAAGGTAGAAGAGATATGCATGGGTTCCACATCAAGGGTCCTAGAAGGGATGCTTGCTATTATTGTAAGAAAAATGGACATTTCATACGGGGTTATCTAGCTCTTAGAAAGAAGAGAGAGAAGAAGAAGAAAGCTTCAGTATTGGCAGCAGTTAGATCAGATGCGGATGGAAGTGATAGTAATACATTATTATTTTCAACCAGTATTTCACCTTTAGAGCATACAAGTTGGGTGATTGATTCTGGAGCCTCTTGTCATATGATGCCAGATATGAGCTGTTTTGTCAATTATAAAAAGATTGATGGCGGAGCATTTCATATGGGGAATGACACATCTTGTCATGTTGTGGGTGTTGGAAGTGTGTGGTTTAGGATGCATGATGGTGTTATTAGGACTATTACGGATGTAAGCCATGTTCCAATGTTGTGTAGAAGTTTGTTATCAGTTGGAGCTTTGAATAGACTTGGTATGAGGATAATAATAGATGGAGAGAATTTAAGAGTGGCGAAGGGTTCCTTAGTTGTGATGAAAGGGGCGCGAGTTAGCGATATTTATGTGCTTCATGGAGAGACGGTCTTAGAAAAATTGGTAGTTTCTACTGATTCTAGTATTCCAGATTCTACTCAGTTATGGCGTCTTCGTTTAGGTCATGTTGATGAGGAGAGTCTTGATGTATTAAAGAAGCATGGGTTGATTGATTATGTCTTTCAGTCGAAACCTAGCCCTTGTGGAGATTGTTCTTTTTGAAAGAAGAAGCATGTCACATTTGATGTTGGAAGACCTAGAGCTATAGAGTTTTTAGAGTATGTTCGTTTTTATGTGCAGGGATCCACCCCAGTTGCACCTTTTGGTGGAGCCAGTTAGTTCATCTTATTAGTGGATGATTTCTCACGTAAAGTTTGGGTTTATTTCTTAAAGGCCAAAGATGAAATATTTACCCAGTTTTGTAAGTGGAAGGACTTGGTAGAGAAGTAGTCGAGAAAGCGTTTAACGGTTTTCAAAGTTGAAAATAGTAGTGAATTCATGTCATAAGAATTCACTAATTATTGTGCGTCCGAGCATGTAATTAGAAATTTTTCTATTTCTGTTGAGTCACATTGTTATGGAGTGGCGAAGAGCATGTGTCGGATATTATAGGAGAGAGCTATAAGCTTGAGAATGACTGCTGGTCTAAAAGAGGGATTTTGGGCGGAAGCGATATCTATGGCAGTATGTCTCATCAACCATATGCCTTCAATTTTCATTGATATGAAGATCCCAGAAGAGATATGGAAAAAAGAGCTTGTTGATTATTCTTTCCTTAAAGTGTTTGGTTATTCAGCTTATTTAGAAGATGAGAGACATGATAAGTTGAAGGCAAGGGAAAGCAAACACATTTTGTTAGGCTAAAGATAAGGAGTGAAGAGGTATAGGTTATGGTGTAAAACAACTAGTAGAATTGTGACTAGCAGACATACGATATTTGATGAGAGGTCTTTGTTGAAGGTGGAGCCTCTATCAAGTGATGACATTGGGAGGACAAAAAATTGCCAAACACATTTGAATTCCAAAAGTCTACAGGATGGATCGTGTAGTTTATATGCAAGTAGGTATGACAAAATATATGATGCAACTAAAATAATACTAATCTAGGTAAATATAGAATAAGCACACCAGGATTTATACTGGTTTGAACCTCCCGTCCTACGTCCTGTCCCAAAGCTCCCTTTCGGAATTCGACTATCAAACATCCTCACTTCGCCCGGAGGAATAGGCTGGTTACAATAAATGTTCTTGTCAAATATATATTCTATAATATGGATATTGACTAATAAGTACAAATGCTTCCAGTATATATCTAGAGAGTATTGTCTGCAAAGAACTGAATATATGGAAGAGTGAAATACAACTATAGATTGCTACAGATCAAGAAAATATACTACGTATGTAGAGAGCATAAGTAAGTAAGGTAAGACTTCTTCTTGATTCTTGATGATATATATAGTTGTAGAGAGATTCCTTGAGTAGTTGCATCCATTAATAAGTGCTCTATAGTTGCCTCTGTTGACGATGAAGAGTTGCAGCAAAGAGAAGCAGAGATGTCTATTCGAATGTGGCAGTTGAAGTTTGAATTTATATTCCGCGTTCGAAATCAGACATCTGGTATTTGTATTATACATTTGATACTATACATTTTTTGTATACAGTAGATTTTCAGACGTCTGAGTGCAACTACCAGACATCTAGTTTCGTCTGTTTGTTGTTCCAGAGGATTTTTCCAAACGTCTGGCTTGTGCACCCAGACGTCTGAAATCTGTGCACGTCTGTTTTATGCATCTTTTCTGTTGCTTCTTTGATTCTATCGACTTGTAGTCTCTTGTAACGTTCTTTAAGCCTTTTTCTTGTCTTTCTAGCGATGTTGCTCAAGCAAGTGCCTGTAAATAAGAATATATATTCATATTCGATTTCCATTGTATAGTTGTTGTCATTGAAACCACATATTTGGTTTCCTAACAGTCTCCCCCTTTTTGATGATGGCAACTATACAATGTACATATATATAATTTTATAAATCTACCTCTGAATATGTGCTTTCCATAATATATTGCGGTCTTTATTAGTTCTCCCACTTTGGCATTATCAAAAAGGGTTTATAACCTTTTAAATGTAGAAATTATTAAATATTTACCAATTGTTGTAAGACAGAAATATACACAGAAATAACACTCCAAAAGAGGAGTTTCATTAATCACATTAATCGAGTACATTCATAGATTTTTATCATTTTGATACATAAGATGGAGTCCTAAAAATCTAAGAGTCTTTTGGAGAAGCTTTCTCTTGATCATCTTCTTTATCTTTATTTTTGAAAGAGCTATGTTGCTTTGTAGGAAATGTCGGAGCTTGTTCTAGAGGTTTGTTCTTCTCAAAAAGTTTGGAATATTTCGAAGGAGTAGGCACTAGGGTTGGCCAATCTTCTGAATTGAATCCGAACGATAACTTCATCCTTATGGTGTTGACTAAGGGGATTGACCCCGACTCTGAGTTTGGCAACTGGTTGGCTGGAAAACCACCTGCATCATTAGACCGTTTCTACGCAAAGGCGGCTCAATTCCTGAGAAGGGAAGATGAGAAACGGTCTAGGAAGCAGACTGATGCAGGGCCAAGCACCGAAGGGTTCCAAAGCAATGTCGCGATCAGACAGTCCGGTGAGAATTCAGAAAAAGTTCAGTTGAACATTCAAAACAAACAAACTCAGCGGAGAGAGAGCGTGAACCAAAATAGAAAGCGAGATCAAAATCGTGGCCCACCGTGCAAGAATCCTATGTTTGATAGTTACACTCCTTTGAGTACATCACTGGAGAACTTGTATTTACAAACCTGTAATATAATTCGGTACAAAAAACTTGCACCAAAATCGTCGTCAGAAAGACAAATCCATATGGGAAAATTTTGCAGGTTTCATGAAAGCTACGGGCACAATACGAATGAATGTCGTCATTTGCAAGATCTCGTTGAAAAATTGATTAAAGAAAGAAAGCTGGAACAATTTGTACAGGCGCCGCAGCCTGGAGGAGCGGGCCCATCGAATCAAAATAATGAACCCGATCGACCGAGACATGAGGACTCTACATGTCCCAACGGAAGATTAGTGATAAACGCCGTCAGTGGCGGACCCACTTTGTCAGGAGCCTAAAACGATAAGGATCTTCGTCACTGTTACACATGACAGGCTTTATTTAGTCTATGAATACTTTGCAATTTTCTTTGCATTCTGAAATTTGAATTTGTAATAAGGCACTGACTTTGCCATGTTTTCCCGTTCCAGCAATAAATTACAATCTCTTCATGCTAGAGCTGTGATTCACCGAATGCGACATTCAACAATCACGACGCACGAGGAGCTAAGTTCTATCGCACGATGAAATTTATTCAAATAGCGAGTGATTGTGATACGACCGGCCACTTACTAAGTGAAACCTCAGCTTGGGGGCAACCCATCACATCAAAGGCAGAACTGGACCGACACACGACAGTCCTATAACTAACTACAAATTCTCGGAGTGCGAATTGGAGTATAATCATCAACTCTAGATTCCTATAGTGTGAACCGGAGTATAAACACCAACTCCAAATTCCCAGAGTGCGAATTGGAGTATAAACATCAACTCTAGGTTCCCAAAGAGTGAACCGGAGTATAAACACTAACTCCACTTTCCCAGAGTGCGAATTGTAGTATAAACATCAACTCTAGGTTCGCAGAGTGCGAACCGGAGCAAAACACCAACTCCAAACTCCCAGAGTGCGAGTTGGAGTATAAACATATAAATGCAGTTCCAGAGAGGATGGACCCGTCTGCCTAACGACTTCGGCTGTATCCTAACCAAGTTTGAGGAGGATGGACCCGTCCATCTAACGACCTCGCTTGTTAACTCGGGGTGGATGTGATCCGACCATCCATGATCCCGATAAATCCATCGTTTCCAGAGTGTGAACGAATTCCTAAAAAGCCCAAACAGATGTGACTGACCGTTTGTCAGCTAACTCCAAGTTCCCAAAGCGTAAATTGGAGTATAAACATCACTTCCAGGTTCCCGGAGTGCGAACCAAAACATAAATGCTAACTCCAAATTCCCAGAGCGTGAATTGGAGTATAAACATCAATTCCAGGTTCCCGGAGTGTGAACCAAAACATAAATGTTAACTCCAAGTTCCCAGAGCGTGAATTGGAGTATAAACATCACTTCCAGGTTCCCAGAGTGCGAAAAGAAACATAAATGCTAACTCCAAATTCTCAGAGCGTGAATTGGAGTATAAACATCAATTCCAGGTTCCCGGAGTGCGAACCGAAATATAAATGTCGACTCCAAATTCCCAGAGTGTGAATTAGAGTACAAAAACCAAGTCAAAGTTCCTGGAGTGTGAACTGTGTTACAAACATCGATAACTCTCAAATTTCCAGAGTGCGAACCAGATTATCGATCACAGATCATCCTAAGTCCCCGGAGTGTAGACATGTGCTCAAGATTTGTAATAGGTGCGATCGACCACCGAAATACAAATGCTGTTCCCCGGAACTAGGGGCAAAAAGCATAAGTGTTAATCACTAACCGAAGCGATACAATGTCCAAAATTCAACTCATTCATCGATTACGACATGTAATCAAGATTTTCAAACTTGGCGAATAAAACGAACTCAACTTGAAGGTAAAAACAACACAAATACACTGGACTGAAAGTCAAGTACTGCAAATACTTAAGCACAAAAGAAATGAGAGTTGGAGCAAAGAAACTAAATTTCATTTCAACTAACTGTATGTGAAGATTCATGTACAAGTTATTCCAAAAAATTCCTACTAGCAGGGGGCCGATCCTGCATCTATACATGGCTATGAAAGAAAAATAAAAGCAACTTCCTAACTGCCAAAAATGCGCCAGAGGGGGATTATTTATTTTTTCTTCTTCGGCTTTTTCTTCGATGCGGAACCACTGGAATCGCTAAGAGTCTTCAGCTTCGTGCCTTTACCCTTTGGTGGATCATCCTCTGATGAAGGCATGATATCGACATCTTCCTCCGAGCTTGAACTTAAAGGAATATTCTCTTCGGGAGGAGTAGGATCCCCAACCGGGGGAGGAATGGGCATGATGGTATCGACGGGTGTGCCCCCGGAAGATAACACCATAAAAGGAGTGGGGCCAACCGCCGTCGTGACACTCTCGGAACTACCACCGTGTGCCTCCGCTTCTATATCTGCGTCGATTTGAGCCAGTATCTCGGCTTCACGAGCGGCACGGGCTTCACGATAAGCAGTGGTGGACTGTGACGAAGCAATGGAAGCAAGTGGAACGTGCCAAGAACGAATGGCATTTCTGCAAAAGGATAACTGCTTTGACCTAAGAGCTCGTTCATCATCTGCTCGTCCAAAGATAGTGAGCTCCCCTGTGCCGTCTCCATCGCGCAACCGTAGTGATGATCGCCTCAGTAGTGATGGCCTCCTACACTTGATGTTACTCTTGGATTGCAGGAGGCGCTGTCAGTGTAACTTCAGTCACTGAGCAAGGAAAAAGAAAAGAAGTTGTCAGAATACACTTCAAGAACAAGTCCTTCACTTCAAATACACACAAGATTTGTGCAGAGTACCTTCCTCAGTTCGGCTCGTGGCTGGCTGAATGGCTTCTGAAGGATGTTCCCTTATGGGGGATAAGCGTGGCTGCTCAGGGTCATTGCTCGGAACCGACTGCAGCTCAATCGCTGGCGTCGGCTCGGATCTAGATGAAGTAATCATCTCAGAACTTGCAACCTGATGTGTGACGCCAGAGCCTTCACCAACTTCTAGATGCTGGGTGCCCAACCTCTCTCTCGCATGAGAGATCATAGAATCGTGGAGAATTTTCTTTTCATCTTTGTTTAAAATGCGGTTCTCCAATTCAAATTCATCGAGAGCATCACCCGAGAGCATCACCCGACAGCATCGCCTTCTCTTCTTCGACTAACAAATTCCAAGCATTGAATAAATGTGTCGAGTAATCATCAAGCCAAGCCAGATTCCTGTGTCTCAACACATTGGCGTTATAAGTGATGAGAAGCTCCTCTATCTCTGACTCGAGCTTGGTCTCCGCCAACCGAACTTTCTCATCGACTCCGGCTTCCACCTCGCAGACCTTTTCCACGGCCGCATCTCTTTCCTTCCGAAACTCCACCGCCTGATTGCACGCTTCCTGTGCGGAAACGTAGTGGTGTCCCTCTCCTTCATAATCTCCGAAACTTTGGCCTTAAGCTCATTTATCTCCTTCAAGGCCGCATCTCGCTCGGCGGTTACGATGGTATTTCGATGGCCCATGTCCTCCAACGTGGCGTAATGTTCACGCGTCATCCTTTCCATCATCGCCTGGGCCTCATCAGCTTTCTTAAGAGCCACGATTTCAGATTTGCGAGAAGACTCTGCCTCGCTACTAAGCGCTTGAATAATCCGGTCTTTTTGGCCAAGTTCTTTCTCTAGTTTCTCAATCATGGCCGCCCGGTCGAAGGCCACCTTTGATGCTTTCTTCGTGGTTTTTGACCATTCCTGGTACCGAAAAAATATATCGGTGAGATAATCATGCATCATGGGTTCGACCGACGTTGGTACCCTTTTCAAACGCGGAGGGAAGACGAACCCATTGAAGCAAATATCAGGGAAATATTTCTTCAATTGAGCAAGCCTCGCTGCTTCTTCCCACAAAGGCTCGCTTAGTACCCGCTCTTTTGTTGCGGGGCCACAATCTCAGTCCTACAGTGAATTTCAGACGTTGACGATTGGGAAGACGACCTACGTCGTGGAGCCTCGGAAGGTCGCGAGGCATGGGCAGGAGGCTGTGCAGAGACTCTAGGAGGGGTGTGGGAGATCGAGACTGATGCCTATACTCTTTATCTCTATCAGAGTGTTCATGACTCGAGTACCCCTGGTTATAGTCTCCATCTCCTCCTCTCCTATATCATTCATAATATGATGAAGAATTGCATTTTCTGCGAAGACTGCCAAGCATCGAGCTTCGACCAGACATGGTATCTGCAAAGCGAAAACATAAAACGAAGTTAGTAATCTCTCACGGTGAGCTTATTACATTCAGAAATTGAGTAGTGCCATGAAGTTTGAATGTGTGTGTAACCCCCCGACCAACCGGATGTGACAACCGCACTCGTAGGCAGAGGCTCGCTTAAAACTAAGGCTTATGAAAGTTTGTCCAATCTGACATCATGCTGCAAGGACACTTCATCTGGAATTGGAAGATCGGCGAGCGCTTCATAAAGATTCTCAGTTCTTGGGGGAGACATCTCCGAAATTCTAATTCCGGAGGCAGACCGGGACGTGACAACCGATTTCCATCTTCCCTTTTTAGGTGGCTTAACAACGGCTGCCTTGCCTTTTCTTTGCTCTTCGATATCCTGGGCTACATCCGCAGGTTCGCCCAACGGTTCCTCATCGGTGTGAGTTCTTTCGGAGTCAGCCTCCTCAATTATGACAACTCTAGGCTTTCTTCATTTAACTCGTTCTTTCGAGGCAGTCCCTAAAGCACCGTCTAGCATTATACTTTGTCTTCGTTCAATCAGCCCAAGAATCCTAAGATTCCTATCTGTCAAGAGCTACTCGATATTCCTCTATTCGCTTGGGATTTCTTGAAAAACCCGGACTATCTCCTTGAAATACCCACCTTCAGGTCGCTGAATTATCGCTGTAAAGAAAAAGAGACGTGAATCTGAATTCTTCTATGTATGTCTTATCAACTACCCGAGAAGATAGCAATACTCACGTCTAAATAGCCATCGCCTAGCAAATCCTAGAGGGCATCTAACATGGAACCACTCCGTCTTGAAGTAGCTCAGTCTGGTCCAAGCCCCTGTGACCACTTGGCAATTTATTACCTCCTCCAGGAATGTGAAAGATGGATTATAAGTCCGACTCTTGAAATTAAACAGGTATCTGATCTCACTCGAAAGTGGCGGTCGATAGAGATACTCCATAAATGCAATGAACAAGCTATTGAGTGAAGCATAGCCGTTCGGGTGTAGCTGAGAGGGGGCAATCCCCAAAAACGACAATACTTCTCTTATGTACTGGTCAAACGGAGGGAGTGTCCCAGCTGTGCACGCATGACGATTGAATGCAGCATATCCCTCCGGTGGATTGTGCGGTCTGTTGCTTGGTCCTGGCAGTAATACGTCGTCCATCGACAGACCATGTCTTAAGCATATTCTTCCTAGCATGTCTTCCGAAATGTTGGACGGAACAAAGTCTGATGGGTTACTAATGAAGGATGTGTCAGGTAACTCATCCGGAGTTGGACCGATAACTTCAACCTCAATCTCCGGTACTTCAAGCAAGGGAGGGCCTGAACTCTGAGTTTCTTACGGCTGCGAGCTTGAAGTTTCCATAACTTGATAACTCACGAGAAATCATTATTAGACGCTGAAAATCCCATGTGTTCCCCTCGTGTAGAGTGTGTGTTGTGCAGTGCAGTGCTGTGCATTACTTGAAAAGATTCTGCAGAGTTAAAGAAAATATGCAAACGACAAAGCTTCGAAGTCCAGTTATAATAACCGTCATCGCTGACCATCATCGCCAAACCATCTAAATGTTGGCAATCGATCCAGATTAAAGTTGTTATGGTTCCATTGACGAGCTTTGAAAGGTAGTCAAGTATGCAGTTTAACTATCAAGTCCGGATATGCAAGAATGAAGCTCGTCGGAATTGTGCAAAAAAGTGTCAAAATTTCGCATCCATCAAAGATACATGTTCGAATCGATCGTAGGAAGCTCTTTCATATCCATCAAAATGCACATTCGTATCGATCCCGGGGGCATGTTTCGAATCGATCGTCCATGGTGGAGTTCGTATCGATCAAAAATGGATGATTTCGAGTCGATCCTTGATTTCCTGGTTCGTACCGATCAGGAAGGTCTCAACTAAACATCGATCGCGTTCGAGTCGATACTTTTCGTATTGAACATAAAAGTAAAATTCGTATCGACCTAAAGATGGGGACTTGGAAACAACCGATTACATATTTTTCGTATCGATCATTTCATGTCGATACGATGCACCACCATCATAATCGGTACGAGCTGCATCATCTCCATTAGAATACTCCAAGGATCGATGCGCAATCCAAGGAGAAATATCATCGCCTTCATCGATTCGAACGCGAGCCCCCAGATCGATCTGTTTCTTGTCTTTTCCACTCTTTCTTCAATTTACAGGAGAACCGCCATGGCCATTCACGACCAAGCTTTGACCCAGATCTGGTTTTACCAGTTGCTAGAATGGAGAATCGATGAAGAAGGAGTGGATTTGAAATAGCTTCGTCGTTTGGATTCGTTATTAATTACCTAATTTAAAGTTGGGATCGAAGATTTGAAGGGCTGAGTTTGATCGAGTCGAAAACACAAAGCAGTTCTCTCTCTCAAGTTTCTGGATCGATGCGAAAAGCAAAAGGCAGCAGTGAAAAGTAAAAAAGTGAAAAATGGCTAAGTCCCAGGTATTTATATGGAACCTAGGAAGAGACCGGGTCGATTCGCCTCCCAGTCCACTTGACCGGTCGCAACCGGTCAAACCCTGAATCGAGTTGAACGCCCTGTTCGTATCCATCTGACCAAGAATTTCTATCGATTCGAAATGGACAGTGAATCCATCGATACGAAGCGCACAACGAGAACGGCTGAAGATGATGGAGCCCATCGACTCGAAGCCCCTGTTCGCATCGACAAGTTCACGACTCCATCTACTGCATATCGATACGAACCGAGATTTCGTATCCATCATAACTCATCTACTGCGCATCGATAAGAACAGCTATTTCGTATCCTTCAATATAAAACATTAGCATCATTACGGACAACACAAAAAAGACCTGTTGGAGTCATTAAGCATCGATACGGATGAACATTTCGTATCCACTGAATTCTCCATTTACCGATGCGAAGTCAATCTTTCAACCTGCTATATCGCTTCAGGAGAGGATCGATACGAAGGAACTTCCTAAAACAACTGACAAACGTTGTTACAACTCAAATTTCACATCGATTCAGGAGAGGATCGACACGAAATTCAATGCAAGAAAACTGATAACGACTCGTGAGCGTGCAACGTTAACGAGAGTCGGGTTAACATATGTGCATATGTCAAAACAATATCCCATTTTCAGCATTAACAGGGATTGGATATTCATTCACTGACGATTACGACAACAAATTGCTAAGCACTATCATACAACAATCAGGTATAGCAACGCAAGGTTACAACCTTCGACAAAAGAACAGTGGCTGTTCAGAGTGAAGACTGCAGCTTTTCAAAGCACGTCATGTATCCACAAGACGTACTTTGGGGGGCAAATGTTATCCTGCCTTTTGGCAAGGCCGAGATATCAAGGAACTGGTACCAAGCTTAAGATCAATCGTCCTGGGTATCGAGCATGCACATGCTCACTGTGGATATCGATGAATTTTGTCCAAGTCCGGATCGAGCTATAATTGTTATGACACGACAAGCACAGCCAGGGAAGCCTGCATTCCAAATTTCAAGTCAATCTGAGTTCGTATGCTCGAGTTATGATCGATTCAATCTGGAGGAAACAGCCTCGTTTTCGTATCCATCAGTGAACCACAGTTCGAATCGATCCAGTTCATATCCATCATCCACTTCGCATCGGTCAATTCCCATGAGTTCGTATCGATCAAGTTGGTAGTATTCGAATCCATCGAGTTTGTATCGATGGACTTCGTACCAATCAACAGATAATGCGCCTCGTAACAATCGGCCAGTATCTACTTCGCATCATCATAGAAGCCTCTATTCGAATCCATCAGAACGGAGCAATTCGTATCCATCGGGTGACCTTAGTTCGTATCCATCAATGACAGCAAGTCACTGTTTTGTATCCATGGAATAATTGCCCTGTTCATATCCAGTCACTTTCGTTGGTTCGAAACCATCATGAAGCTACTATTCGAAACCATAAGAGTGTGTTAGTTCGAATCCATCAGTCAGCTACTCTTCGTCTCCATCGTGGGTCCATGTTCGAATCCATGTGCAAAGACTTATTCTCCTCCATCGAGTCAACGAGCCTGGGTGACGTGTTATTCTTCGATACGAGCAAGGCGAAATTCATGGAGTCGACACGTTCAACTCGGAGTAAAGAACGGATCGATGCAAGGTATGCGCGCCACATCACCACGAGAGCACGTGTAGGTGATCGATTCGAAGCAATCGATTCGAATTGGTCGATTCGAACTCAACAGCCACTCGAGAAAACTCAACTCGTATCAATCATATCTCAAAATCTGCCGGTCCAAATGCAATGAAATTTTCACAGGAGACTACATTCAAGCCAAGGAACATTCACACCAAATTTCAGCTCCATCAAACATGACCTTGATCGATAGAAATGATTTCGTATCGATCACAGATCGACTCGAAACTTTCTGGAATTGGTCGTGTGGGCCCCCTCACGTGCCAGAGCGAATCCCTCAAAGTTTGAGCGTAGTCTTAACCTCCTACGCCTATAAATAGAGCCTCAAGCCTACAGAAGAGGGATCTTTTTGACTCTCAAGCGCCTAGACTCTGCCGGATCGAGATTTACACCATATACTGCTGTTGAATTCGAATTTCCAGTTGTAACTTGCTATTGATTGTTGTAACCACTTGTAATCGTTAAAAGAGAATCAATAAAGCTGCAAAAAACTTCAT
This sequence comes from Allium cepa, assembly GCA_030765085.1. Taxonomy (NCBI): domain Eukaryota; kingdom Viridiplantae; phylum Streptophyta; class Magnoliopsida; order Asparagales; family Amaryllidaceae; genus Allium; species Allium cepa. The sequence continues at coordinate 259,397,241 of CM060939.1, forward strand.
AGTGGATGTAGGCAACATGCCGAACCACTCTAAATTGCTTCTCTGTGCATTTACTTTCTTGTTGCTTGGAGTTTTTGTTAGATAATCCTCATTTTTAATTTATATTCTTCATTATTATCTCTTCAAAAACTTTCGAAGAGTGTTGTGCCCAATTTTGGTACAAACATTAGGGCAGCCATTTATTAAATGGAGAATGTAGGAGTGGATATGCACATATAAATAAGGTTGGAAAATTTAGTGTAGAAACCCATAGTATTAACATAATATAAATAAATTCCCTATTTCTTTTATCATAAGCCTTGTGCAAATTCACTTTTAAACATAGGTTGCTTGAATGTTTGAATGAAAAATTCTAACCATTTCATAAGCTAAGAGGGAATTGTTAGTGATTAATCTTTTTGGTATAAATGCATTTTCATTATAGGATAAGAGATCATTCATATAAGTTTCACTTTGTTGCATAACAAATTAGAAACAATCTTATGTATGACATTGCATAATGATATTAGTTTACAACAGCTATGCACTTGAGGTTCTTGTTTTTGGGATTTAAGCAAATGAGTGTATGATTTATTTTTTGAATAAAATTCCTTGAGTTGTGCACTCCTTGCAATGACTTCCAATATCTCTTCATCCTAGCACATCCTTCAAAACTTTGAATTGAAACTATTTAAGCCTAGGCAGTTACCATGATGAATTTGGAAAACACTAGTTTTTAGCTCCTCTGTCTTGAATTCCAAGTCCATTTGATTTTCGGCTTGGTGAGTAATTATTCCATTGCAAGTAACTTATGAAATATCAAAATCATTAGTTGGTCCACTAAATAACTTAGAAAAAATGAAATAGCTCAAAAAAGTAATAGATTTAGGGTTGCCTAAAAAATTTCCATCCTCTTTAATGACCCATGTTATTGGTTTTGTTGTTTGTTGATTGGCATGTTGGCATGGAAGAATTCACTAGTTTCATCCTCATTAGTTATCCACTTGAATTCTGATCTCTGAATGTTGTAATGGCTTGGTAGTGAACTTTATGATCGAATTGAAAATATATTTTAGGGTGATGGTGATATATTAAAGCGATTTAGAACTCATACATACCTTGTTGATAATCTTATCGAGATAATGCACCTTGAACCATCATTCCAAACTTCAAGAAAAGACTTTCTCTGACTCAAGGGTCTATTTGAGCTCAAACTTTTATTTTACTGGAGTTTTTCTATAAAAAATTCTACTGAGCATAAAGGGCTTCTAAATTCTATTTATAGTGGAAAATAATAGGAGGAGTTCCACCTTATTCTCAACAACTTGAGAACTTGCCCACCATTCAATCATTATTCAAATAACATATCTAATATGTCATATGATGTGACAATCTAAGGAGAGAAGGAGGGTCAACCATATTTAAATTTTAGAAATTAGCCACATTAACTAATTTTTTATTTCAATGTTTAACTAATCGTTAGAAACATATTTAATAAAATTAATCAATGATATATTTTATTAATTAAATCCATCCCCTTAAAATACATTAAAACTATATCACAATTATACACATGCTTCACAATAAGGAGTAACATTTTTAAATTATTTACTAAAATATATTTGATTAGAAACTAGGAGGTACGGTCGTTTGACTCCTAGGTGTGAACTTAGCCCTCGGCAATATATAAAATTTAGATATTAAAGTCTATACAAAACTTTGCCGAAGTACAATAATGAACATGAGTCTAGTTGCTTACAGATCTTCTAAGCGAAGTTCTACATTTAATCATTTCAAGCTGTACTTAAGCAATGATATAGATATGTCTCTTCTTCATCACTATATCACTTCAACATCTTGAGCTTTATAGAAGGTAAACACCCTATATTTTATTGTGAAGTTCAAGTTGCATAACCACTTAGTTCATTTGATAACATTTACCAATTAACCAAATTTGCTCTAGCCTAAGATTTGACTTTGAGTGGGCATCCAATAATAGTGATACTATTATTTTGTATTGAAGGAGAATAATCCTCTCTTGAGTAGTGCTTTATTTCTTGAGTCTTAACAGATCTCAACTAAGGACATAATGTTAACTAATATCACATGATTGACCATAATCAAAGTAAAGTCTTCACTCATAAGATCCAAGTCCTCTAAAGTCAAAAGACTACTATGCACCGTCATTTAAGACTTTCTATTTGACATAGATATAATAACCCATAGATGACACTCATGAGTTGTTCTATGATCACTCATGAGTTGTTCTATGATCTATCTATATGAATATGAATATGAATATGAATATACAATTCATCAATACCTCTAATGGTCATGAATAATTCTTATATTAGACTGATAGTGTAACATACACTAGTCTTGTTGGTATATTTACATGTTATAATGTACTCTCAACATTATTTATAGTTATATATACATGTATTTTATTTTGAACATGATTTATCATAAGAGTTGAGTTATGTAATCAAATCATATAATTACATCTAGGGGAAACTCTAACTCTATTAGTCTCCTACTTGCACTTGAGGCTAATTATTGTAACCCTCCATATTTCGGAGTTCCAAAATATGAGATTAAATTAATGAAAATAAATTATTGAATAATACATAATATAATTTAATTAAAATAATTGCTTAAGTGAACTTGAACTAATTAAAGTGTGAGAAAATTAAATAGGATTAATTAAAGGGACCAAGATAATTAGAGTAATAAAATTTAGCTATATATGTATATGAGCATAAATTTTCATGTTTGAATGAAGAGAATTTTATATTAGTGGAAATAAATTAATAAGATTAGGAAAGAGGTTATTTTAGCCTATGCCAAAATCGTTACGACATATACTCTTTAGATATTACCATCTTACCATTCATAGTCACTTTATTTCAAAGCTAAAATTCCACTAACCAAGGCCCGACACCATTGTTAGAAAAAGAGGAGAACAATCAACGCGGGATCAAAGATTTCATTTTTAAAGAAAAGAGAAGAGATTTTAATCAACTTTTTCCTAATCTAAATGAGTAACACTTACTCTAATTATCTCCAACCTAATTTGGGTTCAGGTTTGAAATGATTTAGATATTTTGAATATGGAGAGCACGTCCTAATGATGATGAATGCTTTGTACATATTTTTGAAAATTCAATGACATAATTTGAGATATAATTTCAGGTGAAAAATTGATTAATGTTTCAAAAAAAATTATGATGTTTTGGACACTAAAACAGAGGTGAATTTTAATTTTTATTATTTTTGGATGAAGGAATAATTTATTATGAATTTCTAAGTGGAAAATAGATAATTTCAGGTATGAATTAATATTTAGAAATAATAGATTTATTATTTTAAGCCAAAATTTATAATGGTGGAAGATGATAATGTTTTCGAATTATAATAAATTTTTAGAAAAATTTATACTAATTTTGAATTACTATAAATTAAATGGCAAGGAAGAATATACCTTAAAAAGACATCTTCAGAATTGTAAAAAAAACTTATGGCTAGGGATAGCCTCCTCTTCTATTCCATTTCTTTGCCTCTATACCTAATCTCTCTTCACTATTTCAACTCTTTTCAACATGATTATCATCTTAGGTTCTCGAGATCTATATATTCTCTACCATTTCCTTTTTCTCTTCCTTTTTGGCATCACGAACAATTTACTCCACTATCGCCTCACTGCCAGACGCTACACCACTTCGCTTCTATAATCTATGCTTTCTGCTATTCTCAATTGGGCCTTCATTCGCTTCCTTCATTCACAAGTCCAGGGAATGTTGGAACATCTTTGGAAGCCGATGCCCATTTTGTCTTTCATCCTCTGCTCGAGTTGCTTCTATCTGGACCTTTTGAGATGCAAGGTAGTTATTTTCATTAGATAAATACTATATTTTGGTTTTGGTTGTTATTGCATTTGGTTGATCAAGTTTTGTGGAGTTGGCTGGTTTATCTTTGGTGTTGTTGGGGAGTTTTTTCGTTCCTATTTGCTCATGTAATTGCCAAGCTTCATGATTGTCCAATTCTAGTTCTCACAATAAATGTTCCTTCACCTCTTTACCTTCACTACATTTCAACACCACATTATCTCTTACATTCACTATATTTCAACACAACAAGGATTGCTTTTGCCTTTTGTCATTGAATGTCGTGCTTATTGGACAAGGTAGCCTTGTGGCTAATTAGGTTTAATAGTTCGGTCAACCTTTTTTTTCTTTCTCATTAAACTATTTTTGTTTGAAATTGCTTGTGTAAAAAATTGCCTAGGTTTTCTTTTCATTCTTTTAGGTTATTGTTGTGCTTGCTGCTAGTGGATGCGTATTATGATAGAAATTTCTTTTGATTCTAGTTCATCGAAATTGGGAACTTGCTTGGAATATGGCTCTATAAGTGGGTCTTTGTGGTAACAATGGGTGTCAAACTTTTGTAACGTAATAGTGGTTTCCATAGTGTTTTTATTTTAATTGATTCATGTAACGACCCGAAAATTTCAATCCCGAAAATTCCAGATAGTTAATGAAAGAAGAAAGAGAAAGAAGAAGAAAACAGCAACAAGACACAGAATCCTCACATTCGCAGCGGATCAAATATAATATCAAATAAGATATCAGTTATACAAAGAAAACTATATCTGTTAATTTACACTTAAGTACATCAGAGTTACACATATACATAAATATTGGACAAAACAATCATGTCCAGATACTATAATATCATAGTGGAAACTCTCTATACGTCCCTTCCATCCAGCTCGTCTCTTGAGCTCCAGAACGTCCTTACCTGAAAATCTGTAATACTCGGTCTGACCCGAGCATTACATCAAAGTAACACCCGGGTCAGGCTGGAAACCAGCGTGAGTAAACTTATCTAACATGGAATACCAAAACTTACGACTTATATGAACCCGGGGTAACTCAGGGTAACTTGTAACAATTTACAACTTCACAAGTCATTATAGACATTACTTACATAACACATCATTTTCTAAGTATTATAACTTAGATTAAATGGTCCAATCACTTTAATCATTCCATCTCATTCTATTGATTCCACACGTTAAATTATAAAGAATCGAAGTGGTTTCGGGTATTTACTAATACCCGACTCCGGTCTCTTCGAATCCAATGTCATCTTAACCCACGTTAATACAACTTAACTTTAATTATCGGATAATATTTTACACAGCAATTCCTAATTGATTGATAATCACATTATCATCGTCCATCCAACATATCACATCACAAATCAATACATAACAGAGATATCAACCAATTCTAAGTATTCATCATAATTCAATCATTAATAAGCAAGATTGATCACTTCCATTAATTACATTAATTCAATAATCCTCTAATCACTTCTATAAGTAAATTATTCTTAAATTTCATATAATAATTAACCTTAAACTTAATTATATTCATTAATCAATCTTGGTTATTTACCAATAGATATCAACTCAATAGATATCATCCAATTTAGACATTCAATAACCGATCATCCATAAGCAAGCATTATCAATTCATATCATAATTAATTTAATTACTTAAATTAAATTAACTCCTTAAGAATTAATCACTTAATCATGCTTATACAATCATTAACTAATTACCGACCTTAATTAATTAATCACATCCTTGATTAACTCAATCAATCAATTTATTAATCCCCAATTCCAGATTTTGTTTATCAATTAATAATCCTTAATTATTATTTAATTTTCTTTAATTCAAAATAATTAATTCTTAATTATTTCCTAATCAATTAATTAACCTTTAATTAACTGATTAGTTTATTCATCAACTATCGATTAATAACCTTAATTATTAATCAATATCCCTTAATACAAATTAAATAATCCATAATTACTTTTATAATTAATTACTTTCTTTAATTAATGAACCTTAATCCTTTAATAAATTAATTAACTCTTTAATTAATTAACCTTCAAACCAATCTTATTAATTAATCCTTTAGTTAGTAACATCAAATGATTTACCCTAAATCACTTCCATTATTTATTCCCATAAGTAATTATCCACTAATTACTCCCATATGTAATTGTCCATCCTTAATTACATTCAGTAATTACACATTAATTACTTCACCCTGTAACTATCTAATTAACTAATAAGTGATTATTATTAATTAACCTAAACTAAATTACATTAATTAGTTATTCAATTAATAAATCACTTAATCCCTAATTAATTATCTCTTAATTACATTCGTTTCCTTAATTACTTCTTTAGGTAATCATTGCTAATTAAAAAGTAATTAAGTTTTAATTTATTTCGTCAATCAATTATTCTTAATTATATCAACTTACTTAATTAAGAATAACTCGTATTTACATTAAATACTTCCTCGGACCATCTACTTTATTAAAACTTGTTTTGGCAATCATATTTGAAATGTGATTCTACTTTAATTATATTTACAACCTGATTTATTTTGCTTTCAAAACTTAAAAACATCACCTTTAAACAAAATACCTCAACTCAGAAAACTTCAACCGTTCAAACTTAAATACTTGAGAACCTGAACAGCAAGCAACACACTAGCCTCTCGAGTCAAACTCGTATTCCTATCGAGCCAAACATGGTGCACTCACGTTAAATTCCTGCTTCGAGACGATATCAGAAAAATTCGAGCACGACACGAAAAGAAATTGCCATTTCCTCAAGCTTCAAGCGGCCCAGAACAACGTGCACGCGGTGCACGTCAACCACCATCTCCGACCCCTGAAGGTCATGGCCGTGATTCTCGATGATCACAATCACCTCAACAAACATTCTCGAGAACCCAGAATCAAATATCCCCTTACAAATCGAAATCGAGCAATTCGATGGACTTACGCCAACCGAAAATTCCCTTGCTCCGGCGACTTCGACTTCGACCTCAAGCACCTCTGCCCTCCTTACCGCATCAACGTCTCAATCCCCAGCACCTCCAACAAGCCACGAAATCGACTTCGATCAAGCCACGATGAAGAAAAACCCACCGAAAGGCAACGTCAAGAACCAGTGTTCTAAACCCTAATCTGATCGCCCCTGGCCACTACGTCTACAAATAAATTGCCTACCTATTTTTCCTACGACCGACATGCCCTAGGCCACCTTCAACCCAAATTTTGGCTCCCCTATCACCGCCGATCAATGGCAAATCACCAAATGCCCAAATTCGCACAGTTCAAGTTTCCACAAGAATTAACAAACTAAAAATCAAGAAATGAGGATTAAAATTTGTGATTTCCCAACACGAATCCATTTCCATAGTTCGAATTCGAAATTAAGATAGTTGATTTTTTACCTGGAAAAAAACTTTCACTGCTATCCCCATTTTCAACTCTTTTGCTAAATTTAAAATCCTAGAATTACTTTTAAAAACATCTTTATTCATTAACAAACAATTTTTATTTATACATCGAGGTCTAAAATTTGTTTGATTTGGTGTTGGGAATTTTTGAAAACAACTATCACTGCCTAAATCACAGGGTACAGTATGAATATAAAATCAAACACCTCACATGCATATATATACAAGCACATCCAAATAAATACAAACTGTAGAATTTGAGGCAATTCAAAACCATCACATGCAATTTAGTTAAATCCAGATAAACAAAAGTGTTTACTCACCTTGTTCTAGAAAAACAGAAAACAAATCATTTCCTGGAACTTTATGGTTTGATCGAGATGAATCTGAAGCTTGATTGACTGAAACTTTTGATGATGATTTAGGACTTTGAAAACCTGTTTGGTTCCAGGTTTTGAGAAAATGGTTACAGGTTGATGACATTTCTCTGGTTTGAGGAATTTTGTTATGAGCTTTAACTTATTTCTGGTTTTAGTAATGAACTTAGTTTCTTTGATTAGAGGGTTTAACTTGAAAATGATTACAAGTTTGATCTTTGATTTTGAACTTGAGGAATATTTCAGGTTATGATTTCTTAGTGGATTTCTGAAATTAGTTTACAGGTTTGTTCTTCTTACATTTTTTTTTTGAAAAGAAAAAGAAAGTGAAGAGGAAGATAGGAGTTTAAATGGAATTTTATTTTGATTTATAAATTTTTAAAGAAAATAAAACAAATTATGACACTTGTCTCATATCTTATTTAATTGCTTAACAAATGTCACTTAAGAGGTTTAAAGTTTTAACACTTGTCATAACTTATTATTATATTATTTATAAAAGATTTTAAAAGTTTTTGAAATAAATTTCCTAATTAAATAAATACCTTTCTAAATTAATAAATGCTTTCTTAATTTTAAATAAATAAAATCCTTTAAAGAAAATAGAATAAAAAAACAATTATATTTTAAATAAAATCATATAATATATTTTTACTCCATTTTAAATGCTAATATAAAACTTTTGTAATTAATTTACAATTAAACAACTACTTTCTAAATTATATAAAATAAACTTCTTCAAGGAAAATACTATAAACAAATCTTATTCTAATAAAAACTTTATTATTTTATCCAAAATATTTTTAAGACACATAACTTTTAAATTCCAAATTCAAGTTCAAATTCAATTAAAAATCCAATTTAAAATCAACTTAATCATATACATATTTAAACAAACACAAATTCAATTTGTATATAATAATTCTCTATATATATACACACAACATATTATTATTATTGATTTGAAATTAACAATCTTGCCAAATTTTAAATAATTTATAATGGAGATTATCACATTTGAATTTGTTCGGTTAATAAATCAGTATTTTAAAAGTTAAATCAGATAACTATACAATTATCTGATGCCCGAAAACCTGGAATATCACATTCCTTCCCCCATAGAATCTTTTCGTCCCCGAAAAGAAACGAAGCCAGAATTATTAAAATGCTTAAATTCAGATAAATTTTTCCTTGATCGTTTTAAAATACTTTAAAATCTGTATTACTGCCAAAATAGTTTTTATAAAAATACTTTTATAATTTGATGTTTCAACCAGTCCATCCTTGTTCTCATAGAAATTCGGTCATACGTTGATCAGGCGAACAACTGAAAATCTATAAGTACTTAGAAGACCCGTTTTCAACATCCAGTGAAAATACTTGGAAAAATAATTTTATTGAAAATATAGAAAACAGTTTTTGAAAATAGAGGATATATTTTTGGTGAGAATGCTCTGGAAATCATCACACCCATCCATGGTCGCAGTTAACCCGATGGTTACGTTGCCATCCCGACAAAATCCATAGATAATTGTAGGCCTCCGCGCCCCTCGATTACACCATGGAACCCGCTACAGATCGCAGCTACAACTGAGGTTATGTAGCTATCACAGCAAAAACCTATATAACTGTAGGCATCAGCACCCTCGAATTTCGCTGCCAAAAGAATGAAACTTCCCCACTCCACTCGACCATAGATCGCAGTCTACCAATGTTGCGTTGCCTTCCCGGCAAAATCAAGTGTAGATCGTTGACACTCATCCTCCACACGATTTTCGCTATGGTCCCCACAGTAGATCGCAGTGACATCGAGTTCACTGTCGTCACAGCATAACCCAAATGCCCCTGTAGGCATCAGCGCCCTCGACTTTCGCTACCCAATAATCCTCAGGAACTAATTTGTCCGGACTCCTCACATGATCAACTTTAGAAACCCCCCATGAGGCTCAAGGCAGCACCACCCAGTGGTACTCCTGAGAAGTCCATTCCAAGGGAGCGCCTTTTTCCCTAGAGCCATCATCAAAACATTTTATACTATACATATATAGTATCTTTAAATCATACACCTAGTATAATCTCATGCAAAGCTCCTTTACACAAAATCGATTATCCCAAAATCGATAATTCTCAAACTAGGCTTTCCAAATTCAATATTGATTTTACCCAAAAATCAAAAGCCTTTCCAAATCCATAGGTTCCCAAAACCTTTTTCCAAAATCCTCATATGATCCTTTACATATATATATATACACACACACACACACACACACACAGATATATAAATTTTTTAAAACTTTGGATCATTTTCAAACTTGTATAAAACTCCTTTTATACTTCAAAACACCTTCAAAAATCCTTTTCTTCTGGCAATAGATTCAACAAGGGGAGTTTTATCTTATATAACAAAGATATATTACTTTATTATCTAAAATCAAATATTCAAATTTGATCACTTCTTTTTAATATCATTTTCATTCAAATCCGTACGATGTACACATATCACCTGTACGCTATACCAATCTGATCGCTCACTCGATCACACAATTTCACTTCCGAACTAGTATCGTCCACCCGCCTTCCTAGTGCGGACACAGATCTGGTTTCTTGATCAGAAATCGTCATTCTCCTTGCATAGTCATAACTATGATAGAGAACATCCAGAACCAATCAACAATCCATATCCAGGTTCGCCGTCGAAAATCGAGTGAAAAATCCCACTCGGATCGATATAACTATCTCGAAATTCTGTGCTCGAATCTGGATCAAATTACTATGCGAATAGAATAACATACGTACACCCTACATATTTGTCTTTATTGGTTATTAGCCAAATTAATTCCATTTCTATTCACATTCACTTTTATTTTCATTCACTTACTCTCAATTGCTTTAATCCATTTGGATTATCACCTCTATTCTTATCTCGATTGGGTATTTAACCATTAACAATTTGAACTCTGACAAGTTTATTTAGAAAATAGCTTGAAAAAATTAAAAATAGATAAGTAGTTGAAAAATAATTACTAGTTTGTAAAATAGGTGTAAAATAGTTAGAAAATAGTTAAAATAATTACAGAAATTTTAGATAATTGCAAAATAATAGTAAGATAGTAATTAGTTTTGTAAAATAGTTGAAATATAGTAATTAGTTTTTATAGACAGTTGAAAAATTGTTAAACAATTTCAAAAATAATTGTAAATCAAATATAAGATAGTTTGGCTTTTTTTTTTTAAAAAGTTGTATATATAATGAATAGCTTGGAAAAATAGGTTTGTATTAAAACAATTTATATTAAAAATAGTCCAGAGTCAAAAACTATTCAATTCCCAATCTCCATTCTCATCAATTCAATTTAAATTTGCACTTCCATTTAAATTGACCCAATTCCAGTTTAAATAACTTCAATTTCCATTGAAATCTATTTAACCCAATTCAAGTGAATCCCTCAGTTCTTTCCAAATTTAACTTTATTCAACCTTCATCTCATTTTACTAATTCAAATAAATTTCAATTGAACTAGTTCCAATTTCAATTCATTTCAACTCCAGATTGAACTAATCCCAATTTCAAACTCCATTTCCAAATCAAGTTGAATTATTCTTGATTTCCTCCCAAATTTAATTCAAATTCCATTTGAATATAAAACTTATTCAACTTTAATTACAATTCCAAATTATTCAAATCATTCCAATTCAAATTTTCCATTTGAATCTTATACTCATACATCTTCAATCACAATTTCAATCAATTCAAATCAAATTCAATTTGAACTAATTTCAAATTTCAAATTTAAACCATCTCGAATTATATAAATTCGAGTTAATACTTCAAATGTTTATTTAATTCCTTTAAATCAATTTACCTTTTTATCCCAACAATGGATTACCATACTTCATTTCTCATTCATTTAAACAAATCCAATTCACAACTTAAAGATTTTTAACAACAATAGGATTATATCATCTAATTCATTTTAAAACATCCATTCATTTTAAATTTCTAGATCTCAAACCCAATTTGAGATTACTCAAACTCTCAATTACAATCAACCATTTAACTTCCCAAGTTAAATCTTAATTTCATCTTAAAATTTACAAATCAGGTTGAACATCCCAACATATTTAACTTTTCCCAAGTTAAACTCAATTCACTTAATCCAGTCAACCTTACCTAGTTTGAACTTCCATTTCAAATTTTGAACTTATCATAAATAATCTTCTCACTTATTAAGTTCAAAAACTTAGCACTTCGGGTATCACATCTTATTCCACATTCAAAACTCAACATTTAGAGTTGATTTCAAACCACATTTGATATTATGTATATCCACATATATACATATTAACTTCTTTTACAAACCAAGTTATACTTTAAAATTTTAAACCACCTTTGGCCTTTAATTTAAACAAATTCTTTTAAAATTTCAAACAACACATGTTTGAAATAAGACCCTTTCATTTGAATATATTAAATAACATTTCTTATTTTAAAATAAGACCATATTCAAAATAGTTTGAATAATATTATCTCCTTTAACATTTTGAAACCAATTCAAATGTTTAAATTTAGAATTTAAAACTTCACGATTTGAAACCCACTTTAAATTTACATCCCTTCTAAGTTATTCTTCTTTAAAATGGTTACTTTCCTTAAAACATTTTATTGTTAATAGGAAAACAATCATCCCATTATTAAATACAATAACCATTCTATTTCTCTGGTTTGAAACCAATTCTAATTCATCTTATTTTGAAATACTTCTCCAATTCAAGATTTAAATTTTAGTTTGAATCCATTTCAAACTTATCTTTATTCAATTTCAATTCCAGTTTGGTTGTTTTTCTATTACTTCTTAATTTAATTCCAACAACCAATTACCTTCATATTTATTAGAAAGAAATATTTCCTTATATATCAAAATATATTCTTCTATAAAATCATTTAAAATCTTTATATAAGAAAATAACAAGTACGCTCTCTCATATATATATATATTCACTCAACTCATTCTAGGGTACTATTGACCCTATCCTTAATGAGTATACCCACCAGAGCCAAGGTTCTCGCTTAACCTCGCTCTGATACCAAATGTAACGACCTGAAAATTTCGATCCCGAAAATTCCAGATAGTTAATGAAAGAAGAAAGAGAAAGAAGAAGAAAACAGCAACAAGACACAGAATCCTCACATTCGCAGCGGATAAAATATAATATCAAATAAGATATCAGTTATACAAAGAAAACTATATCTGTTAATTTACATTTAAATACATCAGAGTTACACAAATACATAAATATTGGACAAAACAATCATGTCCAGATACTACAATATCATAGTGGAAACTCTCTATACGTCCCTGCCATCCAGCTCGCCTCTTGAGCTCCAGAACGTCCTTACCTGAAAATCTGTAATGCTCGGTCTGACCCGAGCATTACATCAAAGTAACACCCGGGTCAGGCTGGAAACCAGCGTGAGTAAACTTATCTAACATGGAATACCAAAACTTAAAACGTATATAAACCCTGGGTAACTCAGGGTAACTTGTAACAATTTACAACTTCACAAGTCATTATAGACATTACTTACATAACACATCAATTTCTAAGTATTATAACTTAGATTAAATGGTCCAATCACTTTAATCATTCCATCTCATTCTATTGATTCCACACGTTAAATTATAAAGAATCGAAGTGGTTTCGGGTATTTACTAATACCCGACTCCGGTCTCTTCGAATCCAATGTCATCTTAACCCACGTTAATACAACTTAACTTTAATTATCGAATAATATTTTACACAGCAATTCCTAATTGATTGATAATCACATTATCATCGTCCATCCAACATATCACATCACAAATCAATACATAACAGAGATATCAACCAATTCTAAGTATTCATCATAATTCAATCATTAATAAGCAAGATTGATCACTTCCATTAATTACATTAATTCAATAATCCTTTAATCACTTTTATTAGTAAATTATTCTTAAATTTCATATAATAATTAACCTTAAACTTAATTATATTCATTAATCAATCTTGCTTATTCATCAATAGATATCAATTCAATAGATATCATCCAATTTAGACATTCAATAACCGATCATCCATAAGCAAGCATTATCAATTCATATCATAATTAATTTAATTACTTAAATTAAATTAACTCCTTAAGAATTAATCACTTAATCATGCTTATACAATCATTAATTAATTACCGACCTTAATTAATTAATCACATCCTTGATTAACTCAATAAATCAATTTATTAATCCCTAATTCCAGATTTTGTTTATCAATTAATAATCCTTAATTATTATTTAATTTTCTTTAATTCAAAATAATTAATTCTTAATTATTTCCTAATCAATTAATTAACCTTTAATTAACTGATTAGTTTATTCATCAACTATCGATTAATAACCTTAATTATTAATCAATATCCCTTAATACAAATTAAATAATCCATAATTACTTTTATAATTAATTACTTTCTTTAATTAATGAACCTTAATCCTTTAATAAATTAATTAACTCTTTAATTAATTAACCTTCAAACCAATCTTATTAATTAATCCTTTAGTTAGTAACATCAAATGATTTACCCTAAATCACTTCCATTTATTTATTCCCATAAGTAATTATCCACTAATTACTCCCATATGTAATTGTCCATCCTTAATTACATTCAGTAATTACACATTAATTACTTCACCCAGTAACTATCCAATTAACTAATAAGTGATTATTATTAATTAACCTAAACTAAATTACATTAATTAATTATTCAATTAATAAATCACTTAATCCCTAATTAATTATCTCTTAATTACATTCGTTTCCTTAATTACTTCTTTAGGTAATCATTGCTAATTAAAAAGTAATTAAGTTTTAATTTATTTCGTCAATCAATTATTCTTAATTATATCAACTTACTTAATTAAGAATAACTCGTATTTACACTAAATACTTCCTCAAGCCATCTACTTTATTAAAACTTGTTTTAGCAATCATATTTGAAATGTGATTCTACTTTAATTATATTTACAACCTGATTTTTTGCTTTCAAAACTTAAAAACATCACCTTTAAACAAAATACCTCAACTCAGAAAACTTCAACCGTTCAAACTTAATACTTGAGAACCTGAACAGCAAGCAACACACTAGCCTCTCGAGTCAAACTCGTATTCCTATCGAGCCAAACATGGTGCACTCACGTTAAATTCCTGCTTCGAGACGATATCAGAAAAATTCGAGCACGGCACGAAAAGAAATTGTCATTTCCTCAAGCTTCAAGCGGCCCAGAACAACGTGCACGCGGTGCACGTCAACCACCACCTCCGACCCCTGAAGGTCATGGTCGTTATTCTCGATGATCACAATCACCTCAAAAAACATTCTCGAGAACCCAGAATCAAATATCCCCTTACAAATCGAAATTGAGCAATTCGATGGACTTACGCCAACCGAAAATTCCCTTGCTCCGGCGACTCCGACCTCAAGCACCTCTGCTTTCCTTACCGCATCAACGTCTCAATCCCCAGCTCCTCCAACAAGCCACGAAATCGACTTCGATCAAGCCACGATGAAGAAAAACCCACCGAAAGGCAACGTCAAGAACCAGTGTTCTAAACCCTAATCTAATCGCCCCTGGCCACCACGTCTACAAATAAATTGCCTACCTATTTTTCCTACGACCGACATGCCCTAGGCCACCTTCAACCCAAATTTCGGCTCCCCTATCACCGCCGATCAATGGCAAATCACCAAATGCCAAAATTCGCACAGTTCAAGTTTCCACAAGAATTAACAAACTAAAAATCAAGAAATGAGGATTAAAATTCGTGATTTCCCAATACGAATCCATTTCCATAATTCGAATTCGTAATTAAGATAGTTGATTTTTTACCTGAAAAAAAACTTTGACTGCTATCCCCATTTTCAACTCTTTTGCTAAATTTAAAATCCTGGAATTACTTTTAAAAACATCTTTATTCATTAACAAACAATTTTTATTTATACATCGAGGTCTAAAATTTATTTGATTTGGTGTTGGGAATTTTTGAAAACAACTATCAATGCCTAAATCACAGAGTACAGTATGAATATAAAATCAAACACCTCACATGCATATATATACAAGCACATCCAAATAAATACAAACTGTAGAATTTGAGGCAATTCAAAACCATCACACGCAATTTAGTTAAATCCAGATAAGCAAAAGTGTTTACTCACCTTGTTCTAGAAAAACAGAAAACAGATCATTTCCTGGAACTTCATGGTTTGATCTAGATGAATCTGAAGCTTGATTGACTGGAACTTTTGATGATGATTTAGGACTTTGAAAACCTGTTTGGTTCTAGGTTTTGAGAAAATGGTTACAGGTTGATGACATTTCTCTGGTTTGAGGAATTTTGTTATGAGCTTTGACTTATTTCTGGTTTTAGTAATGAACTTAGTTTCTTTGATTAGAGGGTTTAACTTGAAAATGATTACAAGTTTGATCTTTGATTTTGAACTTGAGGAATATTTCAGGTTATGATTTCTTAGTGGATTTCTGAAATTAGTTTACAGGTTTGTTCTTCTTACATTTTTTTTTGAAAAGAAAAAGAAAGTGAAGAGGAAGATAGGAGTTTAAATGGAATTTTATTTTGATTTATAAATTTTTAAAGAAAATAAAACAAATTACGACACTTGTCTCATATCTTATTTAATTGCTTAACAAATGTTACTTAAGAGGTTTAAAGTTTAACACTTGTCATAACTTATTATTATATTATTTATAAAAGATTTTAAAAGTTTTTGAAATAAATTTCCTAATTAAATAAATACCTTTCTAAATTAATAAATGCTTTATTAATTTTAAATAAATAAAATCCTTTAAAGAAAATAGAATAAAAAAACAATTATATTTTAAATAAAATCATATAATATATTTTTACTCCATTTTAAATGCTAATATAAAACTTTTGTAATTAATTTACAATTAAATAACTACTTTCTAAATTATATAAAATAAACTTCTTTAAGGAAAATACTATAAACTAATCTTATTCTAATAAAAACTTTATTATTTTATCCAAAATATTTTTAAGACACATAACTTTTAAATTCCAAATTCAAGTTCAAATTCAATTAAAAATCCAATTTAAAATCAACTTAATCATATACATATTTAAACAAACACAAATTCAGTTTGTATATAATAATTCTCTATATATATACACACAACGTATTATTATTGATTTGAAATTAACAATCTTGCCAAATTTTAAATAATTTATAGTGGAGATTATCACATTTGAATTTGTTCGGTTAATAAATCAGTATTTTAAAAGTTAAATCAGATAACTATTCAATTATCTGATGCCCAAAAACCCGGAATATTACAATTCATGTCACAATACTTGGGTTAGAAATCTTCTTTCTTTTTCAATGTGTTTTATAACATATTATTATTGAGGTATTTCTACCTCGCACCTGTTTTTAACTATATAAAATATGTCCACTATAAAAATCGGTTTTCTTGAAAAAAACTAATCAAAGTAATAAAGAAAATTATGAATCAAGTTTTAGGACATGATTTTCAGCTATTAGATAATACTGTTAAAAAAAAGTAATTTAAAAAATGATAAGTGTAAAAAATTTGTCAAAAAACATTTCTTTGTTAAGAAAAATATCAGTTTTCTCCTTACTTACAAATTTTCCAATAATTTAGGTTCACAATTGCCTTAAAGTTACGTCTACAATAGCCCAAAGCTAGACTTATATAGTTATTATAAATTATGATAGCCTTTAAGTACTAGGTGCACTATAGCTCTAAAACAAGATTCACGATGTCCCCTAAGAGTGACTCACGGTAGCCACGTATTAGGACTTTCAATAGCTTTAGACCTTGATGAAGATAACCTTAGAAGCACGATATCTTAAGAGGCACCATAGCTTTTGAAACTCTATAGTCATAGAGGGATAATAACTCTAGATGAACGATAACTTTTAAGGTGTGATGGCCTTAAAGACATGATAGTCATAGAGGCACGATAACTATGTTGGCGGATGAGGTGTGCGATAACAATGAATGATAGATGCACGATAGCCATTAAACTAGATATACGATAACCAATGGAGATAAATTCCTTAAATAAATAAGTGAATTTTTAATAGCATTTTGGAAACATTTTTCAAGTTGGTGAATTTCATAGGGATAAAATTATGGAAAATAATAATAAGTTAAAATATGATAACTTATTCAAAATGGGAAATGAAGTTAGCTAAAGAAGCAAAGAAATGATAAGGTTATCATCTAAGAAGAAATGATAAGGGTAACATCGTCACATTAAGATTCCATGTTGGACTTTAGTTATATTAATTAACGGAACTCTTGAGTGAGTTATTCCATAGTTATTCAATAACTATCAATATGTAACCTCTTGTGCCTGCAGCAGCCATGAGTTATGCACTACCAAATTTTTGGAGAGCATTACTACTCTAATCTCAGCAGATGTATAGATGTCCTATCTCAAAATACATTGACTAGAAATATCAAAATATAATGTTATTTTTAATGCGATAAGTTTCTCATGATTACAACATATTGCAGCTACTATCACATAACATATTATTTAAAGATTTTCTACTTAATATGCTTTAAATTAATTAATTAATTATATCATAATAGAACAAGCATACAATAAAATTAAAACACGTTTTATTTTAAGCAAGATTGATTAACAAGTTAGATATATGTAACAAATTGTATAATTTCCCCCAAAAAACACATCAACTCTACCAACACCATATTAACATGTTTAATACAACACATATGAGATGGATTCCTTATGCATCTGTAATAGAAAATATCATTTAGCTATTATTCTACAATATCATATTTTGCTTATGTATTTGATGTATTGAATGAGTATGACATCCAATTTAATATCATTAAATTATTGATAAGCGTACTAAAGGTATTTATGAAATACTAGAGATTCTTTTACGGATACAACAAACTTCTTATAAAGGAGTGTTTGAACAGAAACTTCATAAGATATATTGAATGTAGTTTGTTAAACCTAAGTTCATATTTAACCTTAATTAAGTAGTTTTGAGTTAGAAATGTTCCAAACAAGCAACAGAAAGACGAAGTGCATCATCTTGAATAACACCAGAATGAATGTAATATAAGTATAATACTAAAAAATTATAACTAAGCTAGGGATGATTCCAATTGTTGAGAATCCAACGACTTTGTTTTATGATAACAATGTTGCTATAAATATCATAAAAGGACCTAGGGCTCACAAGATGTCTAGACACATGCTCCAAAAGTTCCATATAATAAAGGCAGTTTATTAGTGGCAGAAAATGTTGGCTGATGGAGTAGATAGTAACACATTATGGTAGATTTGTTCATTAAGGGACTAGCTTAATCAGTTGTGAAATGATAAGAGGAATAAGATTAATATTTCGTATGGGCCCAAGTGCAAGTTGGAAATTGAAAGAGCTAATGGTATGTCCTAGGGTCAATTTACATATATAGAACTTTGTAATTGATCTTGTTCATAATAAAGGTGTTTGTTTACTTTCATATGCTCTGTTATATTGTGATATAATTAATTCAGTAATAAGTTTAAAGTATATAAAAGGGAAATCCTTAAGTAAGTTGTTATGTGATTGTAGTTGCAAATAGTTGCAATTATGAGTAATTAATTATAAAATAAAATGACATTTGCTTTAAATATTCTTAGTCAAGATATTTTGAAAAAAAAGAGATATTGATTCATCCATTGAAACCAGAGTATGTAATGCTCTCCAAATGCTAGGCGATGTATTAATCATGGCTGATTGGGGCATTAAAGTTTTATGTATTTTGTGGTCAATGGATACCTATGGAATTACTCATCCAAGAATTTTGTTATTGGTTAATAAAAACTAGGTTAAACGAAAAAAATCTTAGTATGACAACGTTAAATGGTTTCTCGCCTTGAGAATTCCATGGAAATTTAATGCGAATACTCCACTTTGATTATAGTAACATCATGACATGGAGACACATAGAGCAACTATAGTTGGGTCTAAGTTAAATCATTGGAAGTGGAGCACTATTCAATAGCTAACTCGTCTCCTCGGCTGTACGAGACCAGTATCATGGTCAATTGTAGTCAATTCGAAGTCAAAATCTCTAGCACGATTAATAATAAATATTATTTTTTATACGCCAAATATGTTAGTCATTGCAGCATAACAAGTGAGAAGACTTCGCGACACAAGTAAAAGAGCTATCACAAAGAGTCCTATAAGGCCATCGCATGCTAATCTCAAGTGTTAAAGCAAAGCCATCGCTAAGAATTCCACAGGGTCATCGCTTGCTATTCTTGAGCATTAGAGTAGAGATACCGTGAAGAGTTTGCTTTTTAAGCTTCGTGAAGAATTTGTAAAGCGTGAAACTTGTTATCCCAACTTTTGGCAAAGTTGAGATATCCAAAATTTACTGGAAATCAATGATTGCTATTCATGAATATCAACCATACATTGCAGGATAACCATGGATATCGATGAATTTTGTCCGAGTCCGAAACGGGCCACAATTGATAGGACACGACAAGAAAGATCATAGAAGTCTGCATTCCAAATTTCAAGTCAATCCGAGGTCGTATGCTCAAGTTATGATGGATTCAAGTTGAGAAAGATGGACATTGCTCTGTTCGAAACCATCACCCTACCTATGTTCGAACCCATCTGGTTCGAACCCAAGAAGTGAGGCCGCGCCTCGAATCCATACCCGTGTACCAAAGTTCGAATCAATGGAGTTCGCATCCATCGGTTCGACTCCACTTCGAACCCATCACGAAGTCCAGTTCGAACCCATCACAGAGGTCCAGTTCGAACCCATCACGAAGTCCAGTTCGAACCCATCACGAGGTCCAGTTCGAACCCATCACAGAGGTCTAGTTCGAACCCATCACGAGGTCCAGTTCGAACCCATCACAGAGGTCCAGTTCGAACCCATTGGGTCAACCAACCATGATGACGTGTCTTCCATCGGTTCGAATTTGCCGAGATATATGGAGTCGAAGCATTCAACTCGGAGCGAAAACTGGATCGAAGCGAAGTGTGCGCTCCACGTCGACACGAAGACACGTGGCACCATGGATTCGAAACCATCGGTTCGAAAGAATGGGTTCGAACCAAATAGCTATCCCATAAACCCAAATTCGAATCCATCATATCTCCCAACCTGCTGATCCAAATGCCATGAAATTTTCACAGATGCTTCCATACATGTTGACGAATGTCCACGCCAAATTTCACCTCGATTGGATGAATTCTTGATCGGTTCGAATGGAGTTCGAACCGATGCCAAAGTGGGCCCAAACTTCCCGAGACCGTACGTATGGGCCCCCTCACGTGCCAGAAGAGGTCTCCCGAGTTTTCAGCAAGAGAGCAACAGCCTACGCCTATAAATAGACTCCCAGGTCATTCAGAAAAAGGACCGGATTCTCTTTGGTAAGATCAAGACTCTGAAGCATCAAGACTCCACCAAGGCTCTACTTTGCACTCAACAACCACCGTTGTACTTGAATTTCAGAACTATAACTCATTGTAATCCGCTGTAATCAAGAGTAATCAGCGAAGAACATCAATAAAAGTTAAAACCTTTGAAGTGGACGTAGGCCAGAGATAGCCGAACCACTATAAATCGTGTGTTCTTGTTTACATTTATTACTTTGCTACTTAGATCTGTGATTTGTGTTTGGATATTGCTGATTTATATTCCAACACTGGTGCTTTCACATTCATCGGGGTTTGTGACCAATTTTGGTGCAAACACTTTGGTGCTTTCACTGAGAAGAACTAGCACCCGCTACACCAGATTCGACATTCAGATTCAATAGTTTGAAAGTTCCAATTCAGAGACAATGACTCAACAAACAAGACAGAGGATTGATAGGAGCCAACAAGGAGGAAGCCAAGAAGAATCCTCCGGATCAGGAGAAGGACAAGCTTCCATCTACATCACTAGAGTCGAGATGGAGGCTATGGCTAATTCATTGTGCGAAAGCATAATGAAGAGTCAACAGGAGATGCTGCAAAATTTCCTCGAGCAAATGAGGACAGCAAACATGCAAAACCTTGGACCAACTACAACAGCTACGAGTACGGGACAAGGAATCAGGATTGCAGAAGCAAATGAAGGTCAGGTTCAAGACTAGAATACAGGAGTTGAAGGTGGTCAACAAGGCCTTGGGGGCAGACCCTCAGGGTCCGATACTGGAAGACCAACAGACGGAGCTCAACAAGCTGGAGCCAATGCATATGTTAACGAGCCACCCGAAGAATACGTACCAGAATTCCCTTCAAGGCTCGGGGGGCAGGATAGGAACTTGACAAGGGGCCAACCTCTAGACGGAGACGAGAGAATGATTGGCCTAATGCGAAGAATCATGAGAGGGGGATTGCCTAGCGGAGGCCTAGAAGAAGTTAGTCGGAGTCCATTCACTCCAAACATCCGAAACGCAAGGAACCCTCCGAAGTTCAAATTACCAGCGCTAGATCCCTATGACGGGAGATCAGACCCGACCATGCACATCACAAGATATATCAAGCACATGGAAGTGCTGGGGGCATCCGAGGAAGTGATGGCACGATGCTTCCCTCTATATTTGACAGATTTAGCTTCACTATGTTTCAGGCAACTAGAGACTGGATCAATCGGAACATGGAGCGAGCTCGTTGATTGCTTCATGAGACAGTTCAGGGTCCACGTGACGCGACCCAAGAGTGTGATGACTTTAGCAACAATCAAGCAAAGGACCGGAGAGTCCATAAAAGATTTTCTACTCAGATTCAACGTGACAGTGACTTCTGTGGATCGCCCGGATCCATCAATGATTTTAATGGCGGCGGTGGCAGGAATCGCGGAAGGCACCAAGTTCAAAGATTCTCTAACTAAAGATCCACCGCAAGATCTTGGGGAATTCTTTCATAAAGCTGAAAAATTCATCCGATTAGAAGAATCACGAGTCGAGAGTCGTGAAATAAATGCCACGAAAAGCGTAGGGACCTCTAGAGAGCAGTCCGAAGCGGACAAGGGAAAGAGGAAACAGGATGACAGACATGATGGTCCTGATAAACGGAAGAAATTCCGAGAACCAAGATTCAGGCAGTACACAGATCTGAATGCAAGCCTAGAAAGAGTCTTCACTGAAACCAGGGGGCAACTTCACTATCGAAAGCCACCTGTAAGGGATCCCACCGAGCGGGAGCGCAGGACTGGAAAATATTGCCTGTTCCATGAGCTGGATGGTCACACCACAGATGAATGCCGTCACCTAAAGGATGAGGTGGAAGAACACGCTAGGGGTGGTAGATTGCCACAATATGTCAGAGAACGGACAGCAGCAACGAGACATGAACAACTACCGCCTCCACCTAGCAGGAACGATCCTGGATCGGGATCACGACTCGTCATCGACTGATCAAAGATGGCAAGGGCCAAGTCCAGGATTTGGACTTCGGTCGAATAATTTTATTTAAATTTATTCTCAGAATAAACGGTCACTCCACTTACACATGTACGGGAACCGGAGAAATCCCTAGGCATGCTCTGAGATGGAGATAAACCGCTACGCCCGGAGAGGCAATCTTTAGTTTTTCTCTGATGTTTAAGATTGAACATCTGGAACTTGAATTTTAATAAATAAATTAGAACTTCTTGCAATAAACCTTTCGACCGGAGAGTCAAAGGATGAACATTGAACACCGATATAAACATGATCGCTTTATGACCCTACCCGGAGAGATGGGGTCCGGAGTGCAAGAAGTGAGTCGCTTCGCCGGAGAGCGACAGGATCGACTCACTTAAGCGCTGTTTCCCCTTCACCGGAGAGTGACAGGATGGGATCCAGCAAGAGCCCGGAGAGGCTATAATCGGTCTCGAACGACCATGACATCGCTTAATGTTCAGATACACTGAACCGGAGTGCAAGAAGTAAGTTGCTTCGCCGGAGAGCGACAGGATCAACTCACTTAAGCGCTGTTTCCCCTTCACCGGAGAGTGACAGGATGGGATCCAGCAAGAGCCCGGAGAGGCTATGATCGGTCCCGAACGACCATGATATCGCTATACGTCCTAACTGGGACCAGAGTGCAAGGGATAGAAGGCAACGCCGGAGAGCAATAGGATCTTTCTATTCAATCACTAAGTCTGGAATGGACTTACTAAGGGTTCAGAGCAGCCAATAATAGTCCAGAGAGACTACGAAACTTCATTCTCAACTCCTACGGGAAGAACGAACATTGATTTGGCTTCGAACAGCCACAAACTTGATTGATAATGCCACAGCTATGAGTGGAACATGAATTTATTGCACTTGATTTAAGACCGTTCAAAACATACCTTTTACAAAAAGGCATGTTTTGGGGGGCAAAATGTTATCCCAACTTTTGGCAAAGTTGAGATATCCAAAATTTACTGGAAATCAATGATTGCTATTCATGAATATCAACCATACATTGCAGGATAACCATGGATATCGATGAATTTTGTCCGAGTCCGAAACGGGCCACAATTGATAGGACACGACAAGAAAGATCATAGAATTCTGCATTCCAAATTTCAAGTCAATCCGAGGTCGTATGCTCAAGTTATGATGGATTCAAGTTGAGAAAGATGGACATTGCTCTGTTCGAAACCATCACCCTACCTATGTTCGAACCCATCTGGTTCGAACCCAAGAAGTGAGGCCGCGCCTCGAATCCATACCCGTGTACCAAAGTTCGAATCAATGGAGTTCGCATCCATCGGTTCGACTCCACTTCGAACCCATCACGAAGTCCAGTTCGAACCCATCACAGAGGTCCAGTTCGAACCCATCACGAAGTCCAGTTCGAACCCATCACGAGGTCCAGTTCGAACCCATCACGAAGTCCAGTTCGAACCCATCACGAGGTCCAGTTCGAACCCATCACGAGGTCCAGTTCGAACCCATCACAGAGGTCCAGTTCGAACCCATCACAGAGGTCCAGTTCGAACCCATCACGAAGTCCAGTTCGAACCCATTGGGTCAACCAACCATGATGACGTGTCTTCCATCGGTTCGAATTTGCCGAGATATATGGAGTCGAAGCAATCAACTCGAAGCGAAAACCGGATCGAAGCGAAGTGTGCGCTCCACGTCGACACGAAGACACATGCCACCATGGATTCGAAACCATCGGTTCGAAAGCATGGGTTCGAACCAAACAGCTATCCCATAAACCCAAATTCGAATCCATCATATCTCCCAACCTACTGATCCAAATGCCATGAAATTTTCACAGATGCTTCCACACATGTTGACGAATGTCCACGCCAAATTTCACCTCGATTGGATGAATTCTTGATCGGTTCGAATGGAGTTCGAACCGATGCCAAAGTGGGCCCAAACTTCCCGAGACCGTACGTATGGGCCCCCTCACATGCCAGAAGAGGTCTCCCGAGTTTTCAGCAAGAGAGCAACAGCCTACGCCTATAAATAGACTCCCAGGTCATTCAGAAAAAGGACCGGATTCTCTTTGGCAAGATCAAGACTCTGAAGCATCAAGACTCCACCAAGGCTCTACTTTGCACTCAACAACCACCGTTGTACTTGAATTTCAGAACTATAACTCATTGTAATCCGCTGTAATCAAGAGTAATCAGCGAAGAACATCAATAAAAGTTAAAACCTTTGAAGTGGACGTAGGCCAGAGATAGCCGAACCACTATAAATCGTGTGTTCTTGTTTACATTTATTACTTTGCTACTTAGATCTGTGATTTGTGTTTGGATATTGCTGATTTATATTCCAACACTGGTGCTTTCACATTCATCGGGGTTTGTGACCAATTTTGGTGCAAACAAAACTTTTATGTGATAACTTTAGACATGAAAAAGTAAAGCTATTGCAATATGTTTATGGCAACAATCTCTTAATAAAGTAGAAGTGCCATCGCAGGAAGTTCTATAAAACCTTCACATATTATTTTCCAAGTAATAAGCTAAGTTATTCAGAAGAATTTCTTTGTGGTACCACATAAAACCTTCGAATGGTGAATAAAGGCTACCGTGAAGAGTTCAATGAAACCATCGCTTGTAGTTTGGGGAGTCCCAACATGCTATCGAAAGCAATTCTCAAGGGGTGTCTAAACTATCGAGGAAGGTTTCCAAGATGTCATCATGATAAATTCACAAACTAAATCCTATCAACATATACTATTGTGATGAGTAAGGTTGTCACCTGCTATTCTAGAACAAGAAGTTGGAACCTTTGAGGTTTTAGAAGAGCTATACGCTTAATCTTGAATCGAGAATTATCACCTAATAAATGTGTCATATGGCCGTCGACTTCTAATGGAATGCCACTTGTTAAGAATCTAATAGCTCTAGTTCTCGTTGGAACCATTGTGACAACATTCATGAGGAGTGTTAATGTCAACGTCTTCTTGCTTCGTGAAGTAGGACAGATGAGAAGTGTAAACTTATTCTTTGAAAGAACCCACATGATTAAGGGATTTAGGATTTTCGTTGTTCCCTTGGAAGCCGATTTCTTTCCTTCCTCCATGAAGTATATAATAGAATAATTTTAACTGTTTAAATAAAATTCCAAAGTCTAAAAAAATGATTATGCATATAGTGTTAACCCACCATAATTCAAATGGTAATGAAATATATGAAAAATTAAAATGACTAACGAAATGATTAAGACTATCAACAAATAAGTTATCATGAGTATACAAGGACATAAGCATATAAGATGTGAGTATATGGTACGATGTACAAAACAGTGAAGAACTTGTAAGCTATCATGAAGAATGGTAAGTTACCAAAGACAAATGGTAATGCTTTCGACTTTAATAAATTTTTAGAAGTTTTTCCATTAATTTTTGAATTATTATAAATTAAATGGTAATGAATAATATACCTTAAAAAAGGCATCTTCAGAATTGTAAAAAAAACTCGAGGATAAGACTAGCCTCATCCTCCTTCCCATTTCTTTTCCTCTACACCAATCTCTCTTCACCATTTCCATACTTTTCAACCTGATTATCATCATAGCTTTTCAAGATCTATCCATTCTATACCCTTATCCCTTTTTTCTTCCTTTTTGGCATCACGAACAATTTATTCCACTATCGCCTTGCTGTCAGTCGCCACACCACGTCGCTTCTATAATCTATGCTTTCTGCTATTCTCATTGGGCTTTCATTCGCTTCCTCCATTCCAGAAGTCCAACGAGTGCTGGAACATCTTTGGAAGCCGACGCACGCTCTTCCTTTCATCCTCTGCTAGTTTCCTTTATCTAGACTTTTGAGGATGCAAGGTAGTTATTTTCAATGGATAAATACTATATTTTGGTTTTGGTTGCTGTTGCATTTGGTTGACCAAGTTTTGTGGAATTGGCCAGTTTTTCTTTAGCACAGTTTGGTGGTTTTTTCGTTCCTTCTTACTCTTGTAATTGCCAAGCTTTATGATCGTCCAAATCTAGTTCCCACAATGAATGCTCCTTTATCCCTTTACCTTCACTACATTTCAACACTACGTTATCTCTTTTCATTCACTACATTTCAATGCCACAGGGATTGCTTTTCCAATAAGTTGTGTATTTTTGACATTGAACGTCGTTCTTGTTCGAAAAGATAGTCTTGTGGCTAATTAGGTTTATTAGTTCAATTAAATCTTATTTTGTTCTAGCTCATTAAACTATTTTATTTGAAATTGGCTAGTGTAGAAAACTGCTTTGGTTTTCTTTTCTTTCTTTAAGGCTGTTGTTATGCTTGCTGCTAGTGGTTACATATTATGATAGAAATTTCTTTTGATTCTAGTTTTTAAAAGTGGGAAGTTGCTTGGAATCTAGCTCTATAAGCGGTCTCTGTTGTAACAATAGGTGTCAAACATTTGTAACGTAATAGTATTTGCCATAGAATTTGTATTGTAATCGATTCATGTCATAGTGCTTGAGTTAGTGTAGTTATCTTCTGGCTTTTTCAATGTGTTTTGTGATGCATTACTATTGAGGTATTTCTACCTCGCTCCTATTTTTAACTTTATAAAACAGTGGACAACCTACTATAAAACTGGCTTGTCTTGAAAAAAAAATACCTAACCAAAATGATGAAGCAAATTATTAATCAAGGTTAAGGACATGATTTTCAGCTATTAGAAAATATTGTTACAAAATAAAAGTAATTGAAGAAATGTAAAGTGTGAAAAATTAGTAAAAAAGCATTTCATTATTAAGGAAAATATCAGTTATCTCCTTAGTTTACAAATTTTCCATTGAACTTAAGTTAGCTCTAAATTTAGGTTTACAATAGCCTTAAAGTTACTTCTACAATCGTCTAAAGCTATAATTTACAGTTAATATAATATATGATAGCCTTAAGTACTAGTAGCACAATATTTCTAAAATAAGATTCATGATAGCCCCTATAATTGACTTACGATAGTTATGTATTAGGACTTTCGATAGGTTTAGACCATAAATGAAGATAGCCTGCAATTATGACCTACGATATCAATTACACGTGTGACTAATGATAGTTGAACATCTGATAGCCTTTGAAGCACGATATCTTAAGAGGCACCATGGCTTTTAAAACTCTATATCCTTAGAGGAACAATAACTCTAAATCTACGATAAGTTTTAAGATGCAATGGCCTAAGAGACTTGATCGTCATAAGGCACGATAGCTATGTAGGCGACAACCGTGGGATGAGGTGTGCAATAACCATGAAAGGTAGATGCATGATAGACATTAAGTATGAAAGCGATAACTAATGATAAATTCCTTAAATAAATATGTGAACTTTTACTAGCATTTTGATAGACAATTTTCAAGTTGTTGGTTTTGAATTTTATAGGGATGAAATTATGGAAAAAATAAATAAATGATAACTTATTCGACAATGACAAATGAAGTAAGCTTAAGAAGTAAAGAAATGATAAGGGTAACATCGTCACTTCGAGATTCTCTATTGGATTGTAGTTATATCAACCTACGAAACTCTCGAGTAAGTTATTCCATAGTTAACCAATAACTATCCATATGTAACCTCTTGGAGCCCCCAGCAACCATGAGTTATACGCTGCCCAATATTTGAAGAGCATTACGTACTCTAGACTCAGCAGATGTATCGATAACTTATCTCAAAACATCTTGACTAAGAGTATTAAAATAAAATGCTACTTATAATGCGATAAGTTTCTCATGATTACAACATATCGCACTTTTTATCGCATAATATATCATTTAAAGATCTTCTATTTAATGTACTTTTAATTAATTAATTATATCATAATAGAACAAGTATATAATAAAAATACACATTTTATTTTAAGCAAGATTAGTTATTGAGTTAGATATATGTAACAAATCGTGTAATTTCCCCTAAAGAATACACCAAACTCTATCGATACCATATTAAAATGTTTAATATAGTGTGTATGAGATGGATTCCTTATGCATCGGTAATAGGAATTATCATTTAGCCCTGACTTTACAATATCATATTTTTCTTATGTATTTGATGCACTAAGAGTGTATTAAATCCAATTTAATATCATTAAATTATAGATAAGAGTATTCACAAATATTTATGGAATACTAGAGAATTTTTAATGGATACAACAAACTTATTATAAAGGTGTGTTCGAACCCAAACTTTATAAATGATACCGAATGTAGTGTGTTAAAACCTATGTTTATTCAACCTTAGTTAAGTAGTTTTGAGTTAGAAATGTTCTAACAAGCAATTGAAAGATGAAGTACTTCATCCTGAATAACACTGTAATGAAAGTAGTATAAATATAATACTCAAAAATTATAACTAAGCCAGGAATGATTCTAATTATTGAGAATCCCATGACTTTGTTTTGAGAAAACAATGTCGCTATAAATATCATAAAAGAACTTAGGACCCACAAGATGTCTAGATACATGCTCTAAAAGTTTTACATGATAAAGGCGGTTTAGTAGTGATAGAAAATGTCGGCTGATAGAGTAGATAATAATGTAATATGGTCAATCTGTTCACTAAGGGACTAACTCAATCAGTTGTGAACTAATCAGTGGAACGAGATTAAGATTCCATATGGGCCAAAGTGCAAGTGAGAGGCTGAAAGAGCAAATGGTATGTCCTTGGGAGCAATTATGTAATTTATTACATATATTAAACTTTGTAATTGATCTTGTTCATAATAAAGGTGTTTGTTTATTTTCATACATTCATATAGTCTGTAATATTGTGATATAATAAATTGAGTAATAAGTTTAAAGTATATAATAGGGAAATCCTCAAATAAATTGTTACGTGATTGTAGTAGCAATTAATTGGAATCATGAGTAATTAATCATAAATAAAATGATATTTTGTTTTAAATATTCTTAGTCGAGATATTTTGAAAACAAGATATCGATTCATCTATTGAAACCAAAGTATGTAACACTCTTGAAATGCTAGGTGATGTATTACTCATGGTTGCTTGGGGCACTAAGGTGTTATGTATTTATGGTTAATGGATAACTATGGAATTACTCGTCCAAGAATTTCTTGTTGGTTAATGACAACTAGGTCAACAAAAAATCTCAACGTAACGACGTTAAACTATTTCCTCGACTTGAGAATTCCATGGGAATTTAATGTGAATACCCCACTTTGATTATAGTTAAATGCTGACAAGGTGACACGACGAGCAACTAGTTGGGTCTGAGTTAAATCATTGGAACTGGAGCACTATTCAATGGCGAATTCGTTTCCTTGGCTCTATGAGGCCAGTATTACGGTCAACTGTAGTCAACTCAAAGTCAAAATCTCTAGCATGATTAATAATAAATGTTATTTTTTATATGCCAAATATGTTAGTCTTTGCAGGATAACAGGGCGAGAAGCCTTCATGACACAAGCACAAGAGCTATCATAAAGAGTCCTATAAGACCATCGTGTGCTAATCTCAAGTGTTAAAGAAAAGTCATCGCTAAGAATTCCATAGGATCATTGCTTGCTATTCTTAGGCATTAGAGCTGAGCTACCATGAAGTGTTCCCTCTTAAAGCTATCATGAAGAATTTGTATAGCATGCAACTTCTATGTAATAACTTTAGAGACGAAAAAGTAAAGCCATCGTGAAATGTTTATGGAAGTAGTATCTTAATATATTAAAAGTTCCATCGTAAGATGTTCTATAAAGCATTCGCATAATATTTTCCAAGTAATAAGCCAAGTTATCGAATGGAGTTTCACTGTGATACCACGTATAAACTTCAAATGGTGAATAAAGGCTATCGTGAAGAGTTCAATGAAGCCATTGCTTGTAGTTTGGGAATCCCAATATGCCATCGAAAGAAATTCCTAAGAGGTTCTAAACTATTGAGGAATGTTTCCAAGACACCATCGTGATTAATTGCAAACTAAAATATATCAATAACATCTACTATCGCGATGAGTAGGGCTGTCGCTTGCTATTATGGAACAAGAAGTTGGAACCATAGTGAGAGCTTTTAAAAGAGCTATTATGCCTAATCTTGAATCAAGAACTATCACCTAATAAATGTTCCATATGTCATTTCAATCATGTGCCACATGGATTAATCAAGACCACCAACTTCTAATAGAATGCCACTTGTCAAGAATCCAATAGCTCCGGTTCTCATTTGAACCATTATGATATCCTTTAGGAGGAGTGTTAATGTGATCATCATGATCCGAAACTCTCATTTAAATCCCTAAAATGCCAGAAAGATGAAGAATAAAGTCAACATCTTCTTACTTCATGAAGTAGGACTGATGAGAAGTGTAAATATTTTCTTTGAAAGAACCCACATGATTATGGGACTTAGGAGATTTCGATGTTCCCTTGGAAGCTAGTTTCTTCCCTCCAGCCATGGAGTCTACAATAGAATAATTTCAATTGTTTAAGTAAAATTCCTATACCCCAAAAATGATTATGTATATAGAGTTAACCCACCCTAATTCAAATGGTAATGAAATATATGAAAATCTAAAATGACTAACAAAATGATGAAGACTATCAACAAATAAGTTGTCATGAGTATAAGGACATAAGTACATGAGATATGAGTATAAGATTATGCATGTATGTGGTACAAAGTAGTGAAGAATTTGTAAGCTGCCGTGAACAAAATGATTAAGACTATCAACAATTAAGAGTCTCTGTTTTAAGCTATCGTGAAGAATTTGTAAAGCAATTTGTAAGTAGCTTTTATGTGATAAATTTAGACATGAAAAGGTAAAGCTATCACGATATATTTATGGAAGTAGTCGCTTAACAAAGTAAAAGTGCCATTGCAATGGTGAATAAAGGCCATTGTGGAAACCTCAATGAAGCCAATGCTTGTCGTCTGAGGAGTCCCAACATGCTGTCGGAAGTAATTTTTAAATGGAAATTTAAGCCATCAAGGAAGGTTCCTAAAACGATATACCGATCAATTCATAAACTAAAATCCATCAAGAACCTATACTATCGTGATGAATAGACCATTGTTTACTATTCTAAAATAAGAAGTTAAAACCATCATTATGGGTTTAAGAAGTGTTATCATGCCTAATCTTGAATTGAGAACCATCACCGAATAAATGCGCCATATGTCATTTCAATGATGTGCTATATGGATTAATCATGACCCCCGACTTCTAATAGAATGCTATGTTTGAAGAATCCAATCTCTCCAATTATTAATAAATATAGGGGTACCGTCCAAAA
Source organism: Allium cepa (assembly GCA_030765085.1). Taxonomy (NCBI): domain Eukaryota; kingdom Viridiplantae; phylum Streptophyta; class Magnoliopsida; order Asparagales; family Amaryllidaceae; genus Allium; species Allium cepa. The sequence goes on from CM060939.1 coordinate 259,429,684, forward strand.
GAGGGTCGAATTTTCCAAGTCCTCATTCTCCTCCATTTTCATTATTTCCTTCAGCTTTGTAAAGAAATCTTGGAACTCGGGTTTTGTGGTAATTACGGAAAACTGTAATTGAGGATTTTGTAATAAAGGACCTACATACAACACTATTTGCATGGTTATCTTCTTTGAATGCATGTTAGTATGCTATAATTGATTCTACCATGGTTATGCATTTAGTTTATCCTCACTTTTCTGAACTAGTAGCCTTGTCGAAGTTTCATACTAACATTTTTTGGTGCTTCCATTGAGAGCCAAACCTATGGATCGCTCTCACTCATTCCCTCCTCAATGATAGACTAAGATCGCTTGGACTTGCTTTCAACCATGGTAATTATGTCTCAATAAGGATCTTCTGAACCATATCTAAACCGTTTGCCTTACCCAATAAGGAAATGGCAATGTGATAAAGAAGGAGAATTGAATTTGAGACCGTTGGCTCTTTGAGCATTGGAGGAAAAGAGAAGGATTTCTCAATATAACCCAACTAAATGGGGTTTGAACCCTTTCCATGTTGGAGAAAAGAAATTCTTTGCCATTGCCAACAAACTAAGTTTAGAATGGTTAATCCAAAGAAAAAAGGATAATATAAAGTTTGGAAAGAATTTCTTTACTTAGACTAGGTAGAGCATTCAACTTCAAGAATGAGGCACCGTCTTCGGAACTGAAAGGTATCACAATTTTGAAATATTTGCTTAGAAATGGGAAAAATGAATATATTGGAATCTTTGTCATGAAGTTGGAAAAGGGTCATAGAATGCAAAGCTCTTATAAGCATAAAGATGAACAAGGAAATCCTATAGCAAAAGGACCAAAGGCCAAAATCATCACTCCCCTTCTTATCTCTCAAGAGGAAGTGTACTTTAGAACCATAGGAAGGCTAAACTATTCAATTTCCAACAATGTTGCAAGAAACGAAGAAATGCATAAATGGGTTTATACTGTCACTATCATAAAGCTAATGGACACTACACTAAATATTGTCGAGCTCTATCTGGAATCATTGAATACTATGTATGGAAAGGAGAATTACATGAGTTTGTAGAATTTTAATTTTCACAAAATTAGAACCGAACTAAGCTAAACCAAGTGTAAAGGAAAATAGTAGCTAGAAAATCTATTTTGGAAAACCAAAAGATTCATTAATGGATCTTCTAAAAGCCTTTGGTCCTACTGCCAGGCCTAGCCAAAGCACCCATCTAAGGGAGATGGACGAAAAGCCTTCGATCCCACCTTTTCGCCTGTCCGAAGCAACCATCTAAAGGGTGATGGTCAGTTAAGCCTTTAGTTTCCCTGCCAGGCCTAACCAAAGAACTCTTCCAAGGCAGATGGATGAAAAGCCTTTGGTCCTATCTTCAGGTCTGGCCGGTGCAACCATCTATAGAGTTACGGTCAATTAAGCCTTCGGTCTCACTGTTGGACGTGGCCAAAGCACATACCATGGAGAAATAAATGGGAGAGCATAATTACACAGTGAATTTCTACATGCCTCTCAAGGAATTCAGCACTCAACCACTTGAAGTCTGTATAGAGCAATCATAAACCAAAGGGAACACGATAATAGATAGGAAGAAAATTTTAAAGATAGTAAACCATCATAGCAGGTCTGCAAAAAGAAAGTTTATTATACTTATCAACATACTTATATGTTATAAATTCATACAAAAACGATATACAATATAGCTTACAAAAGACATGACATAACTATTTTCAACAAAGCGAATCCCTTTTATAATTTGAATATTTATGGTTCCGAAGGATGAGGAATCAGATGATGTTGATATACGAGTCCCTTCCCTTTCCCTACTGCATCTAAAGTACAAGAATGTTGTTCACTAGTTGAACCCACTTCCTTATATAGAATTATAGGCCCTCCAATATCTTTCAAAACATCAAAGCATCCATATTTAAAAAAATGATTATATCATTGATAGCTAAAAACAACAACCTTCCACACTCTGCTATCTTGCTCTTCATCTAAAATTGTAAAATCGATCTTTAAATCCAAATCGACTATAATTTCGATTAAGTAATCAACAAGGGAGTCAAGCTGGGAAACCGTTTAGTTGATTTAGTTCACTTACCTCATTCATAAGAGTTTCAAGCGTAGAGGAGGGATCAACGATGTGCTGTAAGCCAGCTAGAAGGTACTTCTTGAGTTTTTTCTCCTTATGACGAATGATATTAAGAGGGTTAAATAAATCAATTAAAAATAAAAGGCCCTTTCATGGGTTTTGTTTACACTCTCTAATTGAGAAATTTCATAACACCTTTAATTTTAATAACATTATTAAGGAGATTTAATTAGATAACTTAAATGGAATAATTTAAAGATTAGAGTGATAAGGGAATTGAGATTTGAAAATTTAATTAGAGGTCGTGCATAACTAATTAAAAATTTAAAAGAAAGAGTTTATGGAAATGGTTTCATAGGTTAACTAATAAGGGAATAAGGCAAGGGAATCATGGGGAATAGCCATCCACCATAACCCTTAACCCATAACCCCTAAACCTTTATTCCCATTTTAATTTTCACAAGTTCATAATTTTAGAAACATAAACCAAGGAGCTCGAGCCGGTCATAACCTAGGGGAAAAGAGGATTAAAAATTAAGTAAAAGTTAAGGAATCAAGCAAGATTAAATATCAAATTTCTTATCCAAAGTAAGGTGAATAATAATCAAAACCATCTTATTTTAGTTTATAAAGAGCATTTGATTTCAGATTTTAAGTTTAAAACCTTTATAATGATTTTAATAATGATATGCTTAGATTATATGACATGTTTGATTCAAACAAGTATGTCGATAAATGTTTTATTCGAGTTTAAGGCTAATATCGTATATATATATATTGGGTTTTGAATGCCATGAGGATTTAATATGTTAAGTAAAACATTATTTTGGAGGTTGGTATAAATTTTTATAATTATCTAAGCTATGGATAATTTATTATGAATTTTTGAAGGAAGAAATAGATAATTGGGTTTAAAAGTTTATCTCGGCTATTATATAAAGGATTTTGGGTCTGAAATTTATATATATTAGATAACTATTAAAACAGAATTGTGACGAATTTTGTGGATTTTTCCTAAGTATTTTACTATGAAAATTAAATCAATTAAGTTGGAGGACTTAAATGTTTTAATTGTTTTGTTAAAGGGAATGACCTCTTTTCTAATTATTTTTAATTAATCCTGGATGAATTCGGCGGTCCTTTAGAAAATATTTTGGTAAAGTTAAGGCAACCAATTATATTTTTATGAATAGGCAAGTTAGTTGAAGAGCATTTACCTAAAAAGACAATAAAATAGTTTTGCATAGATTTATGTTTTTGCCACTTCCAATAGCTACCTTTCGACCCCATACCTCCCCCCAACTAAGTCGAAACAAACATATATCAATGCTTTGGTACGAAGTGGATTAGAGAAAGGTGATAGGCATAAAGTCAAAACCATGCTTTCGAAGGGGCCGGAGCCATTTTAAATAGCTTTCGAAGGCCTTTGTTTTGCTTTCAAAAGAGATGCCGCTTGCCTTGTTTTTAAAAGAATGCTTTCAAAAGGGTTTTAATATAGATTTCAAAGGGGTTGCCACCTTCTTGTTTTAAAGGGTAGCTTTCGAACGAGTTGATGTACTTTATGTTTTGAAGAGAAGCTTTCGAAAGGGTAGTTTTGAACCGAGTTGAAACCTTGCTATCGTCCTCATACCTTTCGAATAGGATGATAGTTTTCAATGAGTTCGAAATGCAAGTTTTTTTAATAAATATAGCAAATAGCTACCCAATGCTTTTGAAAGGACTCCGGTAGCTATATAAACTAAATGTTTCGAAGGCAATGACTTCGAAAGATGTTTTGAAGCTATCCTTCTAATTGTTTTACTTAAAAGATTAAAGCTTTCAAAAGGATGGTTCCAAAACCATCGATTTTTCCCATACTCTTTTACTTGAAGGTTAATGGTTTCGAAAGGGGTACTTTCGCTTATGTTCACTTCAACCGAAAAGTTATATTTAAGGTCAAACCCAAGGGTTTCGAAAGAGGTACTTTCAAATGGTTTCGAAGCTATGCTTCTATATGTTGGTAAGTGATGCTTTAACACTTTCGAATGAAATGTTTTAATACTTTGAAAGAGATGTTTTAAAGTGTTTCGAAAGGCATATGCTAGTGTTTTGAAAAGAATATTTAAATGCTTTCGAAAGATATACCTAATGGTTTTGATGGTAGAAGGTCTAAGATTTTGAAAGACTTATTTTTATAAACAAAGAATCCAATCTCATTTTCAAAGGAAAACCCATAGTAATATAAAAGATCTTTGAAATGGCTTTTAATTTGGGAATTTTTGGAGAAGCTTTCCTTGATAAAAATAATGGTTTAATGGGATTAACAATGTTTCATATGGAAATGATTTCAAGGATATTAAAACATAAATATTGGTATTGTTATGTTATTGTTTATGCTTCTTCTATAAACATATTTATTGTATAATGGACCCATAACTGTATTTTGGGGAGAAAAGGGCAGAATAACCAGTTAGGTTGATCCAATAGTGAATATAAATTGAGTTAACTCCTGAATGAATAGAGCTGCATCCAAAAGATCAGGTAGACCAGAAAATAGGATGCCCAAAGACTGATCAGTAAGTTGTCAGTTTAGACAGGTTCATAGTAAACGCATAAAAACTATGTTTGGAAAGAGTTATTGGCATGGGCCAATAGGTTCATAGTGATCCCATGAAAACTATATCTGGATAAAGTTGTTGATCGAGATCAGTAGGTTCATAGTCAATCCATGAAAACTTTGATATAAGAGAAGTTATTGGAGATACCAATAGGTTTTGGGAGAGCCCATGAAATAATTAAATGAAGTTATTAGCAGGGTCCAATAGGTTCTTAGTGATCCCATGAAATTATGAGATGAGATTGCTAGTAGATAGAGGATGACGTATTAATTCTTCGTCAATCTGATGCAAGCTGAAGCAGCTGCTGGGATAGCTGGGAATGTTAGAGGAGATAATCCCATGGCTCCAATTGGAAACCACCATGCTAAGTTGAGGAGAGATTATACTGTTCTTAGTAGGAATCCATTTTTGGGAATAGAGGATGCTATAGAAGTTGATAATTGGTTGTTGCATTGTGAGAGAAACTTCGCTGACTTGGGGTTGAATGATAAGCAGAAGAGGAGACTGGCCTCCAGGTAGTTGCAAGGAGTAGTGCTTCATTAGTGGAATAGTGGTACTACTGGAGTTCCCAAGGAAGAGTTGACTTGGGAAGAAATTCGAAGGAGATTTGAAGAGAGATTTCAGTCAGAAGTTGCAAAGTCGGTACTGTTGAGGAAGTTCATGAATTTAGTGCAAGGCGAGATGTCGGTGATTGAGCATGCCATGAAGTTTAATGAGTTATCCAGATATGGATATGCTACCATTGACACCGTCATCAAGAGGAATGAGAAGTTTATTCATGGATTGAGATCCATCATTACTAGGATGAACCTGCTATATCTTCATGATCCTTGTAATGTGGTTATGAAATGGCGATCCGACATGAGAAAGGTTCTTGCTACTTAGGGTAAGGAGAAATAGGTTGAAACCCCGAGTTCTCTTGGAAGGAAGAGGAAGTTCTTTAAGAAGAAAGGAACCCGAAAGGGGGAAGCTGCCAAGAAGGCAAAGCTAATTTGGTTTGCTTTAAGTGCGATAAGAAGGGTCATTATGCTCATGAATGCCGAACTGGCAAGTGGAAGAAGGCCGCAGAGAAGAAGAGTGTAAAGTGCTTTAACTGCGACCAGTTAGGGCATTATAAGAATTAGTGTCGGGAACCAGTCAGGGTGGACAAGGGAAAAGTCTTTGCTATTAGACCATCATCTACTATGCCAACTACTGCTGAGAAGGGAAAGACTGTGATAGAAGGTACGCTTTTGATTCAATGTATATAAGTTAGTGTACTATTTGATACCGATGCATCATATTCATTTATATCTCAGGATTTCGTTGATGGGTTATGTATAGAACCCACATACCTTATTACTTTCTTAAGGTTTACGAATCTGAAAGGAGGGTATGCAACTCCGCGAATAAGATGTGACCAGTTAGAACTTGATTTGTTAGGGCACAAGTTTGCCAAGATAGGGAAATATCATTGAGACACCCTGATAGTCATAACCAAATCATATTCTCAATTAAGGATTCTAATCGGAGTGCTTGTGTTCTTTGAGTGCTATGAAAGTAGAAGAAGTGTTAAGACAGGTTCAAATAGAAAGTGAATTTGTAGATATTTTTAAGCCAATTACAGGATTACCACCGAAACGAGCTATTGAGTTTCAAATAGATCTTGTGCCAAAGGCAAAACCTGTAAGCAGACCACCTAGCAGGATGGCACTGACTGAGACGAAGGAATTGAAAGTGCAGCTAGTGGATTTTGAGAAATTTTACCAGACCAAGCAGTTCGCCTTGGGGTGCGACCGCAGTATTCGTGAAGAAACCAGATGGGTTGTTAAGGATGTGTATCGACTATTGTAAGTTGAATGAGAAGACGATCAAGAATAAGTATCCTTTGTCGAGAATCGATGATCTATTTGATCAGTTGAGTGGAGCCAGAGTATTTTCCCAATTAGATCTGGAGACATATTTCCATCAGTTAAGAGTGGCAGAGGACAGTATTCCATTGGTAGCATTTCGTGCTATGTATGGTTTGTACGAGTGGTTAGTAATGCTATTCGGTTTAACAAATGCACCATCTTTCTTCGAGGATTTGATGAACCAAGTTTTGCGAAAGTACTTGGATAGGTTCGTATTGATATTTATAAATGACATTTTAATGTACTCTAAGGATGAAAGAGAGCATGAAGATCATCTTAGAGTAGTGCTTGAGATGTTGAGACAGCATTAGCTGAAAGCGAAGTTTTTTAAGTGTCATTTTTGGAAGAAAGAGGTTAAGTTTCTTAGTCGTGTATTTTTAGAGAAGGGTTTGCTAGTCGATCGAGATAAGATCGAAGCTTTTGATAATTGAAAGATACTAGAGATGGTGACTAAGATTAGAAGTTTTCTTGGACCTGCTAGCTATTATCGGAGATTTATTAAGGATTTCTCACGGATAGCAGTGCCTTTGACTAAGTTAACCAGGAAGGATGTGAAGTTTATTTAGTCTGACAAATGTAAGGAAGCATTCCTTAAGTTAAAGCATTTGTTGACCCACGCCTATGTTAGTAGTTCCAGATGGAAACCAAGGGTTGGTGGTGTATATCGATGCATGCGAAACCGGGTTAGGAGCTGTGTTGACACAGAAGGGTAAAGTCATTGCCTACGCTTCACGATTTCTTAGACCGCATGAAGTAAGATATCCAACTCATGATTTGGAGCTGGCTGCAGTGATTTTTGCATTGAAGATATAGAGACATTATCTCTTAAGGGAGAGATTTAAGCTATATACCGATCATTAGTCCTTAAGGTATTTACACGCTCAGAAGGAGTTGAATATGAGACAATAGAGGTGCCTGGAGGTTTTAACAACATATGATTTTGGTATAGAGTATATAACTGGGAAAGGAAATAAATTAGCGGACGCTCTTAGCAGAAAATATCATAATGTGGTGTTAGCCATGTTGATAGAATGGAAAGATTAGAAGCTTTGACTAATTGCGGTGTGCAATTAAGACCGACTGCTAGTTCTAGTCAGAGCATCGCCATGTCGTCCTATTTATAAGTTCGATCAGTGTTGATCAAAAGAATTTCTTCTAAGCATAAAGTGGACCCATTATTGGCCGAGAAGATTAGAAGGCTTAAGATTGGGTTGGAGATTGATGATCTAGAGGATTTTAGTCTTGACTAGAGGGAGTGGTTGAAAAAGAAGGGACGGTTGTGTGTTCCAAACGTTGAGGACTTAAGGAAAGAAGTTCTTAGGGAATGCCATCAATCCAAATTTATAATTCACCTTGGTGGAACCAAGATGTATCAGGATATCAAGAGGAGCTTCTACTGGGAAGGTATGAAGAATGATGTTGGCTTATGGGTTAGGCAGTGTGCAAACTGTCAACAAGTGAAGGCCGAACATCAAAAGCCCAATGGGTTACATCAACCTATGGAGATTCCAGTCAGGAAATGGGGTTCGATATAGATGGATCTAATAGACAGGTTGCCAAGATCAAATAGGGGAAATTAAAGTATATTGGTTATAGTGGACAGGTTGAGAAAGAGTGCCCATTTCATTCCAGTTAAGTCAAACGGGATGGCACCTGTTTTAGCTAACTTGTTCATAGTTAGACTGCATGGAATTCATAATAGTATAGTCGGTGACAGAGATGCTTTGTTTACTGGTGAATTCTAGAAGAGTCTACAGGATGTGGTGGGTACCAAGTTCAAGATGAGTATTGCGTATCACCCTCAGACGGATGGGCAGACAGAGAGAGTCAATAAGGTACTCGAGGATTTGTTAAGAAGTTGTGCATTGGACTTTGATGGATCTTGGGAAGATCGCCTACACTTAGTCGAGTTTTCCTATAATAACAGTTATCAAATTAGTATAAAAATGACACCTTTTTGAAGCTTTGTATGGAAGGCCATGCAAATCGCCATCATGTTGGTTGGAGACAGACTAGTCTTGGGTCCTGATTCAGTTAAAGAGGCGATAGAGAAGATTGAGTTGATCCGAAAATGGATAAAGGAAGCTCAGTCTAGACAGAAGAGTTATGCAGATATGAGGTGTAAAGATCTAGAATTCTCGGTTGGAGATAGACCCTTCATTAGGATATCACCGATGAAGGGTGTAGTACGATTCAGGAAGTTAAGGAAACCGCTACTAAGATATGTTGATATGTTCCTAATTATAGAGAGGATCGGAAAGCTTGCATGAAGGGTAGAGTTACCAAGTAGTATGGCAGGTATCGATAATGTGTCATATGTATCTTATCTTCGCAAATTTTGCACGATCTAGATACTACTATTCCTCCGATAGAGTTGGAAAATTTGTTGGTAGAACTGGATTTGACTTTTGTTATACAACAAGTTCGGGTTGTAGAGAGAGATGAGAAGAGGTCAAGAAACAATGCAGTCAAGTTAGTGAAAGTTCAATGGAGCGACAATGAGAGACTATACTTGGAAGATAGAAGACAGGATTAGATATACTTATCTTGATCTGCTGAGAGGGTATGTTCCATATTTGCTTTATATATATGGTTGCTAGTTAAGTAAGCAAGTATAGTAGTTAAGAGATGTTACAGATGATGGCTATGCTTAATATTTAGTTCTTACTGAATTTCATATACAAAATTCTTTAAGGAGGGGAGCCTGTAACACCCCTAATTTTAATAATATTATTTAAGAGATTTAAATTGATAAACTAAACAAAATAATGTAAAGATTAGAGTGATAAGGGGATTGAGATTTGAAAATTTATTAGAGGCCATGCTTAACTTTTTTTTTTTTAAAGAATGAGTTTATGGAAATGGGTTCATAAGTTAACTAATAAGAGACTAAGGCAAGGGTATTGTGGGGAAGTGCCATCCACCATAACCCTTAACCCCTAAACCCTTATTCCCATTTTCGTTTTCACAAGTACATAATTTTAGAGATATAGACCAAGAAGCTCAAGTCATCCATTACCTAGGGGAAAAGAGGATTAAAATTCATGTAAAAGTTAAGGAATCAAGCAAGGAGAATTAAGCAAGACCAAATCTCAAGTTCCTTATCCAAAGTAACGTGAATAATAATCAAAACCATCTCATTTTCGTTTTTAAAGAGCATTAGATTTTGGGTTTTAAGTTTAAAACCTTTATGATGATTTTAATGATGATATGTTCAAATTATATGATATGTTTGATTCAAATAAGTATATCCATAAATATTTTATTCGATGTTAAGGATAAAATCGTATATATATTGGGTTTTGAATGCCATGAGGATTTAATGTGTTATGTAAAATATTGTTTGGAGATGGGTTTAAATTTTCGTAATTATCCAAGCTATGGATAATTTATTATGGATTTTTAAAGGAAGAAATTGATAATTGGGTATAAAAATTTATTTCGACCATTACATAAAGGATTTTGTCTCTGAACATATTAAAAGTGAATTATGATGATTTTTGGGGATTTTTCCTAAGTAATTTACTATGAAATTAAATTAATTAAGTTAGAGGACTTAAATGTTTTAATTGTTTTGTTAAAGGGAATGGCTTCGGTGCTAATTATTTTTAATTAATCCTATATGAATTCGCCGGTCCTTTAGGAAAGATTTTAGTAAAGTTAAGGAAACCAGTTATATTTTTACAAATAGGCAAGTTAGTTGAAAAGCATTTATTTAAAAGGCAACAAAACAGTTTTGCATAGATTTATTGTTTCGCCACTTCCAGTAGCAACCTTTCAACCCCATACCTCCGCCTCCAACTAAGTCAAAATCAATACACATGGTATCAATGCTTTGGTATGAAGTTGATTGGAGAGAGGCGGCAGGTATTGAGTTGAAACCATGCTTTCGAAGGGGTCGAGGCCATTTTAAGTGGATTTTGAAGGCCTTCGTTTCGCTTTCAAAAGAGATGTCGCCTGCCTTGTTTTTCAAAGAATGCTTTCGACGGGGTTTTAATATAGCTTTCGAAGAGGCTGTCGTCTTCTTGTTTTGAAAGGGTAGCTTTCATATGAGTTGTAGCGTTTATATTTTAAAGAGAAGCTTTCGAAAGGGTAGTTTTGAACCAAGTCGAAACCTTACTGCCGTCTTCATACCTTTCAAATAAGTTGATTGTTTTTATGAGTTCAAAAGGCAAGCTTTTATTTATAAATATCGTAAGCAGCTTCCCAATGCTTTCGAAAGGGCTCCAGTAGCCATATAAACTAAAGGTTTTGAAGGCAATGGCTTCAAAAGGTGTTTCGAAGCTATCCTTATTATTAGTTTACTTAAAAGATTGAAGCTTTTGAAAGGATGGTTCCGAGACCATCGGTTTTCCCTAAACCCTTTTACTTGAAGGTTAATGGTTTTGAAAGGGGTACTTTCGCTTACGTTTACTTTAACCCAATAGTTATATTTAAGGTTAAACCCAATGATTTTGAAAGAGGTACTTTCTAATGGTTTTGAAGCTATGCTTCTATAAGTTGGTAAGTGATGCTTTTAACATTTTCGAAAGGAATGTTTTGATATTTCGAAAGAGATGTTTTAAAGTGTTTCGAAAGGCATATGCTTAGCATTTTGAATAGAAGATTTGAATGCTTTCGAAAGATATATCCTAATGGTTTTGAAGGTCAAAGTTCTAAGATTTCGAAAGCCTTATTTTTCTGAATAAAGAACCCAATCTCATTTTTAAAGGACAACCCATGGCAATATAAATGAGCTTTGAAACGGCTTTTAATTTGGGAGTTTTTAAAGAAGCTTTCCTTGATAAAAATAATGGGTTAAAGGGATTAGCCATGTTTCATGTGGAAATGATTTGAATGATGTTATGTTATTATTTGTGCTTCTTCTATAAACATATTCACTGTGTAATGGACCCATAACTAAATTTTGGGGAGAAAAGGGTAGAATAACTAGCTAGGTTGATCCAATAGTGAATATAAATTAAGGTAGCTCCTGAACGAATAGAGTTGCATTCAGGAGGTCAGGTAGACTAGAACATATGATGCCCAAAGACTGATCAAGAAGTTGTCAGTTTAGATAGGTTCATAGTAAACCCATGAAAACTATGTTTGAAAAGAGTTATTGCTATAGCCAATAGGTTCGTAGTGATCTCATGAAAACTATATCTGGATATAATTATTGACAGAGATCAATAGGTTCATAGTCAATCCATGAAAACTATGATATAGGAGAAATTATTAAAGATACTAATAGGTTCAGGGAGAACCCATAAACTAATTGAATGAAGTTATCGATAGGGGCCAATGGGTTCTTAGTGATCCCATGAAACTATGTGACTGGACAAATAGTCCATAAGTTTTAGAAAGGTTATTAGTCAGACCATGAAAACTAGTAGGTTAATCGTGACCCTGGAAACTATAACTAAGACAGATAGTCAAATGAATGGGGATGAGAAATCCAGGATATTTTGCTTGTTTGCATATCATCATGATATTATAAATTGCTATGTTTTTAATCATTGTGGATGCGAGAGTGCAGTATATGGTTATTATAAATTTTTGGACAAGATACTAGTGAGGGAAAAACCCGTTTCGCTAAGCGATGTGATCTCACTAGATATCTAATGGGTTCGAGATGGTAGGTTATTATTTTTACACCAGGCTTTATGTCTGACTCAAAGTTTATGTTTTCCCTTTAACTCTAAGGTGCTCAATTGATTTTGAGTAGTTGTAGAGTTGAGGATTTTCAGGTTCTCTTTTAGGAAAATATGCTTTCGAAGATGTGCAAGAGGCAAGCTAGCTATTAGGAGTTCTTTCCTACTTGATTGCGTTATATTTTGAGTTGTAAAGGCAAAGTTGTTTAATTGCCTATGTTTAGACTCTGATCAACCAAGAGAGCATCTTCGTATGTTGCTCTTGGCATATTTTGTAATAATTATATTTCTCTTAACATGGATCTTGAATTTGGGATTATGTAATGAATTTGAAATATGATTAAAATGGAATGAGAAATTTGTTTAATGATTTTAATTTTTTTTCATATCCATGTGTTTCTGTTATATCAATGTATCTAACGTTACAACATTTGGTCACCATTAATTAATAACTATGGATATGTACAACATCCAAAGCCATAGGTTTAGGCCTCCAAGTGGTGGATGTTACAAATTCTATGTTTCATCTTACTGATGTTGTTTTGAAGAACTTTGATCTTCACTGTTAATTCATTCTTTTGGCATTCTAATGCATCGATTTCCCATCTTTGCAATAGGAATTTCTCGATAAATTTCTCGTTCTACTTATCTTTTACTTTTGCAATACACTTTAATCTAAGGGCTCTACTTAATCCTGCTGGCTCCCCTGGTTTATCTACTTGATAAGAATCAAGCGCACCACAACCATGAGCTAATTGCCCTCTGGATAAAAGCAAGAAATAGTGATTTCCTTTGTCAATACAACTTATAAGATTGACATTCATTTTTGTATTTTACAACTTCAATTTCCAGGTCAAAGATGCGCTGATTTAGTTGAGCAATCTTTGTATTGTATTCTAACTGCTGTTTGGAATCAGAGTATAACCCGAGCTTCTTAGTCAGCTCGGTAATTTCAACATCCTTCCACGAGACTTTCTTCTCAAGATCTCTTACAAATTCCTAAGTTTATCTCAAAATAGATCTCACCTGGAGGCATTTCTCATATCACTTATTTTGATCGTGTCCATGGTTGAAGAACCAACTATGGAATGATATGACCATTTTTTTAGTGCTGTCGATAATTTAGCTTGAATATTCTCAAGGCCATAGTGAAAATCAAGGGAGACAATTGCTAAAGGCAATCCTTTGTCCTAGTTTAGGAAATAAGAAACAATGAAATTTCAATAAAAGCAAAAGGAAAAGAGGATGATAAAGTTTCCACCAAACAACGACCATTTTCTCATAACAGATATTACATCCACAGAAAAATACAATAGAAGATGTCGTAGTCAATTTATTTTTAACAACTAGAAAGGATGCCATGAATCTTCTGAAAAGAAGAAGACAAATCGAAAATGTCACACTAAAAGGAACATCAACACTAGAAGGAGTATTAACTAGAGGAAACCCATGGTAGTCCCATTTTTAGGAGGGGGACTAAGTCCATAACATAGCAACTTGGCATAATTAATCAAGCTTTCATGGAGAAAATATTACTTATAACTACCTAAGAAATTGAAGTCCACTTTTGGAAACTAGGTATACGTCTGATAAATGTCATGAAGGAAGCAATATTTTGTTAAGCCAGATTTGTTAAACAACGAATATTTTTCTCTAAAAGTCCTTTTTAGTCTGACCAGTTTACTTAAGTTGTTTCTTAACATAGGAGATGATAAATAAATAAAAAAATATTTAGAATCCTTCACATGGATAATGGATATAGTAAAATACAAAGTCCATGAACCTATTATAATGTTTAACTCAAAAATAAAAAATAGTTTGTTTACTACATAATAAAAGCTAAAAAAGAACAGATTCTTTATAATATTCAGTAACAAATGCATCCTTATTAAATTTGACCTTATCAAGACGAAGGGAATCGATAGTTAATGGTGTGGTAAGAACCTTGGGTAGTTTCAACATTCCCCAGGATGAGGATCAGATCTGTGGAGATCCAAGTATCTCATATGAAAGTATCTAAGTAGTTCCCCACAACTGTCACCCAGAAAAGAAAATCAATCAAGGAAAATCAAGTGTACAAAAGATATAAGCACTCCATTAGTTTAGCCTTATCATCGATTAGCATCTAAAAAATTACGGTTAAAGCATCATTTTCGTTGCAAAAATTATCCTTATGAAAGCGTGATTTTCGAAAAAGTAGCGCAACTCTTTTATTCTTAAAATCCTCGAGATATTTAGGGTGTTTTAATATCCTTATGTATTTTCCATGAGACTCTTTAAAGCCTTTGCATAGCCTTTCTCCTTCCCAATTAAGCCTAAAAATTTCTTTATTTATCTAAAATAATCTCTACATAATTCTTAGAATTTTCGTATGCTGATGGGTTAAATCATATTAATAATCTTAGGTTGAGCACATAGAAAATGAATAATGAATAAAATGAGAATATTACCTCTAGAGGAGTAGCAAAGGTGGTAGATCTGAAGGACGAATAAAATGAGCATGAGAGCGAGTTTGACCTTCCATAGAAGATTGTGTCATAGCAGGAGTTTGACCTATCTCACTTAATTCAAGAAGCACTAACTTAGAAGGAGAGTGTTCGAGTGATGGAGACTTATCAACACCTTTAGTCATCTCCGAAGGAGGAAGGTAAGGTATATGATCTAAATCTTGAGGGGATTTGGATCCACCGCTACCTTGATCTGAGCCCTTATTCCTATCTCCTCTTGGAAAAGCTTTTCCGAAAGGGCCATTGGTACAATCAGTCTCATTATTATCGTCTTTACTATCATCGTCGTCATCACCGTCCACATTTCCTTTACCGACACGTTTGTTCTCCAACCCTCTATAGTCATCATCCGATAATATATCATTAATAGCCAAGGACTGGGCAGGTTTAATAACGTCTTCTCTTATAACCTTAGAGAAGTCATTTGGGACCTGGCCTTATAATATGTCAAGTCTCTTCTTATAATCCATGCCTGACCCACCAAATAAAGCAAAACTCGTATTTGTACATTAATCGATCTTGTCTTTATAAGTAGTGAACAGAACTGCTTTTGTACATTACTTTTTCAACCGAGGTTGGAGATCATTAAAAAAGGGAGACCTTGGACTTCATGGCATGAATAGATGATTTGAGCTTACCAATAGTAAGATCCTGTTTGTTCAAATTCTTTTCTAAGTCAGGGACTTTAGCCAAGGATGTTTTAAGAGTGGAATTCTTTGATTGCACTTGAGAAAGTTCATTTACTAAAGGCTTTGCTTTCTCCTCTAGCTCTTGATAGTTCTTGAGGTTTTCCTTCAACGATTTGGCTTCCTCTTTTAACTTTTGAAACCTTTCTTTTTTAGCTCCAGCAAGACTGTGATCATCTTTTCTTAGAAGATAGCGACTCATTAGTAGAATGAAGATTACCGAGTTGAGTCTCAAGGGAACTTTCCCAGACAATAAAGAATTCGATTCTTCCTTAGGAAGATGATGCACATAACTGTTGAAAGTCAAACAAATCACGATCAGTTTAAAAAGAAAGAGTAATGCAAAGTTAGAAACCAAAAAACATAATTAAGCTTAACGCTTAAATCATAATTAAACAAAAATATCTACCTGAATAAGGTTCTACAAACAATTTTCCAAAGACTCAAACAAAAAAGGAGTAGATTCAAAAGAGCTTGGGAAACAAACATAGAAGAATGAAGAATCTTTGTAAACAAGTCCACAAAGACAACAAGATAAGAAGATTCTGATTCATGGAAAAGGTGGGAGCGCCTCACACAAAGTGTTAATCCCTAAAATTGATGCAAAAAGGTCATGAACTCCTCAAGAGTAGGACTAGAAACCATTGCGGCATAATCCTTTGTTGGGAAAGTAGGCACGATGACAATATTACTAGAAGAAGGAGCAAGAAGTAGGGGGGACAATAGATTCAGCCCCTTTGGTCTTCTTTGATGGCATCTTGGACGGAGCGAGAGCAACCTTGAAACCTTTCATTTCAAATTTTCCATAGCCCTCGCTATTCACATCTTGAGTGGTAGAAATGAAAAACATTGAGGCACCTTCGGAAGCCATCACCTCCCCTGTGTCCTTGGATGAAATAGGCAATTCAAAAGCATCCTTTTTAAGTGGTAAGGCATTTATGCTTACATGGTGCACGTTGGGGGGACATATTTACAGAAGGAAATGCGATTATGAAGCAAATTTTAATACATAAAAAGTAAAGGGATTAAGGAACAAAACCTGGAGAATATCCAGGGCTTTCAGTTGTTAGGCGATGTACTGGAGAATATGCTAAAAATGTATCAGCTTGTCGACAACAAGAGCCGACAGATGTAGCGACCTTAATTTTGACCAACATTGTTTAGGACATTTAATTAGATAAATCAAATGAAATAATGTAAATGATTAAGGGATTGAGATTTGTATTATCATAGGGTAGCCATGCCTAATTAATCTAAAGCCAAAGAGAATTAAATAAGTAAGTAAAGGTAACAAGATAAGGGCAAAATAGAAATAGGTTATATTCTTATATCCTAAACCCTTAATTCAATTTAGTTTACAACATTAACAAACTAACACTAAACCAAGAATCTTCGCCGACCACCATTATGAGAAGATAAGAGGAAGTTAAGCAAGAATTTAAGAAAGAAGCTTAATCAAATTAATTCAAGAGAAAATCTCAACCTTCTTTACAATCAATCTATGGTGAAAAATAGATTACATAACATACTTATTGTTTTCAATTTCCAGATAAGACCCGAATTTATTTTGCAAGAATATTGCCATGTTTTGGTTGTTTAAATGACATCCAAACAGCTTGCGTTTTTTACATATGGTCAGAAATATTATTATAGAGATGGGTTTCAAGTTTCATAATTTTCTAATTTGTTGTGGATTTATTATGAATTTTATAGGAAAGAAAATGGTTAAATTGAGTTTAAATTAATTTCGGCTATTATCTATTAGCTTCGAGGTAGGAATTTAAATATGTTATAAAACATATTAAAAATGATTTATGGGAAATTTTGGAGAATTTTTCTAAATGTTTTATTAAGGATATAAAATTATTTAAGGTATGAGAATTAAATGTTTTGTATGTTCATAAAAGGAGAAGAGGCAATTTGCTACATGTTTTAAATTAGTAATTACTAAATTTGGCAGCACTTTTAGAAAAGGTTTTGAAAGAGGAGTTGGCAATCAATTATATATTGACAAACAAGGCAAGTTAACTGAAAAGATATTACTTTAAAAAGCTAAAAAACAGTTTTGTAAAAGACCGATGTTTCATCAATTTCGACAGTCACTTTTCCACCCTTTACTACCACCTCCAACCTAGTCGAAACCAATACACATGGTATTAATGCTTTGGTGTATAGTTAATTGGAGATAGTCGAAACGTGCTTTCGAAGGGGTAGGAGTAGTCTTTGAACTGGTTGTAAAATGAGGCTTTTGAAGGATTTCGATCCCTGTTGAAGACTTATTTAAAGTAAAAGGGCGACAACCTCTTTCAAAAGCCCTTATTCTAAAACATGGGCGTATTTGACCAAGTTGAAAGCTATCTCCTAGCTATCGCATCCTACCTTTCGACCTAGTTAAGGTCGCTTTTCTTATTGTCATTAAACAATGGTATCGAAAGTGTGCTTTCGTTTTTACTAAGAAGCCGCTTCTCCATGCATTCGAAAGGGTTGGTTTCGAAACCATCTAATTTCTTTTCTAAAGAGTTGCATTCACCCCAGTTCTTTTAAGACCCTTTGTTCTATTTAAAGATAAACCCGTAGGTTTCAAAAGGAATGGTTTTAAATGGTTTCGAAGCTATGTTCAACAAACTATTACTTGAACCCAATGCTTTCGAAAGATTTTTTGAGTAAAAGACTTTAATGCTTTCGAAAGGTTTTTTAAGTAAAAGACTTTAATGCTTTCGAAAGGTTTATAATGAAGGTTTCTAAGGGGAGATACCCTAATGATTTTGAAAGGTTTACTTAAGTCATTAGAATGGAAGCTTTCCAATGCTTTTCAAAAGGCAAGTTTAAAGGAAATAGGATGTGTAAATAAAGCTTTTGAAGGGATACCTACAATGATTTTGAATGGTATGCTTTGGCCTTTTGGACTAGTGTAACAAGGTATAGTAGTTAACTTATTTTGAAAGGGGTACTTTCAATGGGATTGAAAGGTATTGTCTAAAGTTTTTAAGCAAAGGTTTCGAATGGTTGCCTTGGTTTCATGGCCTAAGAGCTTTTAAGTTAAAAGAATTTTAACTTACTTTGGAAGGATAGATAATCCCATTATATTTCATCAACATTGTTTTGTGTAAAGTGTGTATATATATATAAAGGCAATAATGTTTGAGTAAAGCAAAGAGTTTATTTTCCTTCTTTCAGTATGATTTAAAGGGTTAAATCAATTTGAAAGAAATGTTTTTAAGGAAAATTTAATGGGGTAGTTAACCCTAAAAAATGACCTAGATGTTAGAGTAACAGATGGGACTGCATTAGGGTTGAGCCCTATACTTTCGCTAATAATCCCCTAGCCAATATAAGTCCAAAATTCCAGTATGTAGCGCGTTGTCAATGGTAAGACTAAAATGCAGTTACACATAGAAAGGAATATACAGAAAAAAGATAGGTTATTGGTGAGCCCGCAAAACCATTAGGTTCAGTTGACCCTAGAAGAAGATAATTAAGGCCAGTCAGCCTAGAAATGTGTCAAATAGAAGTTAGATAATTGAGTATGTTTGGTAGGCCTGAGTCAACCAATGGTTAATAGTTGGCCAAATAAAACTATATTTTAAGGACAGATAGTCCATTGATTACCCGATTGATGTGTATATATGATATTGTTACTGTAGCATTAATCAGTTTAATTGTAGGATTCTAATTTGCAACAGATATGCTTTTAAAAGGATATTAGTAAGGGGAAACTGGTTCCGCTAAGCGGCGTGGTCACACTCAATATTAGTAAACCGAGATCTAATAGTATTATTCACACCAGGCTTTATGTTTGACTCCAAGTTTTTTCCCCTTTAAACTCTCGGGTGCTCAAAATATGATTGGGTAGATTGAGAGTTGAGGTTTTTTAGGTTTAGTAGGTTGGATGAATAAGCTTCTGAAGACGTGTAGAATGAAAAGCTAGCTATATAAGAGCTATTTAGTTTTATTTCTGCTATGTTGTACTAAGACTATTTTTCTTACTCAGATCATCCAAGGGGGCATCTTCATATGCTGCTCTTGCCATATTTTGTAATAATTATATTTGTCCAAACCTAGGAATCGTTTTGGGATTATGTATCTGGATATGAAATACTGATTTGAAATGAAGTCAGAAAAGTTGTTTTTAAATCTATGTTGATTTTATTTCATATTTATGTGCTTTTGATATTATGGATACCATTAACATTATCGTATATTACTGGAAGTTAATACCATGGATGACCGTAGCTTCTGCAGTGCTTAGCTTCAGGCCTCAAAATAAGGGATATTACAACTTGGTATCAGAGTATAGGTTTGTGAAAAACTTAAAAGAAATTTCAAACTTAAAATTATTTTAAAAACATAATCCTAAGGAATTAGAGAAAAGATTGGGGTGTGGGATAACGCTATAGTAACATACTTGTATTTGCCATATATAAGTATACATTTTATCTCTGTTCTCTCATCTTTCTTAGGCTATTCCACTCTATCTTACAAACACTCGAATACAGATTTTAAGGACATAAAATATGGATGCTAGGAGTGGAAGAATTAACATTGGTGGAGGAAGCACCATAACCAACGGGGATGCCAAACCAAACACTAGAAGGAATCCAGGTCAGGCACAAGCTAATAATGTGGGTGCTGGAGTGCTACAAGTTAATATGGGAGCTATGTACTGGTTCTTTGTCAATATGATGCAGGCAGGAGTTTCTACGGGTTTAGTTGGAGGAAATGTTAAAGGGGAAAATAAGAAGGCTCCAGTGGTCAATAACTATGATGTATTGAGTAGAGATTATGTCGAGATGGGACGTAAACCGCTGATCGGAACTGAAGATGTAATTGAAGTGGAGAACTGGTAACTTCATTACGAGAGGATTTTTGCTAATTTTGGGCTTAATGATGAGCAAAAGATAAGGCTTGCTTCTAGATAGTTATAAGGAGCAACACTATTTTGGTGGAATAGTGTTACTGTAGGAATTAATGAGGAGACCATGACTTGGGTTGAATTTAAAAGAAGGTTTGAGGAAAGATTTATGTTAGAGATTGCTACTCAGCTCTGCTAAAAAAGTTTGTGGAGTTGGAGCAAGGAGATATGACAATACTTGAGTATGCAACCAGATTTGAGGAGCTACCGAGATAGAATACACTACAGTTGACACTATCATTAAAAGGAATGAGAAGCTCATTCGCTGGTTGTAGCCTGAGCTTGCTAAGGCCACATTATCGCATATTGAGATTCATGCAATGCAGTTGTTGAGAGGGATTTAAGGAAGGAAGAGATGCTTGCTAATCTTGAGGGTCACAAGGCGGGGAGTTCAAAGATGGCAAAACCGAAAGAGGAAGCTTTTCCATAAGAAGGGAGCTCAGAAGAGTGGAGCTACAAAAAGGAAAAGGTAGAAGTCATCTGTTATAAATGTGATAAGAAGGGACACTATGCTTATGAGTGTCGAACAGGTGAAGGGAAGCAAGCTGCTAATAAGAAAGGAGTGAGACGTTTGAACTGCGATCAAATTGGACATTATAAAATCAGTGCAAGGAGCCAGCCAAGGATGGAAAAGGAAAAGTGTTTGCATTGGAGCCAGCTACCTCGGGACCAACAATAGAAGAAAAGGGAAAAGCTATGTTAGGAAGTACCCTTTTGATTCATGGTGTATCAGTTAGAGTTCTATTTGATGCTATTGCATCGCATTTTTTTATATCTCATTGTTTGGTATATAAGCTTAACCTAGAACCCTCATACCTACTTACTTCCTTAAGGGTTGCAAATCTGATAGGAGGATATGCGACTCTTGGAATGAGATGTGACCACCTAGAGTTTGAATTATTAAGGCATGTATTTGCATGCAGTTTGCATGTGTTTTGATTTCATTGGATTCGAAATTATTTTGGTTATGGATTGGTTAAGTAAGTACGATGCTAGGATATTTTTTCATGATCGAAAAATATCAGTTAAACACCCAGATTGTAGTGACCGGATAATACACACAATAGGAAACTCAAGTTTTGAAGTTAATGCTTTGTTAGGTATTATGGAGGTAAAAGACGAGTTAAATTGAGGTTTCATTGTTAGAGAATTCATAGATGACTTTCAGCCCATGATAGGACTGTCGCTGAAACGAGCTATTGAGTTTCAGATAGATTTAGTACAAGGAGTGGAACAGGTGAGTAGACCGCCAAGCAGAATGACACCTATCGAGATGAGGGAGCTAAAGGTGTAGTTGATGGATTTGGAAAATAAGAACTTTATTGGACCAAACAGTTCGCCTTGGGGAGCCACCGTAGTGTTTGCAAGGAAACCAATGGGACCATTGAGTTTATGTATCGATTATCGTAAGTTGAATGAGAAGACGATGAAGAATCGATATCCATTACCTAGAGTTGTCAATTTGTTCGACCAGTTGAGTGGAGCTAAAGTGTTTTTCCAATTGGATTTGGCAATAGGGTTCCATCAACTTAGAGTGGCTAAGGATAGTGTTCCTTTGACGGTGTTGAGAACCCGATATGGATCGTACGAATGGTTAGTGATGCCGTTTGGACTAACTAATGCGCCAACATTCTTTGTAGATTTGGTGAACCGAGTTTTCCAAGAGCACTTGGATAGGTTTGTATTGGTATTCATAGATGAAATTTTGGTATACTCTAAAGATGAAAGAGAGCATGAAGTTCATCTTAGAGTGGTGCTTAAGACGTTGAGACAATATCAACTAAAGGCAAAATTTTCGAAGTGTCATTTATGAAAGATTAAAGTGAATTTTTTTAGTTATGTAGTCTCAGAGAAGGGGTGGTCTGTAGATCCGTCTAAGATCGAGGTAGTGAATAGTTATAAAAGACCCGAGATAGTGAATGAGATAAATATTTTTCTTGGATTAACTGGATATTATCGGAGATTCATTAAGGATTTTCAACGGACAGCGACACCGATGACTAAACTAACATGGAAAGTTGTGAAGTTTGTCTGGCTGATAAGTGTGGGGAAGCACTCCAGAAGCTGAAACACTCATTGACAAATGCACCTGTGTTAGTTGTCCCAGAGGGGAATCAGGTCATAGTGGTATACACGGATGCATATGGAATAGGGTTAGGAGATATGTCAATGTAGAAGGGTAAAGTGGTTGCCTATGCTTCTCGAAAGCTCAGACCGCATGAGGTTAGATATCCAACTCATGATTTGGAATTAGCTGTGGTTATCTTTGCATTGAAGGTGTGGAGGCATTACCTTTTGGGATAAAGGTTCGAATTGTACACGGATCATAAGTCGCTGAGTTATTTGTTCTCTCAGAAGAAGTTGAATATGAGACAACAGAGGTGGTTAGAATTTTTGGCCACTAATGGCTTTGGTATTGAGTAAACAACAAGAAAAGGCGATAAGGTGGCTGATGCACTAAGCAGAAAACATCAGAATGCAGTATTGGCAATGATAGATGAGTAGAAAGATTTAGAAGCATCGATTACACGTGGAGTACAATGAAGGTCTAAGACTAGATCTAGTAAGGAAACAACTATGTTGTCATGTTTAGAAGTTCGACCAACGATGATCGAAAGGATTGCATCTAAGCAAGGTGAGGATCCATTATTAGTTGAACAGATCAAAAATTTAAGGGATGCAATAGATAGAGATGACTTAAAAGATTTCAGTCTTAACCAAAATGGGAGGTTGAGGAAGAAAGGATGACTCAGTGTTCTAAATATGGGAAACATTATGAAGGATGTTCTCAGAGAATGCCATCGTTCAAAGTTCACTATTCATTCGGGAGGAATCAAGATGTATCAGGACATGAAGAGGAGTTTCTTCTGGGAAGGCATGAGATAGACATAGGCTTATGGGTAAAGCAGTGTCTGAACTGTCAATAACTAAAAGCCAAGCATCAGAAACCAAGTGGGTTGCTTCAGCCTTTAGATGTTCCAATTTGAAAATAGGGTTCAATCTTAATGGATTTTATCGATGGGTTGCCAAGGTCGAATTGAGGAAATGAAAGAACATGGTTTGTAGTTGATAGATTAACCAAGAGTGCTCATTTCATTCCAGTTAAGTCAACTAGGACGGCACCTGTTTTAGCTAAATTATTCATGAAGAATAAAGTTAGACTGCATGGAATTCCTAGTAAGATCCTTATTCACTAGCGTGTTTTGAAAGAGTCTACAGGAGACTTTAGGCACCAAGCTCAAGATGAGTACCGCTTACCATCCACAGACAGATGGGCAAATGAAAAGAATTAAAAAATCTTAGAAGATTTGTTGTTAGCTTATGTACTAGACTTTGAGGGATTATGGGAAGGCCACCTACACTTAGTTGAGTTTTTGTATAACAATAGTTATCAAACTAGTATAGGGATGACACCTTTTGAAGCTTTGTATGGAAGGTCATGCAAATCACCCTTTTTTTGGTTAGAGACTGGGTATAGGTTAGTTCTTGGTTAGAATCTGGTCAAGGAAGCTATAGAAAAGACTGAGTTAATTAGAGCTAAAATGAAGGAAGCTCGGTCTAGGCAGAAGGGTTACGCTAATAAGAGACAAAAATACTTGGAGTTCTCAGTTGAAGATCATGTTTTCATCAAGATATCACTGATGAAAGGTGTAATCAGATTTGGGAAATTAGAAAAATTAGCAACAAGATTTGTTGGACAATTCCCTATTATAGAAAGGTTAGGGAAACTCGCATAAAGAGTGGAGTTATGGAGCAGTCTGATAAGAGTCTACAATGTTTTTCATATTTCACCTCTAAGGAAGTATATTCGCGATCCAGAAACTACTTTTACACCGACTATTTTAGATGATTTAGTAGTGGAATCGAATATGACTATAATTAGATAACCAGTTCGTATAGTCATGATGGGTGAGAAGAGACTAAGGAACAAGTCGGTTAGATTAGTCAAAGTCCAGTGGATTGATGATGATAGAGACTGTACTTGAGAAACTGAGAGCAAGATTAGAGATACATATCCTGACTTGTTTCATGGTATGTTTTACTTTTATGGTTGATTTTAATGAGTACCTTATCCTAATTTTGAGGATGAAATTCTTTAAGGATGGGAGTTGTAGCGACCCTAATTTTGACTAACATTATTTAGGACGTTAAATTAGATAAATTAAATGAAATAATGTAAATGTTAAGGGATTGAGATTTGTATGATCTAAGGTAGGTGTGCCTAATTAATCTAAAGCCAAAGAGAATTAAAATGAAACAAGTAAAGGTAACAAGGTAAGGGAAAAATAGGAATAGGTTATATTCTTATAACCTAAACACTTAATCCAATTTTATTTACAAAATTCACAAACAAAAACTAAACCAAGATGCTTGGCCGGTCATCATTAGAAGAAGGTAAGTGGAAGTTAAGCAAGAAATCAAGAAGGAAGCTTAATCAAATCAATTCAAGGGCAAATCCCAACCTTTTCAACAATGAAGCTAAGGTGAATAATAGATTACATCTCATATTTATTGTTTTTGGTTTCTAGATAAGACCCGAATGTATTTTGCAAGAATATTGCCATGATTTGATTGTTTGAATGGGTATACACACACACACACATATATATGTTTATTGATGATTTAAGCTATTTCATATATATTTTATGATAAGAATTAACATGGAAAACATTTTAAATGACATCCAAATGGCTTGTGTTTTTGATATAAGGTCGGAAATATTATTTTAGAGATGGGTTTCAAGTTTCATATTCCAAGTTGTTGTGGATCTATTATGATATTTCTAGTAAAGAAAATAGGTAAATTGGTTTTAAATTAATTTCGGCTATTATGTATTAGCTTTGGGTCAAAAATTTAAATATGTTAGAAAACACATTGAAAGTGATTTATAGGAATTTTTGGAGAATTTTCCTAATTATTTTATTAAGGATATAAAATTATTTAAGATATGGGACTTAAATGCTTTATATGTTTATAAAAGGAGAAGAGGCAATTCGCTAAACATTTAAAATTATTAATTACTGAATTCGGTAACAAAGATTTTGAAAAAGATAATAGAAACCAATTATATGTTGATAAATAAGGCAAGTTAGTTGAAAAGATATTACTTTAAAAAGATAAAAATAATTTTTGTAAAAGATTGCTGTTTCACTACTTTCGGCAGCCACCTTCCGATCCCATACTACCACCAACCTAGTCGTAACCAATACACATGGTATCAATGCCTTGGTACATAATGGATTGGAGACAGGAGAAAGTTATAGAGTCGAAACGTGCTTTCGAAGGGGTAGGGTAGTCTTTGAACTATTTTGGTTATAAAATGAGGTTTTCGAAGGAGATAGCTTTCGACTTGGTCAAATTCACCATTGTTTTAGAGAAAGGGTTTTCAAAAGAGGTTTCCACCATTTTTGTTTTAAATAAGCCTTGGACCGGGTTTGAAACCTAGTTATCGCATCCTACCTTTAGACCTAGTTAAGGCCGCTTTTCTTGTTGTCTTTAAACAATGGTATTGAAAGGGTGCTTTCGTTTTTTCTGAGAAGCCGCTTCTCCATGTTTTCGAAAGGGTTGGTTTTGAAACCATCTACTTTCTTTTAGTTAGGAATTTTACATATGAAAGAGTTTCTTGCATCCCAGTTCTTTTAAGACCCTCTTTTCTATTGAAAGATAAACCCATAAGTTTTGAAAGAAACAGTTTTAAATGGTTTCGAAGTTATGTTCCATATGCTATTACTTAAAGCCAATGCTTTCGAAAGGTTTGCTTTGAGTAAAGGACTTTAATGATTTCGAAAGATTTATAATGAAGGTTTCAAAGGGGAGGTATCCTTATGATTTCGAATGGTTTACTTGAATCTTTAAAATGGAATGTTTCCAATGCTTTCGAAAGGCAAGTTTAAATTGAAAAGAGGATGTATAAGTTTTATAAAGCTTTCGAAGGGATACCTTCAATGATTTCAAAAGGTATATTTTGTCCTTTTAGCCTAGAGTTATATAGTAGTTTACTTATTTTGAAAGGGGTACTTTCAATGGGTTTGAAAGGTATTGTCTAAAGGTTTTATGCAAAGATTTTGAATGGTTTACCTTGGTTTCATGGCCTAAGAGCTTATAAGTTAAAAGGATTTTTAACTTACTTTGAAGGGATAGATAATCCCACTATGTTTCATTAACATTGTTTTGTGTAAAGTATGTATATCATCGCAATAATGTTTAACTAAAGCAAAGAGTATACTTTCCTTATTTAAGTATGATTTAATGGGTTAAATCAATTTGAAAGAAATGTTTTCAAGGAAAATTTGATGGGGTAGTTA
This sequence comes from Allium cepa, assembly GCA_030765085.1. NCBI lineage: Eukaryota > Viridiplantae > Streptophyta > Magnoliopsida > Asparagales > Amaryllidaceae > Allium > Allium cepa. The sequence continues at coordinate 259,456,327 of CM060939.1, forward strand.
ACCCTGAGTAAATGATTCAGATGTTAGAATACCAGGTTAGACTGGTATAAGATCGCATCCTATATTTTAGCTAATATGCCTGTAGCTAATATAAGTCCAAAATTCCAATGTGTAGAGCATTGTCATCGGTAAGACTAAAATGAGGTTACACAGAATGGAATGTATAGAGAGAAGATAGGTTATTAGTGAGCCTACAAAACCATTAGGTTCAGTTGACCCTAGAAGAAGATAGTTAAGGGCAGTCATCCTAGAAGTGTGTCCAACGGAAGTTAGATATTTGAGTATGTCTAGTAGGCCCGAGTTAGCCAATGGTTAATAGTTAGCCAAACAAAACTATATTTTGGGATAGATGTTCCATTAATTACCTGATTTACGAGCATATATGATATTGTTATTATTGCTTTAATCAGTTTGATTACAACATTCTAGTGTGACGACCCGGAATTTTGAGCAATATCAATTTAATAATCTTTGATAATAATTAAATTGATTTGATTATTTTACATTATAAATGGACAAGTTAAAATTATGCTAAAAGGCTAATAATAATAATTTAATATCTATCAACAATTTTCTTAACAATATAAAATTTGGCAAGTTCAATTCTTTTGAAAATTTATAATATTTTAAATTGTAAATATTTATTTTGGCAATTTAAAATTGATAAGATTTATTTTTTCCAAAAGTTAATCAGAATATTTTCTATTTATAATATATATGTATTGATATATCTTGTAAATAGGAAGTTTTTAATGTAATAAAACTTTATACTCAAATTATAATATATATGAATATATATATATATATATGAATATATATATATATATATGAATATATATATATATATATATATATATTGTGATTTGAAATTTGTTTTAACATTTAATACAGTAATTATCAAATATAATGTTAAAATGTTTTTCTATTTGGAATGTGTATATATATTTGTGTGTGTGTGTGTATATATATATATATATATATATATTTGAAATAGGAATTTTATTAATTTGAACTTAATAAGTATTTTCAAACTTTAATAAATATATAGTTTTGTAACTTGAAAGGTTAATTTGATTTAATGCTTTTTGAAATGATATTTTAAATTTTAAATTTTGATAACAAAGTTAATTTTTATTTAATATAGATATATATACTTTAAGCTTTTGTTTAAATAAGATTTAAATTAAAGATTCATTTGTTTAAATATTTCTTTCATTTTAATTTTAACATAGGATAAGATTGTTTTAAAAGAAAATATAAGGAGTTAAATTAAATTTCTAATATTTATAAGCACATGTCATATGATTTGATCAAAAATATAAGTTATTTATAAATGCCTATATGAATTTGCTTTTGAAATACTTATTAAAGTCTAAAGTTTATTTTTATATGATAAAAACATTTTATAATATTACATAAATACATTGTATATAGCTTAGATAGATTATTAAAAATAAAATAACATTTAAAAACATTAATAAAACATTTGAAAATAACACTTGTAAATACATAATAACACATAGTAACATTGTAAAACATTTAGTATACATACTAAGACACTTGTTAATCATATACATATGTGTAAGATAATTAGGCATTTAAGTAGACAAGTGTCATCCTCTTGAAATTTAATTTAAAATTAAATTTGTAAAATAAGAAGAAGAGTTATTTTCAGCTAAAAAAATATTTTCTTCATCTTCAATCCAATAACAAAATAAATGCTAAACAAAGATCAAAGTGAAAAAAAAGAAGGAAAATCTGTAGAAAAATCTGAAACAAAAAGAAATTGCAGCATCAAGGAACAAGAGAATCAATGCTAGAATTTCAAGTACAATCAAGCAGTTCAAACAAGAAATTCAGGAAAACGTCAACATGCAACTGATATTAATCAAGCAACAAATTCAAGAAGAATGCAGAAATTACAACAAGCCTAGAAACATTTCTGTCTTCAGCAAATTTTAGGTGAGTAAATGATTTCTTTTAAAAACAATTTTTAATCTGGATTCATCTTGTTATGTGATAATATCATGATGTTATAAGAAATATTGGGTTTCGATTTGATGCATGTTTGGATTGTGTTTATGAATTGCCTGTAAATAAAAAAATAAGTCACTGTGTTTTATAAAAACAGTTTCAATCTCATGGTAAATTCAAAAACTTGATTTTTATTTCGAGTTAGCCTTGATTTGTAAAGAAAAGATGATTTTAATCAAATCATCTAACATCTAAAAATAGTTACAGGTTGTTAAATTAAATAATTAGCTCAAAATTTTAATATTTACAGTAAAATTATAAATTGGGTCAAAAGTTTTTGCATGCAAACTTGAGTTTTGATTTTATAATCATATTGCAAATAAGAAAACATGATTTTTGAAATTTGAATCATGAATTTTAGGTTAGAAATTTGTGAGAATTTGGGGTTTGATTGCCTTGTGCACTTTGGTCAATTTGGGACGAACAGCGACGAATCAATGGACGAGGTTGTGCTCGAAGGTGGAGGAGACAACGGCGATCATCAGAAAAATACTCGTGTATTTTATTGATGTGTGGGGTGATCGTAGATTGAGGTAGTAGGGTTTTGTATGCTGTTAATGTCGGGAGTGTTCCAATGGGATTCGTGACGTCGTGATGCAACTAGAGGCGATCAGGGTTGCGGCCGAAGGATCTGGAGGATGTGGCGTAGCTATGGTGGTGTCGGTGGGTCTTCTTGAGGTGTATGTTGCCGTGGATGTTGGATTTACTTGTGATGGAGTTTCAAACTGATGGGTTCGATAGGGATATTTTTATTCTTGATCTTATTCTGGATTCTGGGTTGTGCGATACAATGTAGTGGTCGAGTGCGATTTGGTGAAGGCCGGAGAGGAGCTCGCCGTCGACCGGCGGCGACGTGCAGATCGTGTGTTTCTGCTATGGGTTTTGGGAAGAGAACAGGGGAGCTTGAAGACGTTTCGTGTAACTGCTATTTTGGCTCGAAGCATATGACGTTGAGGGGTGACTCGAAGTTTAACGCGAGCGATTTTAGAGTGTTGCTCGGGTTTGTTGAGCAGGGTTTTGATTTGAGTTCAACAGTTTTAAGGGTTTTAAACTTTAACTGTAAAGTTTTTTTTAAAAGGTTTAAACAAAGAAACTCTGATATTTGTAAATGATTTGTAAATAATTCAGGTTTAAAGTAGTTTAACAAGTTTTTTTTAATATATATATATATATATATATATATATATATAAAATAATTCGTTTCAAGTTAAACATGTTTATATATATATAAAACTAGAAAAGTTTTTAAATAAAATAAGTGAATGTTTGAATAAAGTTTGTATTAACTTTTATTTAGTAACTATGGGAAGTTTTAAATATTTAAAAAAGGTTTGATTTAAATATTTAAAATTGTTTTAATTATAATTGACTTTTAAAATACTTATTTTCAAATAAGAATTAATGATTAAAGTTTAGAAATCAATTTAATTTTAAGAAATTATAAGTTTTGATTATTTAAAGATAAATAAATTTGTAAAGATAATTAAGGAAATTAAATTTGTTAACCCTTGGAAGTTATTGGTTAATATAAATAATTTAATTAAGATGATGTTTTCTTAATTAAGAATCTTTATAATATAAGAAGTTAAGAATGGTTTAATTTAATTTATATGATTAATTAATAATTAATTAAGTAATTAATTTGTGATTAATTAAAAGATAATCACTTTAGAGTTAATTAAGTATAATTACTGGGTGAAGTAATTAAATGATTAATTACAAGAGGTAATTAAATAAGAGATAATTACTTTATGAAAGTAATTAAGTGGATGTGATTAAGAGTTAATCCCTTGAGTTATTAATTAAGGAATTAATTAATAAAATTTATTAAAGGTTTAAATTATTTAATTAATAAAAGGATTAAGAGTAGTTAATTATGTCATTACTTACTTGTTAAGAAATTAATTAAAAAGAAATTTAATTAATGAGGTAATCATTAATTAATGGAAATAATTAATTAATTGTTAATTAATAATTTAAGGATAATTAAGTTTTAAATTACTAAATGTAATTAGAAATAATTATTCAAATGTGATTAATTAAAAGTAATTAATTAAATATGATTAATTATAAATGATCAATCAAGCATGATTTATTAAAGGTAATTCATCAAGAGTAATTAATCAAGTATGATTAATTAGGGTGATTAATCAGGTGTGATTAATTAAATAATTATTAAGGTAATTAAGTAACAATTAATCAGGTGTTATAAATTTTAAAAAGAGTAATTAAGAGATATTACCTGGATAATTAAGAAGTAATTAATCTAGATGATTAATTAATATTGTAATTCAGGAATAATTACTTAAAGTAATTAAGTAATAATTAATCAAGGGAAATTAATTAGGTAAATAATTAAATGATGTTTGTTAATTAATTTGTAATTAATTAATGAATAGTAAGGTGGATTGATGATAATCCAAGCGATTAAATAAGAACTAATTTAATTAAGGATGAATTAAATTAATCAAGTTTGGAACTTGTTTATGGATGGTTAATGATTAGTTGATAAGTATCATCGGATGAGATAATGATATTGGGTGATATTGAATGTCATTGGTTGATATGTGATGATATGAATGTGATATATCTGAGATGTGATATATATGCTGCTTTGTGATATGTGTGGATGATTGTGATAATTGTGAATTATCTATCTGTGTTATGAATCATCCATTTATGTTAAGTGATATTTCTGAATATCTACTGTTTAAATCCCTTAAGTACAACTTGGACATTTAAAATGGCGTTTGGATTCGGTGAGACCGGGATCGGGTTTCCATATTTGGATATCCGAAAACCACACTGATCCAAAATAAACGTTAGGACGTAAATCCAAGTGGAGTGCAAGTGAAGACTTGAGGTGTAAGAACTATACGTCAGTATAACTCTGTGGGTGATTCCGTAATGAGTTTGACGGAATAGTACTTATAGATTCGAGATGGTGATTCAGAGTGCAAGGGCTATGGTCGTTGACTCTGAGGGTGATTCCAAAATGAGTGCAACGAGATAGTGCCTTTGGTCTCGTTCGAATCCGGAACGGACTTGTATGGATTGAATGCTTTTAGAACATCGTCAGGTGGACGATGAGCATTCTAAGATAAATGTGTCCTACAAAGGTAATCGCAGCTTCAAGCCTCATCAACCGGGAATGGCTAAAACAGGGGAGGTGCAGCAAGGATTCGTGGGTAGCTCCCACTAGAGGGCGAGATTCATCCCTGTCTAGATGTCCCTTTTTATTTCGGCTTTGTGGGCAATTGGTCTACAGCCAACTGCGGGGTGGTCTTGTTCGGGACTGTTCAGTAAGAAATGGTCCCGGCCTTGTGTTGCAGGGAAGTTAGGGTGGCTCCTCGGTACGGTGATCTAGGCCACGTACTGTGACGGGCGGTACCCCAGTAGCCCTGCCATTGTTGGAAACCCATTTTCCCTACGAGACCCTACGGTTTTGTTTGTATTACCCACTTTTGTGGCTAGTAGCTGAAATTTAATAATTGTAACAATTTTGTCTATTTCATATTTACTTGAAAACCCTAGACACTATTATAATATTACTGGATTTCCTATCAAACATTTTGGTTAGCGTAAGGTAAAAACTTTTTCATGTTTATGTGTGGGAAGTCTTACGTGATACCTTTCTTTTCAAAGGACTTTCTAAAGTTAAGCATCTTAAACCGTTTACTCACACCAGACCCCTGTCTGACCCGAATGTTTATTTTCTGTTTTATTAAACTCTTGGGTACTCATATTCTGTATGAGTAGTGAAGTGATTCAGGTTATCCTTGACAAATTCTGGAGGAGCTTTGGAGCAGGAGGCTTCGGTGTGTAGATATATAGATAGAGTTTCCGATATGTGTGTTATTCTGTATAGTTGTTCTTGTATTGTATATTAGACAGAAATGTTATAATTGTCTAATTTGAGATGTATAGTTGTGAGCTCTGATGTATATGATATTATGTATATGTTCTATATTATATTTCAACCGTTCCGCTGTGAGATTCTAATATGTTTTTTCTTTTCTTCTCTTTCTTTTCTTCTTCTATCTCTTTCTTTCTTAATTAGTGATGCGATTTTCTGGTGATAGAAAGTTGGGTCGCTACATCTAGTTTTCCAAAAATATGCCTATAAAAGGACATTAGTGAGGGCAAACCCGTTCCGCTAAGTGGCATGGTCTAACTTAATATCAGTGAACCGAGATGTAATAATATTATTCACATCAGGATTTATGTCTGATTTGAAGTCTATGTTTTCCCTCTTAAACTCTCGGGTGCTCAAAATATGTTTTGAGTAGATTGAGAGTTGAGGTTTTTCAGTTTAGTAGGTTGGACGAATAAGCTTCCGAATATGTGCAGTGGGAACACCGAGCTATATAGGAGCTATTTAGCTTTATTTCCGTTGTGTTGTATTAAGTATAATTTTTCTAGTTAGTACTACGATCATCCAAAGGGACATATTCATATGCCGCTCTTGACGTATTTTGTAATAATTATATTTGATCAAAATCCGAGAATCGTATTGGGGTAATGTATCTGAATATAAAATACTGATTTGAAATGTAATCAAAAAAGTTGTTTTAAATCTGTGTTGATTTTGTTTCATATTAATGTGCTTTTGTCATTACGGATAGCATTAACATTACCGTATTTTATCCCCGAAAGTTAATACTATGGATGACTATAACATCTGTAACGCTTAGATTTGGGCCTCACGATTGGGGATATTACAGCAGATCGCCTTTTCTTTTTCATTATTGGGAGTTCGCATAGATTCCAATGAGTTTGAAAAATCAGTAAATACTTCTTTAGTTTTTCATTAGTTAGAAGTCCTAGCTGGCTTCGGTGAAATGTTGTAGCATCCCCAAAGCTAGGGAACCTAACTAAAACCTGGGGATCAACATTCTTTGATTTAACAGATAGCATTTATCATATTAAAAAGCATAAGTCAATGAAGTTAACGTAAGCATTAAGCAAATGAAAACAAGTCTTACAAACATGCATACTGGGAACCAAGAATCTTCCAATAATGTCTAGAGAGTAGCATCTTACAAAAAAGAACTAGCAAATCCAGTCCCTAGGCTTGCTAATAAAGTCAGTCACTACCCCATCGCTGACAGAGCTAAAGTAATAAATAGAACCCTCAGGTTGGTTCTTTATTTTCTGAAGTGTAACTTAGGAGCAATGGGTGGAAGGAGTCAGTTTTTCCAACTAAAGTTTTTTGAACAAGATAAGCAAGGAATTGATGTAGCTGTAGGAGTTGGATTCAGTTGAATAGGTGCAATCTTCAAGAGGCCAGTACCTTATAGTTAGTAGAATTGAATGTTAAATAACACAAGTGATAGATGTGAGGAGGAGTAAAGGCAAAGAAGCCTCTAAGAGGAGTGTTAATGCAATCGTCCTGACCTGGGACTCTTGTTTCAATCCTCAAATACCGAAAATATGGAGAACAGAGTCAACATTTTCTTACTTCGTTAAGTATGAACGATGAAAAGTGTAAACCTTTTGCGCATAAGAACCCATAAGATTAAGGGATTTAGGAGATTTTGATGTTCCCTTAGAAGCCGGTTCCTTGCCTTCAGACATGAAGTCTACAATAGAATAATTTCAATTATTTAAGTAAAATTCCAATAGCCAAATGTTTATGGAATTAACCCATCATAATTCAAATGGATTGAAATATATGAAAATCTAAAATGACTAAAAACTGATTAAAACTATCAACAAATAAGTTGTCGTGAGTATGTAAGGACATAAGTATATGGGATATGAGTATATTATTATGCATTTATATGGTATAAAGCAGTGATAAAGCCCATAGTAATTGAACAATAAATGGTCGCGTATAAAATTTTCATGAATCGAAAATCAACAAGCCTCCATGAAATAATTTAAGAACATACAAGGCTTTCATGAGAAAGCCTGCAAAATTCTCATGTCGAAAACTCCTCGCGATGACTTCCAACGTAGTCATTATGGGACATAGACCATACATGTAAAACCCCTCACGATGACTTCAAACAAGGTCATCATGAGACAAAACCATAATGTATTAAGCTCATCGTGATGACTTCAACCATTGCCGTCATGAGACAAAATCATTATTTATAAGACTTATTGTGATATTATTAAAAGTGGTCATTATGGGAATAAGTCCTTATATATAGTATTCTCGACGATGAGCATTAAATACAGTCGTCACAAGACATAGCCTTTGAGTATAAAACTCTTCGCCATGAGATTTAAACATAGTTGTTGCAAAATATAGATCGCCAATGTAAAATTCTTCGCGGCAAGCTTTAATATAATCATCATGAATAAAGCATAAAAATAAAGCCTTGAAATAAAATTGCAGGCGAAGGCTTGGTATTCGATTATTTTATCGTCAAACGGAAACCCATAATATAGCGATAGTTTGGATCCATTAGATAATGAATACGTGACCCATAAAACCTGAAGCCCATAAACAATAAAACAGCGAACAAAACAAATAGATTTGGATCAAAATAACCATTATTGAAAGAAATACAAAGAAATCACTAAGATTAAATAAAATTCAATCTTATTCTAAAAAATTAAAATTAACCAAAGAAAATCGAAAATCGTAGTAATAAAGAAGCAAGTAAGCAAATCAATAGCAATGCGTTTACCAGATGAAGATCAAAAATAGAAAGATTTTATTTTAGGAAATGTAAGAAGAGTAAGGAAATTCTGATAAAAGCAAGAAGAAGAAATAGAAAGGAAGAGTCGCCATTTATAAAAGAGAGGGAACGTTAGATAACCATTGGATTAAAGAGAGATGGCTGTCGACGGCTAAGGTTGGTACTTTTCGAATATGAACCGACCACTTATACTAAAGTATACGGAAAATTATAATAAGGGGGGAAGTGTTATACCTCAAATATGTTAGTCGTTGTAGGATAACAGAGTAAAAAGCCTTCACGAGACAAGCACAAGAACCATCGCAAAGAGTCCCGTAAGACCATTACATGCTAATCTCAAACATTAAGCAAAGCCAACGCTAGGAATTCCACAGGGCCATCGCTTGCATTTCTTGACCACTAGAGCAGAGCTATCGTGAAGTGTTTCCTTTTTTAAGCTATCGTGAAGAATTTGTAAAGCAATTTGCAAGCAGCTGTTATGTTATAACTTTAGACAAGAAAAAGTAAAGTCATCTCCATATATTTATGGAAGTAGTCGCTTAACATAGTAAAAGTGTTGTCGCTGGAAGTTCTATGAAGTCTTCACATACTATTTTCTAAGCGATAAGCAAGTTATCGAGAGAAATTTCTTTGTAATACCAAGTATAACCTTCGAATGGTGAATAAAGGCTATGGTGAAAAGTTCAGTGAAGCCATCGGTTGTAGTTTGGAGATTCCCTACGTGCCATCAAAAGCAATTCTTAGGAGGGTATTAAACAATGGAGGAAGGTTCCCAAGACGTCATCGCGATCAATTAACAAACTAAAGTCTATCAAGAATCTATACAATCGCGATAAATAGGGTAGTCGCTTGCTATTTTAGAACAAGAAGTTGGAACCATCGTGAGAGGTTTTATAAAACCTATCGTGCATTGTTATAACGCCTTTTGACCAAGCAATATATCATAAAAGCTGGCTAAATGGCTTTTGTGATCATCAAGATAGGAAGCCCGGAGATATGGTTATCAGACTTGGAAATCGATGATATTTGGAACTATGCGCAGTAGTTGGACGGATTCGGATTGGGTCCCAATCAAGATGCAATAAGTATGGAGTGATAAGGAAGGTTTTGTAAGGCTACATTTCAAATTTCAAGTCGATCAGAGTTCATATGCTCGGTTTATGGACAAAAGAAGATGGATTGATATATACGGATCAGTGGTAATTTGCTTGGAGTCGAACCTACAAAAATGTGCTACTTGCTAGGAGTCACGCATGGTTCACTTGGAGTTGCAGGAATTTGAAGTGTTGGATCGTGCTTGCTGTCCGAAACATGATTGTTTGGAGTCAGCTTAGAGTTAGAACGATCGATGCTTGGAGAAAAAGGATCAGCCATGATCATTTTTCATGCTTGGAGCCAGAACAATCGTGGCTTGGAGAAAAAATGATTAGCCTCGATCGTTTTTCGCGCTTGGAATCAAAACGATCGGTGCTTGGGGAAAAACGATCGGCCCAATAGTTTTCCATGCTTGGAGTTATAATCATGTTTGCTTTTGGAAAATTTTGGTTTTACCGGAGTCTAACCTTAGGCTAAATTTTTAGCACCTGCTTCGAGTCGAAAAGGTGATTACTTCCGGTCTTGCATCAGGTCAACCCTGAAGTGGGTTTTCCGACGATCATTTTAGCGATTTTCAACGACGATCGATCTGCAACTAAAAATTTACAAAAGCAATCGATATGAAATTTGGAGGACAACTACATTATATTGTTAGCAAATCAATTCTATGTTTTCGATGACGACAGCTATACAATGGAAATTGAATATGCATATACATTTCTATTCACTGGTAATTGTTAAAGTAACATCACCAAAGAGACAAGAACAAGAATCAAAGAAAGTATCAAGAGACTACAAGTCGATAGAATCAGAAGAGCAATGACACAAACACAAGAAAAGCAACATGCACAAGTTCAGACGTCTGAGTGCACTAGCCAGACGTCTGAATGAATCTTATGGATCACAAACCAGACAGAATCAAACATCTGGTTAATGTACTCAGACGTCTGAAAAGCTACTACATATAAAAAATATATAAGAGCCAGACGTCGGAGACATATTCCAGACGTCTTATTTGAACTTGAGTGTTGACATTCAAAGTACAAATGCCACAGTTGAAAAGACACTTTTGCTCCTCTTCGTTGCAACTCTTCATCACCATCAGAAGCGACCATAGAACACTTGTTAATAGATGCAACTACTAAAGGAATCTCCCTACCCCTATAAATAGTATCAAGAATCCAAGAGAAGATCTTACCTTACTTACTTGTGCTCTTTACTCTTTTACTCTGATATATTCTTGATCTCTAGCAATCATATATTTGTATTTCACTCTTTCATATATACATAATTCTTCATTCAATATCCTCTAGATATATATATATTTATATATATATATATATATATTGGAAGCATTTGTACTTAATAGTCAATGTTCGTGTTATAGAACACACACTTGACAAGAACAAGGTTTTGTAACCAAGCCTATTCCTCCAGGCAAAGTGAGGGCGTTTGATAGTTGAATTCCGAAGAGAAGCTTTGGGACTGGACGTACGACGGGAGGTCCAAACCAGTATAAAATCCTAATGTGCTTATTTTCATTTGCTTTGCTATTATCATCTGTTAATTTTATATTAGATATATCATATAGTTAGTCACCTATACTTGCATATATACACTACATGATCCATCATACAGAATTTTAATTGGTACCAAAGAAAGGTTTGATCAAAGAACAGTGACACATTTTTGAATCACTTTAATATGGCAAGTATTTTTCAAGAAGGACAATCCACAGCACGACCCCTACTTTTTCATGGATCTAACTATGCATATTGGTCAACATGTATGAGAATTTATATGTAAGCTAATGGTCTAAAAATTTGGTCAGCCACACAAGATAAATATGAATCACCTACTACTGCTTTGAACACATAGACCGATGCACAAAAGACCATAGCATCAAACAATGCTAAAGCTATGAATGTTTTATTTTGCTCTCTAGGTAAAAATGATTTTTCACGTGGCATGTTATGCACAACTGCATTTGACATTTGGCATATCTTACAAATTACACACAAAGGTACAACAAAGGTCAAGCAAACTAAGATTTTAATTTTGCAAAACCAATTCTCGTCATTCAAAATGAAGCAAAATGAAACTATTGTTAACATGTATTCTAGATTTCAAATTATCCAACATGATCTTATGGCATTAGGAGTTAAGTTTACTGATTTTGATTTAGTTTCTTGAATGCTCGGCTCTTTAACATTGGATTGGGAAAGAAAGGTATTAGCTATTGAAGAATCTAATGATCCCCCTACTCTCAAAGTTGAAGAGTTGATAGGAAATTTAATGTCCTATGAAGCTAATTTGCACACACGAAAAGAATTAAATTCGGAGAAGAAGAACATAACATTCCCAGCAACAAAAAATGATGACTCTGATTTAGATGAAGATGAGATAGTCTTCATTGCCAAGAATTATAACAGATTCAAGAAATTTAGAAAGATGATCAAATTCCAAAAAGAAGGGAAGTCCAATACAACAAACCTATCTTAAATCAAGTGCTATGAGTGTGATCAATACGGACATATGAAGAAGGATTGCCCCAAACTCAATAATGATAAAAAGAAAAAAAATTAAAAAATTCAAAATGAAGAAGGCTTTTAAAGTAACATGGGATGACTCGGATTTTTCATCGTCTGAAAGTCATAGCGATAGTGACGGAGAACAAGCTAATGTGTGTTTTATGGCACAAACTAATGATGTATGTCCGGAACTTAGCTATAACGAATTATTAAAACGTAGCATGGAATTAGATGATAAATTTAGAAAGATTAAAAAATTGAACAAAGAATATACATTCAAAATAAATAGTTTAGAACTTGAAGTAGGAATGTTAAAAGATGAAAAAAAATTCTTAGAAGAAGAACTAGAATTATCTCAAGAAAAATTAAAAATAACTTAATAGAAAGTGAGGGTATTGCTATCGATTTTGAAAACACTAAAATAGTGAAGGATAATTTGTTAAAAGAAAGTGTCAATTTAAAAAGCAATATTGAATTATTAAAAATTGAAAATTTAGAATTAAAAGAAAAATTAGATAAAATTAAAAATATTGTGTCAAAATTTAATAAAGGAAAACAAGGTTTAGAAAATCTTATCAAAACTTCAAAACCATCAGACAATAGAAATGGAATAGGATTTAAAAATATTTCTAAACAAAAAAGAAATGATGCTAAACATTTTAGTTATTAAAAAACTTAAAGTTTACCTACGTCTAACATGAATACCAAAAATATGAAAATTTGGATTCCTAAGACAAATAATAATTTGAATGGACAAAAACATAATAATAATTTCTTAGAGAATGTATTCTATAATAAAAATTATATTTATAAAGGTACCAAACCATCTTGGGTATGGCTACCTTCGCCTAACAATTTGGACCCTAACAAAATATATGGGTACCAATTAAAACATCTTTTATTTTGCAGGTACCCAAAATAAAAAATAAGGAGAAATGGATACTAGATAGCGGATGTTCCAAGCATATGACCGGAAATTCAAAAATGTTATCAAATATAACATGCATCGATGGTGGAACGGTAACCTTTGGAGATAACTCAAAAGGATATGTCGTGGGCATTGGAGAAGTCATTAACTCTGGTATTTCTAACTCTCCTATTATTTCAAATGTTTTATTATTAGAAAATCTAAAACACAATGTACTAAGTATTAGTCAACTATGCGATAAAGGTTTTCAAATAAATTTCAAAAAAGATAGATGTAATGTTTTCGATAATGACAAATAACTTGTACTTGAAGTTTTTAGAAACAAAAATATTTATGTATTAAACATGAATATAATTAAAAATTCAAATTTATTTTAACCGCCAAATATGATGATCCATGGTTATGGTATAAACGATTTTGTCATATCAATTTTGAAAATATTAATAAATTGGAAAAATATGAGCTAGTTAGAGGTCTACCTAAAATAAATTACAAAGTAGAAAATTTATGTGACGATTGTCAAATTGGAAAGCTAAAGGAAGACTCTTTTAAATGTAAAAATAAAATTTATACAAAACAACCATTAGAATTATTACATTTAGATTTATTTGGACCAACACAAATACGATCTATAAATCACAACAAATATGTTTTCGTAACAGTTGATGATTTTTCAAGATATACATGGACTTTGTTTTTAAAAAATAAAAGCGATACTTTTAGAATGTTTAAGATATTTGCTAAAATAATTAAAACAAAAATGGTCTTGAAAATTAAAAATATTCGAAGTGATCATGGAGGAGAATTTGAAAACGATCTATTTACTAATTTTTGTAATAAGAAAGGAATAAGTCATAATTTTTCTTTTCCTCGCATCAACAAAATGGTGTCATAGAAAGAAAAAGTCGAACGTTACAAGAATGCGCACGAACATTATTAAATAGTAGTGGTCTACCAAAACACTTTTGGGCTGAAGCTATCGCTACAACTTGTTATATATTGAACTGAGTAACTATACGTCGTATGACTAAACAAACTTGTACAACCCAGAATTTATGTCATTTGAAATTCATATATTTAATTGATTTTAAATATTAACAAGTAAAATTTGTAAGTAGAATAAATTTTATTTTGAATATCTGGATTTAATTGGATAATTAAATCGATAATTTAATATTTGAAATTACAGAAATAATTGGAAATTTTGTTTAAAGTGATTAAAATAGATTTATAAAGCTGTATTAAATCATATTGGAGTTAGAATGATGTTACTGAACTTTTAAAATTGAATTAAAAGTTAATTTGCAGAAATTGAATATTTTAATATTTAATTGACGAGTAAAAATAGCCATTTTTCAAACAGTCTCGGAATTCGACGAAACTAGTTTCATCGGATCCGTATTGTTATATTATTGTATGGTGTCAAATTTCGTGTCAATCGGACTTACGGTTTGTTCGGGGCAAGCTAAAACGTGAAGAAATCGATTCGAGTGAATTTTGAATTTATATAGTCGATTCAAAAACTTATCTTTCAAATTTGATCGAATTGGCCCCCGATATATATTCCATTGCATTCGAAATAGGGGTAAAACATTATAAACGCCAGGCGGCACGCTTCGTTTGGAGTTCGGAAAAAATCTCGGGTGAATAGTGTCGCATAATTTTCTATATAAGGACCTCTATTATTTCATTTTGCACAAACCCTAATCTATAAACCCTAGCCGCCAGTTTTCAGTTTAATGGCCGAAATTTTCCAATCTTCTCCTTCAATTTTCTTCAAATCTACACACTAAGTCGACAAACTCCCAACTACAACATCGAAGAGCATCACGAGATCCTTGAATCCAACGGTTATGATTGGATTTCATATGGTAGATCGTCATCAATTCGAGCCTAAACGTACACGGTTCGCGCGCGTTTTTCAAGATATGAGGGGGTCGAGCTTCAAGCTGTTGTAGCCGTAGGCACGACATGGCTAGGTGCACGAAATGGTGGAGGTTGATCATCTTCAAACGAGGCATGGTGGTTGTGAAAATTTGATGAAAAGGGGCGGCATTGGTTTGTTCGATCGCGATAATGCCTGGGTGAGAACGAACGTGAGGGAGATGGAGCAAGTGCGGCCCAGATCGGGTCAAAGCAAAATCGTGCGGTCCAGATGATTTAGGGTTTGAAATTAAAAAGAAAGTTGTATATTAATTATATTATAATTCGTGTAAACTTTAAAATATCGTATTTTTGTCATACGAGATCGAAAATGGACGAAATAACTTGCGTTGGGTTCGTACGGACGACACTACGCGATGGAGCTGGATTGAAATTGATTGGAGCTAGTGAAATTTTTGGGTAAAAGTTAATGCGCGTTTAATTTTATTCGAAATAAAACACTGCGACTGTTATTGAAAGCAAAGTGAGAGCTTCTCACTCAATCCAATTGTATCGATTTAAATTTTAAATAGTTAGATTTAAAATTGCTTGATTGTGTGATTGAATGATAAATTATTATCTACTGTTTTGAAATAGACCATATACGCCGTATATTAAGCGGATGTTATTTATTAAACATATATACCGCGATATTCCATCTTGAAGTGGAATTGTTATTATATATGTACTTGGAGTTGATTTTCCCGCATTATATAGCGGATGAGACCCTATTGCGCCGTATAATAGCGGATAATATTTTATATAAACCCATGTACAGCGGTATTCCGTATTGAAACGAGATTGGTATTGTGCTAACATCTATGGATGCAGGGAAACAGGTTGGAGGGATCCAACTGGATTCCTCACTCGTATTGATTTATTTACAGATATTGTGATATATTCTGTTATCATATTGATATATGATGTTTTGGATGCCGTGAGTGTTATATTTAGTGCTGTTGCAGCATTGGGCCTATTTTGGAAAATTAAAAGTGTTAAGTGATGATTTTCACATTTAAAAGGATTTTAAAGTGATTTTTGAAAGTATACGTTTTGTTAAATTTTGGAAATAATTCATTTTAAATAAATAAACGTTATAATTTTAATGTTATAAAATTTATGATTTTTGAGAAATATAGTAAAAAAGTGATTTTTGAAATATGGAGTTAATGAATTTTATAAAATAGTTTAAATTGAATTTTTTTTGAAAATTATTATAAACGGTTTCTATAAAAGATTTATAAAATTGATATATATAAATTAAAATATTGGAATTATAAAACGAGTTTTTATAAGTGTTAAAATGAAATATAAATGGATTTTGTAAGTAAATGAAATTTATAGATTTATAAATTGTGAAGTTATAAAATGAATAGATTTTGTAAAATAAAAGATTTATAGTTAAATTTACTTATAATTTGGATTTAGCAACTAAATAAGATATAATAGAATTCATAAATAAAGTGATTTTATAACTTGAAGTTTTTATAATATATAAATGTGAATTTATAAACATTGATTTATAAATTCAAGATTGATTGAATTTGATAGGTTAATTTTTATAGCTTATTAAAGGAATATATTCACGATTTTGGGACAGTGGATAATCCTTTAAAATAAAATGTGTAGAAACGTTGAATTTGGTTAACGAAGTATGTTCACGATTTTGGATAATGAATAATATATTAAAGAAATATTTTAGGGAAGTGGTATTTTAAATAGAATTAAAATGATTTGAAGTTGTTTTAAAATGCGTTAAGTATCGAAACCATAGATTTCAACATTCATTGTTGAAATAGACGTTTTCGAGAAATAAGAAAATGGTGGACTATAACACTGTTGTTACAGTAAATGATTTCGAAAGGAAATGCAGTATTGGGATTTATATATCTATCTAAATGTCGAATCCCTATACTAGTGATTTTCGGTTGTCGTAACGATGTTTTACGCAACATTCGTTTGGACCCAAATAAATTTGTTTAAAGAAAATGTTTTCCTTAAAAGAATAAAATATATACTTAATCGTGTTTTAAGTGTATTGGATATTTTCTAAGTATTGAAAATAAATAGATTTGCGTATTACTTATTATTAAATAAGTAGGGAAATGTTTTCCAATATGAAGTGAAATGTTTTGAGATTTATATCTTTTAAAGATAAATTGAAAGTGAATATTGAAGTCGATTTGAAAACCCTACATCAATGGATATTTGGAAATTTAAATTCACATGGAATTTATAAAGGAAAGGGGAATTTGTTTAAAAAAATAAACATTGATTTATTTTTGAAATGTGGGAAAATATATATCTTGTAAAGATATTCTTTTTGGAAAATAAATAATTTGGAAATTATTTGGAATCTGGTGATGTTGTGCATATCTATTGATAGTTAAATAACTGACTATCAATATTTACCTTTAAATGGGTATTTACAGTGATTTGCTTGAATTTGAATGCTACACTTATTTTAAAAATAAGCGCTGGTTATTTGGTTTAGGCGGGAGAGGACCTTTGTGTCATAAATCCCATTCCGAATAATGATATGTCCTAATGGATAGCATTTGAAGACCGGTGTTGAAGACCGGATATTTTTGAAAACGGAAGGATTACCGTCGAATGTCTCTGCATCGGCTGATCTCCGATATAGAGATTTTATCACCATTTGTGATGGAAAGTCCGATCATGATTAGTGAATATCCGGATTGCAAGGGCTTCTTTGGAAGTACCTTCGGTTCTGTTCGAACCCAGAATGGACTTGTATGGATGTATGTCTGACATTACAATTTGAGATGTAAAGCTGGTTTCTATCAAATATATTTCTGTTGGTGGCGGAGAATTTATTCTCTTAGCTTAACACCCTTCTATGAGACGTACGAGCTCAGAGGTTATGTAGTTGATGGTTACTAGTGATATATTCCAAATTAGTAATGTGGCATACGAAGTGCTGTTGAACATTTGTTGATCAAAGCATGGCTTTTGTATAAAGCATAGCTTTGTGGGCGAGACTTCGTTGGACCTCACACCCCGAAAATGGTCAAAACAGGAAAGATGCGGCAAGGTTATTAGGGGATAGCTCCCCCTTAGTGTATGTTATTTCCTTCTGGATAGAGGTGGTATTATGGTATGAAGCCCTGATACTTAACCTATGTTGTTGCTGCAAACTTATTATTTTGTGGTTTTTGGTGAATCTCGGGATTTAGGTCGGTTGCGACCGGGGGATGGCATACTCGTGTCAGTTGTTACCCAGCTAGGGGTAATCCGGCCTTGTGTTGGCAGAGATCCGGTTAGATTCTCGGGGCGTCCTTCCAGAGGCGTACCCATGTGGCAATGGGAAGTTCCTTGGCCTGACCATTTGTTGGAAATCCAAAGAAACAATACGAGCCTTGTACGGTTTTAGTTGTAGAACCTGACATCTAATATGGTAGGTATAGTAAGCATACTATAATGATACTTATGCTGGCTAAGATTAATATTGTACTTTCGAAATGTTTTCCTGCACTTTGCACTTATAGTATCAATATCTAAAAAAAATTTGCGTATCAAGCATATTTGACTATCATAAGGAGAAATCTCGTCCAATTCTGCATTTGCATTGTATGTGTGGTAGGAGGCCTTATGGTAGTTTCATTTCCAAAAGCATTGCGAATCTATTTTAAAATATTTCTTTATTTGTTTTTAAAAGATAAACTGTTTAAGTTCTCACACCAGTCCCATGACTGACCTGGAGTTTATTGTTTCCTTCCTAAACTTTGGGTGCCCACAAATTTCCACACGGGCAGTCTAGAGTCAGGTTATCGGGTCATTCTGGAATTCAGGAGTTGCTGTAGAGATCTGGAGGCAAGCTAGATGGCTTGGCGTATCAACTAGTATATAGTATTTTTTTTCTGCTGTTTGTTGTTGTAAACTCTGATAATGTAATGAAATTGATGTAATGTAATAACTGATATAGTTCTTTGTTTTAAGGATATTCATTTATCTATTATATGTTGTTCCGCTGCGATTATGAGATTCTGATATTGTTATGTTGCTTCTTCTTTCTTTCTTCTTATATCTTCTACCTCTTCTTCAACCCTAACAGTACGTTTTTCTGCCATTCGATTGCTCGGCAGTTGATACAGTGGACGTATAAATGTCGACTTTCTGAGTCGAAAATCGATTGTCGTTACATCTGGTATCAGAGCATATGGTTAGCGACAACCTTGGCTCTGTTGGGAATTACTCATTAGACATAGAGTCAATAGTACTCTAGAATGAGTGTGAGTGTAATACTAGTTATGAGCGCGTATTTGTTAGTGAATATAAAAAAAATGTTTTATATTGTGTTTGCTTATCCATTGAGCTGTTTGTGAATTCTGGTCAGTATGTGGGATGCCATATTATCGATAGGGGTTTCTAAACTCTTAAACGAGATAAACCGACATACTATCATTTTGAATTGGGTAAATGAAATAATTTTACCTTGATTATATTTTATATATAAAGGAATAATTTTTCAGAAATTATTAAAGTGTATATAAATTGATTGTTTGGTTGTTCAAAATGTAAGAATACATATAAGTTAATTAAAAGATGTTTGAATAATCTAAACAATAACAACAATATTAAAAGAATAAATTGTATAAGAAAATGAATTGTTAAGTACGGAATTATAATTAATATGATTTACAACTGTGAAATGATCTTATATAAGTAAAGAGAAAATAGTGAAATTATATAAGTAAAAGATTTGTAAATGTGATTTGTAAGTAAAATTCCAGAGGAATATTTGGAAATGTTTTGAAAGGGTTTGCAATTTGGAAAAGATTAAATTCATTTTTAAGTTTGAAAATGATTTTCAAAGGTTTTGGAAAATTGCTTTGGAGGGATAAAAGCTCTAAACTCTTTTCGGTCGCTGGAAAATAATTTCGATGATGATCGCGACATCATCGGTGTTCATTTTCGGGTTTCCGAAAGAGGGATTGCTGCCAAGTTGTTTTAAATGGAAGTTATTTGGAAAATTTGGGTTTGGGTTTTGAAATTCAAAGGATAATTGAATTGGTTTCAAAAAAATGGTTTTGAAAGATTGAAAAGACTTTGGAATGTTATATAAAATGATTGGAATACAATTATTAAGTTGGAAAATAAACGGTGAATGAATAAATAAAATTTGCAAGTGCAAGAAAATGAAATTGAAATCCATTTCGAATTTGTAAGTAAATAGAACTGGAATTAGAATCTGAATTGGATTTATAAGTGGAAATTTAAGTTAAATTAAACAAATGGTGTTTAAATGGAATATAACTTAAGTAATGTTGAATGAAGTTGATTTTGGTATCCGAAGTAAAATAATAAAGTGAATTAAATGAATATGAACTTGAGTTATGTAATGAAATTCAACTTTTGTGGTTAAATGAAGTTAGCAATTGAATTAATGAATGAATTGAATGTAAATCAATTGAATGTAAATAAATTGATATGAAATAATGGATGTAAGTGTTAATTCATTAAAGCTAATTGAAAGTGATGAACCAAATTGAATGAATGTAAGCGAATTAAATAAATTTGGTTAAGTTGGATATACATTGTTTGTTAGATGATGATTAGTCGATTGTATAAAAATTAATATGAAATTCAATAAATAAAAATGAAAGCTATAAATCATTGAATTCAAATTGGAAGTAAGTAAATCGAAATAGAATTGAATTTGATTTGGAAGTGAACCAACTTGAATATGAATTAGTGAATGTAAACTAATTGAATATGCATGAATGCTAGTAAAGTCCAATGTTAATGAATCAAATATGATTTAAAATGAAAAACCAATTCATTGAATATTAATGAGAAGTGGAAGTGTATTGATTTGGTTATGGATGTTAGTTGAATGCTAGTTGGTTGATGGTTGGATTTGTTGCTTTTGTTGCATTTACTATAGTGGCACATATTGTTGTTGCTTCTGGTATATGTTGTATATTGATATTACTTTCATATATACATGTTCTCATTTGTTTGTTGAGTGTTTAGTAGGTGCGCATGACGCTTGCTTCGCATTTGGAGCTCGCTTTCGCGCTATATTAGCCGTATATGCTCGCTAATAATATATAAGGTATATATCTCGGATTACATATCGTACTTTTACACCTTTTCCCTGCGAGATCCCTCATTACTTGATGAGATGCATATTTGTGATATATATATATTGCCCTTTTTTTTGGAGCGAGCCGCGCAAAGGAGACTATGGCGAATTTTTCTGAAAATTTAAGGCGTTAGAATATTTTTGAGAAAATTGGAAAATTTTGAAAACTAAAGTTTTGATTTTGGAGTGGAAAGTTAAATGATATAGTTGGTTTTAAAAAGATAACTAAGTATGATTTGAAAACTTAGTAAAGTTTTTATAAGAAGTTTAACTATTGGATTTTGGGAAAGTTAAGAACTTAAGTGAATTTGAAGTCTAATTTGAATGGACGTTTGAAAAGTTAATGGATTCTATAACTTTTTCTTACCTGTTAATTTTGAGGACGAAATTCATTTAAGGAGGGAAGTTTGTAACGACCCAGAAATTCTGTCATTTGAAATTCATATATTTAATTGGTTTTAAATATTAACAAGTAAAATTTGTAAGTCGAATAAATTTTATTTTGAATATATGGATTTAATTGGATAATTAAATCGATAATTTAATATTTGAAATTACAGAAATAATTGGAAATTTGGTTTAAAGTGATTAAAATAGATTTGTAAAGCTGTATTAAATCATATTGGAGTTAGAATGATGTTATTGAACTTTTAAAATTGAATTAAAAGTTAATTTGCAGAAATTGAATATATTAATATATAATTGACGAGTAAAAATAACCATTTTTCAAACGGTCTCGGATTTCGACGAAACTAGTTTCATCGGATCAGTATTGTTATATTATTGTATGGTTTCAAATTTCGTGTCAATTGGACTTATGGTTTGTCCGGTGCAAGCTAAAACGCGTAGAAACTGATTCGAGTGAATTTTGAATTTAAATAGTCGATTCAAAAAATTATCTTTCAAATTTGATCGAATTGGCTTTTGATATATATTCCATTGCGTTCGGAATGGGGGTAAAACATTATAAACACCAGGCGGCACGCTTCGTTTAGAGTTCAGAAAAAATCTCGGGTGAATAGTGTCGCGTAATTTTCTATATAAGGACCTCTATTATTTCATTTTGCACAAACCCTAATCTATAAACCCTAGCCACCAGGTTTCGTTTTCATGGCCGAAATTTACCAATCTTCTCCTTCAATTTTCTTCAAATCTACACACTAATTCGACAAACTCCTAACTACAACATCGAAGAGCATCACGAGATCCTTCAATCCAACGGTTATGATTGGATTTCACATGGTAGATCGTCGTCAATTCGAGCTTAAACGTACACGGTTCACGCGCATTTTTCGAGAAAGAAGGGGGGCCAAGCTTCAAGCTGTTGTAGCCATGGGCACGGCATGGCTAGGCGCACGAAATGGTGGAGGTTGATCATCTTCAAACGAGGCGTGGTGGTTGCGAAAATTTGATGAAAAGGGGCGGCATGGGTTTGTTCGATCGCGATATTGCCTGGGTGAGAACGAACGTGAGGGAGATGGAGCAAGTGCGGTCCAGATCTAGTCAAAGCAAAATCATGTGGTCCAGATGATTTAGGGTTTGAAATTAAAAAGAAAATTGTATATTAATTATATTATAATTCGTTTAAACTTTAAAATATCGTGTCTTTGTCATACGAGGTCGAAAATGGACGAAACAACTTGCGTTGGGTTCGTATGGACGAGCACTACGCGATGGAGCTGGATTGGAATTGATTGGAGCTAGTGAAATTTTTGGGTAAAATTAAACGCACGTTTAATTTTATTCGAAATAAAACACTGCGACTATTATTGAAAGAAAAGTGAGAACTTCTCACTCAATCAAAAAATTTCGATTTAAATTTTAAATAGTTAGATTTAAAATTGCTTGATTGTGTGATTGAATGATAAATTATTATCTATTGTTTTGAAATAGACCCTATACGACGTATATTAAGCGGATGTTATTTATTAAACACATATACCGCGATATTCCATCTTGAAGTGGAATTGGTATTATATATGTACTTAGAGTTGATTTTCCCGCATTATATAGCGGATGAGACCCTATTGCGCTGCATAATAGCGGATAATATTTTATATAAACCATGTACCGTGATATTCCGTATTGAAACGGGATTGGTATTATGCTAACACTGTGGATGCAGGGAAACAGGTTGGAGGGATCCAACTGGATTCCTCACCCGTATTAATTTATTTACAGATGTTGTGATATATTCTGTTATCATATTGATATCTGATGTTTTGGATGCCGTGAGTGTAATATTTAGTGTTGTTGCAGCATTGGGCCTATTTTGAAAAATTAAAAGTGTTAAAGTGATGATTTTCACATTTAAAAGGATTTTAAAGTGATTTTTGAAAGTATACGTTTTATTAAATTTTGGAATTAATTCATTTTAAATAAATAAACGTTATAATTTTAATGTTATAAAATTTATGATTTTTGAGAAATATAGTAAAAATATGATTTTTGAAATATGGAGTTAATGAATTTTATAAAATAGTATAAATTGAGATTTTTTGAAAATTATTATAAACGATTTATATAAAAGATTTATAAAATTGATATATATAAATTAAAATATTGGAATTATAAAACGAGTTTTTATAAGTGTTAAAATGAAATATAAATGGATTTCGTAAGTAAATGAAATTTATAGATTTATAAATTGTGAAGTTATAAAATGAATAGATTTTGTAAAATAAAAGATTTATAGTTAAATTTACTTATAATTTGGATTTGGCAACTAAATAAGATATAATAGAATTCGTAAATAAAGTGATTTTATAACTTGAAGTTTTTATAATATATAAATGTGAATTTATAAACATTGATTTATAAATTCAAGATTGATTGAATTTGATAGGTTAATTTTTATAGCTTATTAAAGGAATATATTCACGATTTTAGGACAGTGGATAATCCTTTAAAATAAAATGTGTAGAAACGTTGAATTTGGTTAACGAAGTATGTTCACGATTTTGGATAGTGAATAATATATTAAAGAAATGTTTTGGGGAAGTGATATTTTAAATAGAACTAAAATGATTTGAAGTTGTTTTAAAATTTGTTAAGTATCGAAACCATAGATTTCAACATTCATTGTTGAAATAGACGTTTTCGAGAAACAAAAAAATGGTGTACTATAACACTGTTGTTATAGCAAATGATTTCGAAAGGGAATGTTTTATACAGTATTGGGATTTATATATCTATCTAAATGTCGAATCCCTATACTAGTGATTTTGGGTTATCGTAACGATGTTTTACACAACATTCGTTTGGACCCAAATAAAGGTGTTTAAAGAAAACGTTTTCCTTAAAAGAATAAAATATATACTTAATCGTATTTTAGGTGCATTGGATATTTTCTAAGTATTGAAAATAAATAGATTTGCGAATTACTTATTATTGAATAAGTATGGAAATGTTTTCCAATATGAAGTGAAATATTTTGAGATTTATATCTTTTAAAGATAAATTGAAAGTGAATATTGAAGTCGATTTGAAAACCCAACATCAATGGATATTTGGAAATTTAAATTCACATGGAATTTATAAAGGAAAGGGGAATTTGTTTAAAAAAATAAACATTGATTTATTTTTTAAATGTGGGAAAATATATATCTTTTAAAGATATTTTTTTGGAACATAAATAATTTGGGAAATTATTTGGAATCTGGTGATGTTGTGCATATCTAAATAAATAGCCGACTATCAATATTTACCTTTAAATGGGTATTTACAGTGATTTGCTTGAATTTGAATGCTACACTTATTTTAAAAATAAGCGCTCGTTATTCGGTTTAGCCGGGAGAGAACCTTTGTGTCATAAAACCCATTCCGAATAATGATATCTCGTAATGGATAGCATTTGAAGACCGGTGTTGAAGACCAGATATTTTTTTAAACGGAAGGATTACCGTCGAATGTCTATGTATCGGCTGATCTTCGATATAGAGATTTTATCACCCTTTGTGATGGGAAGTCCGGTCGTGATTAGTGAATATCCGGATTGCAAGGGCTTCTTTGGAAGTGCCTTCGGTTCTGTTCGAACCTAGAATGGACTTGTATGGATGTGTGTCTGACATAACAATTTGAGATGTAAAGCTGGTTTCTATCGAATATATTTCTATTGGTGGCGTAGAATTTATTCTCTTAGCTTAACACCCTTCTCTGAGACGTACGAGTTCAGAGGTTATGTAGTTGATGATTACTAGTGATATATTCCCAAATGGGTAATGTGGCGTACGAAGTGCTGTTGAGCATTTGTTGATCAAAGCGTGGCTTTTGTATAAAGCATAGCTTTGCGGACGAGACTTCGTCGGACCTCACACCCCGGAAATGGTCAAAACATGAAAGATGCGGCAAGGTTATTAGGGGATAGCGCCCCCTTAGTGTATGTCATTTCCTTCTAGATAGAGGTGGTATTACGGTATGGAGCCCTGATACTTAACCTATGTTGTTGCTGCAAACTTATTATTTTGTGGTTGTTGGTGAATCCCGGGATTTAGGTCGGTTGCGACCGGGGGATGGCATACTCGTGTCAGTTGTTACCCAGCTAGGGTTAACCCGGCCTTGTGCTGGCAGAGATCCGGTTAGGTTCTCGGGGCGTCCTTCCAGAGGCGTACCCATGTGGCAATGGGAAGTTTCTTGGCCTGACCATTTGTTGGAAATCCAAAGAAAAAATACGAGCCTTGTACGGTTTTAGTTGTAGAACCTGCCGTCTAATATGGTAGCTATAGTAAGCATACTATAATGGTACCTATGCTGGCTAAGATTAATATCGTACTTTCGAAATGTTTTCCTGCACTTTGCACTTATAGTAATAATATCAAAAAAAAATTGCGCATCAAGCATATTTGACTATCACAAGGAGAAATCTCCTCCAATTCTGCGTTTGCATTGTGTGTGTGGCAGGAGGCCTTATAGTAGTTTCATTTCCAAAAGCATTGCGAATCTATTTTAAAATATTTCTTTGTTTGTTTTTAAAAGATAAACTATTTAAGTTAACACACCAATCCCATGACTGACCTGGAGTTTATTGTTTCCTTCCTAAACTCTGGGTGCCCATCAATTTCCACACGGGCAGTCTAGAGTCAGGTTATCAGGTCATTCTGGAATTCAGGAGTTGTTGTAGAGATCTGGAAGCAAGCTGGATGGCTTAGCGTATCAACTAGTATATAGTATTTCTTTTCTGCTGTTTGTTGTTGTAAACTCTGATAATGTAATGAAATGTGATGTATTGTAATAACTGATATAGTTCTTTGTTTTAAGGATATTCATTTATCTATTATATGTTGTTCCGCTGCGATTGTGAGATTCTGATATTGTTCTGTTGCTTCTTCTTTCTTTCTTCTTCTATCTTCTACCACTTCTTTGACCCTAACGGTACGGTGTTCCAGCATTCGATTGCTTGGCAGTTGATACAGTGGACGTATTAATGTCGACTTTCGTGAATCGAAAATCGATTGTCGTTACAAAACTTGTTTTGAAATTTTTTTGGAAGAAAACCTAAAGTATCATGTTTTAAAACTTTTGGTTCAAAATGTTTTATATTAAATACAAAAGATAACTTAGGAAAATTTGACCCGAAGACCGATGAAGGTATCTTTGTTGGATATTCGGATCGTAGCAAAGCGTATAGAATTTTTAATAAACGAAGTAATACCATTTAAAAAAGTTTACATGTTTCATTCGACGAAAATCTTTTTAATCATTATACTAATGATGAAGAAGAAATTATTCCACTAACAAATTCTATTAATAATGAAACAAATGTGTAAAATAACACTTTGATGTCATCCCCTAGAATTCTTAAGAATCATCCAAGAGATAATATCATTGGAGATCTCAATTCTAGAGTAACTAGAAATCAACTTAATCAAATGGGCCATATAGCATTCGTGTCAAATTTTGAGCCATAATATTATAAAGAAGCTTCAAATGATAATTTTTGGATAATCGCTATGCAAGAAGAATTAAATCAATTTGAACGTAATAATGTTTAGGAATTAGTACCAAGACCTGAAGAACAATCGGTTATAGGAATAAAATGAGTATTTAGAAACAAAGCAGACGAGAATGAAAATATTGTTGGAAATAAAGCACGTTTAGTTGCTCAAGGCTATAATCAAGAAGAAGGTATCGATTATGACAAAACCTTTGCTCCAGTAGATAGATTAGAGGCCATTCGTACATTACTCGCCTTTGTAACTCATCACAATTTTAAATTATTTCAAATGGATGTCAAAAGTGCTTTTTTAATGTTTATGTAGAACAACAACCATTATTTATTCCCGAAAAATATCCCGGTCATGTTTTTAAATTACACAAAGCATTATATGAATTAAAACAAGCTCCACGAGCATGGTACGAACTCTTAATTACATCTGGGTTTCAAATAGGCAAATTAGATACAACTTTATTTATTAAAGAGAAAATAATGATATTTTAGTTATGCAAATTTATGTTGACGATATCATTTTTGGTTCAACCAACGAAAATCTATGTATTCAATTTTCAAATATTATGAAAAATGAATTTGAAATGTCACATATAGGAGAATTAAATTTCTTCTTAGGTTTACAAGTAAAACAACTTGAAAATGGAATTTTTATTTATCAAGAAAAATATTGTAACGATCTATTACGTCGTTTTGAAATGGATAAAACTTCGAGCAAACCAACACCAATGAGTACCACTACTCACTTAGAAAAGGATGATAACGGAAAAGATTTTGATGAAAAATTATATCGTAGCATGATTGGTTCTTTACTGTATTTGACGGCTAGTCGACCCGATATTATGATGAGCGTATGTCTTTGTGCTCGATTTCAAACAAAACCAAAAGAATCTCATCTAAGAGCTGTTAAGCATATTTTACGTTATCTATCCAGTACTAGTGATTATGGTTTGTTTTACCCTGAAGGAGCATTTTTGAACTAGTTTCATATAGCGATGCGGATTTCGGTGGATATAAAACAGATGGTAAGAGTACTAGTGGAACTTGTCACTTTATCGGACAATCATTAGTTTCATGGTTTAGCAAAAAGCAAAATTGTGTTTCTTTATCTACTTACGAAGCCGAATATATCTCCGCAGCTCTAGCGTGTGCACAAGTGATATACATGCAACAAACACTTATGGATTTTGGCAAAATTATCAACAAACCTCCAATATATTGTGATAATACAAGTGCTATAAATTTATCAAAAAACCCCGTCAATCATTCACTAACTAAGCGTATAGATATACGAAATCATTTTTTACGAGACAATGTTGAAAAAGGAACTATTTTATTAGAATATGTAAATACAGAAAATCAAATAGCAAACATCTTTACAAAACAACTAAATGAACAAACTTTTATTAAACTCCAACGAAATTTAGGAATTTGCTCACTTCATGATCTTCTCCCTTAAAAATAATCACTGCTTCATTTAGGCTATGATTAATCATTTATTTTACTATCCACAAATTATAATTAATAATTTTTGAACCTTTAATTTTTTAGATAGTTAGTTTTTCTATAAATAATTTTTTCAACTTATATATAAACAGTTATACAAACAAGAAAAACTATATACACTCAATTCATATTCTCTTCAAGAAACAAAATATAGCCATGTCCTCTGAGAACTCTTATATATCCATCTCAACACCTATGACAGATAGCTCGTCTGATACACCACAACGACTTTCTACACCTACACCAAAGCAGGAACCGACGTATAGGTGGTCCTCATATCACACGGGATTTACCCCCGATAGCAAGAAGACCAAAAGATCACTGTTTGTTTCTCCTAACACAAAGGAGAAAATTGATGAAATTCATCGCTAATAGAAACAACAGATAGATCTACAACGAGAACTATATTTTGAACAAAAAGTTACAGCACAACGACTAAGCTTTTTGGAGCAAGTAGCGATGAAGTTGTGTACATCAAGGAAGAAAGATGTCCATGAACCACTTCCAAAACCTTGTAGTACTTTGGATCCCTCGTCTTCATATTGTACTCCTTCAGACCCTTCACCAGAAAGATTTTCTAGCTCCCCAAGAACTCACGAACGTGGAAATATATGGTCTCCGCTTAAACCATGGAAGGATAACAAGTCAGGAGATCATAAAACTCCATCGCTTCTAAATAAATCATATTTTTTATTGTATGTATCTATGTTTATTTGTTATTTCACACAAATAATAATATTTTTTTATTCATAAAATAGAGAATCGAAAAATAAGCAAAACCATCAAATTTTAGGCTATTTTTAGAAAAACTGCTTATTTCGGACGTCTGGATATGGACCTCAAACGTCTGACACTCTAATATACATCTAATTTTTAAGCACTGAGCATATGTCAAACGTTTGATATACCCCCATACGTTTGAAAATTTTCTCTGTCTCATCGAAATACAAATCAAAAAATTCCAGATGTTTGTAATTCGACCCAGACGTCTGAATTAGTTCACTGCCATAAAGTTTTTCAAAATTAACTTATTTCAGACGTCTATTTTTTAACCCAGACGTCTGGCAAAACTCTCTGACTATCAAATTTTATAAATTCGACCAAACCAGACGTCCAACCCAACAACCATACATCTGAATTTATCTACTGTACTCAATTTTAGGGCAAACCAGACGTCTGATTTGGATCCCAGTTGTCTGAAATTCAATCGACTCTTTAAATTAGCCCAGATAACGTCATTTTTTCTTTCATCTCAAAATTTTCAAACTTTCGATTTTCCTAATGATGATTTTTTTTTGAAAAAAATCCCCTTTTTGCAAGCAAATCACAATGCCTCCTCGAACTAAGAATCCCAAGATTTCCAAACGGAAACAAGACCATCCAACATCATCTTCAAATCCTCAAGTTTGCTCGGATGATCAAATTGAAAGATGGATGAATAAAGCACCACATTCAATCAAGAGGTATGAAGATATACAAAAGAAAAAGCCTCACATAGGTCCATTCTATAATCTACTTAAATTTCCAATGTATGATTTGGATGAAATGTGTGAGAATGCTGTGTTAGAAACCTTGATTTCATTCACTCCTGATGACATCCAAATCGATCAATTGGCAATATTTCTTTTCTATGCGAATTTGAATAGCGCTTCAGTGTGGAACACTGAAGATGAAGATAATTAGCTATGGTTTAGCATGTATGGAAACACGATTAGACTAACTCCTGGCATAAGAGGTAGAACCCCAGGAAGTTCTGACATGGGGGAAGATTTATACAACATTCCCGATATACGCTTCAAACCACGGAATAGTATAACTCATCAAACTTGGGAGGATGAAATGCCAAAATTTGCCTCTAAATATCTACGTCCAAAAGCTCGACTCCTAACTCGAATGATAATCAATACCATCGTTCCAAGTATGGGAAGCCACGAGCAAATAACCGAGTTAGAGCACAAAGCCCTATATTCTCTATTTAGTGGAACAAGGGTGAATTGGGCCAAATTCATCTTCGACGAGCTCAAACATTTCTGGACTCGATCACGACCATCAATTATTTACCCAACATATATTATAAGACTTCTTCGTGCACATAACATCCCGTCCTACCTATCGACCTTCGAAGAAATCTCACCAAAATATGCTTCCACCAAATTTTTCTCCTTTATGCACCTACCTGAGATTCCCCCAGAATTTATATCTTTCGAAGATTGGACGCACAATCGTCAATCTAGACGTGTTGAGCCTACACCTCAACCACACATTGAACCATCTCAAGAGGAGGAACAACGTCAAGAAGCAACTCCACCTCCTCCTGCACCATTTGATTATCCAGGACAGGATGAGATTATGGAGACTCGAACGGATACAAATCCAAATGAAAGTGTCCAGGATCTCACTCTTAGAAATGAACATATATTATCTCAAAATCAAAAACTTTTGGCTAAGCGGATTGACAACATTGAAACATCATTTGCTACACGCCTAGCCACAGTTGAAGAATCTCTTTCGACTGTCTAGTCGATTCTCAAAGAAGTACTACAACAGGTTCACGGTCCAAGATCATCTTCTGAAGATTGGCCAACCCCAGTACCTTCTCCTCCTGCAAAACATTCCAAATTTTCTAAGGATGAACCTCTCAAGCAAGATTTGACATCTCCTACAAAGGCTAGTACTTCTGAAAAAGAAGAAATAAAGGAATATGATCAAGATGAACTTCTCCAAAGGAATAATAGATTTTGGTATTCATAGATTTAGGCTTTTGGGATATCAACTTTTGTAAATTTGACAAAATCTATGTATGCAATCACTTTCGAATTATTAATGAAATTTTCCATTTTGTTTAATGATTGGTTAAATTATTTATAATTCTTTTTGAAATGCCAAAGGGGGAGAAATATAAGTATAATTATAAAACATTAAGAATAAGCATATATTTAGGGGGAGATTTATAATTTATATTTAAGTACATTGAATAGTTGTCATCATCAAAAAAGGGGAGATTGTTAGGAAATCAATTCTATGGTTTCGATGACGACAACTATACAATGAAAATCGATTATGCATATATATATTTCTATTCATAGGTAATTGTTAAAGTAACATCACCAAAGAGACAAGAACAAGACTCAATGAAAGTATCAAGAGGCTACAAGTCGATAGAATCAGAAGAGCAATGACACAGACACAAGAGAAGCAACATGCACAAGTTCAGACATCTGGGTGCACTAACCAGACATCTGAATGAATCTTCTGGATCACAAACCAGACAGAATCAGACATCTGGTTAAGGTACTCAGACGTCTGAAAAGCTACTATATAAAAAAAAAATATAAGAGCCAGACGTCAGATTTTGAACTCGGGTGTTGACATTCAATGTACAACTGTCACGATTGAAAAGACATTTTCACTCCTCTTCACTGCAACTCTTTATCACCATAAAAAGCGACCATAGAACACTTGTTAATGGATGGAACTGCTCAAGGAATCTCTCTACCGCTATAAATAGCATCAAGAATCCAAGAGAAGATCTTACCTTACTTACTTGTGCTCTTTACTCTTTTACTCTGATATATTCTTGATCACTAGCAATCATATATTTGTATTTCACTCTTCCATATATACATAATTCTTCAATGAATATCCTATATATATTGTGGAAGCATTTGTACTTAATAGTCAATATTCGTGTTACAGAACACACACTTGACAAGAACAAGCTTTTGTAACCAAGCATATTCCTCCGGGCGAAGTGAGGGTGTTTGATAGTCGAATTCCAAAGAGGAGCTTCGGGACTAGACGTAGGACGGGAGGTCCGAACCAGTATAAAATCCTGGTGTGCTTATTTTCATTTACTTTGCTATTATCATCTGTTAATTTTATATTAGATATATCATATAGTTAGTCACCTAACTTGCATATATACACTACACGATCCATCATATAGACTTTCATATACAATGTGGGACCCATACCATCGATCTTTGGGCCCTACAATGAAGCTGGATTGATTTGTCATGATCCATATAGAACGATCCATAAAATAGAAAAAAAACTAACGAAGATCGATCAATAACTCAAGATCTACAACTCTGTAACCCATGAAACTTTGGAAACATCAATATACTAAAGAATGGAGCCCCCAAAATCAATTGCGCATCAAAACTCAATAATTTTAGAAAAACACACCGATCGTTCTAATAACGATATACAAAATTAGCATAATGTTCCATTGTTTACTGAAAACGTGATATCTCACGAACAATAGGTCGGAATTGCACAAAATTTAAAGAGGAAGTAGCTAACAACGGAAGGAGCCCATATGATCGATCACAGCTCAAAGGATGAAGCATGGAAGGATCGCCTATTATCCAAGTTCCAGTCAAAACAGTGATCGATTGATATCTCACAAATGGCAAGTCTGAATGGTGCGAACTTTTGGAGCATGGGCTAGAGGCATGGGGGACCCTACAAAAATGATCGTAGCCCCATTGGAGTTAGTATGGAATGATCGGCCTGAATTACTTTTGGTGTCCGATCGATCCAAAATTTTGTGTGTCGGGTCGTATGGGCCTGGAGGTTCTTCTGCCGAAATTTCAACACGATCCATGCATGTCTTCACCTATAAATACAGTGCACTTGGCTCATTGCAATGGACTTTTCGGCTGGCTCTCTTTCATCAATTCTTATCTCTTCCTCTATTAATTTTCTAAGGCAAAAACAACTGTACTTGTAATCTTACAGTATAAATAAAAGATTATTGGAGTAGACGTAGACTGGAGTTTGTCGAACCACTATAAAACTCATGTGCTCCTTTACTTTTTCTGCCATTTATTATATGATCTGCATGCTCATCTTTCTATTTGAATATTATTTTTGGAAATTGATGCTTTCACATATAACTAGGTCTTTGTGGCCATTTTTGGCATAAATTTTTTAGTGTTTTTACTGGAAAGGACTTTCACCTATGGATTTAGAAACTAGGATAGTGGACTGGAGGCTTGGATACTAGATCTAGGAAGCCATGGCTAGGCAATCAACAAGGAGACCATTTGCAGATAAGAGCCATTATGGAGGGAGTTATGAGGCTTCTTCTAGAGATGGAGCGAATCGAACATCGATCTACATAACCAGAGATGAAATAGGAACAATGATGGATGCTATGTAGGAGATGATGCTAAAGAGACAAGATGAGATGGTGCAAGATCTTCTCCGATAGATTGGACAAGCTAAAGAGCAAAACCATGGAAATAGAGTAGCGAGAAATAGTGTAAATATGGATCATGGAGTCCAAGCAGCAGGAGCTTAGGAAAACTAGAATCAGGACTAAGGAAACGAAGCTAACAGGATGCATGGTGGAGTGGAACAGTCCGAAGCAGCTCCTGGCCAACCAAGAATGATCGGGGCCGATCGTTCAAGAATGATCGGTGCCAATCGATCCATACTTGGGGCATGCGTATGGGTCATGTTGGAACGATCCCAGGCAGGACAACCGGTGGTGATGTGTAGTTTGACGTTGATCTAAATGCGGATGCTCGTCCAGAAGAGTAGATTTTAGGATTCCCCTTTGGACTCGAGGGGAAAGCTGGAGACAATAATCGAAGAATACCACTGGATGACAACGATAGGTTAACGAAAATGATCAAACGGCCTATGAGAGGAGGAGTGGTAAATAAGGATCTGGAAGATATATATATATATATAGGAGTTCCTTTGCTCCTAGTATTAGGCAAGTCAGGAATCCATCGGAGTTCAAGCTGCCAACACTTGAGACATATAATGGAAAACGGATCCCATTGTTCATCTAACGAGATACATGAGACATGTGAAAATACTAGAGGCATCGAAAGAAGTCATGGCATGGTACTTTCCCTTCTACTTAACGGATATAGCTACATTATGGTTAAGACAGTTGGAAAGTGGCTCTACTAGAACATGGAAGGAATTGATCGAAAGGTTTATAAGACATTTCAAGTTCACATCACGAGACCTAAGAGTGTGATGAATTTACATCGATGAAGCAGTGGAAAGGAGAATCACTCAGGGATTTCTTAACTAGGTTCAACGTGATAATAGCTTCAGTGGATCTACCAGATCCGTTGGTTGTTTTGATGGAAGCAATGTTAGGGATTGCGGATAACTCAAAATTCAAGATATTGTTGGAACAAAATCCAGTAATGGATCTCGAGGAATTTTACCATGAGCCAAAAGGTTTCTACGATAGGAAGATATGTAAGCATGATAGAGAGAGAAGAGAGGAAGTTGAAGTTTATGTGGTTAAAGGCGGAGGCCTGCCCAAGGAAGGTTCAAACAAGGATAATGGAAAACAGAAAGTAGAGGATGGCTTTGATGGATCGAAGCGACCATGAAGGGAACCGAGATTCTACTCTTACACGGAATTAACTGAGACATTGGAATGGATATATATGGATACTGGGGAACAGATTCCCTATTAAAGGACAATGAGGAGAGAGCCTGCAAAAATTGAAATGAATTCAGAAAAGCACTATCTGTTCCATGAGCTGGACGGACATAGTACAAATGACATCACACTTAAAGGATGAGATCAAGGAACATGTCCGGAATGGTAGGCTGTCACAACACGTAAGAACTTGGGTAGCGGCGGTATAACATGAGAAACCACCATCCTCATCGAACTTGAACTGTAACACTCCATATTTTTAGTAACATTATTTAGGAAATTTAATTTGTTGAATAAAATAATATAATATAAGTTGATTAATGAATTGATATTTGTGATTTATTAAGGGGTATCCATGCCCATCTTAACCAATGAATTAAAATGAACAAAAGAATTAAGTGTTAGGAAATAAAGGATGGGTAAAATAGGAAATAAAGCTTTCTAATACCTAAACCCTTAGGAATTTGCTTCCATACATTCATTTTATATTTTCACAAACAAAATACAAGTATAGAGGTCGGTCACCATTACAAATCTCAAGAGAATATAAAGCTAGGATTTTCAAAAGGAAGAATCAAATTACTTAGTTAAGATCAAATATCACATCCTAAATCACAAAGCTAAGGTAAATAATGATTACATCTCTTATTTCTTAAAAAGTTTTTGGTTTTAAGGGAATTCAAATTTGTCTTGCATAGTTTAGCCATGATTTTGAAGGACAAAATGTTTATATATATATATATGCTTGTTGATGATTTATGCATCTTCATTTTATGATATGTTTTGATGTGAAAACCTTATTTAATGAAATCTAAATACTTTGCGATTTTAGATAAGGATTAGAAATGATATTTTAGAGATGGGTTTCAATTTTCTTAATTTTATGAATTAATGTGGATTTTATATAATATTTCTAGTAATGAAAATGATTTATTGGGTTGTAAATAATTTACGATTAAATTATATATAATTTGGGTCTAAAATTTATATATGTTAGAAAACATATTAAAAAATGATTTTCTGGTATTTTTGTAGAATTTTCCTAAGTGTTTTGATGAATATATAAAATTATTTAAGGTATGCGACTTAAATGTTTTACATGTTTATAAAAGGAGAAAGGGTGTTTTGTATATAAATTAAATAGTTTATTTTTGAAATTTTGGAAGTGCTTTCAAAAAAGAAAATTTGCAACTAATATGATTTTTACAAACAAGGCAGGTTAGTTAAAAAGATTACTTAAAAAGGTTCAAAATAAGTTTTACATGCAAAACGTATGTTTCGCCACTTTTGGGACCCTGCTTCCAACTTAGATGGCTTTCGTTAGTTCCTCAACCCCCATCACCATTAAAACCAATGCACATGGAATCAAAGATGTGGTGCGCAGTGAATTGGAAAGAAGGCGGAAGGTATGTGGTCAAAACTAGGTGTTCCAAAGGGGTCGTAGCGCAACTTTGTTTTTTAGAAAAATGCGCCTAATATATGCTTTTGACCAGGTCGAAGCCCTTTTGCTGCTGCTTTCCTGCCTTTCGACACCAATGGTTTCAAAAGGTATACTTGCTTTTAAAACTGGTCGCTTCTCCAATGCTTTTGGAAGGATGGTTTCAACATCATCATTTCTTACTAAGGAAATGTTTTCGAAAGATTGCTTTCGACTTAAATATTTTATGACCCTTTTGCACTGTTGAAGGTAAAACCCAAATGGTTTCGAAGGACTGAGTTTTTAATGGTTTTGAAAGGTGTTTCCACATGTTTTATTTGAACCCAAAGGCTTTCGAAAGGTATGATGTTTTATTGCTTTAAAAAAGTTTTTAAAGAATGGTTTCGAAGGGGTGGTTCCTTAATAGTTTCGAAAGGTTTGAAAGGAAAGGTTTTCCAATCTATTCGAAAGGTAATGTTTAAAGGTTTTGAAGAAAGACGTCTAAGGTTTTAATGCTTTCGAAGGAATGGTTTTTCAATGATTTCGAAAAGAAAATTATGAATTATTTAGAAAGGAATGTTTTGGCCTTTCAGCCTAGATGAAAGAAGGGTTTTACTTAGTTTCGAAAGGGGTACTTTCAATGGATTTGAAAGTGGTGCTTTTAAAGGTTTAAATGCTTTCATCAACAAAGATTTGAGTAAAGTATATATAGCGTAGCATGGTGATGTTGAGTAAATCATAGAGTATATATTTTCCTTGTTTAAGTTTGGTTTAAAGGTTTTAAATCAATTTGAGATGAAAAGGCTTTCAAGGAAAATTAAAGGAAAGATTACCCTAAGTAAAATGACTTAGATATTAGAATACCATATGGGACTGGTATAGGGTCGCACCCTACACATTAGCTATTAGTCTTAACTAATTTGGTCCAAAATTCCAGTGTGTTAGTCTTTATCTCATTTAAGACTAAAATTATGATTACACACAGAAAGGAATATACTTGTATATAGATAAGTTATTGGAGAGCCTGCAAAACCATTAGGATCAGGTGACCGTAGCAGAAGTTAAGGTAGGGACAGACCATCCAGAAGAGGAATATTTAACAGATAGTAAGGGACAGATGATCCAGAAGAGGAGTGTCTAACAGGTGTTAGATTATTTTGATTATACTATCTAATAGGCCCGAGTCAGCCAAATGTTACTAGTTAGCCAAACAAAACTATAGTGTTCATACATATAGTTTATTTATTACCTGATTTGTATGTTTACATAATAATTCTTTACAGTTCTAACTTGTTTTGGTTGTAGGATAAAGTTTGCAAAGGATATGTTTTAAAAGGATATTAGTGATGTGAAACTTGTTTCACTAAGCGGCGCGGTCTCGCTTAATATTAATTTACCGAGATGTATAGTATAATTCACACGAGGCTTTATGTGTGACTCAAAGTTTATGTTTTTCACCACAAACTCTCTGGTGCTTAAAATTGATTTGAGTAGGCTGAGGGTTGAGGTTTTACACGTTTGTAGGTGGATAAATAAAACTTCCGCAGACGAGCAAGTGTCTAACGGATAGCAACTTAGGAGTTGTTGTTTTGTTTTGTTTTATTCTGCTGTGTTGTATTTAAGACAGTTATGTTTATATAGTACTCTGGTCGACCAAGGGGGCATCATTATATGTCGCTCTTGGCATATTTACACAATAATTATATTTTATCTGAACCTGGAAATGGTTATGGATTATGTAATTTGAATGTGAAACATATGTTTTGAAATGTTATCAGTAAAACGTTGTTTCTGAAATCTGTGATTTTGTTTTATATTCAAGTGCTTCTGATATTATGGATACCATTAACATAGTCGTATTTAGTCGCCGGAAGTTAATATTATGGACGACTGTAGCATGTAGCGCTTAGCTTTGGGACTCTAGATAAGGGATGTTACTACTTAGTATTAGAGCATAGGTTTATCAAAAACTTTAACTAAAAATGGTTTTTGAAGACATAATCCTATAGAATTAGAGTAAGATCGGGGTATGGGATAAAGCTATAGTAACGTGCTTGTATTTGCTATATATAAGTATACGCTATATCTTTAGTTTCCTATCTCTCTTAGGCTATTCTTCTGTATCTCACCAAGCTTGAATACAGATATGGAGGCCAGAACTGGAAGATTGAATCTTGGAGGAAGTGCCACCACAAATGGAAATGCCAGACCAAACACTAGGAGAAACCAAGGTCAGGAACAAGTAGGGAATGTTGGTGCTGGAGTCCCATAAGTGGATATGGGAGCTATGTATTAGTTTTTCATGAGCATGATGCAAGCTGGAATTATTGCTAGAGTGGTTGGAGGAAATGCTGGAGTAGGAGTTCAGGAAGCTTCGGTGGCCAACCATTATGCTATCTTGAGAAGAGATTATGCTAGTCTTCTACCTTGAGAAGAGATTATGCTAGGCTTGGAGGGAAGCCCTTTATTGGAATTGAGGATGCTATAGAGGTGGAGAACTGGTTACTGTATTGTGAGAGGATCTTTACAGATATGGGGCTCAATGATGAGCAGAAGAGGAGGCTTGCTTTGAGACAACTTCAGTGAGCAGCTTTATTTTGATGGAATAGTGTGACGGCTGGAGTTAATGAAGAGGAAATGACATGGGTTGAGTTCAGGAGAAGGTTTCAGGAGAGATTCATGTTTGTGATGGCATAGTCTGCTTTGCTCAGGAAGTTTGCTGAGTTCGAGTAGGAGGAGATGTCTATTTTGGAGTATACTAGAAGATTTGAGAAGTTGGCTATGTGTGGGTATGCTATTGCAGATACCGTGTTGATGAGGAATGAGAAGTTCATAAGGGGGTTGAAGCGTGAGTTGGCAAGGGCTACATTACCTCATATCAAAGACCCTTGTGATGTGGTTGTAGAAATGGCTTTAAGACATGAGGAGATGCTTGCTTGTCTAGAGAAGAGTAAGGTGAAGGAGGTCCAGGTTGGGCAAGGTCAGAAAAGGAAGTTCTTTCATAAAAAGGATGCTTAGACTGGTGGAGCAGCAAAGAAGGGAGAGTCTAAGGTTGTGTGTTTTAAATGCGACAAGAAGGGTCATTTCGCTAATTAGTGTCATACTAGAAAGGTGAAAGAAGTGATTGGGAAGAAGAACATTAGATGTATTAATTGCGATCAGATTAGCCACTATAAGAACCATTGCAAAGAGCCCGCTAAGGATGGAAGAGGCAAGGTATTTGCATTGGAGCCTACTACAATAATATCAATAGTGCAGGAGAACAGAAAGGCAGTGTTGGGAGGTACGTTTCAGATTCGTGATATGTCTGTTAGTGTTCTGTTTGATACTGGTGCATCGCATTCTTTTGTAGTCTGGTAGATAAGCTTAACCTAAAACCCTCATACTTAATTACTTCCTTAAGGGTTGCAAATCCGATAGGAGGGCATGCGACACTTGGGATGAACTGTGATCACATAGAGTTTGATTTGTTAGGTTATACCATTGTTTGCAGTTTGCATGTGTTTGGCATAGTAGTGTTCAAAATTATATTGGGTATGGATTGTACGATGCTAGGATATTTTGCCACGATAGAAAAATATCACTTAGACACCCTGATTGTAGTGATCGGATTGCATGTACCATAGAAAGCCCTAATCGTAAGGTAATTCTTTGATGGGTGTTATAGAGTTAGAAGACAAGTTGAATCGAGTCTTCATGGTTAGAGAATTCACGGACGTCTTCGAGCCGGTAGTAGGATTGCCACCGAAATGAGCCATTGAGTTTTGAATAGATTTGGTGCCTGGAGCGGAACCGGTTAGTAGGCCACCAAGTAGGATGACACCTACAGAGATGAGAGAGCTGAAGGTGCAGTTGGCAGAGTTGGAAAGCAAGAATTTATCAAACCTAGTAGTTCACCTCGGGGATCAACCATAGTGTTTGTTAAGAAGCCTAACAGAACGTTAAGGTTATGTATCGATTATCGTAAGCTGAATGAGAAGACGATAAAGAATCGATATCCATTGCCTAGAATTAACGATCTGTTCAATCAGTTGAGTGGAGTCAAGATATTTTCTCTATTGGATTTATCTACAGTTTTCCATCGGCTTAGAGTAGCAGGAGATAGTATACCTTTGACGGCGTTTAGGACCAGATATGGACTGTACGAATGGTTAGTTATGCCCTTCGGACTAACTAATGCGACGGCATTCTTTATGGACATGATGAACCAAATTTTCAGAGAGCACTTTAATAGATTTGTGTTGGTGTTCATAAATGACAATTTGATATACTTTAAGCATGAGAAAGAGCATGAAATTCATCTTTCAGTGGTTCTTGAGACTTTTTAGAGAACATCAGCTGAAGGTGAAGTTTTTGAAGTGTCATTTATGGAAGAAGGAGGTGACGTTTCTTAGTCATGTAGTTTCAGAAAGAGCATTGACAGTAGATCCAACTAAGATCGAGACAGTGAATGGTAGAAAGAGACCAGAAACAATGCCTAAGATAAGAAGTTTTCTTGGATTGGCTGGATGTTATTGGAGGTTTATAAAGGATTTTTGGCGGATAGCAGTGCCGATAACCAAGCTAACGCGAAAAGATATGAAGTTTATTTGGACCAATAAGTGTGAAGAAGCATTCTAGAGCTTAAAACACTTATTGACCCATGCACCTGTATTAGTTGTTCTAGAGGGGAATTAAGATTTGGTAGTTTATACAGATTAGTGTGGAACTGAATTAGGAGTTATGTTGACGAAGAGAGGTAAAGTGATTGCCTATGCTTCTAGACAGCTTAGGCTGCATGAGGTTAGATACCCGACTCATGAATTGGAGTTAGCTGTAGTTATTTTTGCTTTGAAGGGGTGGAGACATTACATTTTGGGAGAGAGGTTCGAGTTTAATATAGATCATAAGTCGTTACAGTACTTGTTCTCTCAAAGGGAGGTGAATATGAGACGCAGAGATGGTTAGAGTTTGTTGCTGCTTATGATTTTGGACTTGAGTACACACTAGGGAAAGGCAAGAAGGTTGTAGATGTGCTTAGTAGGAAGCATCAGAATGTAATATTGGCTGTAATAGTAGAATGGAAAGACTTGGAAGTGTTGTCAACTTGCAAAGTGCAGTGGAGATCCGAGGCTGGGTCTAGTAGAGAATATGCTATGCTGTCTTGTTTAGAAATCCGACCGATATTGATTGAGAAAATTGCTTCTAAATAGGAAGTGGATCCAGTGTTAGCTGAAAGGATCAGAAAGTTAAGGGAGGGAACGAAGAGCAATGACTTGAAAGATTTCAGTCTTCGCCAAAGTGGATGGTTGATAGAGAAGAGAGATTATTTGTTCCAGATATGAGAGGCATAAGGAAGGAAGTTTTGGAGGAATGCCATCGTTCGAAGTTCACTATTCATCTAGGAGGAACGAAGATGTATCAAGATATGAAGAGAAGTTTCTTTGGGAAGGAACGAAGAAGGATGTAGGTTTATGGGTGATACAGTGTTTGAACTATCAGTAGGTGAAAGCCGAGCATCAGAAGCCAAGTGGGTTGCTTCGACTATTGGACATTCCTGTATGGAAGTGGGATTCTATTTCTATGGATTTCATAGAAGGGTCGCTGAGATCTAATAAAGGAAATGAAAATATATGGGTAATAGTGGACAGATTTACCAAGAGTGCCCATTTTATTCTAGTAAAGTCAACTAAGTCTGCACTTGTTTTGGCTAAGTTATTTACGAAGAATGTGGTTAGTCTGCATAGAATTCCTAGCAGTATTGTTTGTGATAAAGATTCCTTACTCACCAGCGAGTTTTGGAAGAGTCTACAAGAAATTTTAGGAACCAAGCTCAAGATGAGTACCGCTTACCACCCGTAGACAGATGGAAAAACGGAAAAAGTTAACAAGATCTTGGAAGACTTGTTAAGAGCTTGTGTATTAGACTTCGGGGGATCATTGGAAGCCCATCTACACCTAGTCGAGTTTTCGTAAAACAATAGTTATCATACTAGCATAGGGATGGATCCATTTGAAGTTTTGTATGGAAGACCATGAAAATAACCCGCACGTTGGTTAGAGATCGAAGATAGATTGTCCTTGGTCCTGATTTGGTAAGAGAAGCTACAGAGAAGATTGAGCTGATAAGGGAAGGAATGAAGGAAGCCCAGTCTAGGCAGACGAGATATTCATATAGAAGACGGGAAGATTTAGAGTACTCCTTTGGAGATCATGCTTTTGTCAAAATATCTCCGACGAATGGTGTTATCAGGTTCGGGAAGACAGAGAAGTTAGCATCAAGATTCATAGGACTATTTCCTATTTAGAGAGGATCGGGAAACTCACGTACAGAGTTGAGTTACCAAGTAATTTGGTAGGATTCCATGATGTTTTCCATGTATCTCATATGACAAAGTGTGTTAGAGATCCAGAAACTACTACAGCAATGACTGTGCTAGAGGATTTAGTAGTGGAACAAGACTAGACTATAGTTAGGAAGCCTATCCGGATAGTGGCGAGAGATGAGAAGTTGAGGACAAGACAGTCTGATTAGTGAAGGTCCAATGGAGTGACGATGATAGAGACTATACTTGGGAGAACGAAAGCATGATTAAAGAGGGTTATCTTGATTTGTCTAATGATATGTTTTTCTTTTAATTGTTTTGATGTGTACCTTATCGTAATTTCGAGGATGAAATTCTTTAAGGATGTGACACTGCAACAACCCATATTTTTAGTAACATTATTTAGGAAATTTAATTAGTTGACTACAATAAAATAATGTGAGTTGATTAACGGATTGATATTTGTGATAAACTAAAGGGTAGTCGTGCCCATCTTAACCAACGAATTAAAATGATCAAAGGAATTAAGTGTTAGGAAATAAGGGAGGGGTAAAATAGGAAATAGGGATTTATAACACCCTAAACTCTTAGGAATTTGCTTCCATATGTTCATTTCATATTTTCACAAACAAAATAAAAGTATAGAGGCTAGCCACCATTTGGAATCTCAAGAGAAGATAAAGCTAGGATTTTTAAGAGGAAGAATCAAATTACTTAATCGAGATCAAATCTCACATCCTAAATCACAAAGCTAAGGTGAATAATGACTACATCTCTTATTTCTTAAATGTTTTTAGTTTTAAGAGAAACCAAATATATCTTGCATAGTTTAGCCATGATTATGAAGGACAAAATGTTTATATATGCTAGTTGATGATCTATGCTTATTCATATAGATTTTATGATATATTCTGATGCGAAAACCCTATTTAATGCACCTAAATACTTTGCGATTTTAGATAGGGATTAGAAATGATGTATTGGAGATAGTTTTCAATTTTCATATTTTTTTGAATTAATGTGGATTTTATATAATTTTTCTATTGAAGAAAATGATTTATTGGGTTATAAATAATTTACAGTTAAATTATATATAATTTGGGTCTGAAATTTATATATGTTAGAAAACACATTAAAAAATGATTTTCTGGAATTTATGTAGAATTTTCCTAAGTGTTTCGATAAATATATAAAATTATTTAAGGTATGGGACTTAATTTTTTTTATATATTTACAAAAGGAGAAAGGGTATTTTGTAAATAAATTAAATAATTTATTTCTAAAATTTTGGCAGTGCTTTTTGAGAAGAAAATTTGCAACCAATAAGATTTTGACAAACAAGGTAGGTTAGTTAAAAAGATTGCTTAAAAAGGTTAAAAATCAGTTTTACATGCAAAATGTATGTTTTGCCACTTTCAGCATTGCTTCCGACTTAAATGGCTTTCGACTTAGTTCCTTCGCCTCCATCACCATCGAAACGAATGTGCATAGCATCAAAGACTTGGTGCGCAGAAAATTACAAAGAAGGCGGAAGGTGTGAGGTCGAAATAAAGGGTTCCAAAGGGGTCGTAGTGTGACTTTATTTTAAATAAAAAAATGTGCCTTCTTTGCTTTCGACTTGGTTTGGTTTCGACTAGGTCAATGGTTTTAAAATAATGATTTGAAAGAGGTTGCACGTTTCTTTTTAAGTATATGATTTTGACTGAGTCGAAGCCCTTTTGTTGCCAGTTTCCTACCTTCCGACGCAAATGGTTTCGAAAGGTATGCTTGCTTTTAAAACTTAGCTTCTTCTCCAGCACTTTCAAAAGGATGGTCTCAACACCATCACTTCTTTTCTTAGGAAATGCTTTCGAAAGAGTGCTTTCGACTTACATATTTTATGACCCTTTTGCTCTGTTAAAGGTAGAACCCAAGTGG
Source organism: Allium cepa (assembly GCA_030765085.1). Classification (NCBI taxonomy): domain Eukaryota; kingdom Viridiplantae; phylum Streptophyta; class Magnoliopsida; order Asparagales; family Amaryllidaceae; genus Allium; species Allium cepa. The sequence continues at coordinate 259,501,110 of CM060939.1, forward strand.
TTTCGAAGAGTTAGTTTTTAATGGTTTCGAAAGGTGTTTCCACATGTTTTATTTGAACCCAAAGGCTTTTGAAAGATTTTTAAGGAATGGTTTCGATGGGGTGGTTCCCGAGTGGTTTTGAAAGGTTTGAAAGGAAAGGTTTGAAAGAAAAGGTTTTCCAATGATTTAAAAGGTAATGTTCAAAGGTTTTGAAGAAGGATGTCTACGGTTTTAATTCTTTCGAAGGAATGGTTTTTCAATGTTCTCAAAAGGAAGATTATGAATTGTTTCTAAAGGAATGTTTTGGCCTTTCGGCCTAGATGAAAGAAAGATTTTACTTGGTTTCGAAAGGGGTACTTTCAATGGATTCGAAATGGGTACTTTCAATGATACAAATGCTTTCATCAACAAAGATTCGAGTAATGTATATATAGCTTGACAAGGTGATTTGAGTAAAAAAATAGAGTATATATTTTCCTTGTTTAAGTTTATTTAAAGGTTTTAAATCAATTTGAGATGAAAAGGCTTTCATGGAAAATTTAAGGGAAGATTGCCCTAAGTAAAATGACTCAGATATTAGAATACCATATGGGACTGGTATAGGGTCATGCCCTATACGTTAGCTATTAGTCCCTGCTACTTTTGTCCAAAATTCCAGTGTGTAGGGCTTTGTCACAGGTAAGACTAAAATTATGATTACACACAAAAGAGAATATACTTGTATACATATAGGTTATTGGTGAGCCCGCAAAACTATTAGGATCAGGCGACCCTGGCAGATGTCAAGTTAGGAACAGACCGTCCAGAAGAGTAGTATTTAACAGATAGTTAGGGACAGACCGTTAAGAAGAGGAGTGTCTAACATGTGTTAGATTATTTTGAATATAGTGTCTGGTAAGCCCGAGTCAGCCAAAGATTGGTAGTTTGCCAAACAAAACTATAGTGTTAGGATGGATAGTTCATTTATTACCTGATATGTATGTTTATATAATAATGCTTTATGGTTTTAACCAGTTTTGGTCACAGGATAAAAGTTTGCAAAAGATTTGTTTTAAAAGGATGTTAGTGAGGGGAAATCCGTTCCGCTAAACAGTGCGGTCTCGCTAATATCAATTAACCGAGACATATGGTATTATTCACACCTGGCTTTATGTCTGACTCGAAGTTTATGGTTTTCATCTTACAATCTTAGGTGCTCAAAATTGATTTGAATAGGCTAAGGGTTGAGGTTTTACAGGTTTTTGTAGGTTGACAAACAAAGCTTCGGAGACAAGCAGGTGGCTAACGGATAGCTACTTTGGAGTTGTTGTTTTGTTTTGTTTTAATCCACTATGTTGTATTTAAGACAGTTATGTTTATATAGTACTCTGGCTGACCAAGGGTATCATCATATGTTGCTCTTGGCGTATTTCTGTAATAATTATATTTTATCTGGACCTGGGAATCGATTATGGGATTATGTAATTTGAATATGAAACATATGTTTTGAAATGAAATCAGTAAAATGTTGTTTTTGAAATCTGTGATTTTCTTTCATATTCAAGTGCTTTTGATATTATGAATACTATTAACATAGCCATATTTAGTCGTCGGAAGTTAATACTATGGATGACTACAACATCTGTAGTGCTTAGCTTTTGGCCTCTAGATAGGGGATGTTATTGGAACTGCCTTGGATCGAGGCATCTACTTGTCATATATTGATCGAGATGGCAAGGAATAAGTAATAAACTCCACAATAAAATGGGCATTCCACTCTCACATATACGGGATCGAGAATGGTCCTTAGGCATGCTTTGAGATGACGATGAACCGTCACCCATGCATTATAGTATTTTGTTTTTGTTTTAGTACTTGGACCTAATTTTATTAGTTGAATATTTTAATTACAAAACTCACTCGAACGTGAAACCTGATATTAATAATTTTGAATCCCATTCAGATAATCACATTTCACCTCGAATGGCATTTTCGAACGATCAAATTTCGCCTCGAACGACACTCCAACTTGAACAATCACATTTCGCCTTGAACGGCACTCGATCTCAAACGATCACATTTCATCTCGGACAAGTACTCAATCACAAAAGACCATATTATGCCTCGAATAGGCACTCGATCTCGAAAGATCGCATTGTGCCACAAATATGCATTCGATCTCGAACGATCGCATTTTGCCTCGAACAAACATTAGATCTTGTGCGATCATCATTAACCTGGGATGGCTCAAATTTGATTAACGGTCTCGAATGGCCATTACTAATAATTAGGGAAGATCACGGATTTATTCATAGGTCATCAACTAGTTTCGAACACTGGACTTAAGGAAATTCAAAACACGCCTTCCTACCGCAAGGCATGTTTTGGGCGAAAATGTTATACCGCCTTCTAGTCAGGCAATATATCATAAAAGTTGGCTAAATGGCTTATATGATTATCAAGGAAAGAAGCATGGAGAGACGGTTATCAGGCTCGAAAATCGATGATATGAGGAACTATGGATGATAGTTGGGGAGATTCGAACTGGCTCCCAATCAAGGTGCAATCGGGATAGAGTGACAAGGAAGGCCTCATAAGGCTACGCTTTAAATTTCCAGTCAATCGGATTTTTTATTCTTAGGTTATGGATAAAAGAAGTGGGTTCGATATCGATGGATCAGTGGTAATTTTCTTATAGTCGGACCTACTGAAATTTGCCACTTGCTCGGAGTTGACGCATGATTCACTTGGAGTCGCAGGAATTTGAAGTGTTGGATCGTGCTTGTTGTCGGACATATGATTGCTTGGAGTCGGCTTGGAGTCAGAATGATTGGTTGTAACGACCCAGGATTTTGGACATCCCGAGTTATGAATATTAATTTATAATCTTCAATAACATTGTATTTTAATGTACAATGTTCCCATTAATCAATAATTAATAATTGTATACAATTTTCCAAAACCAGTATAATTTGAATTTTCAGATCTAGATTAAAATACAGGCTGAAAATGGAATTTCTTATATATGTATAAGATAAAGGGGTTTTTAGGTTGAAGGAAAAAGTTAGAGAAAAATTTAGTTTCAGGGACAAGAAGTTTGTTTTTTTAGGCTGAAAGACACTTTTTAGTGTAAATCACAGAATGATAGTTGTAACTATCATTTTCATTTTACACTAAAAAGTGTCCTTCAGACTAACAAACAAACTTGTTGTCCTTGAGACTAAATTATTTTGCAACTTCTTCCTGATGCCTATTTACCTGTAAGATAAAATATGTATATTTTATTTTAAGATAAAATATATATTTTTTGTTTTAGATAAATATGTGTATTTTGTTTTAGAGATAATATGTATATTTTATTCTAAAGATAAAATATAATAGAAAATTAAATTAACTGGGAAAAATCATATGCTTGTATTTTTACATATAGGATAATGAAATTTATATGTATATACAGAATTTGGATAGAAATTGATAATAAGTTAAAAAAGGATATTTTTGATTTTTGGGCATATAAACAATATTTTTTATATTGAATAAAAGAATTTTAATTCGAAAGTTTCTAAAATGATATGTATACATTGATTTAGAAAAGTTGTATATATATCTAATGATAAGTTAAAAAGGAAAATTTATAATATTTAAATAGATAAAAATGTTATAAATAAAATGATGTGTATAATAATCACTTAAGTATAAATAAGAGAAAACTATATATATACATTGATAACAAATGAATTTAGTTTACATGGAACTAATATATTTTTATATATAAATTAAAAGATGTATATATGGATACATATATACGTGAATGCTTAAAATTAGTTTTAACATCTTATAGTCCTTATAATACACATGAATATACGGTGTTTAATATTGAATGTTATTTATTTTATTTAAGTAACATATGCATATTAAGGTGTATTACTTTAATGTATTAGTTTCTCACCTTTACTTTAAAAATGTATGAATGAAAAATGCAAATACAACTTGGTCAAAAGAAAAGATAATTGTAAGCTACTTTGTAGTCTTTGTTTAAGTAACATATATATTTGTATAGTTATATATACCAAGAAGTATTATTTTAATCTAGTTTATTATTTTTGTTTTAAAATATATAAAGTGTGTTGAAACAAATGCAAACACGAATAAATATAGGCTGTCTATTTTCTGAATACATTTATATAATTTAAAAGCTTTTATAGTTTGTATAAAATAAAAGGGCTTCAAATCATTAACTATTGAAAGAAAAACAGTTAAACAAAATAGTTTTTAACAAAGAAAAACTATGGGTAAGTTGGTAATAAAATTTAGATCAGTAAACAAACTTACATTTGGCAGTAAAATAACTGATAAAACATTGTAATAATTTTCTTTTCTTTTCAAAATTCCACTCAGTGGAGACAATGTCATTTCCAGTCTCCGACAGTCTCTTCCCAAATCTAAGCAGATATTTCAAAGCTTGTATATATATATATATATATATATATTTATGGTTTTAGATCTGGATTGTTTTTTGAGAATTAAAACAAGTAACTTAAAAAAAAAAGAAGCCTTTGTTCAATTGTTTACAATCAGAAAACAAATTTAAAAGAAAACAAGAAAACCAAATCTGGAAATTAAGAAGACAGGAGCATCTCTATTTTAAATTCAAATCACTAGGAAAATTTCGAAAGCAAGTTCAGGAATTCAAAATTCAAGATTCCAAATTCCTCTTCAAAACTTCAACTTCAAAAGTTTCTGGAATCAAATATGGAAGGTGAGAAACCTAAAATTTTTAAACTTGGAAATTGAATTACTCTTTTGACTGTAAACATATTATTCATCCCAGTATTCAAAAATATTTTTCTCTTCACCTAATTCATATTGCATGTTGATGTAAACTAAGAAAATGTCTATTTTCTAGCATAGTTTTAGTTAAAAATGGTTTGTGAGTATAGTATGCTTTGTAGTTCATCAATGGTAGGTTTACAGTAAGTAAGCATATTTTAGTGAAAATTTAATGTTTTTAATTCAAGGATTCGAGGATGCAGTCTGGATTCTTGTGTGGAAATATGAATTTTAGTGGTGAGATTGAAATTTTTAGTGATCTTTTTCTCGAGAAATGGGAAGATGAACGGTTTCCGTTCAAAAATAAATTTCAGGTAATCTCGTTGCCATGAGGTGGTGCGGCCAGGTCTGGAAGGGGTGGGTGGACATAGGGGAGGTGTCGATCATAGTGGAATCTTGAAATTGTGTTTGGATTAGGAGAACGAGTGGGTTATAGGGTTTTGGGATGGTTTTCGGGTGGTCGACGAACGCGAGTGTACTAGGTGATGGTGGAGCAACCGGAGTTCGTGTGGCTTGGCTCGGAGGTAGCTGCTGAAGTGGGTCTTCGTTGGAGGTAGGTGGCATGCGGAGCAGTGGCCGGTGGTCATTGCGGTGGATCGATTTGTGGAAGAAGGTTGGTTTCCGGGTTTTTGAAGGGTGAGGCAGAGGATCGATTCTTCCATCGGAGGTTGGGGAACATCGACGTCGTGGTATTTTGGATCAGGAGAGAGTATAGGACTGGGTGGTGGTGCCAAGGCAGCGAGACGGTCAGCAGAGTGGGTGTGCACGTGCACGTGTGTCGCCGTGCACGAGAGTCCAGGCGTAGATGCTTTCATGTTGATGTGTGTGTGATCGGCGATGGTCTCAGGTTTTTCGGAAGTAATGCTCGTATTGATCGAATTTTGGGTTGTGATTTGTGTCGAACTTTTGGATTGTGGCACTGGAGTTGGAACTGGAAGAAGGGAGGGCTGATGAGAGAAGAAGGTGGGGTGGTTTTCATTTTTTTTTTTTTTTTTGCTTGGGTTTGGGCTACGGCCCGGTTTGGTTTGCTCGAATGATTAGTTGGGTTGATTTTGTTTTTGGGTTATGGGCTTCGGGCCGATCAGACTATGTTTATTTTAAACAAAATTTGTTAATAAAGAATTTGGATATAAAGTAAAAATAAAATTATAACCATTTGTTCTTTTTAAAAAGCATATAACAAGCATGGAATAAGTGAATTAATCAGAGTATATGGTTTGAACCAATCCACTTTTATATTGAAATGTTTATTTAAGTTTTAATAAAAAACAAGGGATTTTAAAAATAATAAATTTGTTTTATTTTAAGACTATATAATTAAAGTCATTTAAATAAATTGTTTTTATTTCATTAGTCAAGCTTTTAAAAAGAAATTTATTATTAATCCTTGAGTTTATAAATTGAAGTATATTTAAGATAATTAAGGGAAAATAAAATGTTTTGTACTTTTGAATTAATTCAAGTTCTTAAGTGATTTTATATTTATAATAATTATTTAGTTTCACATATTATTACGTGTTAATAAGTGAATGGTTCGTATCGATGGATGTCTCGCCATCATTCGATCCATTGTGAAATTAAAAAAGTGAAATTTTACAAACTTTTACATACAAAATTAAATCAGCGTTTGGCAATGAATGTCGCTGTATAATTTTATACGATCAAACTGTTAAGTTGTTCCCAAACTGAATAGATGTGTTATTTGTAGATTATTCAAATTGCTTGACATCTGGTCCGTGGAAAGAGACACCATTCCGCTGAATAGTTAATTTAAAATTCTATGGATAGTTTATGCCATCGATCTGATAATTTCTGTTTAATTGTTACTAGAAAGAATTAAATCTCTGATCTACTTATTTCTGCATATATCTGTTTATTTTCCTTTTAGTTATATTTGAGTATAAAATGTGAATCGATCTATGGAAGCTGATTGATTTTGAATATCTGTATTAACTGTAAATTGTAGCTTGATAAGTACCATTGAGACTGATAAGCCTCATTCTGTCTGGATTGATTTTTGAACCTAGTTTTGTTTTGAAAATAATGAATATTGTTTTTAAATGTTGTTTTAAAAGAATTGACATATATTTTGGAAATATCAAAAGTAATTTATTTTTATATTTTGGAAATCTTTATAAAGGTATAATTTTTATAAGTATGTATTATTTAAACTATTCCAAGAATAAAACTATTTTCTAATGATCCTTTGAAGGTAATTTTTTATTAGTATTTATGTATATTTTCTTTAATATAATCTATTAAATACAAGTGTTGTTTTAAAATAGTATATTATAGAAAATATTTATAAAAAGTGTATTTTCATTTAATAAACTTGAGAAATATATTTGGAAATTTTATAAGTATGATTTGGAAAGAAGTTATTTTAAATTTATATTTACCCAGTAAAATAATCCTTCTTAATAAACTTTAATATATTGGGATTTTAAATGGGAACAAGGATTAATGGTTGCAACGGGAAATAACTTGGTTGAATTGATTGATTGTTTTGATAGTTAAATAACCGACTATCAAATCTGGACAAAACTTAACTTTGGAAATATCTAGAGGAAACTCGACAATTATATGGTACGGTTACCGTTCGAGGTGCTATACCGTAGGTATAAACTCGTTTGTTCTCTAGGACGAACTATAAGGAGACCCGTCCACAAACGGTTAGGAGGTGAACTCCAATCTTGTATTTCATCGGTGTATTTCCTAAAGAACCGGGGTTGAGTTTACCAGGAAATAGCGAACGTTGTTTCGAAGAGACAGGGATCGGATTTGTAATCCAAAAACCACTTTGATCCAACGTGTACATTTTCGTGATGAAGACAAGAGCTTAGAGTCGAAAATGGATTAGTGAAGTGCAAGGGCCAATCGCTACTAATCCTGAGGGTGATTCCAAAATGGATGTAGTAGGAATAGTGCCTTCGGCTCTGTTCGAACCTAGAATGGACTTGTAAGGATGAATGCTTTCAGAACAACGTCAGGAGGACGGTGAGAATTCTAAGTGATATGTTCTAAAATGGTAACGCTCAGTCTCGAACCTCATCAACCGGGAATGAGTGAAAATCAAGGGATATGCAACAAGGCTAAGTGGGTAGCACCCAAGTAGGGTAAGGTCATCCCTATCTAGAAGTCCCTTTTTATTTCGACTGTGTGGGCGATTGCTGATCCCAACCGTGGGGTGATCTTACTCGGGCTATCCATTAAGGGGTAGTCCGGTCTCGTGTTGCAGGGGAACGGATGGGTCCTCGGTATGCTGATCTAGACCACGTACCGTGATAGGTGGTTACCCAGTGCCTAGTCATTCGTTGTAAATCCATTCTCCCTACATGCCCTTTACGGTTTTGATTGTAGAACCCACTTTGTGGCTAGTATGCTGGAATTTAATAATGTAACAATTTCAGCTATTTGAATAAGTATTTGTATATAGACAATATTATAATATCAGAGAATTTTATAAGAAATGTTTTGGTTATCGTAAGGTAAAAACCCGACATGTTTATTTGTGGCATAGTCTTACGAGATACCTTTGATTTCAAAAGGATTTTTAAACTTTAATTAATCAAGTTGAGTGTGTTACTCACGCTGGTTTACCAGACTGACCTGGGCTTAGTATTTTTCCTATATGCTCGGGTCAGACAAAGTATATTTCCAGGTTTAGCTGGAAGAGTGGATGCTTCAGGAGAGGAGCTGGAATCGAGAGATGTATTCACGTAGATGTTTATATTCAGTATGTATTTGGATGTATGTCAACAAGGTGTAAGGACAGGTTGTTATAAACCGTCTAAGTTGAATGGATGTAAACTCTGATTTAAAGTCTGTATATATTATTAAAGTACAAGTTTCGGTTTCATGTAAAGATTTATTTGTATTATAGTTTATTCGTTCCGCTGTGAGATATGATTGTTCTCTTTTCTTCTATCTACTTTCTATTTCTACCTTCTTTCTTTCTTTCACTATCCATCTACCCATGCGATTTGGCTGACCAATGTGGTTTAAAATCAGTTTAAATCGGTATGGAAAAATAGGTTGTGATTGTGGTATCAGAGCCTAGTTGAGCGAATACCTAGGTTCGGTTGGGTTGCTCATTAGGAATAGAGTCTGTATCAACCTGTTTAAGTCTGTGTATGTGTGTGTGTGTGTATACGAGAGCGCGTATTTGTTAGTTTTATAAAAATGGTTTTATATATTGTGTTAATTGATCGGTTGAGTAGCATATGGATTCTGGTCAATACGAGTAGCTAAAGTTATTGATAGGGATCTCTAAACACTTGAACCAGGCCAACGGACACAATATTGTTTTAAGGGGTAGATGAAATAATTTTACTCAGATATATTTTCTATATAAAGAGGTATGATTTTTAAATATATATGGTATTTCATATGATTGGTTGTGATGATAATAACTTATCATCTAGGATTGAGTGGTCTTAGTCATCAACATTGAGTGTACCTTAGGAATATGAACCCTTTATAATTTAAATCTTGGGAAAATGGATTTTTATTGAGTTTATTTACTAAATGAATTTGGAAAAAAATTAAACTAATGTTTTGGAAAAAAATTCCCCCATTAAAAATAATTTCATTATGGATTTCTAAAGGATATTTAAGAATTTAAACCTTATAACACTTTACTTTCTTGTGTGTGTGTGTGTGTATATATATATATATATATAGATTTATAAATTGAAGTAATAACTTCTTTATAAACTTACCGTATTATTGTATATTTTTCTCTACCTTACAATCAATTTTCAAATATATTTAAATTATTTTTGGAAAGATGATCTTATAAATTTTGGGTAATAGAAATTTTAAAGCGGGAAATAAATTTTGAAATGAAAATTTTGATGTACTCTTTAGCCTATAGAACTCTAAAACATAGGATCTCACCTTTGGGTTTTGGTATTGAATGTAGAGAACTTGTAGCATCAATCATGGTGGAGCACTGGCTAGGGCTAGGAGAGATGGTGATTTTGACCGGGTCAGGAAAATTCAGGCGGATCTTAATGAGCCATCCTTATATAAGGAAGAGCCAGAGGAACCGATAGAGCCTGTTGAGCAACCTCAGCCTTAGCCTCAAGAAGAAGACCCCGAGGAGGAATTCGACAGTGAAGAAGAGTTTGAAGTTAAAGGGAGAAGATAAGGAGTTTGACGATGAGGAAGAGTTCGAAGTAGGGGAGGATCTCGAATCAGAAAATGACGATGCAGTCATTTACGAGATAGGGGAAGTTGTTGAGGAGCCAGTTGCTGGTGTAGATTTCCTTCCAAGAGAGCCTAGTCCATAGATAGTTTGGGTTTCGGATAGTGATATAGAATCTAGGGAATTGTCAAGACCCGATGGGGAGGACTCTGGTAGCAAGAGTCCATAGTTAGTGTTGGGTTGCTTCCTCTAGGTAGTGTATGCCTTTTATATATGTCTATGATCCTTGGACGTCATGGATGTTAGGTGTTAATGTTTGGTAGGGTGATATATATATATATATGTGTGTGTGTGTGTGTGTGTGTGTGTGTGTATGTATGTATGTATGTATATATATATGTATATATTTATATATATATATTTATATATATAAATGTTTATGATAGCATTTGTAGAAATATTTTGGCTAGTACTAGATGAAATGTATATTTTGATATACAAGTATGAAATCTTTGTATTTATTGGAGTTTGTATGGGTTGTTATTGATCAGTTCTAATGTGTGTGGATAGTTTTACTAAATTAGCTTTGAAATTTTGGGGACGAAATTCTTTTAAGGGGGAAGGAATGTAACGATCCGGGATTTTGGACATCTCGAGTTGTGAATATTAATTTAGAATATTCAATAATATTGTATTTTAATATACAATATTCCCATTAATCAATAATTAATAATTGTATACAATTTTTCAAAACCAGTATAATTTGAATTTTCAGATCTATATTAAAATACAGATTGATTTAATAGGAATTTCTTATATATGTATAAGATAAAGTATGTATATTTTGTTTTAGATAACATATATATCTTTTTGTTTTAGATAAAATATGTGTATTTTGTTTTAGAGATAAATATGTATATTTTAATCTAAAGATAAAATATAATGGATAATTAAATTAATTGGGAAAAATCATATGTTTATATTTTTACAAATAGGATAATGAAATTTATATGTATATATAGAATTTGGATAGAAATTGATAATGAAGTGAAAAAGGGATATTTTTGATTTTTAGGCATATAAACAATATTCCTTATACTGAATAAAAGAATTTTAAGTTGAAAGTTTCTAAAATGATATATACATTGAGTTAGAAAAGTTGTATATATGTATTGATAAGTTAAAAAGGAAAATTTATAATATTTAAATAGATAAAAATGTTATAAATAAAATGACGTGTATAATAGTTAGTTAAGTATAAATAAGAGAAAACTATATATATACATAGATAACAAATGAATTTAGTTTATTTGGAAATAATATATTTTTATATTATAAATTAAAAGATGTATATATGGATACATATATGTGAATGCTTAAAAATAGTTTTAACATCTTATAGTCCTTATAATACACATGAATATAGGGTGTTTAATACTGAATGTTATTTATTTTATTTGAGTAACGTATGTATATTAAGGTGTATTAACTAAAAAGTGTTATTTTAATGTATTAGTTTCCCACCTTTATTTTAAAAATATATGAGTGACAAATACAAACACAACTTGGTCAAAAGCAAAGATAATTTTAAGCTACTTTGTAGTTTTTGTTTAAGTAACATATGTATTTGTATAGGTGTATATACCAAGTAGTATTATTTTAATCTAGTTTCTTATTTTTGTCTTAAAATATGTAAAGTGTGTTGAAACAAATGCAAACACTAATAAGTATAGGCTATCTATTTTCTGAAGTATACATTCATATACCTTAAAAGCTTTTATAGTTTATATAAAATAAAAGGGCTTCAAATAATTAACTGTTGAAAGAAAAACAGTTAAACAAAACAGTTTTTAACAAAGAAAAACTATGGATAAGTTCGTAATAAAATTTAGATCAGTAAACAAACTTACATTTAGCAGTAAATAACTGATAAAACATTGTAATAATTTTCTTTTAAAATTTCACTCAGTAAAGACAATGTAATTTCCAGCCTCCCACTGTCTCTTCCCAAATCTAAGCAGATATTTCAAAGCTTGTAAATATATATATATATATATATATATATATATATATATATGGTCTTTGATGTGGATTGTTGTTTGAGAATTAAAACAAGTAACTTAAAAAAACAAGAAGAAGACTCTGTCAATTGTATAAAATCAGAAAGCAAATTTAAAAGAAAAAAAGAAAACCAAGTCTTGAAATTAAGAAGACAAGAGCATCTCTGTTTTAAATTCAAATCACCAGGAAATTTTCAAAACCAAGTTTAGGAATTCAAAATTCAAGATTCCAAATTCCTTTTCAAAACTTCAACTTTTAAAAGTTTCTGGAATCAAATATGGAAGGTGAGAAACCTAAATTTTTAAAACAAATTGAATCACTCTTTAGATTGTAAACATATTGTTCATCCCAGTATTCAAAAATCTTTACCTCTTCACCTCTTCACCTAGTTCATATTGCATGTTGATGTAAACTAAGAAAATGTCTATTTTCTAGTATAGTTTTAGTTAAAAATTGGTTTGTGAGTATATTGTGCTTTGTAGCACATCAATGGCAGGTTTTACAGTAAGTAAGCATATTTTAGTGAAAATTCAATGTTTTTAATTCAAGGATTCGAGCATGCAGTCTTGATTCTTGTGTGAAAATATGAATTTTAGTGGTGAGATTGAAATTTTTAGTGATCTTTATCTCGAGAAATAGGAAGATGAATGGTTTTCGTTCAAAAATAAATTTCAGGTGATCTGATCGCCATGAGGTGGTGCGGCCAGGTCTGGAAGGGGCTTATGGACATAAGGGAGGTGTCGACCGTGGCAGTATCTTGAATTTGGGTTTGGATTGGGAGAGCGAGTGGGCTTTAGGGTTTTGGGATGGTTTTTGGGCGGTCAGTGAATGCGAGTGTACTAGGTGATGGTGGAGCAACCGAAGTTTGTGTGGCTTGGCTTAGAGGTAGCTGCTAGGGTGAGTCTTCGTTAGAGGTGGGTGGCATGCGGAACAGTGGCAGGTAGTCGTTGCGGTGGATCTATTTGTGAAAGAAGGTTGTTTTCTGGGTTTTTGATGGGTAAGGCAGAGGATCGATTCTTTGATCGGAGGCTCGTGGAGCTTCGGCTTCGTGGTATTTTGGATCAGGGGAGAGTATAGGATTGGGTGGTGGTGCCATGGCGGCGAGACGGTTAGTAGAGTGGGTGTGCACGTGTGTCGCCGTGCATGAGAGATCCAGGCGTAGATGTTTTCACGCTGATGCGTGTGTGATCGACGATGGTCTCGGGTTTTACCGATGTGTTACTCGTATTGATCGAATTCTGTGTTGTGATTTGTGTCGAACTTTTGAATTGTGACACTGGAGTTGGAACTGGAAGAAGAGAGGGCTGATGAGAGAAGAAGGTGGGGTGATTTTTAGTTTTTTTTTTTTGCTTTGGGTTTGGGCTACGGTCCGGTTGGGTTTATTCGAATGATTAGTCGGGTTGATTTTGTTTTTGGGTTGTGGGCTTCGGGCCGATGGGGCTATGTTTATTTTAAACAAGATTTGTTAATAAAGAATTTGGATATAAAGTAAAATTAAAATTATAACCATTTGTTTTTAAAAAAAAAGCATATAATAGGCATGGAATAAGTGAATTAATCAGAGTATATGGTTTGAATCAATCCACTTTTATATTGAAATTTTTATTTAAGTTTTAATAAAAACAAGGGATATTAAAAATAATATTTTTTTATTATTATAAGACTATTTAATTAAAGTCATTTAAATAAATTGTTTTTATTTCAAATTAGTCAAGCTTTTAAAAATAAATTTATTATTAATCCTTGACTTTATAAATTGAAGTATATTTAAGATAATTAAGGTAAAATAAAATGTTTACACTTTTGAATTAATTCAAGTTCTAAAATGATTTTATATTTACAATAATTATTTAATTCCACATATTATTAAGTGTTATTAAGTGAATGGTTCGTATCGATGGATGTCACGCCGTCGTACTATCCATTGTGAAATTAAATAGGTGAAATTTTACAAACTTTTATAGACAAAATTAAATCACCAATTAATAATGAATGCCATTGTATAATTTTATATGGCCAAACTGTTAAGATGTTCCCAAACTGAATAGATGTTTTATTTGTAGATTATTCAAATTGTTTGACATCTGGTCAGCGGAAACAGACACCATTCCGCTAAATAGTTAATTTAAAATTTTGTGGATAGTTTAAGCCATCGATCTGATAATTTCTACGTAATTTTTACTAGAAAGGATTAAATCTCTTGTCTGCTTATTTCTGCATATATCTGTTTATTTGCCTGCTAGTTATATTTGAGTATATAATGTGAATCAATCTATGGAAGCTGATTGATTTTGAATATATGTATTGACTGTAAATTGTAGCTTGATAAGTACTGCTGAGACTGATAGGCCTTATTCTGTCTGGATTGATTTTTGAACCTAGTTTTGTTTTAAAAATAATGAATATTGTTTTTAAATGTTTTTTTAAGAGAATTGATAAATATTTTGGAAATATCAAAAGTTGTTTATTTTTATATTTTGGAAATCTTTATAAAGGTATAATTTTTATAAGTATGTATTATTTAAACTATTCCAAGAATAAAACTATTTTGTAATGATCCTTTAAAGGTAAATTTTTATTAGTATTTAAGTATATTTTCTTTAATATAATCAATTAAATATAAGTGTTGTTTTAAAATAGTATATTATAGAAAACTTTTATAAAAAGAGTATTTTCATTTAATAAACTTGAGAAATGTATTTGGAAATTTTATAAGTATGATTTGGAAAAGAGTTGTTTTAAATTTATATTTACACAGTAAAATAAGCCTTCTTAGTGAATTTTAATCTGTTGAAGTTTTAAATGTGAACAAGGCTTAATGGTTGCAACAGGAAATAACTTGGTTGAATTGATTGATTCTTTTGATAGTTAAATAACCGACTATCAAATCTGGAAAAAACTTAACTTTGGAAATATCTAGAGGAAACTCGAGAATTATATGGTACAGTTACCGTTCGAGTTACTATACCGTACGTATAAACTCATTTGTTCTGTAGGACGACTATAAGGAGACCCATCCAAAAACGGTTAGGAGGTGAATCCGATCTTGTATTTCGTCGGTGTATTTCCTAAAGAACCGGGTTGAGTTTATCGGGAAATAGCGAACGTTGTTTCGAAGAGACTGGGATCGGATTTGTAATCCGAAAACCACTTCGATCCAACAGTACATTTTCATGATGAAGACAAGAGCTTGGAGTTGAAGATGAAGCGGTGAAGTGCAAGGGCTAATCGCTACTAATCTTGAGGGTGATTCCAAAATGGATGTAGTTGGAATAGTGCCTTCGGTTCCGTTCGGACCCGGAACAGACTTGTATGGATGAATGTTTTCAGAACATCGTCAGGAGGACGATGAGCATTCTAAGTGATATGTTCTGAAAAGGTAATGCTGAGCCTCGAACCTCATCGACAGGAAATGACTGTAAATCAGGGGATATGCAGCAAGGCTAAGTGGGTAGCACCCAAGTAGGTAAGGTTGTCCCTATCTAGAAGTCCCTTTTTATTTCGGCTGTGTGGGCGGTTGTTGATCCCAACCGCGTGGTGATCTTACTCTAGCTATCCAGTAAGTGGTAGTCCTGTCTTGTGTTGCAGGGGAATGGAGGGGTCCTCGGTATGCTGATCTGGACCAGTTACTGTGATAAGTGGTACCACAGTGCCTTGTCATTCTTTGGAAATTCATTCTCCCAACGTGCCCTTTACAGTTTTGATTGTAGTACCCACTTTGTGGCAAGTATGTTGGAATTTAATAATGTAACAATTTCGGGTATTTGAATAAGTATTTGTATATAGATACTATTATAATATCAGAGAATTTTATAAGAAATGTTTTGGTTATCGTAAGGTAAAAAATCGACATGTTTATTTGTGGCGTGGTCTTACCTTTGATTTCAAAAGGATTTTTAAATTTTAATTAATCAAGTTGAGTGTGTTTCTCGCGCTGGTTTACCAGATTGACCCGGGCTTGGTGTTTTTCCTATATGCTCGGATCAGACCGAGCATATTTGTAGGTTTGGCTAGAAGAGTGGAAGCTTCAGGAGAGGAGCTGGAATCGGGAGACGTATTCACGTAGATGCTTATATTCAGTCTGTATTTGGATGTGTGTCAACAAGTTGTAAGGACAGGTTGTTATAAACTGTCCAAGTTGAATGGATGTAAACTCTGATTTAAAGTCTGTATATGTCATTAAAGTACCGGTTTTGGTTTCATGTAAAGATTTATTTATATTATAGTTCATTCGTTCCGCTGTGAGATTCTGATTGTTCCCTTTTCTTCTATCTTATTTCTATTTCTACCTTCTTTCTTTCACTATCCTTCTTCCCATGCGATTAGACTGCTAGTGTTTAATATTAGTTTAAATCGGTGCGGAAAAATGGGTTGTGACATTGGTGCTTGGAGAAAAACGATCGACCCCTATCGTTTTTCGTGCTTGGTGTCAGAACGATCGATGCTTGGGAAAAAACGATCGGCCTTGATCGTATTTCATGCTTAGAGTCAGAATCACATATGCTTTGGGAAAATTTTAATTTTACACGAGTCTAATCCAGGGCTAGAAATTTCAGCACCTGCTACGAGTCAAAAAGGTGATTACTTCAGGTCTCACTTTAGGTCAACCTTGAAGTAGGTTTTTCGAAGATCGTTTTGGCGATTTTCGACGACGATCGATCTATAACTCAAAATTTACAAAGACAAACGACCTAAAATTTGGAGGACAACTACACTATACGATGAGGGTCCCACATCATTGATCATCGGGCCCTACGATGAAGTTGGATCGATTGGTTATGATCCATATAGGACGATCCATAAAACCGCATAAATTGACGAAGATCGATCAGTAATTTAAGATCTACAATTCCATTACCCATGGAACATTTGGAAACATCAATATATTAAAGAAAGGAGTCTCTAAAATTGGTCACATGTCAATAACGATCGTACAAATTCAGCATAATGATCCATAGTTTGTGGCAAAACGTGATATGTCACAAAAGGTACGTCAGAATTGCACGAAATTTGGAGAGCAAGTAGCTAACATTAGCAAGAACAACATAATTGATTGTAGATCAAAAGGATGAAGCATGGAAGGATCGCCTATGATCCAAGTTCCAGTCAAAATAAGGAAGACCGATCGATATCTCACAAACGATAAGTCGAAATGGTGCAAAACTTTGGGAGGTGGACTAGAGGCATGGTGGATCCCTTAAAATTGATCATAGCCCCATTAGAGTTAGTTTGAAACGATCGGCCTAAATTATTTTTGGTGTTCGACCAGTCCCAAATTTTACGAGTCGGGTCGTATGGACCTAGAGGTTCTTTTATCGAAATTTCAGCCCGATCCATGCATGTGTTCCCCTATAAATACAGCGGACTTTGCTCATTGCAAGGGACTTTTTGGCTGGCTCTCTTTCATCACTTCTTATCTCTTCCTTCTTTAGTTTTCTAAGGCAAAAACAATCGTACTTATACTTCTATATTGTAAATAAAAGATTATTGGAGCGGACGTAGGTCGGAGTTTGCCGAACCACTATAAAACTCATGTGTTTCTTTACTTTTTCTGCTATTTATTCTGTAATCTATATAATCATTTTTCTATTTGGAATTTGTTTTTGGAAATTGGCGCTTTCACATACAACTAGAGTTTATGACCATTTTTGGAGCAAACATGCCTAATCCTGAATTGAAAACTATCACCAAATAAATGTGCCACAATTCATTTCCATCTTGTGCCACCTGGATTGATCATGACCACTGACTACTAATGGAATTCCATGTACCAAGAATCCAATAACTTGAATTCCTTATAAATATTTGGGTACCCCTAAACTAAAGTCAAATTTTCCAAGATCTCCTTCTCCTCCAGTCATTTTTTCTTCCAATTTTGTAAAGAAATCATGGAATTAGGGTTTCATGGTCGTTAGTGTAGGATCTAGATTAACCCTAGAGGGGGGGTGAATAGGGTTATAGCAAATTTTCTCGAGTTAAATGCAAAAACAAACTGCAGAGAAATAAACATGCTGAAAAGTAAATCACACACAAAATTTACCCAGCTTCGGCAACCCCTGCCTACTGCTGCATTCCCAGATTTCTATTAGAATTAAACAGTCTCCCGCTTACAAACACTCTAACAGACTCGCACACCCTGCTACCACCTATAGAGTTTTGCAAACTCGCTCACCCTGCTCACTGAACTAATTCTAACTAGACAATCTGACACAACCTAAAACCTAGGTGGTGATTTACCAAGATTTGAAACTTAAAAGAGAATTTAAAACAAACTTAAAAATAATTTAAAACTAAAACCCCAATTGAAATAAACTAAAGCCCTTTTTATAAAAACAAGGCTGGCCCAATTGTATTTCTCTAGCCCGTTCTCTTTTCTCTAGCTTGTGAAGAACATGGCGGCCTCATTAATCTTCGTTCGTTCTTTGTCCAAATTAGGGCTTTCAATAAATATAGACGATCGCGACTATTCCTGCTCGATTGAACTTGGTTCTCTTGCTTTATTTGTTGATCGTCTCTTGAGATGATGTCGGCCGCTCCTATTTGATCGAGTTCACTGTTTGCTTCGGTATGTAATTTCCTTGTTTTTGCTTTTCTGATTTTCGTACTCGAACTCGATGAACATTGCCAGTGATGATTGTGGGTTTATATATAGATTTCGATTTCCTTTAATACGTTCGTCTGATTTGTCACTTTCCTAATTCTCGGTTGCTTGATATTTGCGACTTACTTGATTCACACGGATTTGATTTTGAAGCGTTTGATTTTCTTGAGTCCTACGGCAACAATCTTTCCTCTTTTGATATGTTTTTACTTTTTCAAGAATTTGCAAATACCCTTGATTATCGTACGTCTGCATTGTTCGACTTCGAATTTGTTTCCATTTGTTCATCTCGACTTGTTTGCGTCTGCATTGATATTATACTGCAGTAACAAACTATGCCTTGTCATGTGTTCGCACTGCATACTATATCGGCCTACATTGTTCATGTCTTTCTGCTTGATGTTGTTTCTTGACATTGCATACTGCTGTTGAGTTGTTTGGAATTGAACTTGATGTTGTAGTCTGCCTTGTTGAGTTCCTGGATTTCACCATACTTCTGTTCATCCCTGTAGCAGCTTTGTGCATTTCTCTGGCCATTTGTGTTTCAGTGCTTGTTTGTTGTACATATGAACTTGATTATATCATCTGGTTCATGGATTTGTAGCTTGTATATAACTTGGTGCATTGCTCTGTTGTTGTCTGGACATTTGCATCATTTCAGTGCTTCATTACTTGAGTCATTTGAGGCATTGCATACATAAGCTTTGATGCTTTGATGCTGTTTCATTTATAATATGTCATGCTTCGGTTTTATTGTGTTTGTTGACCACACATGTTTATGGCCATTGGTTCATTGTTTCATTTGGTTGTTGCAGTCCTTTGTGATTTCAAACATGTGAATTGCATTTGTGTCACCTGAGACTGCAAGTAACTGTCTTGACCACTTGATTGCATTGGTGTCACTGGTGTTCTTGTTCAAAACTACTGTGTCACTGCATACATGTGTACTTGTGTGTTTGCTCATGTACATATGTATGTGATACTTTGTCCATACTGTGTTGATTGATCTTTATGTACCCAGTTGATGTTCTATTGCTCTGTGTTGGTCTGATTCATCATGTATTGTTTCACTTTAACTTGTTGTTGCCAGTTTGCCTTGTATCACTGCAAAACTTGGTTTGTGTTGTTGCTTGAGTCATTTTGTTGTCACTGGTTCATTGGGCTGCACATGTTTCTCTGGCACATATGTTTTCTTTTGAAGCTTGTTGTGTTGGTTTGTACTTGCTGTTGACTTTGGTTTTCATACACATGTACATACTTTACTGCAGCCTTTGCACTTGGTCCTTGACCTTTGTTGCCTCTTTGTGTATTCACTTGTATACTGCTGGTTGTTGTTTGTGTACTTGAGTCAGTGCTGTCCACTTCATGTTGTCTTGAGTATTTGGTTCCTTACTTTTTATTGTTGCTTGGATATTGAACAGCTTCAAGTTTGAAGTCGTAGCCTGTATACCTGCCCTGTGTTGAATCCAGCTAATAGTTCGGGTTTGACCTAGTGCGTGTGTTATGATTTTATTTATATTTGCACCTGAGTTGAACCCGTCTTTTTATTTGGGTTTGACCTGTGCTCACATATCCATGTAGCATTATCAAGTGTATATCGATGTGCACGGCCTTGTGGCATGTACAGTGATACACTGTGCATGTCACATTGTTCGTGTATGATGAATTCAAATGTGAATGATGACGAACAACCCAAATAACTGAGGCAAATCATATTTTCAAAAATCATTTTTCAATTTATATTGCAAAAATATTTCTTTTTCAATTTTACTGCGTTAGTGAATATTTTTGCAGATTTCTCAGATGTTGGATTATAGCTGGAATGAAATTGAAGATAAACTACTAGTGTGAGTGATATGCAGTGAGGCATTTATGTAAATTGAATTGTGATGTAATTACAATCAAAATTGTATATGTATAGTGAGAGCTTGAATTTGTACTATTCAAAAATGTAATAAATATTTGTTTGAATAAAATTTCTTTTTACATTCAAATTTTGTGTATTTAATTTTATTCAGCAAATATTTATTTAATCTATGAAAAATAAAATAGTACATTAACAAATACATTTAAACGAATGTATATATATGTTTATTATCATCAAACAAAAATCATATAAGCGCATATTCAACAATCTTCCCCTTTTGATGATAACAAACATATATTTAAGATTTTGACTGTGTTAAATGTATTTGATCAATGATATACTCTAATTGCTGCCCCTATTTAAATGCTTCCTCTCTACACGATGCTCCCCCTACATATATGCATACAAATAGAAATATACAAATGAGCCTAGATGCAAATGGAAAATTATTTGACCTTTGCTTGATTTCATTTGACAAAATCTTAACTTTTCTCTCCCCCTTTTGTTATCAGCAAAAGAATAATAGTGTTAGAGAAAATAGAGATAAAGTGATCAATATTAATCCAACATTAAAACTCAATTTGAATATAAATATTAAACTTAAGTAAAAAAAATCAAACAAAAATCATAACTACCCTTGTTAGGCGCATATTCCACTTTTAGAATGAATGGAAATGATGTTCTAATAAAATCATACAGTTGTATCTACTTGTGGTACATTTATATCAGGAATTTGAATATATACTAATCATGCATAACCGTTAGGACTTTTAAATGAGATTAGTAGTATTCCAATTTAATTTTTAAAAATGAATTCAAGTATCTTCTAACCACGCATGACCGTGAGGACTTTCAAATGGGATTAGAATCAACTTGTCCATTTAATCAATCAAATTTGATATGCCTTCCATAAATGCATAACCGTGAGGACTTTTAAATGAGCATGGAAGCACATAATTAAAAATCCAAGTAATTCACCCATGCATAACCGTGAGGACTTTTAAATGAGAGTGAATACTTTGGTATTTATTTATTTTTACAAAAAAATGTGAAATGAAAAACAAATGATCCCTGATTATAGTACCACATATCGACAAACTATATTTAAGATTTGATAAACAATGGTCGATAGAAATATGATAGATATAGAAATGGTCATGGAATCTTTACCCAACAAAAAGTTTTATAACTCTTGTTTGAATTCCTAAAGAAATTTTCCAAATATACTGTCTTGAGTAATGTATGTTAAATATCAACACTTATCACCTTTTCAATCACTATTTATCTTTTTGATAATTAGTAGGGAGTCGGATTAGTCAAAATTTGTCATTTAAAATCAAATAAAAATGACTAATCTGAAAATATGGTCAAAAAATGATTTTCTTGAAGGGGTTATATGAGAAAAAAAAATTCTGCTATTTGAAAATTATTTGTAATGAAAAATATGCAGATATTTTCTTTGAAAAACGATGCAGTTACTAAATGTCTCAAAAATCACGTTCAACTAGTAATTTTTCTATCAACTAGATTACCAGTGTAATCTGCATCTGAATTTCTTTTTCACTCAAAAATTATCATCAATTGAATTTGATCGACCAAACCATGAAGTGTGCATCAAAAATTTCAAACTCAATTTTAACAACAATTTAAATGACATTCTTTGAATTTGAATTGAAGCCATGTAAATAATCAGAAACTGTGAATATAGAGTTAGCCGTATTATAACCTAATGAATTATCATCCAACAAAACAATATGTTTAATCCAAACGTATATGTATGAAGTAATTCAAAGAATAGTGTTTTTGGCATAAATATAATTGGCCAACTATGTTGAACAAGTCAGAATCAAAAAAATCATCATCTCTACAACATCTCAATATTGGCTGATTTCATTCAGAATACGGTGCAGATTATCACATTTAATATATCGATCAAATAAATATACATTCACCTGTTTTACCTTTACGATAATTTTTCGTGGTTTCCCATTGTGATTCTGTCACCTTTGTACTAGGCTAATGAACTTTGCTTTGTTGCCGTTGTGTTTCTGGAACAGCCAAAATCCAGAGAACACTGTTGTTGTTCCTTAGCCTGCCACCATACCTACACGAAGAAAGATTTTTGTGACCTATTTGTTTTTATAGGTCCATGATTGTTAGTGGCAGAAGCATTGTGAATAAACAATCCCTTTGGAATCCAAACTTGTTTAGTCCTTTTATTCTTGTTCCAATAGACATGAAATTTGTTTGTAGAATTCTTAGGAGCCCAAACTTGTATAAATTTTGTGTTCTTGTTCCTATGACTACAATTATCAACACGATGTCCAATTATTTCACGTCTAGTAAAGACACTCTTACCTTTTGCATTATCATCAACTTGTGTTTTCCCAAAGCCTAGTCCTTTTCTGTTGTTAGCAAAAATTTGATTTCCCAATAACATGTTGAATGATATTTCTCCTCTTGAAAAGTTATTCAGAGATTTCTCAAGATTTTGGACTTTGGTTTTTAGTGTTGTGTTTTCAGTTACAAGTGAGGTGCATCTATTTATAAAATCCTTTTTCATAGTGTCAATGGTTTCCTTAAGACTCAAGTTTTCTTTTTCAAGATTCCCAAAGCTATTGTTAAGTCTTGATAATTCTGAATCTAAAATTTTACATTTTTTACAGTCTAGGTTTTGAATATTTTCAAGTTCAGTTTCTAACCTAAAATTTTCACGAGCAAGTTCTCTCCTATCAGATTTCAGTTTTTCAATTTTAGCTCCAAGAGTATCAACTACTTTAGTAAGATCACAACACGTAAAAAAAAGTTCTTTATAAGAATAGTGACCTACCTCACTAGATTCCTCTGAACTTGCTTCTGAATCTGTTTTTGCCATAAGACACAAGTTAGCCTCCTCTGAGCTACTATTCGAAACTTCCTCTCCTTCTTCATCATCCCAAGTCGCTGCAAAGGCCTTCTTCTTCTTTTTCTTTCCTTTGTTGTTTTTGAGAAGTGGCCATTGTTGTTTGAAGTGGTCAGGTTTCTTGCAGTTAAAGCTCGTCGGTTCATTATCGGAATTGTCAGAATCTTTTAGCCTATTACCACTTGTTTTCTTCTTGCATGGCCTGAATCTTGACCATTTACTAAGATTATTGACAGCCATTGCAAGCTCTTCAAATGGATCTTCTTCTTCTTCATCGCTCTCTTCTTTGCTCTTTAAGGCAATCATCTTCTTCTTTGATTCGGAGTTGTTGCGTTCCTCCTTTGCTTTTAGCTCAAGCTCATATGTCATCAAGTTACCGATCAACTCCTCCATGCTTAGTTTACTTAGATCTTTCGATTCTTGTATTGCTGTGACTTTTGCCTCAAAGCTCATCGGTAAGACTCGTAGCACCTTTCTCACAAGCTCTACCTCAGTGAATACCTTCCCAAGCGCTCTAGCATTGTATACCAAAGTTGAAAAGCGTCCAAACATGTCCTTTATGATCTCGCCTTTGTCCATCATAAAGTTCTCGTATTCATTGCTGAATAGGGCTAGACGAGACTCCTTGACTTGAGAAGTTCCTTCATGTGTCACCTCCAAGGTATGCCAAATTTCCTATGTAGTTTTACAATGAGAAATTCTATTAAATTTAGTTTTATCAAGAGCACAGATTAAAGCATTCATGGCTTTAGCATTTGTAGTTTTTAATTTCTTATCGTTAGCATCCCACCTATCCTTAGGTTTAGGAATCTCAGTATCAGCAACAGTTATAGTGGGAGATTTATAGCCAGTTTCAATAATGTCCCAAACATCATAATCAACAGAACTAAGATAAATACCCATCCTAACTTTCCAATAAGCATAATCATTCCCATTGAACATGGGTGGCCTAACAATAGATTGCCCCTCAGAAAAAGCATTATTTGGTGGATTCATGACTCTAGAGTTAAAGAAAAATACCGTGCTCTGATATCACTTGTAGGATCTAGATTAACCCTAGAGGGGGGGGGTGAATAGGGTTATAGCAAATTTTCTCGAGTTAAATGCAAAAACAAACTGCAAAGAAATAAATATGCTGAAAAGTAAATCACACACAAAATTTACCCAGCTTCGGCAACCCCTGCCTACTGCTGCATTCCCAGATTTCTATTAGAGTCTCCCGCTTACAAACATTCTAACAGACTCGCACACCCTGCTACCGCCTATAGAGTTTTGCAAACTCGCACACCCTGCTCACTGAACTAATTCTAACTAGACAATCTGACACAACCTAAAACCTAGGTGGTGATTTACCAAGATTTGAAACTTAAAAGAGAATTTAAAACAAACTTAAAAACAATTTAAAACTAAAACCCTAATTGAAATAAACTAAAGCCCTTTTTATAAAAACAAGGCCGGCCCAATTGTATTTCTCCAGCCCGTTCTCTTTTCTATGGCTTGTGAAGAACATGGCGGCCTCATTAATCTTCGTTCGTTCTTTGTCCAAATTAGGGCTTTCAGTAAATATAGACGATCGCGACTATTCTTGCTCGATTGAACTTGGTTCTCTTGCTTTATTTGTTGATCGTCTCTTGAGATGATGTCGGCCGCTCCTATTTGATCGAGTTCACTGTTTGCTTCGGTATGCAATTTCCTTGTTTTTGCTTTTCTGATTTTCGTACTCGAACTCGATGAACATTGCCAATGATGATTGTGGGTTTATATATGGATTTCGATTTCCTTTAATACGTTCGTCTGATTTGTCACTTTCCTAATTCTCGGTTGCTTGATATTTGCGACTTACTTGATTCACGCGGATTTGATTTTGAAGCGTTCGATTTTTCTTGAGTCCTACGACAACAATCTTTCCTCTTTTGATTTGTTTTGACTTTTTCAAGAATTTGCAAATACCCTTGATTATCGTACGTCTGCATTGTTCGACTTCGAATTTGTTTCCATTTGTTCATCTCGACTTGTTTACGTCTGCATTGATATTATACTGTAGTAACAAACTATGCCTTGTCATGTGTTCGCACTGCATACTGTATCGGCCTACATTGTTCATGTCTTTCTGCTTGATGTTGTTTCTCGACATTGCATACTGCTGTTGAGTTGTTTGGAATTGAACTTGATGTTGTAGTCTGCCTTGTTGAGTTCCTGGATTTCACCATACTTCTATTCATCCCTGTAGCAGCTTTGTGCATTTCTCTGGCCATTTGTGTTTCAATGCTTGTTTGTTGTA
Organism: Allium cepa; assembly: GCA_030765085.1. Classification (NCBI taxonomy): domain Eukaryota; kingdom Viridiplantae; phylum Streptophyta; class Magnoliopsida; order Asparagales; family Amaryllidaceae; genus Allium; species Allium cepa. The sequence goes on from CM060939.1 coordinate 259,526,759, forward strand.
CATATGAACTTGATTCTATCATCTGGTTCATGGATTTGTAGCTTGTATATAACTTGGTGCATTGCTCTGTTATTGTCTGGACATTTGCATCATTTCAGTACTTCATTACTTGAGTCATTTGAGGCATTGCATACATAAGCTTTGATGCTTTGATGCTTTGATGCTGTTTCATTTATAATCTGTCATGCTTCAGTTTTATTGTGTTTGTTGACCACACATGTTTATGGCCACTGGTTCATTGTTTCATTTGGTTGTTGCAATCCTTTGTGGTTTCAAACATGTGAGTTGCATTTGTGTCACCTGAGACTGCATGTAACTGTCTTGACCACTTGATTGCATTGGTGTCACTGGTGTTCTTGTTCAAAACTGCTGTGTCACTGCATACATGTGTACTTGTGTATTTGCTCATGTACATATGTATGTGATACTTTGTCCATACTGTGTTGATTGATCTTCATGTACCCAGTTGATGTTCTGTTGCTCTGTGTTGGTCTGATTCATCATGTATTGTTTCACTTTAACTTGTTGTTGCCAGTTTGCCTTGTATCACTGCAAAACTTGGTTTGTGTTTGAGTCACTTTGTTGTCACTGGTTCATTGGGCTGCACATGTTTCTCTGGCACATATGTTTTCATTTGAAGCTTGTTGTGTTGGTTTGTACTTGCTATTGACTTTGGTTTTCGTACACATGTACATACTTTACTGCAGCCTTGCACTTGGTCCTTGACCTTTGTTGCCTCTTTGTGTATGCACTTGCATACTGCTGGTTGTTGTTTGTGTACTTGAGTCAGTGTTGTCCACTTCATGTTGTCTTGAGTATTTGGTTCCTTACTTTTCATTGTTGCTTGGATATTGAACTGCTTCAAGTTTGAAGTCGTAGCCTGTATACCTGCCCTGTGTTGAATCCAGCTAATAGTTCGGGTTTGACCTAGTGTGTGTGTGTTGTGATTTTATTTATATTTGCACCTGAGTTGAACCGGACTTTTTATTTGGGTTTGACCTGTGCTCGCCTGTCCCTGTAGCATTATCAAGTGTATATCGATGTGCACGGCCTTGTGGCATGTACAGTGATACACTGTGCATGTCACATTGTTCGTGTATGACGAACTCAAATGTGAATGATGACGAACAACCCAAATAACTGAGGCAAATCATATTTTCAAAAATCATTTTTCATTTTATATTGCAAAAATATTTCTTTTTCAATTTTACTGCGTAGTGAATATTTTTTCAGATTTCTCAGATGCTGGATTATGACTGGAATGAAATTGAAGACAAACTACGAGTGTGAGTGATATGTAGTGAGGCATTTATGTAAATTGAATTGTGATGTAATTACAATCAAAATTGTATATGTATAGTGAGAGCTTGAATTTGTACTATTCAAAAATGTAATAAATATTTGTTTGAATAAAATTTCTTTTTACATTCAAATTCTGTGTATTTAATTTTATTCAGCAAATATTTATTTAATCTATGAAAAATAAAATAGTACATTAACAAATACATTTAAACGAATGTATATATATGTTTATTATCATCAAACAAAAATCATATAAGCGCATATTCAACGGTTAGAGCAAATTGTAATTGAGAATTTCATAATAAAGGATCTATTTTAGCATTATTCACATAATTATCTTCTTTGAATGCATGTTCATATGCTATGATAGATTCTACCATGGTTATGCCTTTTATTTACCCTCATTTTTCTTGAATTCATAGCTTAGCCCAACTTTCACCCTAACATTATTATTATTATTGGATATGGAATTTGTTTATAGACTAATAAAATTGAATGTAGACAATATTTGGAATTCTAACCAATACCAAATTATATATATCCTAAAGTTATATAGTTTTAACAAATAAAACATGTGTATAATGTCGTTACTAAAAGTACCGCTTAAGAAAATGTGAAATTGGGTTTTACCAAAAAGATCCATAAGTGATGAATTCGGCCAGACTGTCACACCATTAACTAAGGTAACATGTGAATGATAATATTTGAATTGTTCAATATTAATTTCTCACACCTCTGAGTCTCAAAACCACATATGGGAATTCTCTGAAAAACCACACGATTTAATTAGTTTGTAAACTTTTGCGAATTAAATTAATTAATATTTAAGATATTGATTATTAAGTTATTTAATGTTTGAGTGTTTTTAGTAATTATCTGAATGTATATATAAAAGGTATACATATGTGTATCGATATACGATATCAGTATATATTGAAACGGAGTTTTAATAGAGATAATTGCTAAAAGGGTTTTCAGCTTTACCAAAAAATTATTAAAAGGGTTTTTGGAAAATTTTCTTTATTTAGAGAAATGAATGGTCAACCATGCTAGTGGATGAATGATGTGGCTTGACTGCAAATTGAATAAGAACTAAAATAGGGATGTTCTAATAAGGAGAAAAGGAAAGGTTCCGTTCTTTCTATTAAAACAAAATCCCTCGATTCATTAGTTTCTTCAATTGATTTTCTTCTTCTCTCCTCCATTTGTCACCACCCTTTGGTAATTTATACCTATAAAACAACTCCAATAAAAGTTAAAAAAATCAAATAAAATTGAAGATAAATGGTTCATTCGATTCTAGAAAAGTTGGGTGTTGATTTAAGGAATCTTGAGAGGATTTTCAAGTCAACACGTCACTAATAGGCCAAATCTACAAGGTACTTTCTAAATTAAAAATTACATGTGTTAGTCACATCATTCTTATCACAATTTTATATAGGTATTTTTGCCTCATTTTGCTTTCGAATTAATGTAGCATTCTAAACAAATAATCGGTTGATTCTATTTTTTTAATTTAATAGATTAAAATCAAAACTCGTATATGGCTAAATTATGTTTTTAATCGTGAATATGTATTCAATAAACATCTAATAGCTTTCTAAACATAGTATACAGTTTTAGTTATTCGATTCTTTAGTTTTAAATTTTGATCGTCTAGAAAAAAAATTCATTGATCTCTTGTTCAATTTAGCATATGTATTTTGACTTCAAACTTTTGGACGTTTTAGAATTAAAAAAAAGTAATTTGCAAAAGGTTCATTTATATTATTTCATATATATGTATGTATGAACGTATGTATGTGCATATATTTATATATGTTTATACATATATGCATGTAATTGGATTTGAACATTTTGGCATAAGATGTGTCTGCGTTTTGGATTGTTCGAAAATTATTTTAATTTTATTATTACATATGCACACACACACACACATATATTTAATATAAAGTCAATTAGAGATATTTTACATTAGTTAACTTAATCCAAATTTGAATTAAATATATTTTATAAGTCAAACTTAGATTATAAATTCAACCATTATGCTATTAAGACATGTATATAGAAATATTATATACATATATATTCATTAATCAACTAAATTAATGTAATATATATAATAGATATAAATTCTAATATCTACATATGTATAGATTGACTTTTTCATTGTTTGTCATATCATCATGTTATACCCTTTGTGTTTATTAATAATTATATGTACACATATTAGATGTAGTAGTCCGTATAAGAATAATTATTTGGTTGGTCGCACATGGAAGGATACAGTATAATTGTTGGATCTAAAATTAAAACAAAGTTTTAAAAGAGGGAAATGAAAGGCTCCCTTCTCTAAATGAAACAAAACCTTCCATTTCACTTGATTGAATTTATTCCTCATCAATGCTTGACCACTACCACCTCTACCTCTTGATTGCATTTTTCTAGCAAATGCATTTAATTAATTGGATTAATTAAACAAACAAATAAATAAAAAGATTATTCAAATAAAATTGTTTTTATTAAAATGACTAAGTTGGTCTAGTGTTGGATATAGGCCCATTGAGATTCAATTAAGAATTTTTTTTGAAATTTACATATTTCACCCACAACAAAACAAATCAGGCTCCTTCTATTTAATAGGCAGCCAAACAAAAGGTTCTTTCAGACTTTATCTACATAAAATACATTATTTAAAGTTAGAATTTTTATAGACATGAAGGCCATGCCTACTTACCCTTTCCCATTTGATTGCTGCTTTTATTGATTGTTCCTTATAGAGATAATTTTCTATCTTCGTCGGTTCAAGTTACCTGAACAAGAGTCTTGTCGTTGCATATATGCTTACTAGCACTAGAGTCGACAAACCGAGAATCTATTTGTTCAGCCTTGTTGATTTCAGAGATTACGACTACGAAGTTCTTCAATGATTGTTGTCTCCTTTTGGGAAAACAACAATCCCTTTTAAAGTGATATGGCATTCAGCAAATGAAATAGCCAATCATTTTCTTAGCCTTCTTATTATCGAAGTTCTTGTAATGCTAATATTTCCTCTTTTGATTAAATGAGTTTTCCGAGGTTTTGATAACCACCTTTTCCTTCCCTATGTGAATGTGTGAATATACCATTGTTTCAAAGTTTTACTTCTACCTCAATTGTTCTTCGTTCTACAAATACTATGCAGGATTTTGTAGACTCAATTGCTCTTTCCTGGTTTTAAGGATTTTCCTTTGGTTTTTCCATAAAAGGAGAGTTTGTCCATTATGGATGAAACTTTGGTTTCTTTATCCATATTCGTATTATGCCAATTGAACTGGCTTAGGATGTGCATAATATTATTGAATTGAGCCTAACACCAATCGTTTTATAATTTAAAGACTTAGTGGAGAGAAATTGTATAACTGCCTTGATTTTTCAATGTTGTTTAAATAAAATAAATAAAGATTTATATTGGAAAAAGTAAAATTTTAATTGTTTATTTGAATAATAATTGGAATTTGAGTTTGAAATGAGGATTCTAAAAATGTATATTTTATTGGAAAAATAATATATCAAATTTAATGATATATATTCCTGTTTTATCTTTTTAGAAAATAAGTTGGTTGTGTTCAAAAAATAAAAGTGTTATATTTGGTCTTTTATTGAAAAGAAAAAACATTGTCATGTATTTGATATTATAAGGAGATCAAATAATTGTTTAAATTATGGTTCTTTCTTTATTTTAATGAAAAATAAGTGATTGAAATACAGTTTTGTGTTTATGTAAAAAAATTTAGGGATAAAAATCAATTTAAAATATAAGATTAAGTGTGAAATAGAATTTATTTCTTTTATTTGATTGGGTTTGGGCTTAAACGATATTTCAGCCCATTTGTGTATGAGAGAAATTATTTCCTCTCTTCTGTATTTGGCAAATGACCTATACATTCCTGTTCCATTTATAGTCAATTCTCATTCGTCAAGTGTTATCCCATTTTTGGTCAAAACTGGAATATCAATGTTGTGTGCATTTCCACCACGACCGCACCAAGAAGAAGCAAGCAAGCGTATATAAGTCCGGAATTTCACTCATACTAGTTGAAGTATATAAGGGTCATTCAACACTCGAATCCCCAAGTTTTCATTTAGCAATTCAAATACGAGAGTGTCGTTCGGTACTTGCAAACCCTTCATATTCGTTTGGTAGACCGAAGTTATCAAGATCATTCGGTATGAGTCCATCCGGTAGTACAAGGTCGAAGGGCCATTCGGCACTCAAACTACCGAACTCATTCGGTAGGACAAGGCAAGAGGCCGTTCGGCGATGTACTTCTCAGCTCATTCGGTACTCATTCCTCGTGCAGCCTCTACCACTGGTCCAAACCCTTCCCAAGCAACGCCGGTCCACACCATCTCCAAGCAACGTCGGTCCACACCAACATGCCTCCATGCTCCGCCGAACCAACATGCCTCCAAGCTCCGCCGAACCAACATGCCTCCAAGCTCCTCTATAACCGAACCAACCCACGTCCACTCACCACCGGACCAACTGCCACCGAACCATAACTCCAACAACCCACTACCGGACCACCCTACACCGAACCAGGTGACCACCGAACCAAAGCTTCTCCATCCTTCTCTCCAAGCACGGCCGAACCAAGGAACGTCGAACCAGATGTGCCAGGCCAGATTGCTTCAGCCCAGGCCCGCCGGCAGCTATATACATCCAGGACCCCTGCCCCCAACCTCACTCTATAAATAGAGGGGCAGGGGTACAACAATGGGGGACAAGTTTGAGAGCTCAAGCACGGAAGGAACTTTCAAACAACTTTCATATACTTGTATACAAAGTTTTGTACTTGTAATCTGAAGAGAAAAGGAGAATAACTTATAAAGTGGACGTAGGCACGTTCTGGCCGAACCACTATAAATCTGTGTGTCTTTTACAGTTTAGTCCCTGCTTTTTACATATTTGCATAAATCACTCAAATCGCTAAGAACAACATATAATCAACTAAATCGTACGACTTTAAGGTGTTTGCCCATTTTTTGCGCAAACATTTTGGTGCTTTCATTGAGAGCTGAACTCAGGGACCTACCGCTTGGAAGTCGAATTTGAGAGTTTAGAGATTCAGATTGGAAGAGTCATGGCAAGACAATCAAGCAGAAGGCCAAGGCCAGAGCAGAGTCAACAGGAAGGGAGTCAAGAGGCTTCCTCAAGAGCAAACCAAGCTTCAGCCTTCATCACCAGGGATGAGATGGAGGCTATGATGAGAAGACAAGAAGAGATGATCCAGAACTTGCTTCAGCAAATTGGGCAACTTGGAGCACAAAACCAATGAGCAACTGGAGTCCAGAACGGAGCAGGATCATCTGGCGTAGCACCAGAGCTAGGGCGCACACACGCAGAGCATGTTAATCCGATCCCGAGAAGAGAGACGGGGGCATCCGAACAACCTGGTGGCAATAGAGGAGTGAACGCTCAATCAAGGGGGCAGATCCCAGAGTTCCCTCGTGAACTCGGGGGGCAGGTTGAAAGTGATGAACGAAGATTGCATCTCGGAGACGATGACAGATTGGCGGAGATGGTTAGAAGAGCTATGAGAGGCGGTCTGGTAAACAAAGATTTGGAAGATGTAAACAGGAGTCCTTTTTCTTCTGCAATTAGGATGGCTAGGAACCCACCAGAATTCAAGCTACCATCAGTAGAGATGTACGATGGGAGGACAGACCCTGCGGTCCATCTTACTAAGTATATGAGGCACATGGAAGTGCTGGGGGCATCACAGGAGATCATGGCCCGGTGTTTTCCACTGTATTTGACAGACATTGCAGCGTTATGGTTTAGGCAACTGGAGAGCGGCTCCATAGGAACGTGGGCAGATTTAACTGAGAGATTCATGAGGCAATTCAGGGTTCATATTGCGAGACCCAAGAATGTGATGACTTTGGCAACCTTGAAGCAGAAAACTGGAGAGACTTTGAGGAGCTTTCTAACGCGATTTAATGCGGCGGCAGCATCAGTGGATCGACAGATCCATCTATGGTCATGATGGCGGCTGTATCTGGAATAGCTGATAGCACAGAGTTCAAGAATTCATTAACCAAGGACCCGCCTATGAATCTGGGAGAGTTCTATCATGAGGCTGAAAAGTTTCTACGTTTGGAAGATGCTAATGCAGAAAGAGAGGAAGAAGATGACGTTTACGCAATCAAGAGCGGAAACCCACCTGGAAAGGATGCGGAGACTAGCAAAAGCAAGAGAAAGGTTGAGGATAATAATGACGGGTCAAAGCGGCAACGGAGGGAGTCGCGATTCACCACTCACACTGAGCTGAATGAGAGTCTGGAACGAATTTATCAGGATACCAAGGGGCAGGTTCCGTATCGTAGACCAATGCGAAGGGATCCAACCTCTGACGAAAGAAAATCAGATAAGTTTTGTGTATTCCATGAATTAAACGGTCATAACACTAATGATTGTAGGCATTTGAAGGACGAGGTGGAAGGGCATATCAGGAACGGTATGCTCCTTCAGTACGTGAGGAGGCGAACTCCAGCAGTGGAGCCAGAGCGACCACCGTCTACATTGGCTAGAGATGACCCTGGATCGGGGCACCGTTTGATTATCTATTGATTGCTTGATTAAAATAACGATGAACAAGTTGTAAACCTCTCGCTAACACGGTTAAATCATTTACACATGTGAGCGATCGCGCACGATCCATAGGCATGCTCTGAATGACTACCAGCCGCGTTATAGTAAGAGTTTACGCTTTGACATCTTCATTCTGCTTTTTGCTTTGATTTTGATTTGAACATTTAAATTCTTCCGGTTTGGACATTTCTGCTGTAAGATTCATATGATTATTGCTTAAACTATGGAAAAATAACTTGTACGCCCGTTGGATCGCGAACGGTCCACGAGCACCTCTTGCATGGCAGCGAACTGCCGAAGTCTTTGATTCGGAAACTCCCCCAAACAATAACTCCGGCACTGATATTATTAAGTCCCCCCCGGGCACACTAATTTGCCTCGAACGGCACCCGACTTTGAACAGTCACAATTCGCCTCGAACGGGACCCGACTTCGAACAGTCACAATTCGCCTCGAACGGCACCCGATCGCGAACGGTCACAATTCGCCTCGAACGGCACCCGACTTCGAACAGTCACAATTCGCCTCGAACGGCACCCGACTTCAAACAGTCACAAACTCGCCTCGAACGGCACAACTCATCTCGCCACAAATGGCTCGATCGCGAAAGGTCGCCATTTGAGGTCCACCCACTGACCGCCAACAGTCGCACCTTACCACGAATAGCTCGATCTCGAACGATCGTCATTCGAAGTAAGGCGCTTGACCGCGAACGGTCCCATTTCATCTTTTGCCGCGAACGGCACCGGCCGTGAACGGTCACATTTCGCCCCAAGTGGCTTGATCGCGAACAGTCACCATTTGAGGTCCGCCCTCTGACCGGGCACGGTCGCACTCTACCTCGAATGGCTCGATCCCGAACGGTCGTCATTTGAAGTAAAGCGCTTGACCGTGAACGAACACATTCCACCGCAAATGACTCGATCTCGAACGATCGTCGCATGGATTTAGACGCTTGACCGCGAACGGTCGCACTTCACCTCAAATGACTCGATCGCGAACGGTCGTCATTTGAAGTTAGGCGCTTGACCATGAACGGCCGCGCTTCATCCCAAATAGCTCGATCCCGAACGGTCGTCATTTGGGGCCATATAAAATATCAAGCTCTTTACAGGTTGTCAACAGGATATGAACATCCAGCTCATGGCATTACAAAACACGCCTTCCTACCGCAAGGACATCAACAGGATATGAACCAGCTCATGGCATTACAAAACACGCCTGGGCAAAGTGTTATCCCATTTTTGGTCAAAACTGGAATATCAATGTTGTGTGCATTTCCACCACGACCGCACCAAGAAGAAGCAAGCAAGCGTATATAAGTCCGGAATTTCACTCATACTAGTTGAAGTATATAAGGGTCATTCAACACTCGAATCCCCAAGTTTTCATTTAGCAATTCAAATACGAGAGTGTCGTTCGGTACTTGCAAACCCTTCATATTCGTTTGGTAGACCAAAGTTATCAAGATCATTCGGTATGAGTCCATCCGGTAGTACAAGGTCGAAGGGCCATTCGGCACTCAAACTATCGAACTCATTCGGTAGGACAAGGCAAGAGGCCATTCGGCGATGTACTTCTCAGCTCATTCGGTACTCATTCCTCGTGCAGCCTCTACCACCGGTCCAAACCCTTCCCAAGCAACACCGGTCCACACCATCTCCAAGCAACGCCGGTCCACACCAACATGCCTCCATGCTCCGCCGAACCAACATGCCTCCAAGCTCCGCCGAACCAACATGCCTCCAAGCTCCTCTATAACCGAACCAACCCACGTCCACTCACCACCGGACCAACTGCCACCGAACCACAACTCCAACAACCCACTACCGGACCACCCTACACCGAACCAGGTGACCACCGAACCAAAGCTTCTCCATCCTTCTGTCCAAGCACGGCCGAACCAAGGAACGCCGAACCAGATGTGCCAGGCCAGATTGCTTCAGCCCAGGCCCGCCGGCAGCTATATACATCCAGGACCCCTGCCCCCAGCCTCACTCTATAAATAGAGGGGCAGGGGTACAACAATGGGGGACAAGTTTGAGAGCTCAAGCACGGAAGGAACTTTCAAACAACTTTCATATACTTGTATACAAAGTTTTGTACTTGTAATCTGAAGAGAAAAGGAGAATAACATATAAAGTGGGCGTAGGCACGTTCTGGCCGAACCACTATAAATCTGTGTGTCTTTTACAGTTTAGTCCCTACTTTTTACATATTTGCATAAATCACCCAAATCGCTAAGAACAACATATAATCAACTAAATCGTACGACTTTAGGGTGTTTGCCCATTTTTTGCGCAAACATCATATTTCTCAAACCTAGCTTTCTCAAAATCAAGTTTTTAAATCAAAATAATTTTCGGAAAATTAGGATAGAATCAAAGTAAGTTCTCCTAGTTCTAATTCATTCTTTAGTCTAATTGATTTTAGTTATAATATGTTTTGTTTTTGTTTATTCTTCTTTTGGGTTGAGGAAAAATGCTAGGGTTTGTCAATTTCTAATTTTTTAGGCTGCTGTAGAAGTATGGCTGCCTAATTCAAGGAAGAGGAGTGAGTTGAAAACTCACATCTATCTCTATTCCAAATTTATCTACCAATTTGAGTGTTGGATGAATTGTTGTTGAATCAATCTCATTTGGTTATGATAATTGCATATCTTGTTTCCATATTCCCTATTAGCTGAAACCTTAGACTTTTAATCCTTTACAGAATCAATTCCATGATGTCTATGTGCTTGCTTGCTTCAAAATTCATCACCTTAAAGACGAAAACAAATCGCAATTCGAAAATCATCGGATACGGACCACTGGCGAGGCCGAGGCACTGTCTGGATTCATCCCAGGCAGCGCTATTGTAACTCCCCACCTCTATACTCACACTAGCCAAGGACACTACGGAGTAATGTTGTCAACTAGCACGAAGAATAAGGTTGTTGAGGAGCGACCATCCGTGTAATTTCTTTGTGCAAGCACTAATATGTTAGATAGAACAACATGCATTTCATTTCAAGAGGAAATCCGACATATCAAATACAAACATAAGGCTACTACACAGTGGTTATGAGGTCTTCGGAAACAAATATAGAAATAAGCATAACATAAGTCAGTCAGAGATGTTCATATCTCAAAGGCGGAAACAGATATGAATACAACACATAAAAGTGTGCATCAGAGTAGTGGTCAAACAAGATCCACAATTTCACAAAATAATAGATACAAGTCAAGACAAAAGAATATGTATACATCAAGGAGTCTCTATCTCAAATGTATAACATCAAAAAATACCAATCTAATGTAGTTAGACAAAAGTCATATGATGGCTCTAGATAAGGAGTCAAGCACAAGCACGTGTAACATCTCAGTCTGACCCGAGTATTATTTAAGAAGAAAATAATAAACAGATCAGTTTAGATTTAATTATCAGATAAAATGAGATAGGATAAGAGATATAATACAAATGTATGATAACCAAAAATGTCATATTGAGACAAGTATACATTAGAAAATCAACAAAAGTCATACAATATCTCAAGAATCTCATAGCATCAAAAAGAATGTCATATTCTTTATTTAATTCACCAAGCCACAAATAATGACATACATATCAATGCCAATTGTAAAAGTTGGTGAAACAAAAATTCTAAAAATCAACAATTAGAAATCCAAAAATCAAATAATTCGGAACAACGACGTCATACAACGAAACGTCCGATGAACCAGAAACACAATTAATCGAAACAACGAGGTCGTACAATAAAACGTCCGATGAACCAGAAACACAATAAATAGGAAAAACGTTATCGTATGGTGAAATGTCCAATGAACCAAAAACACAATAAATCTGAACAACGACGTCGTACAACGAAACGTCCAATGAACCAGAAACACAATAAATCGGAACAATGACGTGCTACAGTTAAACGTCCGATGAACCAGAAACACAATAAATCGAAACATCGATGTCGTACAGCGAAACGTCTGATGAACCAGAAACACAATAAATCGAAACAACGACGTCGTACAGCAAAACGTTCGATGAACCAGAACAAAGAGACATTGCGCATTGCTAGTCTATACCACAAAATGATCATCATCGATCATCAAGAAGTGTCAATTACACTAAGCTTGTAAATATATGAGTTTAGCTTCATGTCCCATAACCACTAGCTTAACTTAAATATTTACGAACAAATTGTAGATCTCCACTCGAAGTTGTCACAAGAGTTTCAATCGAACAAGTCTAAGAATTAACCGACAAAGTAAACACAAGTGTTTCATACCACTTGTTTTGCTAAGTCGTTTAATTGGTTTTCTCGAATGAATGAGGTAAAGGTTTTTATATACTAATAGATTGGAAAACGGTTTTAAAAGCGAGTTTGATATTGAAAGTAAATGTTGAAATCGTTTTGATGAAAGAGTTCGAATATTTACTACTAGTACAGAAACCTTTGCATTTTTAAAGTGACAAACATAGAAATGATTGTAGAAACAATAAATCACCAAAAATTCACATACGAAGACGTGAATTAAATCCAAAGAAATCGATACCAAATCCATCAAAATGGATATTCCCAAAAATCCATAAAAAGAAGTCATCAAAGCCGATAATAAGTGATAACAACCAACCGGATCAACAAAAATCGATAAACCTTGGAAATTTACTCAAAAATATCCATAATAGGCAAATTAAATAGTTCCAGATGTCTGGTAGGTGTTCCCAGACGTCTGGCCCTAAGTTCTGAAAGTGTATGTGTTTTTCTCCCTTCTATTTTTAATTCCTGGGCCATTTCAAACGTTTGAAATTTTCAACCAGACATTTGAATTTGATTTCAGACGTTTGGATTTTGTTTCAGACGTCTAGATTTAGTCTCTGCTTTTCCAAACCCCTTTCCAGACGTCTGGATTTTTCAACCAGACGTCTGGATTTGGTTTCGGACGTCTAAAATTTTCTGCTAGGCAAAAAAACAGCCTAGACCAAAAATGAAAAATCCAAACCAAAATGCGATCGAACGAGCGATGGATGTTATGGATTTATGCCAATCGACAACCCAGCACTATAGGCTCTTCGATATGTCACAAATAACATGTTCAAACATCCAAGATAGGATCTTTAAAGATTTTGACTTCAAAACACCAAAATTGCAAAATTCACCAAATCAATTCAAATCAAAAGCAAATGAACATGAATAGATGTTAGGAATTCATACCTAACAACAATGAAAGTTATAGATGTAGATGTGAGTTCAAAAACTCACTTTTAAACTCAAAATCACAAGAGAGAAGCTATAGAGCAAGGCAAGAACAATCACTCTTCAACTTTAACCCAAGAAGCTTCAATCTAAGCTCAAAAGAAAAACATTTCCTAAGTTAGGGTTTAGAAAATTTCTGAAATTGAAGAGGAAATGAGATGGAGAAGATGAAGAGGATGCTTACCTAAGCTTCTCCTACAGTTTGGAGCTAGAACTTGGATTTGCAAATGAAACTAGGGCTTAGGAATTTCCATTTCCAATCTTTTCCCCCATTTTTTCTAAAGCTTGAATGTATTAGGAAATGAAGAATGAATAAAGAGGAGTGGAGCGGAGTTAGGGTGTTATGTTGGGTTAATGGGCTGAAACCCAAACCCAAAGCCCTAAGTGAAAAGGTCGAAATTTTAGCTAGCTCCAAATATATCGATGTTTATACTCAAAAAGGTCGCAAATGCCATTTTGAACACAATGGGAGTGGTCTCGAGTTCTAATTCGGCTATTTGCAAAAAGTAGCTTTTCAGACATAAATCTGATTAACGATGCCATTTAAATATACAATCGTAAAATATGCGGGTTGTTACATACTCCCCTCCTTAAAGAAATTGCGTCCTCGCAATATTTAAGAAGAAAATAAAAGGTAACAACCATAAAAGCATATCAACACAAAAGAAATTTGAAATAAGAAGTTCACCATAAAGAGCACGAAAGAGTAAGCCCGAACGTGTTCGCTCGATGAATTCCCAGGATTCCCAAGAGCAATCCTTAAGATTCGAGAACCGTTGAACTTTCACAAGAGGAACATCTTTATTTCGAAGGCGCTCGACCTCCGAAGCAATGATGCGAATAGGATGTTGCTCATAAGTCAAATCCGGTGAAACTTCAATTTCCTCAATAACACCGGGATCAAGAGTAAAATCACAATCTCTAAGGCATTTCCGTAGTTAAGGGACGTGGAAAACGTCATGAGTAGTAGAAAATTAAGCCGGTGCAACGACGTAGTACAATAACGGTATGCCCGAGAAACTAGAAACTCGAATAATTTGAAACAACGACGTACTATAATAACGGTACGCCAGATGAACCAAAGCTCAAATAATTCGGAACACTGACGTAGTACAAACGGCACGTCAAATGAACCGAAGTTCAAATAATTCGAAAGACCGATACAGTACAAATGGTATGTCAAATGAAACGAAGTTCAAATAATTCGGACCATTGACGCAGTACGAACGGTACGTCAAATGAACCGAAGTTAAAATAATTCAAAATATTGACGCAGTACAAACGGTACGTTAAATGAACCAAAGTTCAAATAATTTGGAACACCGACGCGGTATAAACGGTACGTCAAATGAACCGAAGTTCAAATAATTTGGAACACCGACGCAGTACAAACGATACGTCAAATGAACCGAAGTTCAAATAATTCGGAACACCGACGCCGTACAAACGGTACATCAAATGAACAAAAGTTCAAACAATTCGGAACACCGACGCAGTACAAACGGTACGTCAAATGAACTGAAAAGTCGGGACATCGATGTAGTACAATAACTGTACATCCGATGAACCGAACAACATAAAAGAACATCGGACGCTAGTCCATAAAAGAAATGAGACGAAGCTCAATAAAGCGAGGTACATCGAAACGTCCGACGAACTTGGTAAAAAGATCATTCCATTCGGACATCATCAAAGAAACAACCACTTGTTGCTCACGACTAAGTGCATTGGCAACACAATTTCCCCTTTTTCGGGAGTATAAAGAATTTCAAGATCATAAGATGCAAGGAACTCGAGCCAATGTTGTTGACACAAATGAAGTTCATTTTGAGAAAATAAATATTTCAAAGTTTTATGATCGGTATGGAGAACGAATTTCTCTCCCGAAAGATAATGATGCCAAATTCTAAAAGTGAAAACAACGGCCGCGAGCACGAGATCATGAGTGGCATACCTAGTCTCGATAGGCTTTAACTGTTTAGAAGCATAAATGATAGCACGTTCCCTTTTTCAAGAGAATGGCACCCAAACCAATACGACTAGCATTGGTACAAACAGTGAAATCTTGGTTCCCTTCGGGAATCACAAGAATAGGAGTATCGAAAAGAAAGAGTTCTTTTAATTGATCCTCTTTCCCGAAAAGCTAAAACTTTCAAAATTACAATTAACTTTGTGTAATCATTTTTCTAGAAAAATTTACTTATTCCAAATCAATTTACTGTGTAAGATTATCTTATCAAAGCGTTTAGGAGATTCCTATCGGTAACGTTGATCAGGCGCATCGACCAGAATTCTTAAAGCACTCAATGGGCAAAGCAACACAAAATCATCTTCTTTATAATAAAAATATCTCTTAAAAAACTTTACGAATATTCTTTGCCCGTTTTAAGAACAAAAATCCAATTATACTTATAAATAAATCTTATGAAAAAGATTTGTAAAATTTTAAGTTGTTGTTTTCATCCAAAATCAATAAACATAAGGTGGTCCCATCGAAATATTCGTCGAATACTCGATCAATAAGATGGATGAAATAAGCTGGATAACTCGAATGACATCACGTATCATTCATAAGAATCATAATGAGTGCGGAATGCGGTAAGTGGAACGCTATCCTCCGCAACTCATAGCTAATGAAAACTGGTGGTAAAGTCGAACTGAAAAGACCTTAGCCCCACTCAAAAGATTGTTTAGGTGATAATCCTAAGACAAGCTCAAAAATACTGGAAAATTCATGAACTACTTGAATGAGTAAAATAACATCTTCCTCAGCAAGTGGGTCTTGAAAATAAATGATGTCACCAAATTGGAATGGAAATCATTTAGAAAAATAGAAATCTGTTTAACAGATTAAAAATGTCGAAGATGGATAGTCCACTCGGGACATGAGATATGGCTTTATAATAATTAAGCCAATCCTTCCACAAAAATCAATTTCGAAGCCTAAGTAACGCATAACATGCAAATCGGACCGGAAAGAAAAATCACATAAAATAATCTCTACATCTTTTCAAAGAAAACTGAGTGTTGTGGATCCACCAACCGGATTCGCAATTCTCAAAGAAGTCATCAAGCCCAAAATATTTAAAGAAAAAGAATCAACAAGTACTTTTGGTATAAAAATAATGAGACGAACCCATATCAACAAGAACTCGAATAGGATGATCACAAAACAAATGTCATCAAGGACCGAATGTGAAATACCTTGACCAAGAGAAGTGTCACTAGGAGCTTGCACAACATTTAGCTCTCCCTCTCTCCTACTTTAAAGTATGAGACATGAAGATATAAGATGACCCGAACTTTAGCAATAACGACAAAAGAGAGGTTTCGGATACTCCCTTGCATAGTGGTCCGTGGAACCACAATTGTGGCATTGTCCACGACTAGAGGTAGGAGTCTTTACTACCGGAGTTTGTTGCTTCCCTTTCTTGTTGGGATTGGGGCCTTTGAATTTAATAGGCCTCTTCATGTTATTGTTGAAGTTCTGTTTGGCATCCACAACTTCATTTGGGAAAATAATAAACGAGTTAAGGATCATTCTTCTTAACTAGTAATTTCGGGATGGAATTCTTTTAAGGAGGGAAGAATGTGACTACCCAGAATTTTAAACATTTGAAACTGAAATATTTGAATGTTAGTTTAACTTGAATTTCGAAATATTATAATTTATTCGGCAATTAAATTATTGAATTTAATTATTTAATTGGGGTAAAATGTTGAATCTTGATTTTTAAGCTTGTTAAAAATAATTTGATGGCTTAGAAAATTCATATCGATAATACTGAAGATAGTAGAAGCTTCAGAGTTGAATTTGAAACTGTTTTGTTCAGTATTGAAATTTATATCGTTTAAATCGATACTTAAAAATAGCCTTCCGAGGCACAGTCTCGGATTTCAACGAAACCAGTTCCATTGGATCCTTAATATTGTATTATTATTGTATTTCAATTTTCGTAGTGTTTGGAGCGATCATTTGGATGTAAGATAAGCAAACGCGCTGAAAATTATATTGAAAATCTGATATTATAACTGGTCCGAAAAATTATCTACTCCATACGATCGAATTTAGACTCGACCTTTTCCATTATGTTCGGAATAGGGGTTTAACATTATAAATGTTTGGCGACATGTCTCGATTGGAGATTGAGATTTTGAGTTGCGTTTGTCGAAGCGATTTGAATTTAAATTTAAAAATAATACTGTTTCACAAATACAAAATTTACACGTTTCATCTCTTCTAGCACGTGTCCCACTTTCCCTGATTTATTTTACACGCGTTATTTTCAAAAATAATCAAACAAAATACTTCATCTCCGAAATCAGAAAACGAAAATAATAATAGGAGTTGTGGCCTTCCCCTTCAATTTCGTATCCCTCCTCCCTTTTTAATTAACAGCTGAAACATTCAACAAAATGAATTTCTCCTTCAAACTAAATCCATGGCCGAACACAGAAATTCCTAATCGAAGAAATAAAAAAACAAGCAAATGGCGATATTTGTGAGCTCGAGCTCATGTGACTTGATCGAAGCCGATTCGATTCAATCGTAAGGCTTCAACTGGAGGTTGGTAATTCTTTCCTAAGTTCGTCGTATAGCGTCGAGATTGAGGCAGCAACGTCACACGAGCAGTGGCGAAGCTGCGGCATGCCTGGAGGGTTGCAGATGATCGACGAGGTCACAGGATGATGGTTCGTCGTGGTGTTCGATCGACGTGGCTGGCAGCGATTTTGTTAAAGGGTTTGGGAATTCGTGTTCGGGGTTGCGTGCAACTAGGTATGGGTGGTTCGCGAGCAAGGACAGTGGCGAATTTCTAGTCAATCATAGATGGCGATCTCGTTAACACGTGAGTGAGGAACTATTCTGGAATTGCTGCGGTGAGATTCAAATCTATATAGGTTAATTTTTAATTATATAAGAAGTTCATAAAGAACATAGATATGCATGTATATATTTTAAATTACTAGATTTATATGGAAAAAATGGGTTGGTGATTAATTTATTTAACTAAATTATTTAATTCATTTTAGCTACTAAAAGGATTTTCAATGGAAGTTAGTTTTAAAAAGTTAATGATTTGTTAAGTTATTAGATAAAATAAAATCTATTAAAAAGGTTTAAAATTTTAATTATTAATTTAAATTAAATAAATCTATTAAATGAAAATTTAATTATTCGATTTGTTCGAATATTAATAAATTATATAAATATTTATATAGGTCTAAAAACCATAGAGGATCAAGCTGGTTTGGATGGATTGCAAAATAAAAAGCAAAGGTGAGATCTTCTCACTCAATCGGATATTCCGATTTAATTTTAAATTTAAAATTGTTGATTGTGTGCTTGGATGATAAATTATTATCATTTGTATTGGATTAGACCCCATGTGCCACGTAATAGCGGAGGATATTATATAAACCCATATATCGCGATATTCCACCTCGAAGTGGAATTGGTATTATATATGTATTTGGAGTGATTGATTTCCCATATTATATAGCGGATGAGACCCTATGCGCCGCATAATAGTGGATGATATTTTATAAATCACATATACCGCGATATTCCACCTCGAAGTGGAATTGGTATTTAATTGTGGTGCTAACATCTGTGGATGCAGGGAAACAAGTTGGAGGGATCCAACTGGATTCATCAAACATTTGAATTTGTTTCATATGTTGTGTGTTGATTTAATTATAATATGTGTATGATTCTATTTGTGATTGAAAATTGTTGTAGGCTGTAGTTTAGCCGAAATATATTTTTGGTATCGTAGGATACCAGAAATAAATAAAATTGGATTTTTGAAATTTAAGTAGAAAATCTATAGTGAAATCCTATTGAATAAATTCCAAACTATGGGAAAAGATTTTAATAAATGTTTTTTGAGTAATATTGCTTAATAGTTGAAGAATTTATTTAAAATTCAGATTTTAAATAGTTTGGAAGAAATAAAGAAATTTGTTTTAAAAAATAATAAATTTAGTGTTTGAATGGAAATCTTTGGAAAATCGATTTGAAATTTGATTTTGTGTTTTAAAAATAAATTAGGAAATCGATTTGATGTTTTAAAATAAATCTTTGGGAAATTGACTTGGAAATCTGTGAGAAATGCGGATTAAGGATCTTAACGCTAGAATTAACATTAGAGGGGGTGGAATACTGTTTTAAGGAATTACTAATTCTTTTTAAGTTTATATTAATTTGAACACAAATGTATGCAATATTCAGACACAGATATGACCACAGAATCAAACACAGATGCAGATATAAAGTAAAAGCAATAAAGGAAAGAACACACTGAATTTTATACTGGTTCGGAGTTACCCTACATCCAGTCCCGCAACACAAGTATGGATTTCCTTTAAAATCAATTCTTACAATTACACCCTCGATTTCAAGGCCACGAGGTACACCACTCCAGATTCACAATCCTCTAGGTAGAGATACTTGATTTTGCGGGCAACAAGTTCACCTGATTGATTTTCCAGGCTACAATCACACCTTTTCTCACTTGATTGATTACAAAGAAGTCTATAACTCTAAATAGCATTGGGGTCTTGTTGAGATAGTGATAGATAATCAAACTAGAGATGATCTAGTTAGATTCGATGGTGATTTCGACAGAGTAATGGTAAAAATGTATATAAAGAAATGTGGAAGAAGAAGAAGATGAGTGATATCACAGAATGTATATGAATGTAAATTTGTTTAAATAGCCCCTATTCATAGTAGGACAACAACTATGTCCATTCATGAAAGGATATGACGAATAGACACTTCCTTTGAAATTCAAACTTTTGAAATAAACTATCACCTTGTCGACAAGGGTTCCATGGGGTTGTCGACAGATCTAAGTTATTTTCGGTAATTTGTTTTTCTTTGAAAATAACTTCTATCTTGTATTAAAACTATTTTAAACTTTATAGATTAACTAGACTATCGTTAAAATACATAAATAAGTATAGAGAATAATATTTTGGTATATATAAAATTTTACTATAATTTTATAGTTAAATCTAAGTATAAATATTAAAAGTTAAATATATTATAATTAAAAGATAGTTTAAAACCAAGGATAATTTAATATTGAAAATAAAGATTATTTTGAGGCTAAAAGTATTTTAAAACTAGGATGGATGTCTTTGATTTAAAAAAGAAGATTTTGAAATCATTTTGAAAACAAGATATAATTTTGTAAAATATTTAAATAAAAGTTAGTGGATACAAAACAATGTTCCATTAGATTTTTCATAGGTTCCCTCCTACTTAGGCTTCCATCCCTTTAACGGGTCGAAGTGGATTCCATTCCACGAATAAAATGGATTTTGAGATGTCAGTGCTTTTCTAGGAGTTTTAACAAAATTCCAAACTAAATTACTTATATTGAAATCTTGAACTCTTGATAATCTTGATACCCATGAGTCTTGAATCTTGATATCTTCGATCTTGAGTTTATCAGTTCTTGAATCTTTATACTGTACAGTTTTCATTCTTTGGTACCTGTATATATATCCTGTATATACATATGTCTCTAAACAATAATGTTAGTAATTATATTTTTTAATCTTATTCTAAGGTTGTTGTCATCAAAACCAACTTCTCAGGGACTAACAATCTCCCCTTTTTTTATGATGACAACCTTTGTTTATAAAATATTACTTTTATCCTAATAACTCCCCCTAAAACTAATAACTCCCCCTTAATCTATGCCTAACTATCCTATTTTATACTTCTCCCCTTTTGTCATCAATAAAAAACTAACTCCAAACTATATAACTCCCCCTTATTCTTGTACTAAAGTACCTGCATTAATAAAATATACAATGGAGTATATAATAGATAGATTAAGAGATAATTATACTAATAGACATGATAACTAATCAAAGATCATATAAATATCAATATGTATTTATACATAATATGTTTTGCACATCAATTATCAATCCACACCAAACCAAATCAAATCAAATCAATCCAAGCAATCAATTCAAATCAAACAAAGAAATTAAATAAAATCAAACATTACGAGGAACTTCCACCCATCTTTCTTCTCCAAATATAGGGTATGCCTTAATGGCATCCCAATTTTCATTTTCATTGGTGAGAGAGACCGGAGGATGTGCTTCATTATCAATTTTTTGCAGGGAGGAAATCATCCATCGTATAGTATCGAAATGCTTTTCTTGCTCCTTGATTATCTGCATTTGACTCAACTCTAAGTGTCGCTGATTACGAAGAATGAAAGGAAGAATATTTTTGAAAGAATTAAGGGTTTCTTCAAGATTCTCGGTCATACTATGAATTGGATCGGCCATATTTGAGTTTGTGAGAAGAAATATAGATAAAGTAGATAATAAATGATTTTGAGTGATGAATTCTGAAAGAAATATGTATTTATAGGTGTAGGAATTCGTTTGAAATGAATAGACATAAGGTAGTTATTCAAATTTCAAATTTAAAATGAAAAGTCATTTCTGACCAATACTTGTCGACAGGATCTTTGGGATGTTGTCGACAGGAGTCAGTTAATTTTGATGACTCATTTTGATTTTGTGAATAATTGTGTGTGTGTGTGTATTTATATAATATACTAACATTTATTCTGGAGATAGGATAAGCTAGATAACGGAAAAGTAATTCAATTTCATTTCATAATAGAACGATACAATGATTAAACATTAAGAACTATACGAACATTCAAATCAAAACAAACTAAAACCAATACAACATGACATGAAAAGGTAGAACTAGTTAAAGGATGACGAAGATGAAGATAATCCAAGCTTCTTGCTGGCTTTGGAGAAAAACTTGTTCATCTTGGATGACGTTTTCTCCAATTTCTTACTAATGGACCGTTTAAGAGTCCGTTGATTCTCAACAATGGTCTTTTGGTTTTTGACTAAGGTTTTGTTGGTTGGATTGGAGGGATAGTCAATACTTTCCAAGGATGTTTCACCTTCTTCTTCTACTATTTCCATTTCATTCCCTTCTTCTTCTTCTTCCTCCTCCTCTTCTATCTCCACATGAGCCAAACGCTCTTCCTTTTCGGCAAGAGTCTCATATGGTTGAAAAACATATGGAATTTTCATAAGAGAAATGTTTGAGTGATTAAAAACTTTTCTCGAAACAAATTCTTCTCCTTTGAAATCTATTCAAAAATAATTAAAAATCCGAGTGAGATAAATTCCATGATACAAAGTGTTTTCACACATTTCAAATCTTTTGGTATGAAGTTCATCCAAAATAACTTGCACCCAATTAATATTATAACTTCAAAAAATAGCAAAAAGTGCTTTGCAAACTTTTGAAATTGGATTGTTAAAACTCCCCGATCTTGGAGTCAAAGTATGTTGTAAAGAAGATTAACAATTCTAGCTTTTGGTTGAAAGTTTCGATTTGCGAATTCAAATTTATCATTTCCTTCGAAAATGTGATGAGATGTCACATGATCATTTTCATCGATATTAAAACTAGAAAGATCCATTCCCGTGCTCTTGCAATTGAGAATGGTACTAAAACATCACAATTTAAGATGATTCTAGTGCCTTTGACACTACTCCAAATTTCATCATCATTTCCATTACAAAATCCATGGTTGAGATTTGCATAGAAAATTTTAATAAGATTTGGATACAAACAAAGTCATTTTGTGAAGCATCAACAAGACTAAGAACTTGGTTGTTTGCAAAAAGAGAATCGATTTCATAAGTAGAGAAATCTTGAAATAAAGCATACTTTTCGAGATGGACTTTTCCATAGTTAACATAGTTGATATATGCTTTTATAGCCTTCGGATTATTAAAAAGTTGCTCTTTTATATTTCTGGAAAGTCTCGTTGTGGAATGGTTTCTTTAAGAAGCCATTAGAGTAGAGAGCTTGATATTTTGAAATAAAAGTTTGAATTTAATAATGAAAGTGGAAAGTTGTGATAAGATATAGTAAATAAATAGGTTCTCAAGGGACATGTTCTCGGGTCAAAAGGTGACTTTTCAGAGACTTGAATGAAGTGAAAAGATGGAGGGAAATTCAAAATTTTGAATTCAAACTAGAATTTCAAATTTCTATACCGTTGTTGACAACGAGGGAGGGGCCCTTGTCGACAGATGTCTCTGAATTTTCATGATTTATTTCTCTTAAGTATTCTAATATATATATATATATATATATATATATATATATATATATATATATATATTAATGTCTATATATATATCTGGTATATTACTAGAATTATAGTATATTCCATAAAATATTATGACATTGTTTAAAAAATAATAGTAGTAGAAATATAATAATAAAAATAAAAATTTTAAAATTCAAACGACACACCAATTCAAAATCAACCAATCAAACATCCAATCCTAAGCATGCAACTTCAACCAATGTATTATAAACGTATACCTTTTTCTGAGTCTGTTTCTCTGAATTCGTCGGAGTAGTGAACTGCCGTGAAACACATATTCGAATTATCTGTCTTCTGATCATCATCGCTTGAGGACGAGTCTGAGTCATCTAGAGTAGCAGTAAATGCACGTTTTCATTTCTTTGCGGAATCATTGTTTATAGGAAGATTTTGCTTATCTAGATGCGGACAGTCACTTTTGATATGGCCTGGTTCATCACATTTGAAACATTTGATATAGTTTGGCACTACATTCTGATTACCAGAGTTCTTATAGTTATTTCTCTTGGATTATTCATCTTTCTGTATTTCAGGAATTTTCGAAAGTTTTTGGTCATAAAGGCTATCTCTTCATCATTATCGTTGTTTGAGTCTGATCCATCGGTCAATGCATTGAATGCAATTGATTTCTTTTCAGATGCTTTGCTTTCTCTTCTCCCAATCATTTGGACTTCAAACGACATTAGATTTTCAATTAATTCTTCTATCTTTAAGGTACTGATGTCATTTGCCTCTTCGATCGCAAGTGTCTTTGATCCCATTCTGGAGTAAGAGAATTTAAGATTTTTCTGACTTGATCTTCTTCCGAAAATTCCTTTCCCAATGATATTAGAGAATGCACAATATTCTGAAATCTATTATACATATCTGGAATAACTCATTAGAATTCATTTTAAATAATTGAAACTGATTGTGAGTATGGAAATCTTGGTCTGTTTAACTTTGCTTGTTCCTTCATGAGTATCTTGTAAAGTTTTCCAAATTTCATATGCAGACTTACAAAATGACACTCTATTAAATTCATTCCTATCAAGTGAACAAAACAGAATATTCATAGCTTTAGAGATGTTTCGTGCGATGGTCTTTTTCTCAGCAGTCCACTGTGCAAAACCAGTTGTGGGTTCAAAATATTCAGTCTGTGTGATATTCCAAGTGTCTAGTCCTACAGATTGTAAATATATTTTTATCCCACATGCCCAATATGCATAGTTACTGCCATTAAAAAGTGGCGGTCTGACAATAGACTGACCTTCTACAAATGAACTAGTGATAGAGGTAATAGAACCAGTGTTGGTAGTAGTAACAGTACCAGTGTTGGTAGTCATTTTGAAATTTTTCGAAATTCAGATTATGAAACTTTGAAAACCTCACCTTGATACCAAATGTGAGAAATATGGATTACGGATCTTAAGGCTAGAATTAACACTATAAAGGGGGTGAATAGTATTTTAAGGAATTACTAATTCTTTGAGTTCATATTAATTTGAACACAAATGTATGCAATATTCAGACACAGATATGATCACAGAATCAAACACAGATGAAGATATAAAGTAAAAGCAATAAAGGAAGAACACGCTGAATTTTATACTGGTTCGGAGTTACCTTAAATCCAGTCCCGCAACACAAGTACGGATTTCCTTTCAAAGTCAATTCTTACAATTACCCCACGATTTCAAGGCCACGAGGTACACAGCTCCAGATTCACAATCCTCTGGATAGAGATACTTGATTTTACGGGAACAAGTTCACCCGATTGATTTTCCAGGCTGCAATCACACTTTTTCTCACTCGATTGATACAAAGAAGTCTATAACTCTGAATAGCACTGGGATCTTGTTGAGATAGTGAAAGAGAATCAAACCAGAGATGATCTAGTTAGATTCGATGGTGATTTCGACAGAGTCCTGGTAAAAATGTATATAAAGAAATGTGGAAGAAGAAGAGGAGTGAAATCAGAGAATATATATGAATGTAAATTCGTTTAAAACAGCCCCTATTTATGGTAGGACAATAGCCATGTCCATTCGTGAAAGAATATGACTAATAGACACTTCCTTTGAAATTCAAACTTTTGAAATAAACTGTCGCCTTGTCGACAAGGGTTCCTTTGGGTCGTCGACAGTCCTAAGTTATTTTTGGTAATTTGTTTTTCTTTGAAAATAACTTCTATCTTGTTTTAAAACTATTTTAAACTTTATAAATATACTTAACTATGGTTAAAATACATAAATAAGTATAGAGAATAATATTTTGGTATATATAAAATTTTACTATAATTTTATATTTAAATCTAAGTATAAATATTAAAAGTTGAATATATTATAATTAAAAGATAGTTTAAAACCAAGGATAATTTGATATTGAAAATAAAGATTATTTTGAGGCTAAAAGTACTTTAACCAGGATGGATGTTTTGATTTAAAAAAGAAGATTTTGAAATCATTTTGAAAACAAGTTATAATTTTGTAAAACATTTAAATAAAAGTTAGTGGATACAAAACAATGTTCCACTAGATTTTTCGCAGATTCCATCCTACTTAGGGTTCCATCCCTTTAATGGGCTCGAAGTGGATTCCATTCCACGAATAAAATGATTTTAAGATGTCAGTGCTTTTCTACGAGTTTTAACAAAATTCCTAACTAAATTACTTATATTGAAATCTTGAACTCTTGATAATCTTGAAACTCATGAGTCTTGAATCTTGATATCTTAATAATCAGTGTTTCGACGTATCATTGTTGGGAATGGGTTTAAAATATTTTCTTATGTTGTTTTAAAATATTTTAAGTAAACATTTATTTAACTAATTATAGATGTAATGATTTAAAAATTTAATTGATGTTGCTTTTGGAAAATGGTATTTAAATAGTTATACCCTATCTACAAATTTTATTTTCAATTGGTTTGAACTTGAATTTATATGAGATATTGGTAAAATGTTTTCATAGCTAATGTTTAAATAAGTGTTTAGAAATAGTTTTATTTTAAATGTTTCCAAGAATATTTTGGATAAGTGATTTAAATTATTTTAAAGTATTTGAACTCGGCAGGTTTTCAGTGGAAATGACTAAATATTTGGGAATATATTCCATGTAAGGAAATGATTTGAAATTTGTTTTCAAAGGATTGAAATGTGGAAAGTAATTTGAAATTTATTTTCAAAGTGTTGAAGTGTTAAAAAATATATCTTGCGAAGATATTTTGAAAACTAATAATTTGGGAAAATTATTTAAATCTTGGGGATTGTTGTGAATATTGTTTGATAGTGATTATTATAAATATTGATTGATAGTTAAATAACCGACTATCAATATTGGCTTTAAAAGGCGTTTGAATTTCGATGCGACCGGGGGTCGGATTCCAAATGGATATTCGAAAACCACATCAAATCTTTGTGTTGGATCTTTTATTTAAAAAGATCGAAGTGGAAATTTGTTGTGAATTACTGGAATCTGAATGTAACAATGTGAAAATCTTGAATCTTGATAATCGGATTAGCCGGGAGAGGACCATGTGTCATAAAACCCATTCCCAACAATGATACGACGAAATGGGATTGCACTTGAAGATGGTGTTGAAAACCGGGTATTTTCGAAAGTGAAAGGATTACCTGTTGAATGTCTCTGCACCGGGTTGCTCCGGTATAGAGATTTTATCACCCTTTGTGATGGGGCTGGACGTGATTAGTGAATATCTGGATTGCAATGGCTTCTTTGAAGTGCCTTCGGTTCCGTTCGATCGTGGAACGGACTTGTATGGATGTGTGTCTGACGATACACTTTGAGATGTAAAGCTGGTTTCTATCAAATACATTTCTGTTAGCGGTGGAGAATTTATTCTCTTAGCTTAACACCCTTCTCTGAGACGTACAAGCTCAGAGGTTATGTAGTTGATGGTTACTAGTAATACATTCCCAATTTGGTAATGTGGCATACTAAGTGCTGCTGATCATTTGTTGATCAAAGCATGGCTTTGTGAAAAGTGTAGCTTTGTGGACGAGACTTCGTCGGACCTCACACCCTGGAAATGGTCGAAACAGGAAGGATGCAGTAAGGTTATGAGGGTCGTGCCCTTTAGGGTATGTCATTTCCTTCTAGGAAAGGTTGGTATCATGGTATGGAGCCCAGATAATTAACTTACGTGGTTGCTGCAAATTTATTATACTTTGTTGTTGAGAATCCTCGGATAAAGGTCTCTAACGACCGGGGGATGGCATACTCGTGTAGTAGTTACCTAGTTACAGAGGTAACCCGGCCTTGTGTTGGCAGAGAGCTGGTTAAGTTCTCGGGACGTCCCTCCAGAGGCATACCCATGTGGCAATAGGAAGTTCCTTAGCCTGACCATTTGTTGGTAATCCAAAGAAACAATACACGCTCTGTATGGTTTTAGTTGTATAACCTGCCATGGGATATAGCTGTAATCCGTTATTGAACATGGTAGTTATAGTAGGCATAAGTGCGAAATGTCTATGCTGGCTAAGATTAATATTGTACTTTCGGAATGTTTTCCATACTATGCACTAGTAATAATAATATCAAAGAGATTTTTGCGTATCAAGCATGTTTGACTATCACAAGGAGAAATCTCCTCCAATTGTGCGCTTGCATTGTGTGTGTGCATGGAGGCCTTATGGTAGTTTCATTTTCTAAAAGCATAGCGGATTTCTTTTATTTTCTTTGTGAAAATAACTATTTTTAAGATCTCATACCAGTCCCATGACTGACCTAGAGTTTATTGTTCCCCTTCTAAACTCTGGGTTCCCACAATTTTTCATACGGGCAGCCTAGAGTCAGGTTATTATTATTCTGGAGTGAAGTCTGGAAGATATGCTGTGGAGATCTGGAGTTCAAGCTGGATGGCGAGGCGTATCATTAGTATAATGTTATTTCTTTTCCGCTGTTGTATTATGTTATTGTAAACTCTGATGATGTATGTATAAACCGATACAGTTCTTTTGTTTTAAAGATATTCATTTATCTATTATATTTTTTCCGCAGTGAAATGTGAGATTCTGTTATTGTTTCTGTTTTTTCTTCTGTCTTCTTCTTCTTAAACCCTAACAGTTCGGTTTTTCGGCATTCGACTATGTGGTATTTGATACAATGGACGTATTGATGTCGACTTTCGGGCATCAAAAAATGGGGTCATTACAATATGTGTCTAATATTATCTACAGTTGTTTTAGAATTATAGACTAAGCAGCAATTTTGAGAAATAATTTTACTATATGATTATGAATCATACGATACCGGTTAATTATATCTCAAACAATTAATGGCTATGCACCCATTCAGTGGGAGCATCATAAGAGTTAATGAACTCTTTGAATTAATAAATATTGATTTATGCAATCACAAGTCTATTAATACCAAAAGGGTTCCACATACTTTATTATATTCATCGATGATTTATTACCAACATGTACATATGTATTAGATACACATGTAGTAAGTTTATGATACAATCATAGAATATAAAAGAAAAGTAAATAAAATAATATGCAATAGAATAAAATGATTTGATTTGATTGAATAAGTGAGTATATTAGAAAGAATTCCAAATGTACCTAAAAATGAATATAGATTCAATCTCAAAAGTCACTCCGTGCATCGATAAGGAGTAATCAAACATTGTTGGACAATTTACGATTAATTGTGTGTGTTGTTGAGTTAGTTTCTTTATATAAGGTCATGTACTTAAGAGTAGCACACAAGGTTGATATTATTTCATTTATAAAATAGTTTATAAAATCATACAAGATAAGAGTTTGTAAGAAATCCCAACATATCCTAGGCCAAGGAGTTGACAGGTTGTGTGAGTCGAAAAATTGCACGTAATAATTGTTCATGAGGGATCCTGTATGAATCTCCAAAAGGTTTTTTGGAAAGTTCTATCATCAAATGACATATATATGTTTTGAACATAATTTTTGTAAACTAAAATCAGTTTTATAAAAAAAAAAGGTTCATAAACGTTTATGAATCTCTATTCTATTTTGCACTAAGAAACAATTGTTGTTTCAAAATATATCAACTTCATTGTGAAGGAATTTTTTTTGAGAAATTTTTGTAGTTAATTGAAATTGGATCTGATTCATAGATAGAACTGATTATATAAGATGAAGTGAAATTAATAGCCTAAATGAACACATAGAATTAGAATGTCTAATTAGTATACTCGTACATCGAAGAGAAACTAAGAGTTTCTTATTAATATCGGAAATATACATTACCCTTGGTTGTTCAATTAAACCATTAAGATTGTTGAACCTATACGGTATGATGCGCAAATCTGAAAGAATTCCAAGCATACTATCAAATATGATTTTGATGGTCATAACCAAAGAGATGTGATCCATCGGCCGAGATTGTGTCTTTATTAGGAAAACTAATGCGCTTGGAATTAAATAAGCAATGTTGATAAGAATAACATCGCAAATTTTAATTATTGAAATTAGCATAACAGATTCGATATTCAACAAGCTCAAGTTAATTCAGATTTACTCACAAAATTATCGCTGGGTAAGACTTAGTGTTTGGTACTTATGTATTGAAATAGAAAATTCTAAATAATGATTTAGAGTAAGCCGTTTACACATATTAACAAAAATGCCTCAAAGTTAGTGGGAGTGATATTATGTTTGCAGGTCTTTGGATATGATCCAAGAAATGATACGAATGTATCAATTTTGAGCATCAAGATTGAATAAGTATTTTGATAGAAATATCAAATAGTTCTATTTTCAATCAAAGTGCAGAGGAAGCGTGTGTTCATAAGAAAGAACGTTAAAAGGTACATTTATATTTCTAAACAATAAGTAAACAACACGTTGTTGATTTTAATAATATGCTTGTATTAAAATCATCTTTAGTTGTTTAATACTCAAATTTGGATTGTAAATGATGTCTTTTATGGTGAGTATAAAAGATATAGGGATTGTCCCAAAACAATATATAAGAGCACCCTATTAAAAAGAGAACATGTAAGTTGGATTTCTTATGCATTAGCAATAAGAATTATCATGCAGGTTATGTTGTGTATGATATTGTGTTTTGTTTATGTATTTGATACATCGAGCAAATATTTAATCTAAGTTGATATCACTAAATGGTTGTTTGAGATGTTCTCGCGTATTTATGAAATACTAGAGAATTATTTATAGAAACAATGAACTTGTTATGACGGAACGTTTGGACACAAACTTTATAAGTGATATTGAATATAACATGTCAACGATAAAATTCAAGTTAAAATCTTTAATTTGAAAATGTTTCAAAATAAAGGTAATTGTGGTCGATTCAATGAAATGTTGATAACATTAACTTGAATAGCGCAACAATAAACTAATGTATATTGATATAAATGCACAAATTTATAATTGAGCCAAAGGTGATTCCAAATATCAAGAATCTCGTAATATTGTTATAAGATAACAATGTCATGAAATTGGTCATGGTAGAACCTAAAACTCACTAGAAGTTGAAATACATACTTCGAATTGTTCCATATGATAAAGGCAGTTTATCGGTGTCAGAAAGAGTTAATCGACAAAATAGATAACTAGAACATAATAGCATACCCATTCACTAAGGGATTGACCTAATTGGTTTTGAGAAATTAGATTGGAGAAGTTGGAATTAGATTCCATAATTGACTCCAATTGCAAGTGGGAGATTGATAGAGTTAGGGGTATGCTCTAGGGTCGATTATGTAATTTGTTACATATATCTAACTCGTTAACCAATCTTGCTCAAAAAAAATCTTCTTATTATATACTTGATATAATGTGATTATATTAGTTAATTAACTTAATTAAAAGTATATTTAGTATAAAAATCCATAAATGGTATATTTTATGATAGTAGTTACAAAATGTTGTAACCGTGAATAATTTATCACAATGAAACAAATATACCATTTTAAATGTTCCTAATCAAGGTGCGTCGAGACTGGATATCGATGTATCCGTTAAGACTGGAATACGCGATGCTCTCCAAATGCTGGGCAATGTGTTAATCATGACTACTGGGGGCACCTAAGGGCTACGTACTAATAATTATTGGATAACTATGGAACGACTCACTCAATAATTTTCTATTGTTAATATAACTAAGGTCAAACAGAAAATATCGGCGTGATTGATTTACA
Organism: Allium cepa; assembly: GCA_030765085.1. NCBI lineage: Eukaryota > Viridiplantae > Streptophyta > Magnoliopsida > Asparagales > Amaryllidaceae > Allium > Allium cepa. The sequence continues at coordinate 259,558,288 of CM060939.1, forward strand.
CAGTTCTCTTGACTTGAGAATACTGTGGATCTTCAATATGAAAGCTTCGCTTTGATTGTAGCCAAATCATGGCATGGCGTCCATCGAGTGACTATAGTTGGGTTGAGTGGAAGTATTAGAAGTGAAGCACTATTCAAGAGAGGATTTGTCTCCTCGGTTATATGCAGTTAGTATCACAATCAACTCAAGTCAACTCAAAGCCAAAGTCTTTGGCTAGAGCATTTCGGTTGATAATTATTATTATTACTGAACGAAGGACATTGTATTTGGACTATAAAGTTGAATGTGGATGAGGTTGGAATTTTGACCATTACCAAATTCCATAAGTCCAAAGTGATATAGTTTTGACGAAGAAAATTGGTGTAAACAAATGTCACAACCGGGTAATGCTTATTAAACTAAAATTGGATTTTACCAAAAATGAGTAGGCGGTAAATTTGGCCATAATGTCACACCACCTGCTAAGTGATGTACGAAAGTAACATTAGAATAGTTCGATGTTAATCACTAATCAAATTTACACCCAAGAGTTACACAGCCGAAATGATGAATTCCTTTAAGACCGAACGATTTAATTAGTTTATAATTGTTATAAATTAATTAAATCAATTAATATTTATGAAATATTAATTATAAAATTTGAATATGATTTGAGAAATAAACAATGTTATATATATTTATAACAGTTATGAATATGTCGATCAATATACAATATCGACAAGCGAATAAATTAGATTTAATTGCATAGTAATTTTGCTTGGGCTCAGATGGTTTAAGGCTCATCATTAGGGCTGCAAAATTTTGGTTTTGGGTAGGTCTAGGGGTGGCTAAAATATAGGGAATTGGCTTGGAGATAATGGGTTGAGATCAAGTGAGATTGGGTAAAAAGGTTTTCCTCGTTTCTCTCTAATACAATATATATATATATGTATGTATGTATGTATGTATGTATGTGTATCTCTATATAATGACTAACCTTTTTTGGATGTCATTACCTTCTACATTGCTAGCTAAAACATAACTCTCAATCCACTCCAAAATTCTCAAATATATTTTAAATTAAAATAATACTATTCGATAATTAGAGGTTGATGATTTCGAACATGCAATATAACGAATAAAGAATAGTAAAAGGAAAGGAAGTCATTGCTTCAATGTGGATTCAAAGGCATCATTAAATTAGTAATTTTAATTCATATTATAGTAATTAAATTATATTCTATGTTTCTATAATGAGAAATTTCATATTGGTTTAAATATATTGCTATATATGATTAGTTAGGCGGGATATCGTAAGTAGATGCAGTTGCCACAAATCAGTTTGGTTATGTGCATAATTTGTTTATTATAGTATTTGATTTATTATAGACAAATGTAGTTTACTGTAAAAAAATAAAATTTTGTCATTAATAATTATTTTATATATATTTATTAGGGAAAGTCTATTTAGACACAAAATGGAGACACAATCGATGACACAAAGAATCTCCACCATTGGATTGCCCCTGAATTCCACCCTTCCCATAAGACAAAAAAATCCAAAGGCCCGGATCTTTTGTCTCACCGTTTTGTGTTTAATTTTGTGTTCAAATAGGCGGCCCCTATTTATTAATAAATTTGTATATACATATTGGTGTATATTTCTCTCTCATAATAGCATATATGCATATATAAGTTATATATATATATATATGATTTAAAAAAATAGTATACTTATATATATATATATATATATATAATGAATTTACAAATTCGAAAATTAATTATCATATATTAATCATATTTTTAAATTAACATTTATTGAATTTTGAATTGTTTATTATGTATAAAATAATTACTACATTGAAAATTCAATTTTATATTTAAAAAAAATATTATATCATTTCAGAAATGTATAAAAAAATTAGTATTTTTTCAATAAAATTTATTATTTTTAATAATTAATAATATTTTAGAAAAATTGTTTATGATTTATTAAAAATAATAAATTAATTGAAAAAAAATTCAAAATTTTTTGTGACCTTTAATTCATGATCCTAGAGTTTCTAAATTTTAAAAATTTGAATTTTTAATAATATATTATTTTATATTGAATAACTATTGTCGAAATCAATGTATTTATTTTAAAAGATAATATTTCAACTTTGAAAAATCTCCAGGTTTTTTCAAAGCTCTATTTTATGATCCTTGATTTTCGAAAATTGTAAAATTTGAATTTTCATTAATAGATTATTTTATGTTTATTATTTATGGATCAAAACATTATTTTATACCTTTCACGGATTATTATGTTACACATGCACTCACACGTATATGTATATGATACATTTATGTATAAACTAAATCAAATAAAATTAATTTCATATCTTAATATATTTGAATTTAAATAAAATAAATGATTTTATTTAAATGAAATTTAGAAATGTTCTAATTCAGTTAGACTTCGTAGGCCCAATAAAGATCCAATAGGATAAAAGTTTTGAAATTTACCCATAACTTCTACTGTGGGTTGGTCCAGCTCCAATAGACCGTGCCTCCTTAGACTCGGCGACAAGATGCCAAACTCCCCCATAAACTTGAAACAACTCCCTTTTTACAAATCGATGCCCAAATTGAGAGAAATGGCTAGCCTTAGTCATTAACAACCCACGACCATACGCTGTCGAGCACCTCAAAATGTAGCCACGACTTCCACAAATCCAATCCGATGTAAATCTAAGCTCCCTACACTCAAATATATCATTTTTATATTTTTATGATTTTTCTTTGATTTGATATCAAATTTTTTAGAGGATGGATTTATTTTCTTTTATTGTCAGTTTGAAACTAGAAAGAGAAAGTAAGGAAAAGGAATGCGAATAAATTTCAAGGGTACGTGGGAGACAAAGAGAAGAGATGATCAGAGAATGTTGGGTGTTGGTTATTTTTATCTTAAATTTACCAGTATCTCGCTGCATGGATTTTCTGTTTGCATACGGGCCGCGAATGACAAAAAAAAAGTACGATTGCACTCAAAACAGTGACGCGGTCTCAAAACAAAAATAATATACACTGGTTTACTAATTCTGTAAAATCACAAAAACACCGTCGTTTGGCGAAAATCGTTTAAAGATAATTGAAATATTTTTCAAATTAAAAATTATGGAAAAATCAAATAAATTAAAATAAAAATATATTAGTAGAAATAGAGTTGTTAAAATAAAAATAAATTTTCTGATTGGTTATTCGAACCATTTATCCTTGTAAATAAATTTAGAAATGAATTCAGTATTATTGTTCATTTATTTAAAATGAATTCAATAAGACCATTAAATCTACATTTAATTCAAAATTAGATATTTTAAACCACTATCCAAATATTAAGTTCACAATTCAATTATTTATATAATCTCTATATTTGAATTCAAGTTCAAACCTTTAAAAATCAATTATTCAATATTTAATATTAATTAAATATCTAAATCCAATGACCAAAATCCTGGTTTGTTACAAAAATGAATCAAAATTTTCAATTAAACATTCAAATAATACCTTAAAAATCATATCCAGATCAGTTCATCTGTTTAGTTATACTCTTTGCCAGTTCATAAGCTTGTTCACTATGCTCAACTATTATCAAATCACAAAAGTTGAAAAGTTAACAATAGCGATACATGGTTTTAGCACATGGTTTTTATTAAACGTAGTAACATAAGTTGTACTGTAAACATACAACAATTATATGAATGAAACAAAAGGACATACTTGCTTTTGAGAATGGTTAGTATCTCTTTGCCTTTTGACCATAATGTGGTGTTAATATGCTCCACTTTTAAGTTCCGCCTGTTAGTTTTATAACTTGCAAAAAAATTATAATCATATAATCATCTCAAACACAATAATATGATATAATTAGTGAAGTGAACAATCATTTCAACCATAGGGTTCTTAAAATATCTGTACAACACATATGTTATAACAATATTATGGTGATAATTGTCCAAAGTTTTAGTCACCATATAGTTATGTAATAGTGATAGATATTACGGTTTAAGTGTGATTAGGTTGGGAAATTTTGAAATCAAAATGTATAGTCAGTAATAAATCATATTAAATGAAAGATAGTTTACTAAGGGTCGTTGTTTTAACAAAGAAAACACGATGAAAAAATAGTTTTATAAAGAAAAACAGATTTATAAATTATAATGAGAACACTACCACATCTTACACAACACTTTCATATGAAGATGCATACAAATGGTTATTTATTGATTAAAGCTCCTTGGTATAATAAAAGAGCATAGTATTAACAAGAAACATACAAACGATAAGCAAATGATGCATTTTCTTATGAAAGTCATTATGTTGCATTATCTTCAAAATTTTAACTAGTGCAAAGATAAAAGAATAAGAACAAACAAACAACTCATTCTTACACTCTCATCCAATTTAGATATGGTTAGCATATAAGATAAGTTAGTTGGTAAAAATATTAAGCATACATCCAATAATAATTTCGTCTATAGGTACTAATATTGTTTATGCTACTTATACTACTACAGAAAGTACCTTTTACTTCAAGGGCAGAAGCAAATATGCAAATGGAGTTCTCAAGTATAAGAGCTGCTAATTTTAAGACCACTACAAAGAAATTTGATATCAAAAATTTGAACTGATAAATTTATAAAAAGCAACCACAAAAAATATAATACCTCTTTCTGTTGTGGTTCTGCTCATTTTATGTTAAAAAATTCAAACCCGATACAAATATAAGTTTGAATTTCTTAAAACACAATGTTAATAGGAGCTTATATAGTTCAAAATTCAAGAAAAAACAACTTCTAGTAACGATAACTTATATAAAACCTTCTAGAATCCAAAGGAGCAAGAACACGAATTCGACTTTGATATACACAAATTTGATTAAGAAAGCAAAGATCGAATATCATGAGTTTGAATTGAATTCAAAAGGAATTAGAAGGAGGTGGAAAATGAACGATTTGAAGTCTAAAAAGATAAATCAATCTCTAAGACAAATGTTTGAATTCGAAAATCATAGAATGATTTGATGCTAATAAGTATATTTTACCTATGATCGTGTGATTGATGGACGTAGAGAGCGTAACCCTATATTAAGAAAGTGAAATGTGTGACAATGTGTTAAGGTGGGGTATTGTAGATAAATAGGGGGGATTACAAATCTATTCTAGTTAGTTTATTTTATTTACAAAGTTACTAAACATCTTTATGCTTATAAGTGTTGCAAACTAAAAAAATATGTTGCTAATTAGTAACGGTTAAAACCGTAAGGAATTGCAAAAAATAAATGTTATAAAACGAGTGATAATCCGTGATTTCCTCCAATATGAGATAACTTGTGTAAAAAATTTGAGACGATACGTGATTGAAATCTGAGATACATACATACATACATATGTGTGTGTCATCTTTTGACTTTTGAGATGCTTCTCTAACCATCTATCGTATTTTGAATTACACAATTCAAATTTCGTTAAAATTTTAGGGACATGATTTTGTCATACTCAAGATTATCTCAAAAAAATAAAAAATTAGTCACATTTGTACATAATCTTTTTCAAATCAATGGCTAAATTGAATGTTCAGCGATTAGTATTGATTTATTAAATGATATAAAAATAATTGTCCTTATTTTGGCTAAAAATGGTATTTATGATGCAACATCCGTGTATATTTTCAAATAGTATAGCTCATTGTATAATAAAGGTTTTAATATAACAAATACAGAAACATGCATATTAGACTTTTGTATAAGGTATGAAATATCTATATACTTAAACGCTTAATAGAATTTCAAAGAATATGTAAGTGAATCATATAACATGGAATATGAAGTTTGTCGATAACAAATCTATTGTCGTCGTGCAATGATCAATCTTTCGATTAGTTTCATTAGCTTTAAAATATGATAAATCAAACCCAAATACAAATATGAAAAGGTAAACTACATAAAAGAAAACAAATAACTTAATCTGATGTACTTTATCAGCTTGTTAGTTTAACTGAATTAAAAAAAGTGGTATGACTTACGATTAAAATACTCAGTGTCCTCTATGAAAAATATTAACCACGACTAAATTTTTTTAATTTAATTTTCGGTATATAATTATAAATCATACTGATATAAGTTTAATATATGAACACTATTCTGATTGCTACATAATTACACTATACATGGTTGTTAGTGTTATATTAGGTTAGTTAAACAAATCGTTAGTAATTGTTGTAATATCTTTAGTGTCATACTTTTTTAGTGTAAACATAAGCTTTCCAATATACCCTTTAAATTCAACTAACACCTCAATATATCTAAATATATTCATAACTTAATTATCAAAATGTTATATTCTCGATTAAATTTTATATTAAATCGCTCTAATCTTAATTACAATGCAGATTTATGTGTATCCTAAAACCGCTCATAACTTACTTAAAATGCAATTTTTTTATAGTTAAAATGCTAGTTTTTCATATACTATAACCGTCAATCTATTATATCTTAATTAAATTTTAAATTATATCTTAATATCGTGCATTGGTAAGAAAAAACTCCATGCACAAAGCGCGTGTCGTAATACTCATGAGAAAATTATCATGCAAACGGATTGTAAACCAATTTTATAAGGAGGATCTGTACATCAGGTCCCTCCCTTATAATTTTAATGTATAAAATACATTTCCCTATAATTTTATATAAAACAAGTCCATTGCCGTGTTTTTTCTTTAGAACCAGCTGATATTCTCACACCTATATTTAGTTCACGTATTATTTAATTTCAATATTTAAAATGCAATAACTTTTTGTAGAAATATCGTATCAACAAACCATTTTCGCCATTACACAAATTTTATTATCTTTTAAATGATATATGTTGCATATATGTAAACATCGAGTCATTGAATTTTTTTTCTCAAAAGTTATAGCTTTTTCATATAAATAACGTATTTAAAACTGCATCGTTCAAAATGCAACCGCAACCACTTCGTTCAAATCACAAGGTTCAAAAATGATAAATTTTCAGAGTTATAACTGCATTATATTAATGCATTTACAGTTGCATTTTCTTAATGCAATTGAATTCTGCATTAAGATTAAATGTAATTGCATTTTCTAAATGTTGTTAATCTATAAAGTACATTAATATTATATAAAATTATCAAATGCAACCAAAATTGTTACTACATCACATAAATGCAATTAAATTAATTCAAAAATATTATTATTTTATAGTTGCATTTTTTTGTAAATGGGTAAGCTTTTATAAGGCATTACAACACAAATATCCAAGGCCCGGTTTGAGCTGAGTAGGTTTACATACAAGTCCGACAGAACATCTTTCAACTCAATATTACCATAAATAAATAAATACAATTACTTCATCTCCATCTTCAGAATCATGGCAGCCGGTAGCTCGTACTTGGTATTCCTTCCGATGCTCGATTCTGATCCGCTTCTGCAATTTGAGCTTCACCTAATTCCCGCAAGGTATTTTTCCAGTCCTTGATTCTCATTCGTATCAATTGAATGTTCTCGCGATTTTGCTGACTTCTATGTGGTTTCTTTGTGTTTTCTAATATAACCGACGATTTCTCTCCTTCCAAATGCTCCAAATGGTCGTTGTGATAGCGATGCTGGCCAATTTGGTTTCTACGTCTACGCTATTCCTCCGCTGAACCAGGTGAACAATCTCTTCCTCCAGAGTACTTGTAGCTTTCATTAGATTTGTCTGTACTTTACATTGTTTCCATACTTCATTCGAAAAGTTGCATGCAAAGAAAAGATGCTCATGCGACTCTTCTGCTAGGTTGCATAGTTTGTATTTTTTTCTGTTAAAATCCCCCATTAACAAGTCTGTCTTTGTAGGCAGCCGTTTAAGAATTGCTTTGTAAGCTATGAATGCCATTTTTGGGCTGTTAGCTTGATTCCAGATAATTTTACTCCATTCGACCTTATTGTCCCTCTTTCTTATTTTTTCCTAAGCTGATTTAGCAGTGAACTCTTCTCCTGTAGGTTTCCATGCCCACATATCATTTTCTCTGCCGCTAAATATTGGCATAAAGTGTATTTTATCTTTAATGTTCTAGTTGACTGGCAGCTGAGAACAATCCCATTCGTTGTTATTGATAATTTCTGACACTTTTCTGTCGGGGCATCCATAATCTGAGAATGTGTGAATTCCCAGTATATTGATCAAAGATTCACCTGTTATCCAAGGAACTCTCCATAAGTCAGTTTCTCTTCCCATTGCTATTTCTTTTGTACTGCATGAGGCAAGTTTTTCCCTTACTCTCATGATGGCTTTCCAGTTTGTCGAAGCATTGTTATATATTTGCATGCACCAGAAATTCCCTTTAATGTATCTATTCCTCATCCAATTCCACCATAGTCCTTTTCCTGTGATTATTCTTCAAGCCTTTTTTAGAGTGTATACTAGCCTCATATCTTTAATTCTTCTCAGACCAACTCCTCCTTCCTCTTTAGGTCTACACAAGTTCTCATATTTAATTTTATGCATGCCTCCCTTCCAAATAAATCTGCACAAACCCTTTCTATTTTATGAATTGAGGCATCTGGTAGCTGGAAAGTTTGTAGCCAGAAATTTATTTTGGAGTGAATTACAGTGTGTACCAGTTCAATTCTTCCTGCTAGCGATAAGAGTCTGGAACTCCATCCTTGCAATTTATCCCTTATCGAAGAGATTAAAACCGCACATTCCTTGTCAGTTATCTTATTTGAAGATAGAGGAACACCTAGTTATTTCACAGGGAGAACACCTTCTTCCACTTTTAATATATCTAATATCTCATTTTTCTTGTTGCGTGTTTTGTTGAAGTAGCACTTGGTTTTTTGTTCATTCATTTTAAGGCCTGTGTATCTCTCTAGTTTGCAGAATATATCCTTAACAGCTCTAGCCGATGTGTTGCTGGATTTTACACATATGAGCAAGTCGTCTGCATATAGTAGGTGGGTCACTATAGGCTAAATGTTATATATAGGCTGGATTATTCTGTTATGTGTCGCCAGCTCCATTTGTAACGAGAAGTATTCCATGGCAATAGCAAACAAATAAGGGGATAGAGGATCACCCTGTCTGATTCCTCTGCTGGATCCTAGAAAACCTTTCGGTACACCATTGATCAGGATTGAGAAGGTTGGAGTAGTTATGCACTCTCTTATTATGTTCACAAATCTTGGGGGAAAACCCATAGTTTTTAGCATATGAATAATAAAATTTCTATTTATTTTATCATATGCTTTATGAAGATCCACTTTAAGGCAGAATTTATCCGCACCTGGTTTGTTGAAGTTTCTAACCAGTTCATGTGCCATCAATGAGTTTTCAGATATGCTTCTCCCTTTGATGAATGCACTTTGACATTCTGATATGAGGTCAGGTAACACGAGTTTCATTCCGTTGCATAGTATCTTGCTTAGAATTTTGTATATCACATTACAACATGATATGGGTCGGTAGTCTTCAATTTTTGATGGATTAACTTTCTTTGGGATGAGGCATATGAATGTGTGATTAATTTCCTTAACAAATTTGCCACTTAGAAATATATCTTGCATTGCTGATAAAATTTCTTTTTTCAGGGATTCCCAGTGGAGAATGAAGAACTTGGAGCCCAGTCCATCTGGCCCGGGACTGGAGTCTATATATATGGTTCTTATAGCTTCCCAAACCTCTTCCATAGTGATTTTCTTGGCCAGCAACCTTTTCCCCTGGAATTTACCATCATCCTGCTCTATATAGTTGGTAATGAGTTATTAATTTCTCCATTGAACATCTCATTATAATATTTTATTGCCTGTTCTTCAAATTCTGAGCTGTTAACACATTCATTACCATCTTGATCAATCAAATGATAGTTATAATTGAAATCCTGCCTGACTGCCATTTTTGTGTAGAGAAGTTTTGTGCATTCATCCCCATTAGTTATCCATTTTTCTTTAGCTTTCTGTTTGAGTTCTATGGCTTTTAATCTAAGTGCTTCTTTTAGACTGTTTTGATATTGGTAGTATGTCTTCCATGTTTCTTCAGTAGACTCTCCATTATCAATCGATGTCAATATTTCTTCACATTTTGTTTGAAGTTTGTTGATCTGATCTTCATTTTTAATTCTTGTTTTGTTCCATTCTTTTAGTTGCTTCTTGACATTATTGAGGAGCTGCACCAGTTTGTAGCATTCTGTCCCCTCTTCCCTAGGGATGTCATTTATTCGGGTGGCCTCCGTATAACCTTTTAATTCATTCCATTGATTGGAATACCTGAAAGGTTTTCCTTTTGTGCGCAAGTTCTCCCCTTTTAAGTTTATAAGTATGGGACAATGATCACTAGTTGAAGGGGGTAGGATATTTACTCTAGTGTTAGACAGTTTATTGATGCATTCTACATTTACTAACGCTCTGTCCAGTTTACACGATATTTTCTTACATTCACCACTTCTCCATGTATATTTCAGGCCACAGTGGACTGGTTCCAGCAATCCTGCCCCAGTTATGCACTTGTTAAATTCTTCTAGCTGGAATACTCTGAGGTGAGCCCTCCTTTTTTTTTTCCTCTGCTTTGAGAACAACATTAAAGTCCCCCATGACAATCCAGGGCTCATTTATCTTGCTACTCATATCTGTGATGACTTTTCATAGATTGGTACGATGAGAAGATAGGTTGCTTGCATATATACAACTTAATATAAGTTTCATGCCACCTGTATTTACAGCTTTTATTGTTATTTGTTGATCATCTTTATCTCTCAATTTGACATTCCATATTCTTTTATTCCATAGAAGGAGAATACGCCCTTTTCCACCTACATTATTATTATGCATCATTTCCCATTCAGCATCTAAGGATTGAATAAAGAATTTAAGATTTTCTTCATTAAATTTATTCTCCAGGATACTTAATATAGAAGGAGAGTACTTCCTTCTAAGATTTAAGAGGTCTAAACGCCTTGTATCATTGTTTAGACCTCTTACATTCCAACTGATTATGGACATTTGGTTGTTGGAGGTCGACTCCTCAGTTTTCTAGAAGACACCTCGCGACTTGAGCTCGCCCTATCTTTAATCACCGGTTTCTTGAATTGTGTTACATATTTTTGATTTGATTTTATATATTTGTTTATGTTCTCTTCTTCTGTCTCTGATTCAGTTTCCATATTATCAAGTACCACATTATTTATCTCATCTTCTTCTTCTATGGTTACAGATGATGGGTTTGTCTCCAAGCTACGGGATTGACCATTTCCCCCCTCCACATTATGCAGTACCTGATCTTCATTTTGGTTTACCTTCTCTGGTGCATCAGTCTTATCCTCCTGGTCTGTAATATTCTCTTGTTCATTGTATATATTTGAAATTGTTGTGTTAGGGCTCAACTGTGTCATATTTTGTTGTGGAATCTCATTTTGTTTAGTAGTAGTTTTTTGTTTCCACGCTTGTTTAATGGGGCAAATCACTGTTTCACATTGTGTCAATGTGTGACCAAAACATTTGCAGTTGCTACATATCGGAGGTATGTATTCGTATTCTATTTCCTGGATGTATATATTTCCTTGTCTGTCTTTAGCTCTCACTTTCTTTTTGATGTTGTCATTTGCTTTTATTTCGACAAGAACTCTAGCATAGTTTAACCTTTTGCCTTGTGTAATCATCCATGTCTAATGGGTTACCAATTAGACTAGCTATTTTACCAATTCCACGAGCATTCCACAAAGACAGATCTAAGTTTCTCAATCTCACCCAAACTAGGTGTGATTCTAGCATGTCTCTCTCAAGCCTCAAATTAGGTTCCCATTTTTTTTTGAATATAAGTTTACTATCAATGAACCATGGACCCCCATCTAATACTTTCTTACAGTCTGTTTCATTACTGAATTTAATTAGATAAAAACCATTTTCTCTGGGGAAAATATCCCAATTTCCTATGGGTTTCCACTCTCTTTTGATGTATGCATTAAGATGAACATAATATGGTCTTTTACCTGCAACATACATGTATATAGCAGTTCCCCACATGCTTTTTTCCATACTGAATACTTCTTCATCAAGATCCGCATATGCTCCTTCCTCATCTTCCATAACTTCGAATTTGTTGACCCCACCATTTATGCGTGTGTTACCCGCAATTGCATCTGCCCATGTTCTGATTCCTTTCCTTATTTCTGGTTTCTTTGTAATTGGATTCACCAGATCTGATCCCTTTTTAGCGTTATACGCTAAGGTCCCACCAGATCTGAAGACTTTTTGCCAGCTTTTGGTCCCACCAGATCCGTAACCCTAAATGGTCCTCCCGGATTTGCTTTATTGTACAGCTGCTGATCTCTGATTGGATTAATGCTTTTGTTTTTGTTTTTGTTTTTATTCCTTACCTCTATCCACCCCGTGTCATCTAATTCTTCGGTGATAGGTTGCTTTGTTGAGATCTCAGCAGTTTTTTCTTCAATCGCCTTTGTTTCGCCATTACAGTCGCCATTATCAGTTTTTTCTTCAATCGCCATTATAGTTGCATTTCCTTCAAACATTTAAATATAACTACATTTTCTTAATGCGGGTATTTTAGAAAGTTAGACAAAATTATCAATGCAGCCAAATTTATGACTATGTCACATAAATGTGATTAAAAAATGCACCATCATTACTGCATTTCTTAATCGAATGCAATCATTGCTGCATTTGCATAAAAAATTACTTTTATGAAACAAAAAAATGCATCTAGATTTACCTGCCTTTCCATAATGCATTTAATACATATATGAACCAGTTTAAATTAAAAAATGTGTTTTTAATATAACTGCATTTTCTTAATGCGGTTAAAACTGCTTTGTGCAACCAGAATTAGCACACAGCTAAGATTGAATATAAAAAAATTTAGCAATTATAACTGCAATTTTTTAATGCAGTTAAAATCGATATGTAAAATTAGGATTTTCAAAATATATTTTTAGGTATCAACATTGGAAATTTTGTTAAATTCGTGATTTAATGGTGAAAATGGTTTTTGAATTCGATTAATCTACAAAAAGTTATCATACTTTGAAGAATAAATTAAATGAATTGGCTGATGATTTATTTGTCCAGTGTGTGTCAAAAGAGTAAAACCTAATCTATCTACTAAATTGTAGTAAAGCAGAAGAATTTGAAGCTCTCCCATTAGTTCTAGGATTATTTATATTCTCTTAATTCTCTTCAAGTGGATATTTTATTTTCAAAATCCTATAATTACCACTTTATAGTTATTCTAATAAACATTTCACACTATTTTAGATACAAATGCTTACTTTTAAAGGAATCTACATTATTTACAAATCTTTCATGGTTCTCACTCGAAATTTTACATTATAATCCACACATTTAGATTAATTACATAATCTAAATTTTAAACTAATTGATCAACTTAGTCAACTAATATTTATTAATAAATCTTAAAAGATGATATTTTCAATATGTATGCTATAGGCGCATCAACAAATTGATAAAACAGCTCATTTACATGAAGATATATATAAATAACATAATGTAAATTTACATTAATGACAATAACAAGTTTATTTTATAATTTATTACTAAATGAATTTATCATACACTCCATAAAATTCTGTTAACTTCAAATACCTAAAATTTAATTTTTTTTACAATTACTTAGAAGCCCTTCTTAATTTTCCTCTAATATTTTTATATTCAAGCTTATTCATTTAACTAATTATGTGATCTTAATTTAAACTATTTAAATAAATATGATTAACTACCATTTGTTAATCCATCTAATAAATCTTAAAAATACGATGATTTCAATATGTACAATATTCATGTATATGAGGAAAATGGTAAAATTATTTCTTCTTTGTTTGGATATGTGAAGATATTTAAATCATATAACATAAAATGAATAGATAAATAATAATAACTTTTTTAATTTCTAATTCATTCATCTCAATAAAATTATCATACATTACATAACAGACTTTCAATTTAATAACCTTTAAAAGATAAATTTATATTTTACAATATTACGATGTGAACACATAGAATACACCAATAAAAGTTAGATTATATAAACTTTCTCACTATTAACGTGTTATCAAACAATACCTAACTCATAAGTCAACCAAATATTGCATAGCGTTATTTTACAATGATCAAAGTTGTAAGTATGACCCTCCTATAAGAACATGAAATCTATGATTAACTAACTACAAGTGTAAAATTGTTTAAAAATGAAAAATCGTTAATGAATAAAAGTTCACATGCCTAATTCAAAAAAAAGTTTACATATAGATAAGCTAACCATAAGATTTATGCTCTTCTCGATTATAAATTTATATAAAGCTCTTCTTAATCTTCTTCAAATTTTCACATTTATCTTCGTATATTTATTAGTTACGTTGATCATTAATTGAAATTATTCAAATAAATTCAATTATTCATTAATCCATTTATAAACCTTTTAAAAAGGCGACAATTCAATATATACACAACAATCATATTAACAAATTGGTGAATTTACCTATTCACTCTTACATATAAAAAATATATGTCACATATTATTAATTATTTATATATATATATATAGCATCAACAATTTTAATTTATAATTCTTTTGAGTTAGGACATTTAATAGACATATGTAGTTAGGTAGTATTGAACGGTTAAATTTATATATGGGACTGTTAAATTTAGATGATTCAAATATTTGTTGAGGAGGAAAGAAATTGGTTAATTAGTTCAATCAATCAATTAATTTGGTTTATATATGGAAGGATATTTTGGAAGGAAATTAATTATTTGGTCAATCAATTAATTAGTCAATGCATTTGTTATATGAAGAAATAAATGATTAGGTATGGAGAATCAATTAATCAAAGGAAATATATGGAAACCAAGATTACGCCATCTATTTGTATTAAAATCAAATCATGTAATTTGGAAAGATATTTGGGTACTCAGAAAATTGATGTTCTTAATCTCAAAGCAACCCATCATTATCAAGTCTATTTAAATGAAGGAATTTCATCTTCATATGCAAGTGAGTGTGTGAGAGCATCCACCATTATTTTTCTCTCTCTTTTGTACTCTTTTCTTCAATGTAATAAAAGAAGTTGTTGGGTCTCATTGGACGTAGGATATTCATATCCGAACCACGTTAAATCTTCAGTGTCTCTTATTTCTATTATTGTTTCTATGAGACTACATAATTGATTTTTTTAAGTTCCATTAATATCCAAATAGACAATACTATATCCTGATCAAATAATTCGCTTCCATTCAAATTAAAACAAATTTTACTACAGTTTGGTACCAGAGGCGATGGTTCGATGGGACCAATATGATGCAGCGTTGACCTAAGTATGCTCCAATATGTGATTTGAGCTTAGGATTCTCATTAAAATGGAGTTATAAGTTAGAACGCGGTCTGCTTCAACCGTGGAAAAGAGAACTCTTTGTGAAACAGCTTGGCCCAACTGCTGAAGGTGGTAGCGACCCAATCTAAACTGCTGGAGGTGTTAGTGACCTTATCTAAGTGTTTGAGGACTCCGTATAACTTCAAGTTGATTTGAGAAAAACGCTTGCCAAGATGGAGATCTGTTAGGTGTGGCTTGCATTATATTAGAGTGGGTGCATAGATTGGATTATGATTAGTCCCACATCACAAGATATTCTAAAAGAGATCAACATATATATGGGATTGATAGCATGTAACAACAAAGGATTCCTTTTGTTATAAATAAATATTGTCATAAAAATATATGTGCTCTAAGTGGTCGTAGGGATATCCAATCAGGACGTTGGCACCACAAAAGCTTCGTTTAGTGTTCTTGCCTCTTCTATAATGAACTGAAGTGCGCGCATAGTGAAAGATGCGAGGAGGTGCCAAAAATTTCAATATGGTATCAAAGCTAGTGTTCCTGTTTGGATATTAATGGCTACTTCTGGTAAGTTTGTTGGTAGATCTGGTGTCAATTATGGAGTAACATGTTTTGATGGAAAGGGAGATTTTGGTACTTGAAAGATGAAGATGGATGCTATATTAAAGAATAGAAGACTTATAAGGTTGTTTCTACGCTTGAGAAATTGAAAGGTATTGATGCACCTGATTTGGAAGAGATGAAAGATGAAGCTCTCACAACAATTCAATCGAGTCTTTCAAATGAAGTTCTTAGAGAATTCTCTCAAGAGAAGACATCGAAGGAACTATGGGATGCATTATTGGATGCATATCAAGATAAGTCTCTCACTAATCGGATTATTCTTCAGCAACAACTCTATTCGTTCAAGATGAAGCCTGGAGCTGATCTCATGGAGCATGTAGATGCTTTGACCACTTTGATTACGAATCTGAAGGCAGCAGAAGTTGATATTACCGATGAGGCTCAAGCTGTGATCCTTTTATATTCCTTGCCTAAGGAGTATACAGCTTTTTGTTAATTCCATGATTTATGGCCGTAGAAGAATTAGCCCGTCTAATGTAAAGGCTGGTCTTCATAATGAAATATTAGGAGGTACATTGGCAATCACTGGCTTGGATAGTGATACCGAAGGCTTATCTGTTTAGAGAGGCAGAGGCCAAAGCATGTCGAAAAAAGGTAGAGGACGGAATTATTCACGGTCTCAGTCTAGGAGGCCTAAGAAGTTGACTTATCATTATTGTAAGAAACCAGAGCACTTCATAGCACAATGTATCAAACTTGAAGGTTGAAGAAAAGATCCCAAGCAAGCCTCAGCTTCTACAATAGAGAAATCAGATACAAAAAGGGACGCCGATATATTTACAGCTTTTGGCTCTTCTAGGAAGAGCAACTTATGGCTGATTAATTCTGGCGCATCCTATCACGTGACACCTGATAGGAACTGCTTTTCCACTTACCATGAAATTGATGAAGGAGAAGTTCTGATGGGTAATAATGCTTCTTGCTACATGGTTGGTGTTGGTAGAGTGATGAATATGATGTTTGATGGTGTTAATCGTACGATCACCGATGTTAGACATGTACCTGATTTGAGGAGGAGCTTGATTTCTGTTGGGGAATTGGGTAGACTTGGCTTGAAGATTGTAGTGGAAAGAGAGAAAATGAAAATATCGAAGGGTTCCATGATTGTTATGAGAGGTGTGAGGGCGGAAAATCTTTATCTATTAAAAGGCACTACCGTAACTGGTGAATCGCTTATGTTACATCGGTTGATTCAGATTCTTCCAGATTATGGCACTTACGGATGTGTCACATCGGTGAGCGCAGCATGGATGAGTTGAGAAAATGAATATTGATTAATGAAGTTCATCATTCAAAACTTGGCTTTTGTGAAGAGTATGTTCTTGGAAAGCAGACGAAAATTTCTTTTGGTATAGGAGTGCATAAAGCAAAAGCTGTCTTGGAGTATGTTCATACAGATGTCTGGGTTCCCTCCCCTTGTCAGTCTTTAGGTGGAGCTAAGTATTTCGTTTCATTTATAGATGATTTCTCTCGTAAAGTATGGGTATATTTTCTTCAGTCAAGGAGTGAAACCTTTGTCAGGTTTCTAAAGATGAAATCTATGGCTGAGAAGCAGTCAGGGAAGAAATTGAAAGTTCTCCGTTCATATAATGGTGGTGAATTGTATCATAGGAATTCATTGATTATTGTAAGTCTAAAGGCATTAAGAGGCATTATACTACACCATGCGACCCCCAACGGAGTTGCAGAAAGGATAAATTAGACATTATAGGAGAGAACAAGATGCCTCAGACTGACAGCTAAATTGAAGAAGGGGTTTTGAGCTGAAGCTTTATCTATGGTGACTTTCCTCATCAACCGCACACCTTCAACTTCCATAGATATAAAGATCCCTGAAGAAGTATGGAAAGGAGAGCCTGTTAGTTAATTATTTCTCAAAGTGTTTGGTTTTCCAGCTCATGTGCACGAGAGTAAAGAGAAGCAAGAACCTAGAGCTCGCAATTTGATCTTTCTAGGTTATAGGAGATGAGTGAAGGGATATAGGTTGTGGTGTCCTATTAGCAAGAAAATCGTTATGAGCAGGCATGTAACTTTTGATGAGAAGGCTATGTTGAAGGTGGATCCTTCCTCGTCGGATGACAATGAGAGGACATGTGAAGAATATCAGACACAAAGCAAGTCATCTGTTGATTCTTTGCATAGACGTTTAGATGGTGTTTCCGATGACACTGTGGTTGATGAGGGTAATATCGATGTTGGTACAGAGGATCAAACTCAAGGTGGAGCTCATTCAGAACATAAGCCTTTCAGACAAAGAAGAAAGCCTAAGTGGCTTGATGAGTTTGTTGAATTGAGCATCGAAGACATTAACTTCGATGATATGGCAACATATGCTTTGAATGTTGTCCATGATGAGCCTATGATTATAGAGAAGATATCGCATCAGTAAACAATCCAGTTGGTTAGTTGCTATGGAGGAGGAGATTGAATCATCGCAGAGAAATCATACTGGGATTTGGTGCCTCTTCCCACGGATAAGAGAGCTATTGGATGCAAGTGGATCTATAGAGTGAAAGACGGTGAAAATGGTGATCTCAGATACAAGGCAAGATTAGTCTCAATGGGGTATTTTATAAGAAGGGGGTAGAGTATCATGATATCTTTGCTCCAGTGGTTAGGCATATTCTACTCATATTCTTTTGGCATTAGTTGCTCATTATGATATGGAATTCAAGCAACTAGATGTCAAAACTGCATTCTTGCATGGTGATCTAGACGAGGAGATTTATTAAAAGCAACCGAAAGAGTTCATTGATAGTAGCAAACTAGACTATGTTTGCAAACTCAACAAATCTCTATATGGACTGAAGCAGTCTCCTAGACTATGATATAACATGTTTGATAATTTTATGCTTTCACAGGGATACTCCAGAAGTTTCAAAGACCAGTGCGTTTATTTCACAGGGATACTCCAGAAGTTTCATTAATAGTTCGGAGGGCTTGTTATATGGTGGAGTGGATGGTGACATCTTTCTTAGAGGATACTGTGATTCCGATTATGCTAGGGGTAGAGATGTTAGGAAGTCAGTGTCAGGCTATGTTTTTACACTTGGCATAGGCTCGATTTCATGGAGATCAAAGCTGCAATCTATCGTAACTTTATCGACTACCGAAGCAGAGTTGATATCGATTGTAGAAGCAACAAAGGAAGGATTATACTTACTTCAGTTGTTGGATGATCTTTCAATGGTGCGGTGGATAGTAGAGCTATTTTCAAACAGTCAGAGTGCGATTCATCTTGTAGAAAATCAAGCTTATAGTTCACGGACGAAGCACATTAATGTTAGAGATTTCTTTCTTATGCTTGAGGAAGAACGAGGCAAGATCAAATTGTTGAAGGTGAGTGCTTTGGATAATCCTCTAGATATGATGACAAAGTCACTTTCAAAGGACAAGTTTGAACCTTGCTCAAACTTGATCACTTTGATTCCTGTTACTTAAGCGTCATGGGGCGCTAGACCCAACAACTTCCATGTTGATTGCTTGATGATAAGGTGATGAAGAGAGATTGTTATATTTGAATCAAGATGAAGTGTTAAATTTGGATGATTCAAATATTTGTTAAGGATGAAAGAAATTGACTAATTGGTTCAATCAATCAATTAATTTGGCTTGTATATGGAAGTATATTTTGGAAGAAAACTAATTAGTTAGTCAATCAATTAATTAGTCAATGCATTTTTTATATGAAGAAATAAACGACTAGGCATGCAGAATCACTCAATCAAAGGAAAGATATGGAAACCAAGATTACGCCATCTATTTGTACTAAAATCAAATCATGCAATTTGAAAAGATATTTGGATAATCAGGAAATTGATTTTCTTAATCTCCAAGCAACCCTTTATTATCAAGTGTAACAACCCGCATGTTTTACGATTGAATATTTAAATATTTTATTTTAATATTTTATTGTTAGTCGGATTTTAGTACGAAAAGTTACTTTTTGCATACGGTCGAATTAGGACTCAGGACCACCTCCATTGAGTTCAAAACACCATTTGCGATCTTTTTGAGTATAAACTTTGATATGTTTGGAGTTAGTGGAATTTTGCCACTTTTTCACTTTGGACTTTGGGTTTGGTTTAGCCCATTAGCCTAAACTATTAACTCTAGCTCAACCCCCTTCCCTTCATAACTTTACTTTCATTTCCTAACACTCAAGCCTCATCAAAAATGGAGGGAGGAATGGGAAATTAAAACTCCAAGCCCTAGTTCGTTTGCAAATCCAACATCCAACATCCAACTCCAAATTCAAAGAGAAGCCATTGATTCTTCCTTTGCTTCTTCTTCATTGATTTTGTGTAAAGGTGAGATTTTTATCTCACATCTTTGTCTATAACTATCTTTGATTGTTGGGTATGAATTCCTAACACTTTTTCATATGCATTTGCTCTTGGTTTGGATTGAATTGGTGAAAATCCCAATTTTTAGTGTTTTGGGTTCAAATCTTTAAAAATCCTAACTTTGATGATTGAACACGTTTTTGGTGATGCATCGAGGAGCCAATAGGACCGGGTAGTCGATAGGCATAATCCCCTAGCGTTCATGCTCGATCGGTTGCAAATTGAGAGAGTTTTTGGCGCTTTTTGTTGCTTAGGTCGTTCGGCCTGCACATATGATTCTCGGCCTGCAATTTAGGTCGTTATGTGCCTTAGGTCGCAACCCATAGGTCGCTCGCCTTGTGTTAGGCCGTTCCATGACTTAGATCGCGATAGTATACGTCGTTCCATCTTAAGTCGCTCGGCTTGTCCCTGTGCCTTAGGTCGCGCTATACCTTAGGTCGTTCGGCCTGTTAGGTCGTTCCATTCCTTAAGTCGCTCAGCCTATTCTTACCCTTAGGTCACGCCATGCCATACGTCGCAACCTCTTAGGTCGCTAGCCTCATAGGTCGCTCGGTTTGCTCTTCTACCAGTTAGGTCGCTCGGCTTGCAACAACGTAGGTCGGCTATGTTAGGTCGCTCGGCCTTCTTCTTAACTTAGGTCGCGACATGTTAGGTCGTTCCACCTCTTAGGTCGCGCCATACTTAGGCCGTTCCTGTACCATAGGCCGCTTGGCTTGTTATGCTGCTAGCTCCTTAGGTCGATTGCACTTAGGTCGCAACCATATAGGTCGCTCGGCCTGCTGCTATATCTCGCTCCAATTTAGGTCGCTCCATGCTATAGGTCGTACCATGCTATAGGCCGCGTCGTGTTAAGTTGCTCTATTAAGCCACATGCTACTTCTTTAGTCGCTGATCTCTTAGGTCGTATGCTGTGGAGTCGCATGCGTTGAGCCGCTGATTTCTTGTGTTGACTTACGTTAAGTCGTAAGTCGTGGCTGTTAAGTCGCAAGGGTATTTCCACTTTGATGGATTTGGAATCGAATTCTTTGGATTTTTATTCACGTCTTCGAATGTGAATTTTTGTGATTTATTGTTTCTACAATCATTTTTGTGATTTGTCACTTTATCTCACTCGTACGAGAAATCTAATTAAACGGCTTAATAAAACAAATGGTATGAAACGCTTGCATTTACTTCGCCGGTTAATTCTTGGACTTGTTCGATTAAAGCTCTTGTGACAATTTTCGAGTGGAGATCTACAATTTGTTCATAAATGTTTAAGTTAAGCTAGTGGTTATGGGACATGTAGCTAAGCTTATATATTTACTAGCTTGCTGTAATTGACACTTTTTGATGATCGTTGATGATCATTTTTGTGATTTAGACTAGCAAATGTGCGATGTCTCTTTGTCTACGAGGGAGACTAAACCCCGTTTTTGTGGAGCTTCGGCTCAATTTGATGGGGTAGCGACCCATGGTCTTCGGGCCGTTTTGTGGAGCTTCGGCTCAAAATTAATGGTTAGCAACCATGGAATAGCATTCCATTTTGTAATACACATGTTGGTGAGTTTTCATGCTCCCGTTTTGTGATAGGCCTCCCACTTTTTGTGATTTCTGGATTTCCATTGATGATTTCTGGAATTTGTGTTTTCAACAATTTTTGTGATTTTCATTGATAAGTTTTATCAATATTTGTGCATTGGTGAATTTGTGTGTCATTAACTTTTGTGGTTTGCATTGATATCATTATCCATATTTATGGTTTTGGTGAATATAAATAAAGAGTATGACATTCCTTTTGATCTTTGAGAAGATTCTTGTGATATTGATTAATCCCTAATTGATTTTCAATTGCATACTTATCACAGTATGGCTTTATGGTTATCATATATTTATGTCATATCTCTTATTTTATATCATTTTATCTGATATTTATAGCTAGACTGATCCGTTTATTATTTTCTTATTAAATAATACTCGGGTCAGACCGAGATGTTACAGGTGCTTCTGCTTGACTTCACATCTGGGATTATCGCCCTGACTTTTGGCTAACTACTTAGATTAGTAATTTTTGTTGTATACATTTGAGATATAGACTCATTGATGTATCCATGTTCTTTTGTCTAGCACTTGTAGCTATTCTTTTGTAGTATTGTGGATCTTGTTTGACCACTACTCTGATGTACACTTTCATGTGTTATATATTCATATCTATTTCCGCCTTTGTTATATGGATGTCTGTGACTGATTTGTATTATGTTTATTTCTATATTTGTTTTCGAAGAATATATATAGCCACTGTGTAGTAGTTTTGAGTTTGTATCGATATGTCGGATTTCCTCCTGAAACCAAATGCATGTTGAACTATCTGACATATCGGTGCTCGCACAAAGCAATTACACGGATGGTCGCTCCTCAAAAGCCTTATTCTCCGCGCTAGTTGACAGCATTACCCTGTAGTGTCCTTGGCTAGCGTGGGTATAGAGGTGGGGCGTCACAGCTTGGTATCAGAGCCAATCTTCGGAACAATGTAGAATAATTTAACAAGGATCATCATCCTAAGTCCATCTTAGGAGTCGTGCTTTAGGATCTAATTCGAGTCTTCGTACCGATTCATCCTATTTTCTTTATGATTCCTTGTTTGTCTATCAAGATTGCTTGATATTTATTTGGTGAATAACCTTATCCTTCTTGTTTCTTTCTTTCTAAAGGAAGAGAAATGGCTAGATCTGGTCGTCCCTGCGCCGGTCAATCTCGTGCTACTCCCCAAGATGGAGTATTTATGTCTGCCCAGCAGCTTCTTGATCTAGTAAGGAATGCTCAAGGAGCCGGATCTAATACGGAGTCTACTCATCCTAAGTCTGGATTTGCACGCTTGTGCAGCGATTATACCAATTTGGGTGGGAAGCCATTCAAAGGTTCTGAAACAATTATTGAAGCCAGGCTTGGCTGAGAACGTGCTATCGAATCTTTTCTCGCATGGATCTTATTGATCTTCACCGTGTTCAGGTGGCCTCTGGTATGCTCCAAGAAAGAACATTAGATTGGTATGAGCTTCTGATTTCTGAAATAAATGAAGCGGATCTTACTTGGGAGAAATTTTGGGAACGCTTCGAATTAAAATTTGTGCCAGAAGCTAAGAAGGTGACTTTGGCTCGCCGTTTTATTGACCTTGTTCGAGATGAATCCTCTGTGGAGATTATGTCGCATCCTTCGAGTCACTTTCTAAATACGGGGTCGAATACATAAACACCTCATTGAAGAAAAACCAAAGATTTGTCTATAGCTTGAATAAAAATCTCATGAATCCATTACTTCTAAAGTTAGAAGTTTCTTTTGATCAAATCATTGATATCTCTCTTCGACTTGAAGAGGTAGATAGAGAAAGTGACGTTGAAGTTATGGGTGCCAAACCAAACTTCAACAACAAGAAAAGACCTAGTAAGTTCAGTGGTCCTTATCCCAATAAGAAAGGGAAGCAAGCCTCTCCGGCAACGAAGACTTCTACCCCAAGTGGTGGGCAATGCTACAACTGTGGTTCTAAGGACCATTATGCGAACAAGTGTTCAAAGCCCCGTGCTTGTCGCTATTGCAAAAGCCCGGATCATTATTTATCTTCTTGTCCCAAACTTCAAAACAGGAAGGAGGGAAAGCTTAATGTTGCTCAAGCCCTTGGCAACACATCTCGTGGTCAAGGTATTTCTCATTCTATCCTTAATGACATTATTTTATTTCGTGGTCATCCTATTCGAGTTCTTTTTGATACGGGTGCGTCCCACTCTTTTATTTCAAAAGAACTTGTTGATACTTTTTCTTTGGATGTTTTGTGTTTAATGACTTCTTTGAGAATTGCGAATCCGGTTGGTGGATCCGCAACAATCAGTTTATTGTGTAAAGATGTCGAAATTATTTTGTGTGAATTTTTTTTCCGAGCCGATTTGCATGTTATGCGCTACTTAGGCTTTGGAATGATTTTGGGAATGGATTGGCTTAACCACTATGAAGCCCAAATCCTATATCCTGAGCGGACTATTCATCTTCGACATCCTCAGTCTGTTAAGCAAATTTCTATTAACCTTAAAGATTCGGATTCCAGCTTGGTTGCATCTTTATATTCTTTAAATCCTCATGATGACGATAATGATGATGAGGAAGATATTATTTCTCCTATTCACGTTGTTCGTGAATTTTCCAACATATTTGAGCCTGTTTTAGGATTACCACCTAAGCGAGCAATTGAGTTCAGAATTAATCTCATCCCTGGGGATTAACCTATCACTCGTCCTCCTTATCGCATGTCCAATAAGGAAAATGAGGAGATGCGCAAACAATTATCGGAATTGAAAACGAAGCAATTTATTCGCTCTAGTTCCTCACCTTGGGGAGCTTCGGCTATTTTTGTGAAGAAATCCGACGGTACACTTAGGTTTTGCGTTGACTACCGCAAGCTTAATGATCTTACTATTAAGAATAAATATCATTTATCTCGGATTGATGATCTATTCAATCAACTTAGTGGTGCTAGAGTCTTTTCACAATTAGACTTAGCTACCGGTTTTCATCAGCTTTGTATTGCAGAGGATAGCATTCCTTTGACATCGTTCTATACTCGTTATGGATCTTGAATGGCTTGTTATGCCATTTGGGTTAACGAATGCTCCGGCTTATTTCGTTGACCTTATGAATAGAGTTTTCAAAGACTTCCTCGATCGGTTTGTTCTCATCTTTATTGATGATATTCTTGTGTATTCAAAAACCGAGGAGGAGCATGAAAAACATCTTCGGATTGTGTTGGAAACTCTTAGGAGTAATCAATTAAAAGCAAAATTTTCTAAATGCCACTTTTGGCAATCTCGTGTGAAGTTTCTCAGTCGTATTATTTCCGAATCCGGAATTTCCATGGATCCTTCAAAGATTGAAGCGATTCAAAATTGGAAGAGACCGGAGAGTGAGACAGAGATCCGTAGTTTTCTTGGATTGGCAGATTATTACCACCGTTTCATAAAGGACTTTTCCAAAATCTCCGTGCCTCTTACTAGCTTGACAAAGAAGGGAGTTAAATACATTTGGTCGGACAAATGTGAAGCTTCTTTTCAGAAATTAAAAGAACTCCTTTCCGATGCTCCTATTCTTGTGATTCCCAAGGGAAACCAAGATTTTATTGTTTATACCGATGCTAGTCGCGTTGGTTTAGGTGTCGTTCTTATGTAAAGAGAACGTGTTATTGCTTATGCTTCTAGGCAATTGAAGCCAACCGAGACTAGATATGCCACTCATGATTTAGAACTCGCGGCTATTGTTTTTGCCCTTCGTATCTGGCGTCATTATCTTTTGGAAGAAAAATTTATTCTTTACACCGATCATAAATCTTTGAAGTACCTATTTTCTCAAAAGGAACTTAATTTGCGTCAACAACGTTGGCTCGAATTTCTTGCAGCTTATGATCTTGATATTCTTTATACTCCGGAAAGGGAAATCGTATTGCGGATGCACTTAGTCATAAGCAACAAGCGGTTGTTTCTATGATGATATCCGAATGGAATGATCTCAGAATTTTATCCACTTGTGAGATTCGAGATCATGTTTCCGATTTATGTTCATCTCTTGTTTTATGTAGCCTTGAGGTTCATCCTTCTCTTTTAGACCGCATTCTTGAAGCTCAAAAGCTAGATCCCGAATTGGCTCTTCTTGGCCAAAATTTTAGAGATAAAATTGGTATTGAGGGTTTGAAAGACTTTGATATTGATTCTCGTGGCGGTATTCGAAAATTTGGTAGACTTATCATGCCAAATATTAGTAATCTTCGTAAAGACATTTTAGAAAATTCTCATCGTTCTAAATTTACCATTCATCCCGGTAGTAGTAAAATGTACGGAAGCGGCTTTATTATTGGGAGGGAATGAAATCTGATATTGCTAACTTTGTTAAGTGTTGCATGACTTGCCAACTCATTAAGGCCGAACACCAAAGGCCCGGTGGGTTATTGCAACCTTTAGAAATTCCAATTTGGAAGTGGGACCAAATCTCCATGGATTTTATAGACAGCCTTCCCCGTTCTCGTTCAGGTTATGATAGCTTATGGGTGATAGTCGATAGACTTACTAAATCCGCCCATTTTATTCCCGTTCGGTCCAATCGAACCATTCCTCTCTTGGCCAAACTCTTTGTTAAAGAAATTGTAAAATTGCATGGAGTTTCTTCTTCTATTGTTAGTGATCGCGATCCGTTGTTTACTAGTAGATTTTGGAAGAGTCTTCAAAAAGCTTTGGGAACGAAGCTTAATTTTAGCACCGCTTATCATCCCCAGTTCGATGGACAAACTGAGCGTGTGAATCAAACTCTTGAAGATCTTCGTGCATGTGTTCTTGATTTTGGAGGAAGTTGGAAAGATCATATTTCTCTTGTTGAGTTTTCATATAGTAATAGCTTCCAATCTAGTATTGGTATGACACCTTTCGAGGCACTCTATGGAAGGCCATGCCGATCTCCTTCTTGTTGGCTTGAGGCCGGTGAGAAGCTGGTTTTAGGTCCAGATTTTATTCGTGATTCCACAGAGAAGATTGACCTTATTCGTATTAGAAGCCCAGAGTAGGCAAAGATCTATGCTGATAACCGGAGAAAGAAATTAGAATTTTCTGTGGGAGATCTTGTGTTTATTCGTGTTTCACCTATGAAGGGTATTGTACGTTTCAGTTGATCGGGAAAGTTAGCACCTTGATATATTAGTCCATTTTCCATCACCGAACGTATTGGTTCCGTGGCTTATCGCCTTTTATTACCGACTCAGTTTTCTACTATTCATGACGATTTTCACGTTTCTCAATTACGGAAATGCCTTCGAGATTCCGATTCTATTCTTGAGCCTGGTGTTGTGGAAGAAATTGAAGTTTCGCCTAATTTAACTTATGAGCAACATCATATTCGTATTATTGCTTCGGATGTCAAACGCCTTCGAAATAAAGATGTTCCGCTTGTTAAAGTTCAATGGTCCTCAAATCCTAAGGATTGCTCTTGGAAATCTAGAGAGTTCATCGAGCGAACACATCCGGACTTATTTTCCCGTGCTCTTTGAGGTGAATTTCTTATTTCAAATTTCTTTTGTGTTGATATGCTTTCATGGTTGTTACCTTATATTTTCTTCTTAAATATTGCGAGGATGCAATTTCTTTAAGGAGGGGAGTCTGTAACAACCCGCATATTTTATGATTGAATATTTAAATATTTTATTTTAATATTTTATCGTTAGTCGGATTTTAGTCCGAAAAGTTACTTTTTTGCATACGGTCGAATTAGGACTCAGGACCACCTCCATTGAGTTCAAAACACCATTTGCGATCTTTTTGAGTATAAACTTTGATATGTTTGGAGCTAGTGGAATTTTGCCACTTTTTCACTTTGGGCTTTGGGTTTGGTTTAGCCCATTAGCCTAAACTATTAACTCTAGCTCAACCCCCTTCCCTTCATAACTTTATTTTCATTTCCTAACACTCAAGCTTCATCAAAAATGGAGGGAGGAATGGGAAATTAAAACTCCAAGCCCTAGTTCATTTGCAAATCCAACATCTAACTCCAAATTCAAAGAGAAGCCATTGATTCTTCCTTTGCTTTCAAGCTTATTCTTCATTGGTTTTGTGTAAAGGTGAGGTTTTTATCTCACATCTTTGTCTATAACTATCTTTGATTGTTGGGTATGAATTCCTAACACTTTTTCATATGCATTTGCTCTTGGTTTGGATTGAATTGGTGAAAATCCCAATTTTTAGTGTTTTGGGTTCAAATATTTAAAAATCCTAACTTTGAGGATTGAACACGTTTTGGTGATGCATCGAGGAGCCAATAGGACCGGGTAGCCGATAGGCATAATCCCCTAGCGTCCGTGCTCGATCGGTTGCAAATAAAGAGTTTTTGGCATTTTTGTTGCTTGGGTCGTTCGGCCTGCACATATGATTATCCGCCCGCAATTTAGGTCGTTATGTGCCTTAGGTCGCAACCCATGGGTCGCTCGCCTTGTGTTAAGCCGTTCCATGACTTAGGTCGCGACAGTATAGGTCGTTCCATCTTAAGTCGCTCGGCTTGTCCCTGTGCCTTAGATCGCGCTATACCTTAGGTCGTTCGGCCTGTTAGGTCGTTCCATTCCTTAAGTCGCACGGCCTATTCTTACCCCTTAGGTCGCGCCATGCCACACGTCGCAACCTCTTAGGTCGCTCGGTTTGCTCTTCTACCAGTTAGGTCGCTCGGTTTGCAACAACATAGGTCGGCTATGTTAGGTCGCTCGGCCTTCTTCTCAACTTAGGTCGTGACATGTTAGGTCGTTCCACCCCTTAGGTCGCGTCATACTTAGGCCGTTGCTTTACCATAGGTCGCTCGGCTTGTTATGCCGCTAGCTCCTCAGGTCGATTGCACTTAGGTCGCAACCATATAGGTCGCTCGGCCTGCTGCTATATCTTGCTCCAATTTAGGTCGCTCCATGCTATAGGTCGCGCCGTGTTAAGTTGCTCTGTTACGCCGCATGCTACTTCTTTAGTCGCTGATCTCTTAGATCGTACGCCGTGGAGTCGCATGCGTTGAGCCGCTGATTTCTTGTGTTGGCTTATGTTAAGTCGTAAGTCGTGGTTGTTAAGTCGCAAGGGTATTTCCACTTTGATGGATTTGGAATCGAATTCTTTGGATTTTTATTCACGTCTTCGAATGTGAATTTTTGTGATTTATTGTTTCTACAATCATTTTTGCGATTTGTCACTTTATCTCACTCGTACGAGAAATCTAATTCAACGGCTTAGTAAAACAAATGGTATGAAATGCTTGCATTTACTTCGCCGGTTAATTCTTGGACTTGTTCGATTGAACTTCTTGTGACAATTTTCGAGTGGAGATCTACAATTTGTTCGTAAATGTTTAAGTTAAGCTAGTGGTTATGGGACCTGAAGCTAAGCTTATATATTTACTAGCTTACTGTAATTGACACTTATTGATGATCGTTGATTATCATTTTTGTGATTTAGACTAGCAAATGTGCGATGCCTCTTTGTCTACAAGGGAGGCTAAACCCCGTTTCTATGGAGCTTCGGCTCAATTTGGTGGGGTAGCGACCCATGGTCTTCGGGCCGTTTTGTGGAGCTTCGGCTCAAAATTATTGGTTAGCAAGCATGGAATAGCGTTCCATTTTGTGATACACTTGTTGGTGAGTTTTCATGCTTTCGTTTTGTGATAGGCCTCTCCCTTTTTGTGATTTCTGGATTTCCATTGATGATTTCTGGAATTTTTGTTTTCATCAATTTTTGTGATTTACATTGATAAGTTTTATCAATATTTGTGCATTGGTGAATTTGTGTGTCATTAACTTTTGTGATTGGCATTGATATCATTGTCCATATTTATGGTTTTGGTGAATATAAATAAAGAGTATGTCATTCCTTTTGATCTTTGAGAAGATTCTTGTGATATTGATTAATCCCTAGTTGATTTTCAATTGCATACTTATCACAGTATGGCTTTATGGTTATCATATATTTATGTCATGTCTCTTATTCTATATCGTTTTATCTGATATTTATAGCCAGACTGATCCGTTTATTATTTTCTTATTAAATAATACTCGGGTCAGACCGAGATGTTACAGGTGCTTCTGCTTGACTTCACATCTGGGATTATCACCCTGACTTTTGGCTAACTACTTAGATTAGTAGTTTTTGTTGTATACATTTGAGATATAGACTCATTGATGTATCCATATTCTTTTGTCTAGCACTTGTAGCTATTCTTTTATGGTATTGTGGATCTTGTTTGACCACTACTCTGATGTACACTTTCATGTGTTATATATTCATATCTATTTCCGTCTTTGTGATATGGATGTTTTTGACTGATTTGTGTTATGTTTATTTCTATATTTGTTTCCGAAGAATATATATAGCCACTGTATAGTAGCTTTGATTTTGTATCGATATGCCGTATTTCCTCCTGAAACCAAATGCATGCTGAACTATCTGACATATCGGTGCTCGCACAAAGCAATTACACGGATGGTCGCTCATCAACAGCCTTATTCTCCGCGCTAGTTGACGGCATTACCCCGTAGTGTCCTTGGCTAGCGTGGGTATAGAGGTGGGGCGTCACATCAAATCTATTTAAACGAAGGAATTTCATCTTCATATGCAAATGAGTATGCGAGAGCATCCATCATTATTCTCTTATCTCTTTTGTACTCTTTTCTTCAATGGAATAAAAGAAGTTGTTGGGTCCTCGTGGACGTAGGATATTCATATCCAAACCACATTAAATCTTCTATGTTTCTTAATACTGCTATTGTTTCTGTGAGACTACATAATTGATTTTTTTAAACTTTCATTAATATCTAAATAGATAATACTAGATCCTGATCAAATAATTCGCTTCCGCTCCTATTAAAACAAATTTCACCACAGGGACTTGGCAGCCGTTCTTTGTTACATATATGAGCGTCGCAAGTCATTTTAGGTTATGATTAGTATATTACACTAAACTTACATTATAAAATATATTTTCAGCAGTAATTAAAATGAAAATACTATTTTTAATAACATTACCATGTGCAACGCACGTATTACACATTAGTTTACAAAAAATTATTAATAAGGATTCGCTTTAAAAGTAAAACAACAAATAAGGTGCGAAGATAATATTATATCTTTATTAATAGTTGGTTTGGAAGCACAAACTTTTGTTCCGACCGCGAACTTTCAAAAATGCTTTTATATGTGTTTCTTTATTAATAATTGTAATACTTTTGGTGTTAGCCTGAGATACCAAATATGCTTCTTTGCAATAATTATCAAAATTTAATATTACTTAAATATAAGATCAGACAATCAAGCTTTGCTTTACAAATTCAAAATTCTCTCTACAAATATTTACCAAATCTTAATACCACTTAAAAATAAGAACTAATAAATAAACTGCTTTACAAATTCGTTTTTTATTAATGATATACATAAAAATTTAAACTAAAATAATTAGATATTGCAACTTAGAAATAAAAACTCAAATTAACTATGTACGATTCAATACAGAAATATGGCTAAATATTGGTGGAAATCATGTTCTTTCGAACGTATTAAACAAATATTATTTGTAGAAAAACAATTTAGGTACCTTCAACACACGTGAAGCGCATGCCGTAATGTTCATTTTATTATAAACTTGGTAACGGTATCAAAAAAGTCGAAATGAACCAATTTGGAAAGACTTTGAAACATATTTCCTTTTATGACTTTGGATGAAAGATTCATTTTTTTATAAGGCAAATTCTATTTCAACCCCTTTTTTCACTTAGTAGCCCCCTTGAAAAAATAATTTTCTGAAAACAAGAATACCCTTAAGAAAGATTCTTCTTAAATCATATACCTTACGTGCTTTTTGGGGGTTCTAAAACGTCAAATATCTAAACTCCACAACCCTACTTTCCAAATCATTGAAAAAAAGTCATTTTGAAACTAGCAGAAATGGATTTTAAAGAGGAAGGTGAATCTCTGTTACAATCACAGCAGGTAAGTCGAAAAAAATTGATAAGTTTGATTATTTTTGCAAATACAGTCGAATCCACTCGATCGGTAAGATTTACGACAATCCACGTAGTAGGCTTACTATGTTTTACGGCTGATGACGCAAAAAGGAAGCGTGGATTATAGTAAAACCACACAGAGGCAGTGCGTAGTATTTCATCTTACCATGCAGATATTATGCGAGGTTATGACAACAACCACACATCCTTCCTACATGGTAGTTCAAATTTTTTTCTTCTACTAACTGTTTTACCGTTTTAGTGTTCAATACTTATGATACTTGATTTCTGTAGATTGTACCATTTTCAAGTGATGAAAAAACATGTGAAAAAACAGCATTAGATTATTCAAATGAGTTTACGACGTGTGATGAAATAGTGTTCAATTAACTTTCGAATAAATTCATACTAGAAAAAAATCCCTACTTGTTCAAATATTACTTACATTTTTTAAACATTTTTAACGCAGATATTTCCTTCTAGAAAAAAACTGGTTGATTGGATTCGTGATACAGGAAAACGTCTTAGTTTTATTATAATAATTATGAAATTGGATAATGGTGCTTCAACCGAAACCAAGAATTATGTTTGCTTGTGAACGAAGTGGTGTGTACAAGAAGTGAAAAGACAAAAGCCCAAAGAATCTTCGAATGACCGGTTTTACGCTGCGGGAAAAGTGGATGTCAATGGCCGATGTTGGTTATATTTTTGCAACTATATATAACGTCGTAGTATTCAACATTACCGAAAGACTTATGTTGACAATACTTCCTTTGAAAGGAAAAGTGCCTCCACCAATACAACGCAATGAAATTGCAATAGCTTTTGTTAACCAAGATCATTTTGTTCAAGTACGCAAATTACAGCTTATTAAAATTATCGACTATTTCATTTCTTTTCATTCAAACTGAATTACACATTACCAATCGCAGGTAAAACTAGAGCCTAAGCATCCGGTACCACCTATATATTCAAAACGGCTCACAGCTCATGATACAGACGCAAGTAAATAAGAATACATTTACAATGATCGAAGACAAGCTTGAGATGAAAGAACTGAATATGCTGAATGGAATTAGTCGTGGCATCATTTTATAGTTGTTATATTGTGTGTTAAACTTGAGTGAACCATTTTTGTTGAATATGCTGAATGGAATTAGTCGTTGCACATTGTTGTTACTTAGTAACTACAAATATTTTTGTTCGCAGCTAGTTGGATTACAGTGTGTGTTATTGTTTAGAATTTGTTGAATGAAACGTAGATTAAAACGTGAATTTTGTTGAACAAAATGTGAATTTTATTGCTTAGTAACTACAATTTTTCTCTCCCCTGTTTTGGAAGTACCACGTAGGGAAACAACGTGAATTTTGTTGCTTAGCGACTACAATTTTTTTTAATATTTTAGAAGTATCACGTTGGTAGTCCACGTGAATTCTATTCCAGTTCGTGGTTGCCAAATGTAGATGATAAGGTAACCACGTTGGCGCTTTACGTAGTTATATGCTGAACCACGCGCTGCCTCTATGTAGTTTTCCATCTAACCTCATCTTGTTAGTGCGTGGTGATAACAGAAAGTCAAAAAAATATAAAATGAATTCCTCTGATACAGAGATAACACTAAAATGCATATATATATATATAAAGATTGAATATCATAGAAACAAAAAACAAGCAGCATGTGGTACACAAACATATAATGTTAGCATGCATATATAATTTAGCCATCCTTTCAACCATTACACCATCGAAGTCAAATATCTTACCAAAATACATGAGGTCAAACAGTCAAATATCAAACCAACATACATGAAGTTAAATACAAACCAAAATAAAACCAGTCCAAATATTGAACCTATATCGGCCATATCCTCGTTCATCTCTGCATTTGTACCTTCAGTTGCTTTCTCCATTCTCCGTTTTCTTTCGGAAGCTGTCATTCGAGTTCGACCCATCTGTAAATAAGCATAAAAAATTCAGTTAGCACGACGGTAATTATAACAAACAAATATTGAACCACAATAATAGTTGTTGCTATTTTCAGCAACAACTGATATAAATTGCGTGGAAGCCATCTTTTCCACGTAGGGAGACCGCGTAGAAAAAATGTCCTCACGCAGTTGTCTTGTGTGAAAAAATTTCCTACCAAACAGTGTCTTTGTGTGGAAGTCATTTTTTCCACGCAAGGGCATTGCGTGATAGATAGTTTTTTCCACGCACTGTAAACGCGTGGTGCGTTGAAACACTAAAAAAACCTAAATAACGCAATGTCATTCTATCTTAATTGATGCGATGTCCGAGGAAGATTGCCGTGTGTGAACCACACGTGAGTAAGATTGCCGCGCGTGAGGAAGAGAAACAATTGCGGTTGAAATTTTGCACGTGAGGAAGAAAAGAAATCGTGTGAAAAGTTTTGTACTTAAAAGAGAAATCGCACAAGAGGTAGTTGTGGATGAAGTTAAGGTTACTAAGAGGTAATTGTGGAAGAATTTTCCATTTTATAAAACCCCAAAACCTTTGTTTTAATAGTTGGCCCACGACGGGAATCAACCAAATCAAAATAAACGGGGCAGATTCACTGTATGTCAGGCAAGGGTTTCCATTTTCAACTATAGATATCCCTAAACCCTAACCGAAACCCCAGAAGCCTCCACGCAATTTGCATCGCCTCTCCTTCATTTCGCCTCGAAACTTTAATTCTATCGGTTCCAATGGAATTTTGGGGTAATTTCTTTTACAATGGCTTAATTGTTCTTAGATCTTATGTCATAACATCAGTAAATAGTATTTTCTGCTTGTTAGTTGATTTTTACGTATTTCGTTACTTATATATTTTAGTTTGGCGTCGTCTGAAGTACCGTTTTAAGTGTTAATTCGATTTATCTCGGCCTGTGCTTTTGCAGATTTGTTTATTTTGATTTCAGAAAGAATGAGCTAGAATATAAGTTGTATTTGAATTAGGAGTTTGTAAGTGATAACTTTATGTAGCGATTGGTGGATTATTGGTGATTTCGTCTTCAGTTATTTGGTTGCCTGCATCAATTTAAGTGTGGGGGTCATCAATTTAAGTGTAGGGGTTTATTTTTATTTTTATTATCTTTTTTATTGTAAAAATGAAAAAATATTTTCTTTCATCTTATTTCTAAGAGTGTATTATGTAATTATGTACGGTGATATTGCTCCAGTACTACATGCCTAGAACTCTTGTTTGTTTGATTCCGGTATCCCTTTGGTGCAAGGCATCTGTGCAGCAATCAAGGTTAAATTTCTGATTGGTCAAACTTGCAGTTTGGTTTTCTAATGAATATATTCTGTTGTAATATAGCTAGCAAACTCATTTATGGGTTCAGAATTGGCTTACCTTTTGAGCTAGCTGGCTTTTTTCATGAACGATAATTTATCCTAAAACCAAATATTTCTTTTCTGATTCTTTTTTGTTTTTGTTTTGTTAAATGCTATTCTTACATTGTTAAATGTAAAAGATTAGATCAATTTTTGCTAGTCAATTGTGCTATAATTTTGCTTTGTGTGATCATGTGTTTAATCATTTACATTTTTTTAATGCATTGCTAATCAATCTTTGCTATCGACTGTGCCAATTTTTTATATTGAACCAACTATGTCAATTTGTTTACATGCTCCCATTATTTTCCAGTAGAAACTGAGTTGGGTCAATAGGTCTGTGATGTTTTGTTTGAAAATTATGTTAACCTAAACTGTATCAGTTTAAATGCATGCTCTCATCAACTGTCAGTAGATGCTGACTGAATTATGTAAAATCTCATTTATTGGAAATCAATTATTCCTACATAGCCTTTATGAGAGTCCTTAATGTAAATGGTTTTGCAACATGAGAGCTATTGTTTATGCAAGCAATATTGCAGTCTTTAAATTGTGTCAAACAGTTATAATTTCTTTTACTTATTATATTACAGTCCTTTGCTATTGCCTTAAAGTGTGTTCTTCTATATCATGTCATTTTTTATAAATATTTTATAGTATTTTTTTCTAATCATTGATGCTGCCGATTGATTTCAGGTGTTGAAGTGAAGCCCAACCAGACTCTTAAGTGCGAACCAGGAGATGATAAGCTTTTGCATCTTTCTCTGGTAACCATTTTTTCTTTGACCAGCTTCTCTTGTACGTTATTTATTTGAAAAATGTCTCATATTTCATTGCAATACAGGCTACACTTGCAGATTCAAAGAAATCAGCTGAGAATGTAGTTCTTTATGTAACATTCAACAACCAGAAGCTAGTTATTGGAACTCTTTCTGCAGAGAAATGCCCCCATATAAATCATGATTTGATTTTTGAGAAAGAATTTGAGTTATCTCACAATTCTAAGAATGCTACTGTTCATTTTACTGGCTACAAATCCATTCAGAGTGATGACGATCCAAGTGATTTTGATGATTTTTCATCGGAGGAAGAGGAAGAAGCTAAAGTTGCTTCAAAAACCAATGGTTCTCTCAAGGTAAAGCTTGATGATGTGAAGAAAGATGCAGCACAAAAAAACAAGGCTGGAAAACTTACCAAGGCTGAGAAAAAAGATTCTGATGATGATGAAGATTCCGATGATGATGAAGACTCTGATGATGATGAGGTTACTTTAATAACCTGTATTTATATTAAATAACAAGATTGATTTTGATTTTGCCAACCTATTATTCTTTTCAAATTTTTGAATACAGCAAATCATTCCCATTACAAATATAAATTACAACAGGTCTATTAGTTTCAGACATGTGCTGTAAAATTTGTGTGTTTTATCCATTCTTTCTTGTCATATTTTCTGTTGCAGATTATTTTTGCTAATTTGGAGTCTCATAAAATTTAATTGACTGACTTGATCATTTCTACAAAATTATTCCTCTACACAATGTTACACACTTTTCAGGGAAGCTCAAATGATGTCCAAATTATTAGTTTCTTTGTTCTACTACCTTGTTGAGTTGTTGACATGCGGCATGCCCACAAAGTTTGGTAAATGTATGCGAACGATATGTTATTATATAATCGATAAAGCTAATCACATGAAAATTCTTTTAGGGTACTTCTGGATATACAGTATTCTTTCTTTATTGCCGCAAGAGTTTCCTACTGTTTTTAAATTTTTCTAATCAAGTGATGAAGTTTTGTTGTATTATATTTTAGGATATGGCTGATGCTGGCGGTAGTGATGACGAGGAGGATGAGAGTGATGACGAGGAAGAAGAAGACGATGATAGCTCTGAGGAGGAGGAAGAAACACCGGAGGTGGAGTATCATTTGATCATTGTTTGTTTCTACATCACATTTACACATAACCTTTTCTGATTATAAATTAAAAATACTTTTTATGCAGCCTGCCAAGGGTAAGAAGAGACCAGCTGAAGTTGCTAAAAAAGCAAATGAGTCAGAGAAGAAGGCCAAGCTAGCAGCTCCAGCTGATGGCAAGAAAGGTGTCATTTCTCATTGAATAGTTTAGATAGTCATTTAGTAGAAATTAACCGAATTGGTTAAAATACTAATGTTGGCAGTACTGTTAGCTACTTGATATCATTTGGTTCGTAAATATGGTGCCAGTTTAACTCTATGTGCTGTTTGAACGTTATAACGATGTAAAATTGCTTTTCGATCCAGGTGGGGAGGCAAAAAAAGGCACTACTACACCAGCAAAGAGCGAGAAGAGCGACAAGGGGAAGCAGCAAACTCCTAAATCAGCAGGCTCTGTTTCTTGTAAATCATGCTCTAAGTAATGATCTCTTCTGTATATATTTAATATATATATTATATATATATATATATATATATATATATATATATATATATATATAAAATTATTAATTTGTGTGCACTCTTATAATATGTTTTAATGGTTTATTCAGGACCTTCAACTCCGAGGGTGCTCTGGAATCTCACACCAAAGCCAAGCATTCTGCGAAGTGAGCCAGTTGAAGTGATGCAAGCCAATTTTGCCATAATTTAATTTACAAGACGTTTAATGAATGAGTTGGTTAAACTATATTTGTTAAGTGGTGGTTCTATTTTATGTTTTCCTGGTTTGAACTTTTGGTATGAATATGTTGGGTTTGGGCTATCAGTTTAATGTCTATCTGTTATTTTTTTGGTTGCTGTGTGGACCCTTAGGATGCTTTTGCCTTCTAAAAAATTTTTATTGAATGCTGCTGTCCGATTGTATTTCCTTTGATGTGCGAGTGTAGGAAAGTCCGCTTGTATGCAATTGATAGATTGATACTGAATTTGGTGATTGTTATCTCATTGGCATTGGAATACGTTGTATTTCAATGATTTTTTTTCAATGATTTTTTTTCAATGATTTTTACGTTGATCGAGACGATACCGAGTTTGAGCAAAAAAGGGGGAATAGCCGTGATGGTGTGCGTACCTTGGTTGTCAAAGAAGAATTGGCCAGAAGTATCAATTTCCTAACGCGGATGTTTCTTGAGATGTGAAACTCCAAATGAAACGGATAATAGCATCTGTGGTGGCTTAAAGGGGTAATGTTCTTGAATATTATCTCTTAGTATTAAGGGGTGATTCAATAGCAGGCCGTTGATTTAATTAGTGTCTTGTCGTGGATGCTGATTAAATCAACATCCAACTTTAGACGTTAATTAAAATAACGTTCAAATATTGCACGTTGACTTAATCGGCATCTGAGGCTGAACGCGTTTCAACTATATGTGTTTTTTCTTTTGAACTTCTTTTTTTCATTTTTTTAAAAAACCGTTGAAATGTAGTCTGCATCATTAAAATTGCTAGATGTGTCGATTGACAGCATACAGACGATTTTGTAGGTCTACTATACATTGCTCCTACCCTGAGACGACGATTGATCTATGGATTCTGCATGATCGATCCGAAGGAGACTCGTATTGTTTACCGCCTTGGATATGGTCGAGATACAATTCCAAATATTAAATAACATTTGATACATGGTTACGTTTATTGGATATTACCCCTGGAATGCTGTTTATTACATAGATATGTTATATTATAAAGTATATTAATTAGTACGTATTTAATTAGTACAATAATTCCAAACAACCGTTTATTTTTTAGTCCCAGTGTATTAGCCATCGGAGTAGTTGGGTAAGTATATAGTACAACAGTACGATGTACTTCCTCAAGGCATACTAGATAGGCTGCAGGCTATTCATTTTGCTTTTTTCTCACAGATTCGACCATCTCAATCATTGATCATCCGTTCATATCCGTCCCAGTTGAGAGGTGATGGCCTATGACAAACACTTTCCATTTTTAAGATTTTGAGCTCGGCATTACCCCTGCCAGTTTTTATATAGTTACTAGGATTGAGATAGGAGGGTCAAATATGATACCTGTAACGACCCGCAAATCCGTATCCCTAGAGTCAACACTATTCTCTATCAATCAACTCAAGATGTACGAAAATACGAACCATTTGGGTTAAAGAAGAAGAGGTAGAAGAAGAAAATAGAAAACAACATCAGAATCTAACCATCGCAGCGGAACAAAATATAATAGATAATCACAGATCTTTACATTAAAACAAACACTATATTTGTTTATACATATATCATCAGGATACATCATCAGAGTTCCATATCAATAACATACAAATGGATACACAACGGAATAATAATCAAGTACGAAAGTACTATCGCCATCCAGCTCGTCTCTAGAGCTCTACAGTATCATATCCTGTATTCTATAATACTCGATCCGACCCGAGCATTATAGTTAAATAACACCCGAGTCAGTCTGGATTATCAACGTGAGAATCACACTCAATTTGATTATTAAAGTTTCAAAATCCTTTGAAAACAAAAGCATCTCGTAAGACCACGCCACAAATAAACATGTCGGGTTTTTACCTTACGATAGCTAAAACACTTTTATTAAAATCCTCTAATATCATAATAGGGTCTATATACAAATACTGATTAAAACAGCCGAAATTGTTACATGATTAAATTCCAGCTACTAGCCACAGAGGGGGTAATACAAACAAAACTCGTACAAGACGCGTAGGGAAAATGGATTTCCAACTAATGACTAGGCACTGGGGTACCATCTATCACGGTACGTGGCTTAGATCACGGTACCGAGGATCACTCCCGACCCTCCGCAACACAAGACCCGGATTATTTCTCACTGGATAATCCCGAGTAAGACCACCCCACGGTTGAGATCAGCAACCGCACCACTAAGCCGAAATAAAAAGGGACATCTAGATAGTGATGACCTTACCCGGAAATGGATGCTGCCCACCAAGCCTTGCTGTATAACCCCCTGATTTTCAGTCATTTCCGGTTGATGAGGCTTGAGGCTAAGCGTTACCTTTTAGAACATATCCCTTAGAATTCCCATCGTCCACTTGACGATGTTCCGAAAGCATTTATCCATACAAGTCCGTCCCGGGTTCGAACGGAACCGAAGGCACTATTCCTACTACATCCATTTTGAAAATATCCTCAGGATTAGTAGCGACTAGCCCTTGCACTTCACTGCTCCATCTTCGAATCCCAACTTGTTTTCCACGTAAACGTACAAATCGGATCGAAGTGGTTTTCGAGAAATAAATCTCGATCCTGGTCTCGTCGAAACGATTAGCGCATTTGGCCAATATGATAGTCGATTATTTAACTATCAATTAATATTCACAAACATCCATCAAACAATAAATAATTTCCCAAATTATTTATTTATTTATCTCAAAATATCTTCGCAAGATATATTCCATTTTCAACCCCTTTGAAAACAGTTCAAAACTATCTTCCTTTTACAGGATAATTTTTTCAATCATTTTCTATTTCCACTGAAAACACCAAGCACAAAACTTAAAATTTTAAAATAATTTAAAAACACTTTATTGTAAAATATGGTTTAACATTTAAATTTAGAAAACTACTTTAATACTTAATTAAAGATAATACTATAGGAATATTTAAAATAAGGTTATTTCATAAAATATAAAACTAGATTTTCTCTTTAACACAAAATACCAAGTCACCTTTAAATACGGTAATAGATTTGAAAAATACCTACTTTAGAATTTAAACATTTAACAATAATAAATTTTCTAAAATATGTTTTTTAAAACAACGTTAAAACTTTTATCTTATATTTAATAACTTACTTTGAAAACGTACTTGGCTATTCAGGGAGATATACTTCTCTTCACATTCTTTAAAAATAAATCACTGTTTATTTTTAAACAAATTTTGTCATTTCCTTTAATAAATTCACTCTTCCCAAATATTCTCTGATATATTACTTTGCTTTATAAACCTCGTTTATAAATTCCATAGCCACATTCTTCTTTAAAAATCCCGGTTTCACACACTTAAATCAATTTCCAAATTGATTTCCAATTCACTCCATTTATTTCAAAATCCATGAATTTCAAATTTTATTCCTTAATTATGATTAAAATACTTTTAACTGAAAATACCAATTTTAGATTTCTCAGATTACTTTTCTATCCTTTTAAATAAATTTAAACTTTGAATTTTAAAATAACTATTTATTAGTATCTTAATATCACTTCCATTTCCCTTCGATTACATTCTTAATTTATTCAAGTTCGCTATAATTATTTTACTTAGAACTCTACTCTTTTATTTCCTTTCCAAAATCTAATTTATATATTTTGATAATTCAATGTACCGAAATATATTTAAGCAAACCATAGCATTCAATATTCCAATATAATTCATCATAGAGTATCAAATAATCATAACAGAGAATATTAAATAATTTAAATAAATGTTGAGGAATCCGGTTGGATCCCTCCAACCTGTTTTCCCTGCATCCATAGATGTTAGCACAACATAAAATACCAATTCCACTTCGAGGTGGAATATCGCGGTATATGGGATTTAAATATAATATCACCCGTTATTATGCGGCACATATGGTTCATCCGCTATATAATGCGGGAAATCAATCATTCCAAGATATACTATATACTACTATATATAATATAGCACATCAAATCAATTCAACCATTCAACCAATTATTTAAATTTAACCATTTGAATTTAAATAATCCAGATGAGTGAGATTAACTCACCTTTGATTTTTGTTTGGCAATCTATTTCCATCCGGCTTGTTTCTTCACAATTCTTCACAATTTAAACCTTGTATAAACATTTTTCATTTTATTAATATTTGAACTTATCAAATAATCACTTACCATTTAATACTTAAATTTTAAATTAACAATTTGGTTTTAACCGAATAAATTCTAATTTCAACCAATTTCCTCTAATAAAATATATTTTTTGAACTAATTAAATAATTGATTTAAACAAGTTAATCCCTATAATTTCCAATATCCAAAACTCCCATGTATACATATTTTATTTTTCTTTTTAAAATGTTCTAGCAACTAGAATAATTAAATAAGTTAATTAAATAAATTATATTCCAAAAATCTAACTTTATAAATTCTTTAAACATTTTAAAATCCATACAACTATATTTTTCTTCAAAATCCTATCTATATACATTAAATTCTAATAAAGTAAAATTCCTTCAAACCTATATATTAATTTAAAACATGATTGTTTTATATATATCCAACTGCCAATTTAATCTCGTATTCATAAATATATATATATATATATATATATATATATATATATATATTCACTCTCTTGTAAGCTATATACCTATAAAATAAAATAAACTAAATAAAATACCTTACTGCAACTTCCCAAAGAACTCGCGACCGCAATTTCGATGTCGACGCCGACTATGCTGCCTCACACGAATGTCTCGACTGGACCGCACCACAACCCCTACCTTCCTCCTCTCGAAATTCCCAGCCTCGCGATAATGTTGATCTACCTCCCCTGCGCTGCAGCTCTCCATCTAACTCGCAAGCAACGCCGACC
The DNA here is from genome assembly GCA_030765085.1 of Allium cepa. Lineage (NCBI taxonomy): Eukaryota > Viridiplantae > Streptophyta > Magnoliopsida > Asparagales > Amaryllidaceae > Allium > Allium cepa. The sequence continues at coordinate 259,601,053 of CM060939.1, forward strand.
TTCCAGATCGACAACGGCAGGCCGACCTTCCAGATCGACAACGGCACGAGCGCCACCTCACCTTCGTGCGCATGCGAGGGCGCTTGCCACGCCATCGCGAATGACTCACGGTCGCTGCCTCCCTCGAGAACGTGACATCGATTTGGCCATTTTCTTTTTATTTATCTATTTTAGATTCGAATTAGTTTCAGTTTGAGGATAAAAAGGGAGGTCGTGATGAAGGTAAATGAGCGGCATTAAAATGAGAAGCAATTAGGGATTAGAGATTTCTGTAATGAGAAGCAAGCCACGATTTGGGAATTAGGGTTCTAATGAAACTTAAACGGGTTGGAAGTGAACTAAGATTAGAAGGGACTCGAGATTTATAAAAAAAGGTAAGATAATGGCTTCGGCTAGAAGATGGGTTGAATTTGATTTTCTCTAGCACGTGAAAGGCGAAAGAGGAAAGAAGCTTGCGTAAAAAGCTGGAAGGGTGTGGCTTATATGAGAAGGTCTGACTATTTAAATTAAATTCCATTAGATTATTCTAGGCATTTTCAGATCATACGACCAAACGGTAACTCCACACACTACCAAAATTAAAATTCGATAATAATATAATATTACGAACCCAATGGAACTGGTTTAGCTGAATTCCGAGACTGTGCCTCGGAAAGTTATTTTTAAATTCAATTTAAACGATATATTTTTAAAACCGAACGAATCACTTCCAATTTCAATTTAAAAGCTTTTGTTATCTTTAGAACTATCAATATAGAATTTTCAAGCCTTCAAATTATTTTTAACAGGCTTAAAACTCCAGATTCAACATTTTACCCAACTTCAAATTATTCAATTCAATAATTTAATTATCAAATAAATGGTGATATTTGAATTCAGGTTAAAAATTAAACATTTAAATATTTAAAATCAATTAAATATTCTAATTTCAAACATTCAAAAATTCCCGGTCATCACATTCCTCCCCCTTAAAAGAATTTCGTCTCCGAAATTACTAGTTAGGAAGAATGGTCCAATACCCGTTTACCTTTTTCCCCGAATCAAACAATTCAACATTTCACCAACTATCTTTTGTAAAAGACCCATTACCATTTTTACTAACTTCCCCAAACTCTCCCATTGTTTTCAAACAATACTATTTTCTCAATCATACAAGTTTCAATTTAAAACCAACTTTTGAATTATCAAAATTTTCTCAAAAATTTTCTAACTCTCTAAATTTTCGAAAAATTTCGCTAGCGTCTACTTTGCACGGCTAGCTCGGTACAACTACAAAATGCCTCTACGGGCTCCCAAATTTCAAAAGAAAACAAAAGCCAAGTGGCTAGATCAAAAACCCAATCAAATTTCAAACAGAAATTAAATACATACCTTTTTGTCGAGCAATTCAAATTTATCTTCTGAAATCAAAATCAATTTCATTTTCCTTTATAATACATGTATATCTTACATAGCAATAATATCCAATCACAGCATTCAAAAACATTTTATCGGCTCCCTTTCAAAATGTCAATATTTATTCTTTCAAATATTAACTTAGAATATATTTGTAGTGTCAATTTCCAATTAAGAATTCTCCATTCCCTTTTTTTTTGTTTAAGTTTAGTATAAGCATTTAATATGCTTTTTGTTTATTTTCACTTCGCCACTTAAGTTTATATCTACTTTTATTCAAATTGGTTCTCCCATTTCCATATGAATTTAATTTATCTTCAGTTTAGAATATTGAATTTTTATCTTCCATTAATAATTGATTTATTATTTAAATTAGTTTCATTTCCTAATTTATTACAGTTTTCAGTTTAAAATCGTTTTTTCGCGAACAAAAATTTTCCAAAATTTTCAAAAAAATTTCTAACTCCCAAAATTTTCAAATTTTTTTGGCAGAGTCTCCTTTGTACGGAGGAGCTTTTGCAATTTGACAAGGGAGATAAATATATATACATCGACCCACACGGTCGAAAAAACAAAAAAAGTTCATATTTCCTATTTTTATTGCATAGGCGTACCTTTATTTAGCATTTTTAAGCGAGCGGCTTATTATTTTAACATTTTGCTCGATCAAATCCAGCCCAACTGCTTCCCGGTACCTGTACTTACTCAATTCAGACATATAAGTACTAAATATATGAAATTTATTAACATTTCACTTACTTTCAATAGCTAACATATAAATTTCACATATAATGCACTTTATATAATTTCCATAAGCACATATAAGGTTCCGACACTTATTACAATTGCAACAACCAATTCCTAAACCATTCCATTCAGTTAAGTGATTTACAACTTACACGCTTATATCTAATTCATCCTAAGCAAACAAACTCATATTCATTTCAATTGATTTCAAAATCATCTCATTTCACTTCTAGTAACTCATACAATTTTATCTAACCCCGTTTACATCAACGATCCATTTCTTATGCAATTCGACGATATTAATGTGAATAAATAATTACGTAAGCTTTATAACCAATTTAAATTGATTCTAACTCAATTGATATAAATTCCATTCCAATCTAACTTATTTACAAACCGTATAGTTGCATTCCATCCCGTTGTTCAAAGTCATTTTGTTATACTCGACATCATCCCATGCTTCTATTAACTTTAAACTTAAGTTAATTTACTTCGATTCACTCCCATTTTATAATTTAGGTTCATTCTCATTTTTAATTTATTCATACTCGAATTGGATTTATTTTCATCTCAAATTATTTTCAAAATGCCCTTCTCCTTTTATAAATATATAAAACATTTACGTCCGATACCTTAAATAATTTTATATATCTATTAAAACACTTAGGAAAAATCTATAAAAATTTTCATATATCATTTTCAATATGCTTTTTAACATACATTAATTTTTGACCCAAAATATACATATGTTAGCCGTAATTAATTTTTAATCCAAAATAACTATTTTCTTCACTAGAAAATTAATACTAAATCCACATTAATTCAGAAAATTATGAAAAATGAAACCCATCTCTAAAATATCATTTCTGATCATATCTAAAATAGCAATGCATTTGGATGCCATTTTATAGGGTTTTCACATTAAAACATATCATAAAATCTATATGAATTAACATAAATCATCAACAAACATATATATCCATTTTAACAATAATAAACATGGAAATATACTTTGCAAAATATTCGGATCTGATCTAGAAACCAAAAACATCAAAAATATGAGTTGTAGCTTATTATTCACCTTAGCTTTGTGATTGAGGAGTTGAGATTTGATCTTTGATTAAGTTTCTTAAGCTTGCTCCCCTTGATTTTAGCCTTTTCTTCTTCCTTCTTTCCTAATGGCGGTCGACCTCTTATATTTTTGTTTGTTAGAATGAACATGTAAAATGAATGTATGTGAGGGTTTAGGGTATAAGGATATTGCTTATTCCTATATTGCTCTTGTCTACTTACCCTAACTTAATTCATTTTGATTCCCTTAGTTATTTGTTTAATGGCCACGGCTACCATTCTATTAATCAAAAATCTCAATCCCTAATCATTAGATTATTTTATTTAATTTGACTAATTAATTATCCTAAATAATGTTATTTAAAATTAGGGTCGTTACAGACTCCCCTCCTTAAAGAATTTTGTCCTCGAAGTTTTGATAAGGTACTCAACAAATCAATTAAAAAGGTAAAACACGGCGTCAAAAAAATCAAGGTAAGCATGTCTAGTCCCGCTCTCAGCCTCCCAAGTATACTTTCTCTCTCTCATCGTCACTTCACTGGATTTTAACTAATTTGACTATTTTATTTCTTAGCCTCTACTCATCTCTCATGACTATATGAATTGGCTTTCTAACTATAGTCAAATTCGGCTCTACTACTAAATGCTCTAATATAGTCTGTGCTATATTAGTCTCCGGGTCTCGAACACACCTTCTTAGATGAGAAATATGAAAAACATTGTGACTCCTGCCAAACTGTTTGGTAATTCTACCAAATATATGAGTTTCCTTATCCTTTCTATAATAGGAAATGGTCCTATATATCTCGGTGCCAATTTCCTTGACTTCTCGAATTGAATTATTCCTTTCATCGGTGATACCTTAATTAAAACATGATCTCTAAAAGAAAACTCTATGTCTTTCAGTCTTCTATCAACATAACTCTTCTGTCTAGACTGAGCTTCCTTCATCCTAGTTTGAATTAACTCAATCTTCCCTACAGCTTCTCTAACTAAATACAGACCAAGAACCAACCTATCCTCGGTCTCTAACCAAAAAATTGGAGATTTGCATAGCCTTCCATACAAAGCTTCAAACGGTGCCATCCCTATACTAGCCTGATAACTGTTGTTATACGAAAACTCGACTAAGTATAGATGGACTTCCCATGATCCTTCGAAATCTAGCACAAAAGCTCGTAACAAATCTTTTAAGACTTTGTTAACTCTTTCCGTTTGTCCATCAGTTTGTGGATGGTAAGCGGTACTCATCTTGAGCTTGGCACCTAAAGTATCCTGTAGTCTCTTCCAAAACTCGCTAGTAAATAAGGAATCTCTATCGCTTACTATACTGCTAGGAATTTCATGAAGTCTGACTATATTTTTCACAAATAACTTAGCTAAAACAGGTGCCGTCCTAGTTGACTTAACTGGATGAAACGGGCACTCTTGGTTAACCTATCCACTATGACCTATATACTTTCATGTACTTGATTTGATCTTGGCAACCCGTCTATAAAATCCGTAGAAATAGAATCCCACTTCAATTTTGAAATATCTAATGGCTGAAGTAACCTACTTGGCTTATGATGTTCGGCTTTTACCTATTGCACTTCAAAGGCTGTTTTACCCATAAGCCTACACCTCTCTTCATACCTTCCCAATAAACTCCTCTTTGTATCCCGATACATCTTACTTCCTCCCGGACGAATAGGGAACTTCGAACGATGGCATTCTTCAAGAACATCTTTCCTAGTGTCTCCTACATTCGGAACACATAATCTTTCTTTCTTTCTCAACCACCCATTTTGGTCAAGACTGATATCCTTCAATTTATCGTTCTCTATTCCGTCCTTTAACTTCCTGATCCGTTCATCTAATAATGGATCCTCCTTCTGCTTAGAAGCAATCTTTTCGATCATAACTGGTCGAACTTCTAAAAATGATAACACTAAAGTTTCTCCACTAGATCCATCTTAAATCTCCACTGTACTCTATATGTCGTCAATGCTTCCAAATCTTTCCACTCAGTTATCATCGTCAACACTGCATTCTGATGTTTTCTGCTAGGTGCATTTACAACCTTATTGCCTTTTCCTGGAGTGTACTCAATTTCAAAGTCATAAGCAACAATAAACTCCAACCACTTCTACTATCTCCTATTTATCTTCTTCTGAGAGAATAAATACTTCAATGACTTATGATCCATATATAACTCAAATCTCTCTCCTAAAAGTTAATGTCTCTACACCTTCAATGCAAAAATCATCATGGCTAATTCCGAATCGTGCGTCGGGCATCTCACCTCATGCGGTCTAAGATGTAGACAATCACTTTACCTCTATACATTAACACGGCTCCTAACCTGTTCCACATGCATCTATATATACTACTAAGTTCTTATTCCCTTCCGGAATAACTAACACGGGTGCATTAGTCAATAAGTGTTTCAGCTTCTGGAATGCCTCCTCACACTTATCGGTCTAAACAAACTTCATATCTTTTCATGTTAGCTTTGTCATCGATGCTACTATCCACGAAAAATCCTTTTTGAACCTCCAATAATACCCATCTAATCCAAGAAAACTCTTTATCTCGGTCATTGTCTCGGGTCTCTTTCAATTATTCATCGCTTCAATCTTAGTCGGATTTACGAAAAACCCTTCATCTAAGACTACATGAGTAAGAAAATTTACTTACTTCTTTTTCAGAAATGACACTTCGAAAACTTTACCTTCAGCTGATGCTGCCTTAGCATCTCAAACACCATTCTAAGATGAACTTCGTTCTCCCTTTCATTCTTTAAGTATATCAAAACATCATCTATAAATAGCAACACGAACCAATCCAAGTGCTCTCGGAAAATATGGTTCATCAAATATACAAAGAATGTTGGTGCATTAGTTAGTCCGAACGACATCACTAACCATTGGTACGATCCATATCTAGTTCTAAATGCCGTCAAAGGAATACTATCCCCTGCCACTCTAAGCTGATGGAAACCTGTTGCTAAATCCAACTGAGAAAATACCTTGGGTCCACTCAACTGATTGAACAAATCTTCAATTCTAGGTGATGGATATCGATTCTTTATCGTCTTCTCATTCAACTTATCATAATCGATGCACAACCTTAATAATCCATCCGGCTTTTCTGCAAACACTGCGGCTGCTCTCCAAAGTGAACTACTTGGCCTAATAAAATTCTTGTCTTTCAAATCCACCAACTACACCTTTAACTCCCTTATCTCGGTATGTGTCATTTTGCTTAGCGATCTACTTACTGGTTTCGCTCTAGGTACTAAGTCTATCCAAAACTCAATAGCTTGTTTAGGTGGCAATCCTACTACAAGTTCAAAGATATCCGCGAATTCTCTAACCAAAAAAACTCGGTTTAACTCGTCTTCTACTTCCACATCACCCAACAGAGCATTAACCTCACAACTAGGGTTTTATAAGGAGTATACTATCCGGTCACTACAGTTAGAGTGTCTAAGCGATATTTTTCTATAATGACAAATATCCTAGCATCATATTTACTAAACTAATCCATACCCAAAATAATTCCGAACCCTACGAAATCAAATATACGTAAATTGCAAAAAAAGGTATGACCTAAAAATTCAATCTCTAGGTGGTCAGACATAATCTCAAGTGTCACATACCCTCCTATCGGATTTGCGACCCTTTTGTAATTAACTAAGTATGAGGGTTATAGGTTAAGCTTATTCTACCAAAATGAGATGTAAAAGAATGCGATATACCGGTATCAAACAAAATGCTAACTGACATACCACGAATCAGAATCTTACCTCCCAACACAGCTTTTCCTTATTCCTCCGCTGTTGGTCTCAAGGTAGCTGGCTCCAATGCAAACACTATGCCATTTCCCTCCTTAGCAGGCTCCTTGCACTGGTTCTTATAATGTCCAATTTGATCACATTTGAAGCACATGATATTCTTCTTCCTGATCACCTTCTTTCCTTCTCCAGAACGACATTCATTAGCAAAATGCCCTTTCTTATCACACTTGAGGCAGATAACCTCTGACTTTCCCTTCTTTGCAGCTCCACCCTTCTGAACTCCTTTCTTGTGAAAAAACTTTCTATTCTGACTTTGCCCCACTTGGACTCCTTTGTCTTATTTCACTCTAGAAAAGCAAGCATCTCTTCATGTCTCAATGCCATCACAACCACAACGTCACATGGATCCCCAATGTGCAATACCATAGCCCTTGCAAGCTTAGGTTTCAATCCGCTAATAAACTTCTCATTTCTCTTAATATTAATATCAACCCAGCATAGCCATTTCTTACTAAATCCTCAAACCTCCTTGCACATTCAACTACATTTATATCCCCCTGCTCCAACTCAGCAAACTTCCTGAGTAGAGTGGACTTCGCAATTTCGGACTTAAACCTTTCCTCAAATCTCCTCTTGAACTCAACCCATGTCATGATCTCCCGATTAACTCCAAGTGTAACACTATTCCACCAGTACAGCGTTGCTCCTTGTAATAGAAGCAATTCTTCTCTTCTTCTTATCATTGAGCCCTAGATCAATGAAAATCCTCTCACAATGAAGCATCTAATTCTCTACTTCAATCACGTCTTCAGCACCAATAAATGGCTTTCCTCCTAACCGAGCTAATCTCTACTTAGAACAATATAATTTTTGACTACTGGAGCTTCTTGATTTCCTCCTCCAACTACTCCAGCAGTAACTTCCACTTGCATCATGTTGACGAAGAACTGATACATCATGTCAACTTGCGGGACTCCAGCATCCACATTTTCAACTTGTGCTTGACATGGATTTCTCTTAATATTTGGTCTGGCATTTCCATTTGTTGTACTGCTTCCCCATCTAAGGTTAACTCTTCCACTTCTAGCATCCATATCTATATTCAGGCCTTCGTAAGATACATAAGAATAGCCTAAGAGGGATAGGAGAATAAAGATATAGCATATACTCATATATGGAAAATACAGGTACGTTACTATAGCATTATCCCATATCTCGTTCTTATCTCTTATTCCTTAGGATTATGTTTGCAAAAGTCATTTTAGTTTTAAGTTTTTCATAAACTTATGCTCTGATACCAAGTTATAACATCCCCTATCTAAAGTCCCGAAGCCAAGCGTTACAAATGCTGCAGTCATCCATAATATTAACTTCAAGTGACCAAATATGGCAATGTTAATAGTATCTATAATGTCAGAAGTACTTAAATATGAAATAAAATCATCACAGATTAAAACACTTTTCTGATTACAGTTCAAAGCAACATTTTATATCCAAGTTACGTAATACCAAACGTTTCCCACATTAAGATTGATTATAATTATTACAAAATATGCCAAGAGCGACATATGAAGATGCCCTCTTGGATGACTAGAGTACTAAATAGTCATAACAGACTTAATATAATACAGCGGAAATAAACAAAACAACTCATAAATAGCTAACTATGCCTCCTGCACATCTTCAGAAGCTTTATTCTTCCACCTACTAAAAACTATAAAATCTTAACTCTTAGACTACTCAAATTAATTTTGAGCACCCGAGAGTTTAAGGGGAAAAACATAAACTTTGAGTCATACATAAAGCCTGCTGTGAATAATACTATACATCTCAGCTATTTGATATTAAGTAAGACCATGCCGCTTAGCGGAACGGGTTTCCCCTCACTAATATCCATTTAAAACATTTCTTTTGCAAATCTTAATCCTACAACCAAAACTGGTTAAAACAATAAAGCAATATCATATAAGCATATAAATCAGGTAACAAATGGACTATCTGTCCGAACACTATAGTTTTGTTTGGCTGACTACTAACCTTTGGCTGACTTGGGCCAAGCAGAAAAATAAACAAATAATCTAACTTCTGTTAGATACTCCACTTCTAGACAGTCTGTCCCTAATTTACTTCTCCCAAGCTCAACTAATCCTAATGGTTTTACGGGCACACCAATAAGCTATCCTCACTCTTTATATTCCTTTCTGTGTGTAACATCATTTTAGTTTTACCCATGACAAAGCCTTACATATTGGAATTTTGGACTAAATTAGCTAAGGGCTAATAGTTAACGAATAGGGTGCGACCCTATACTAGTCCCATCTGGTATTCTAATATCTAAGTCATTTTACTTAGGCCCATCTCCCTATTAAATTTTCCTTGATAACATTTTCTCTCAAACCGATTTAAACCTTTAAATCATACTTTAAACAAGGAAAATATACTCTATGCTTTACTCAAATCACCTTGCCATGTTATATATACTTCACACAAAAGTTTGTTGATGAAAACATTTAAACCATTGAAAGTACCCCCTTCGAAACCATTGAAAGTACCCCTTTCGATAAAAGTAAAACCTTAGGTTGAAAGATCAAAACATACCTATCGAAACCATTCTTAATAAACCATTTGAAAACCTTGAAAAACCTTTCTTTCGAAAGCTTTAAAACCTTAGAGAGCCTATTATCAATACACTATAAACATACCATTCGAAACCTTTTGAAACCTTCCACTTAAAACCTTTTGAAAACATCGGGGAACTACTCCTTTCGAAACCTTCATTTAAAAACTTTCGAAAGCATTCAAACTCTATTCTAGAAACAAATCTTACTAAAGCATTGGGTTTAAGTAAAACATGTGGAATAACCTTTCAAACTATTTAAAACCATTCTTTTCGAAACCAGTCGGGTTTAACTTTCAATAACACAAAGGGTCATAAAACAACTAAGTTGAAAGCTCTTCCAAAAGCTATTTCCTAAGTAAAAAAGTGATTCGAAAGCCATCTGACCTAGTCACAAGCTAACTAATTCGAAAGCAAAGTAGGCACATTTTCATTTAAACACAAAGTAAGGCTTCGACCCTTCGGAACCCCTTATCTCGACTCTATACCTTTTTCCTATGCTCAATCCGCTGCATACCAAGCCTTTGATACCATGCACATTGGTTTTAATGGTGATGGAGGCGGAGGGACTTAATCGAAAGCTAGGCGCTGAAAGTGGTAAAACATGTAGAAAGCATGTTTAAACTGATTTTTAATCTTTTAAAGTAGTTCTTTTCAACTAACCTGCCTTATTTGTCAAAATATGATGGGTTGCTAATTTCTTTTCTAAAAGTACTGGCAAAATTTCTTAAATAATAAATTAAATTATTTGCAAAATTCCCCTTCTCCTTTTATAAATACATAAAACATTTAAGTCTGGTACCTTAAATAAATTTATATATCTATTAATACACGTAGGAAAAATCTATAAAAATTCGTATATATCATTTTTAATATGCTTTCCAACATACATTAATTTCTGACCCAAAACATACACATATTGGTCGTAATTAATTTTTAATCCCAAATAACTATTTTCTTCACTAGAAAATTAATATTAAATCCACATTAATTCAGAAAATTATTAAAATTGAAACCCATCTCTAAAATATTATTTCTAATTATATACTAAAATCGCAATGCATTTGGATGTCATTTTCTAGGGTTTTCATATTAAAACATGTCATTTAATCTACATAAATCATAAACAAGCATATATATCCATTTTAACAATAAAAAACATGGCAATATACTTTGCAAAATATTCGAATCTGATCTAGGAACCGAAAACATAAAAAATATGAGATGTAGCCTATTATTCACCTTAGCTTTGTGATTAAGGGGTTGCGATTTGATCTTTAATTAAGTTGCTTAAGATTCTTACCCTTGATTTTAGCTTTATCTTCTTCTTGCTTACCTAATGGTGGCCGGCCTCCTATATTTTTGCTTGTGAGAATGAACGTGTAAAAAGAATGTATTTGAGGGTTCAAGGTATAAGGATATTACTTATTCCAGTATGGCCCTGGTCTACTTACCCTAATTTAATTCATTTTAATTCCCTTAGTTTATTTGTTTAATGTACACAACTACCCTTCTACTAATCACAAATCTTAATCGACTAATCGTTACATTATTTTATTTAAATTGACTTATTAAATATCCTAAATAATGTTATTTAAAATTAGGGTAGTTACATTATGAAGTATATCCTAATTGTAATCTTCATTTAAAAGAGTAGTTGATTTAAATTAAAGGTGATAACATTTTTGATCTTGTAAGTTAAGTGGTGCTAAGATGATTTTGCATAGCTCTCTCTTTTCAAAAAAAATGAAAAAAAATAGATTTCATAAAAATAAGAAACAGTTAGAGTCATATGTTCACATGCAAGTGCATGCACTCGCCACACTTTGTATTCTTCTCATGTAAGCCCGAAAGACAATGAATGATCGGTACATCTGGCCTAGTTTATCTTAGTTAGGTGCATGTAAATAAAATAATAATAATAATAATAAATACCAAGAGTCATGTGATCATATGCAAGTGTGTATACTCACCACGCTCTGTACCCTTCTCACGTATACCCAATAGGCAGTGCATGATTGGTATATATGGCCTCGGTTTATTTGATTAGGTGTGTAAATAATAATGTTAATATTTTTCAAAATAGAGAGAGCAAGAAATTGAAATCTAAGCATTATCTTCCCTTATTTGATTTGACTTGTTATTTAAAAGAAAAAAAAAATCCACTTTGCAAAACTTTGATAATCAATTAAGGGATTCATTTCATAGTTGCACTATGTTGTCCACCGAAACAACTAGCCAAACTAGAGTCTAATTGTAATGATTACTTAATTTTTATTGGAAGTTTTGATGAGTAAATAGACTAAAATTTCTTGATAACAACCAAAACTTATATCTAACCTACTCGTGTCAATTTAAAGTAAGTTCTTCATTTGTAAATAGTTTCGAAATCTTGCATCAGGTAGTCGCATTAAAATTTGCATATTGCTCATGGATTTTGTGGATAGTATCAGTTGAAAACCCCTACGATACAACTCTCGTCTTATTAGGGACACCTAGAGGTTTAACGGCTTATTACATACGATGTAATCGTGTTTTCTATGAAAACAGATTTATCCTAGTTTTAGTTTATTTGAGGACGAATAAAAGATAAGTGTGAGAGTATTTGATGTGCACATATAAGTGTACATTTTTACTCCCATATTTAATCTTCTTTTATTTAAATAAATGAGCATATTAAGATATTTTACATGTTTAAACCAAAATCTTAATTTATTTTAAATCATCATTCATTCATCTTCATTTGCGGGCAAAATGATGATTTTGTATATGACTTAATTTTGAGAAAATTTATTTGCAAATTTTTATTTTTATTTTTAGGAAATTGAGTGCAAACTGGATAGAGCTTCATGGATATATGAACACACAAATGTTCAAGGCCAAGAGGATACATGCAACATAGAGGAGCCCACATGCCCACTAACTAATGGTCCATAATTAAAACCACATGCACATGCTAATGGAGACTTAAAGACATGTTAGTGAGGATCAAATAATTTCCTAATGATTATTTGGAGGTTACACTATCTTAAGGGCATTTTTGGTAGTCCTCTAAAAATGAACCAGGGTTTTAAGCATGTATAAATATCCCTTATGTTTCATATAACCATCTTGTTCTTTTTTATGCAAAGTCGTAGCGTAAAATTAATGGTAAATAAAATATCTCTTTAATGGATTTTTAGCCTTGTTCTTTACTTTTATGCAATTTTTATTTCATGTTTTCTTTTATTGCTATTTATTTTACGCTCTCTTATTTAGTTTTATCATCTCTTATTTCATGTTAGTAGCATAGATTTAATTCTTATAATTAGTTTAGCTTTATTTCATGCAAGCAGTTAGTTCTATTTTCTTTTAATTATCTCTCATTGTCCTTGTTTTTTATGTTGAAATCAATTTATGCTGACATGTATTCAAATATGAGAAACTAAACCCTTTCAATTTAGGGAATGAAGCTCTCACGAAACATATTAAACTAACATAATGGTTTCATTTATGATCTCTCTTTTGTGCTTAATGAAAATTATGAATTATGGTAGTTTATGTATTTTTTTAGTGAATTTGATAGTTTTTGTTGACATCTCAAACAGGATATGCTTATTCCATTGTAAACATAAACTATTTGATCATTTTCCTAAGTAATTTTGATGTTGAAAGTCAAACTAGAATCAAAATTTGATGCTCTATATTACAAATTCATAGTAAATAGATCATGTTTAAAATAGAATTTATTTTTAATTCATGGGAGTTGATAAGTAGGTTTGAACGGTGTGATAGAGTTTGATGGTTTAAGTTGTGCTAATTAATAACACAGATAAATCATACTTATAATAAACACATCAATAATTTCTACTTAAAATTAAAAGGAGAGATTATAAATAAATTTTGTGTTGATTTATATGAATGATTGGAAGTGGATTTGCCTCATTGCTTCTTAATCTCATATTTTTATTCGCTTTTGCTCTAGTTTATTTTCTACAATTTTCTTAGTTTAAAACAACTTCAAAACTTTGGGCTAATTTGCTTGAGTAATATTAGAATCTGATTTTTTTCCCTATGGATCGACCCGTACCCGCATTTGTACTACTATTGTGCGCCGTGCGCTTGCGGTTTTATAATGATTATGTTTGTCGACGATTTTCTAATCGTTAGAAAATCCACCGTTAAACTCGAGAAAAAGGTCCACAATCATGTTTGCATGTATTATTATGCATAATATGATTATTGAAGGCAAAAGAGATATGGATGAAGAAAATCATCACTACAAATATGATGGTGCGGTGTAAATGCCAGAAATATTCTAAAATGAAATTCTTATAACGAAGAAGCCTTCAACATTCACATGGAACGTCAACTTTCATTCCGAGGTGCACAACTTCACAACCGATTACAAAAAGATGTTATGAATCATATTTGGAATTACTTTGGAGATTATTAGTTCAATTTTACATCTAATTAGTCATGTGTGTATGCATTTGTCTTCGTATTTTAATTAACTTATCAACTATAATGCATTTCCTTCAAAAACTTATTTAGTTTGGTTATATAAGTTGTATGAATGAAATAAAAAAATAGTTGAACAATAATTAATAACTAAATAAAACATGCTGATATAAAATCAAAGTACACTGAGAATAATACAACTTATACAATGTTAAGATTAAAACAAACTACAATTAAGGAACTTAGATATAAGTGCTTTTCTTTTACACTCCATTTAATATTGCGTTTGAATTTCATCCATTCTTCTCAAATCTTTATTAATAATCATTTGTTCTTGCCAGTTAATCTGCAACCTTTGGTTTTCCCATTCAATATCCAACTTTTATTGCTCAATATCTGCAAACTTATGCACTACATCGATTTTCTCCTACGCTTACCTGCTTCTATCACGATGTCTTCTTTCGCTTTAGAGGTCACAACAACATCAACTTTATTCTTTCTCTTTGCATCTTTGAAGTCAGTTGGTCTGTAATCTTCATCGGGTCTCTGGGTGAGCACATCCACCTCGTTTACTTCATTTGTAACAACCCTAGATTTTTTTCATATAATTTAAATTCGACTTTATTTTTATTTTGAAATTATTTTAAACTTTTTTTATTTAAAAAATTTCATTTTTAAATATAAAATTTGATTATTATATGAATTTTAATTTCAAACTGGTATAAATTGAATATTTTGCTGAAAAATTAGAATTGTGGTTAAAACTGGTCAAACTTTGACTTTTAAATTTTAAAATTAAGTATTTGAATTCTTTAATTTTGTCTTTTATTATGAAAATAGATTTAATATCATGAATATTGCTTTTCGTTTCGTCGAAATTGGATTTAAATTGTGAAAGTTATACCCTTTACAATATTGTGTGTATATAGGGTTATTTAACAATATTCTTTGTTTTAATTTATATAAATGATATTTTTACTTGTTAAATCTTATTCTAGTTTGTATATTTATGTTATATCATGTATATTTTGACTTTTAAATATTTTTAAAGTGATGTTTGAATTTTTCAAAAGCTTATTGAATTTATTTTCTATTTTTAAAGCCTAGTTTCTATTTTCTTTGCTATTTTCTTCATTTAAATTATATTTAAATTAAAATTTTATATTTATTTTTGAATGCATTTTATTTTTATGTTATTATCTTTGTTATAAATATTTTTGCAAGTCCATATAAATTTTTCAAAGTTCATTCTGTTTATTTTCCATTTTTCTAGACTAGTTTGCAATTTTGTGCTATTTTCTTATTTTTACCTCATATAATTAATAATTATTTGTTTATATTTTATATTTTGTTGCATTTTCGAAATCTTTAATGAAATTATGATTTTTCTCAGTAATTTAAACTTATATAAATAAATAAAGGTAATGTGAAAAGGTTTTGACTTTTGGTTTCCAATGGCTCTTTATCTTCCACTATTTCACATTTCAACCTTACTTTTCATTCAATTGGCCACATCTCCTCATTTCTTCAGCCGCCTTTTTTTTTCTCATTCACGTAAAACATTTCTCTTCCCATCTGAAAAAAATTTCGTCCTCCATTATCTCCATGAGTTTGGTATTTTTTTTTCTTTTTCCATTATTTTTCTTCTTGTTTTTCTACTTGTTTATGTTGATTGTACTTTACTTCTCTTCTACTTCAGGTTCGGCCCCACCACTCCAGCCACCATGACCGCCTCCTCCACAACCTGAACCACCCACCACCTCCTCTCCAGCTCCAAGCCACTGGTCGTGCCCAATAGTTGATCAAACTCCACCTAAATCTACACAAACTTCACCTATATGCACCATAGCCAACACCTATGCCTTCATCATCTTCAACCTATCTTTGGCCGCCACCAACTCCACCTCCACCACCCATGGATGACCTTAAACCCTCTTCCACACCATCCTCCAGCCCACTACAGAGATGGCCGTGCCTAGTCTTGCTTGGGCCGAGCCAATGTTGCCTTGAATTCATGATATTTTGCATTGCAGTTTTAATCCTTGCACATATCTCATGCATCATCACTTTTGCTCCATCCCATACATATTTGGCCGACCTCTTATGAACCCAAACCAGATCCTTGTCCTTGCTTTAGCTGTGCCTTTCTGACCTATATCTGAAGCATACGATGTTGAAAGCAAGTGCAAGGTCTTTGGGGATGATTTATGCATTCATTCCTAGCATTGTTTATGTATATTTATGTTGTTTTCACCACTACCCACCTTTGCACCATCAACAACCAAGTGTAGGCCGACCATACCCAACCAAAACCTGATCCAAATCTTGCCTTAGACCTGTAGCACACCTTATGGATGAACCTGAATGTTGTTGGAAGCAAGTGCAAAGCAATTCTGCTTTGATTCGTGCAGTTGATTCTATCTTATTCTATCGTATTTTGCATTAGAAAACTTATGTTATTATTATTGTTTTGTGTGACTTGTATTCAAGGGATTTGATACTTTGGCTCTTCCACTCGTCTCTGTGTCGTGTTATCGTGCTTGTGTGGTTCCCTTTCGTGCATACATCGTTGTGTCTCCAGCTCAAACCTGTGAGTTATTCTCACCTGACAATATGTACATATATAACTAGTAAATTGACCCCTTTTGAATATGTAAAAATGCATAACCATATCACATCTGCTATGTTATGATTATATGATGTTCACCCATGCTTAAACACCTGTTATATCATATGTTACTGTTATATTATGTTGTTCTATTATTTTTATCAGTTTATCATACTGCAAGTTCCCTTTAGATTGGAATCACTATGGGTTGAAATGATACATACCCGAACGGACTTTAGAATAGGGGAAAATTGTTATGGGCGGAAATGATAGGCCTGAGCGATTTTCAATTTATTTCATTTACTTGGAACTGCGGGTTTGAAATGATAAAACCCGGATTTTCTTTGTAAATTTCCGGTTCAAATGATATATTACCCGTATCACTTTACCTAGCGTAGAAAATTATATACAGACCCGTAGCTAAAATATGTGTTTCTAAATTTTTTAAAATGTTTTAGAAATGTAAATACTACTATATTTTGATTTAAACTTAATAAAAATATATTTTGTAAAGTATTATTGATTTTCTAGGAATTTATAAGTTAAATAAATTATGGAAAAGTTAGAAAATCTGAATGTAAGTTATTTTGGAAATTTTGATTTAATTATAATTGAAAATTAAATTAAATATGAAATTATGATAATTTATGATAATTTGAATTTAAAATGATTTTATAATATATTAATGATTTTTGAGTAAAGTTAAAAAGTGAAAGGAATGACTATTTAAGTTGAAATTTCGAAATATAACCAAATGGGAATTTGTGAATTTGGCTTAAAAATGAATTTTTAAGTTAAATAAATAAAATTGAAATTAAGTTATATTTTGAAATTTAAACTTAGGTGTTAAGTTGAAATTCAATTCAATGAATTTAAAATTTAATGTTGAAATTTAATAAGTGAATTATTATTAAATCTTGATTTTTGAATGGAAATTTAACTTTATAAAATCATGAACTTAAGGAGAATCAAATGTTGTTTATAAATGTGAAAATGTATGATTTTATAAGTTAAAAAAATGTTTTAAATAAAATTATAATTGGTTGTGAAATTATATTGAATATTTGAAGTTAATTAACTGCATTTTTGAAATGCTATTAATTGCAATGTAAATGATACTACAGCATTTGTAAATGCTGTAGTTGATGATAATGAACTAAAAAGCTAAATTGAATTAAAGGCTATTATAGCAATTTTTGTAAGTGCTATAACTGTTGAATTTAACTAAGTTTATTTGAAATTTAAGTAAACCCTATTACAACATTTTTAAAATGCCATTTTTAGTTAAATTGAACTGTTTTGAATGTAACTTTCCGTAGCATTTTCTAAATGCCGTGAAAAGTGAATTTTCACTGTTTTGATAAACTTAAGTGAATAAATGAACTTTGAAAGTTGAAAATTTTGAAAATTTAATTATTAAATATAATAACTTCATTTTAATGATTAAAAATGATTTTTTGAAATATAAACTGTTTTGAAATGTGAATTGAAATTGTATTTTAAATTGAATGAAATGAATAATGATTTGAAATGAAGTTTTGTAAAGATATGATATTTTGATATATTGAAATGATTTGAAAGGAAGTTTGCAAAAATATGATATTTTAATATATTAAAATGATTGGAAAGGAAGTTTTGTAAAGATACGATATTTTAATATATTGAAATGATTTGAAATGAAGTTTTGTAAAGATATGATATTTTGATATATTAAAATGATTGGAAATGAAGTTTTGTAAAGATACCATATTTTAATATATTGAAATGATTTGACATGAAGTTTTGGAAAGATATGATGTTTTTGAAATGGCTTGGAATTAATTTAATCTTTATTTTGATAAAGATTTGGATTTGAAATGATATTCTGTTTCGAAGTATAAATACCATTTTAAATTATAACTACGAGTTATAATAATGATTGATTGGCAAAGAGACCGGGATCGGATATCTGGCATACTCTCTGTCGATACCGAAAATCACTTTGACAACCGTGTACGCGGTGGAGATTCCAGAATGACGTAGGATGGTGGCGACGTTCTTGAGGTATATTACGTGAATCCAACTCCCGTGAGTTGGCATAAGGTGGCTAAAACAGGAGCAATCTCGGGACAAATGAGGTCATTCCTCCGATCGGACACATTCCTTCGATACTATACTTTTACTTGTGATTGTTTAGATGACCATCCCTCGATTTTGGTTTGGAGTGTGTTCTGAGGTAGGCGTATGTGGCTGCTACGTTACCACCAGCCCATGTGCG
Source organism: Allium cepa (assembly GCA_030765085.1). Taxonomy (NCBI): domain Eukaryota; kingdom Viridiplantae; phylum Streptophyta; class Magnoliopsida; order Asparagales; family Amaryllidaceae; genus Allium; species Allium cepa. The sequence goes on from CM060939.1 coordinate 259,619,969, forward strand.
TAATTGGTATATCTACCTTAGCAATGCCTTGTGTGCCGTGTCACCTACCATATCGAGCCTTTACTACGAGTTTGTTTTTCTCCAGTAGCCCGTGGAGTATTTAGGGTAGTCTTCCGATCTGGAGATATGCTAATACTAGATGGACTGCTGGGACTATTATGTGTGAAGGGTGATATGGGTAGCCCGGAACGCTATTTAAAAGTAAGTTTATTTTACTGTAGACATTATTATAATAGCGCAATATTACTACATAGTAAATAGTTTAACGGATCCTTAGAGGATGGGCGGTCCCAGGCATCCTTTAAGTTACTTGTACTTTATTACAGTTCACTTGAGTTGGTTTACGTTATATAAGTATATATTGTCCCGACTCGAGTGTTTGTATTTTATTTACGCTCGGGTCAGCCTGAGTTATTCATAGATTTGGATTCCACTTTCTGGAGATTGGAATCGCTGGAGATCATCTGCTTATCTAGTTTTATCTATTCCAGTTCTGTTACTCTATTCAGCTTGTACTTGGTTATCATCTTGAGACTTCTGTTGTACTTTATTTATTCTGTTGTATTTTATTTAACTCTGATATATTTTCATAGTAGCTTCATGAACTACTAACTCTTTTACTTCCGCTGCATTTCTTTCTCTGTGTCTGTGTTCTGTGATTTTTACTTACTATATGTCCTGAGATTTGCCAAATTTTATTTACAACGCGGTATTTTGAGCAATTCAAGTCCGGCATGTGTGGATGCGAATGGTTGAGAATACCTAGTTGTTACATCATCAAATTGGGTTTCTCTACACGATGAATCTCTCCGACTATATGAGTATGATAATTTTGATACTTTGTTCTTTCCCTTCGTTTTTGTTTGAACGTCTCAGAGGCTCCTAACATTATCGGAATTCCACATCAGCGTGCTCGTTAGCAACTCATAACAATTCAAGAACTGATAATAATGTGGTTTTTCAGCACCATTTTACCTTGCAAAAAGCTTGATGAATTCCTCTTTCACTATTCTTTTCTAATAATCAAAATAGAAATAAATTAATAACAAGTTAAAGCACTAACAAAGTAGTAAAATCAAAAATCATACCAAATGTTCTTCGCTCCCCATTTCATTAGGATTCGCTTTCTTTATTTTATAAATCCGCGATTCATGAAATTGAGTTTGAAGATTGATTTTTTCGAACCGATATTGAATCGTCGATAAAGATCGTGTGCTTTCAAGATGATTTAGGTTGAAGGTATTCATTATTGTCTTCCAAAAGTTATCGCGCTTTGGTCATTACCCCTAATCGAGTCTTTGATATAATGACGGTAGATATTACATAAGTCAAAGTCCTCGTCACTTCGCTAGGGTTGGACGAATGTTGACTTAAAGAAGTACTTTGTTGTGGCTCATTATCATCTGCAAAAATGTATTTTTGAGAATTGAAAGGATGCGTGAAATTTCCAAATGGTGAAGACACTTGAAGATAATGTGGCTTAAAGGAGGAAGTAGTGAAGCATTTTATGTGGAAATAAAAATGAACATACAGTATTTAAGGAGTTGAAAAGGAGGAATGTAGCCATTGGAGGGAAGAGAAGAGCCATTAGAGTGTGACCATTATGTTGCAACGACTACACCTCTGAGAGCTGATTTAATCAGAGTCTTACGCTGGACACTGATTAAATTAGTGTCCAGTGTTAGACATTGATTTAATCAGCGTCCGGGGCTAATTCAACATTCAGAATTTCCTATGAATATTACCTTTAATATTAAGTGTAATTCTCTTCATTGGAGTTGCTTGAATTTGATTTTCTTAATATTCAAGCTGAATTTGTCGTTGTTGGAGATGCTCTAACTCAATAAGTCACTACAAAAAACCTACTTTTAGTTGCAATTATTTGTAGCGTTTGTAGTAGGGCTGTTATGGTAACGGCTACCGTTACCATTTCAAAAATACCGTTACTGTACCATTTTTACTGGTAAACGAAAATAGCTTACCGTTACTGTCACCGATAGGCTGGTATACCGATGACTGGTATACCGATAATCTGGTAACCGTTACACTGGTAATGGCAAATTACCATTTTCCTAGAAAATGTTAGTAACATAGCACGTATTCTTATCATAACGGTGCTTCGTTATACAATTTACAGTGTTACTTAATAAAAGACATAAATGAAAAAGAAGTGAAGTGTATTTAACATTATTTCACCTGATTAATAAATTAAATTTAACCATTTGCTTGTTTCTAAATTTCTTTAATAAAGCATGTTACATGAATATACATGTATTATAAATTGACTGGTAAAATTATCGTTACCGCTGGTATTGAAGAAATGTTACCGATGACTTACCGTAGAAAATGGTAAATTTACCATTACCACACCGATTAAACTGGTATACCGATTTCACTCGAAAATGGTAATCGATTGGTTAGTAATGGTAAATTTACCGTTACCATAATAGCCCTAGTTTATAGCATCAATGCAACCAATATAATTTTTACCATTTCCTTTTACTTAATTTTATTTTATTCCAACGCTACTAAATTTTGCCGCCCATGCCCGCCAATGCTAAAAAATCATTTCATTTTTTCATCTTCTCCCTCAATGTTATGTTTCTACCCTCACTCAACAAAATCAACAGAATTCCTCTCGCTTCTCTATCTTGCGCCACTTATCTCTATCTCACGCCACTTATCTCCATCAATCTGCTCCTCTTCAGTTCATTGATCCACTCTTCCTTCAATCAGGTCCCGTTTGCTTCCTTGAGATTTGTTCAAAAACCATAAATCGAGATTCGTTCAAACCGTAAATCGATAAATCGAGATAATTCTCATCTGTTAAGTGCAACTATGGGGAAGAAGGTGTTGTTGAGGTCAATATTATACGTTGTAGTTATTGTAAAATATGTTTATGTTATTTATGTGAATCCATATGTTCCTTTTTATTTGATATATTAGGTCATTCGCCACCTAGATGCAGTTTCTTTAGTTTCTGGAATAATGGGCTGTGTTGGTTTGAAGGTACGAATAATTCTTGTTCTGGGTATGAAATTTGATAATAGTGTTGTTTTACCTATGCATAAACTGGATAATCTAATATGGATTATAGACTATCAATGAACAAAATGTATGAAGCAAGAGAAAATATTTAGAAAAAAGAAAAACCTATTGCTATTGCTATTTTATCAAAACCTATCACCGAAGTTCCATCATTGATTTAGTTCAGTCATTTAAATATAAAAATGAGTTCTTCAATAGTGTTTAAACTTAAATTGAAAATCAAAATATACGACGTCCAACGATTTATATAAAAAGTCGATGTGTTAGGTCAACTTTGGACTAAAATAAATTTTCCCTTCATAATAAAATCCACTAATAATATACATATGCAGTGGGAAAAATAACAGTAAATGCAGGTAATAATCACTCTAAGCAAACTTAGGGTAATGCAGCATGTTACAAATAAACTATACGAGGTTTGCCCTTTAATTATAATGGTGTATATGGTAATTTTGCACTATGAAAACACTACACTTTTGATCCTCAACTATATAACTAAAGCTGTAAATTAAAATAACATATTTGCTAATGTTGAGTCAAAATCAAATTGGGTCTTTGCTGCTTGGGACCTTGGCACGGTGGCTGTAACGACCCGCCGCCCTGACCGCCTCTAGTCGGTAATTAAACCAACTAGAAACGTTCAAAATGACGGATTGTTATTTAGTTTATAACATTTAAACAGAATCAGCTACAGAATCACAGAATAGTAATCATATTTTATAAACAAACTTTTCTTTTATATACAAATATCAGAGTTAATACAATAAGTTACATTTTATACAGCGGAAACAAATTTTATTAAGTACAAGAAAAATAATTTTCTGAAAAGCTTTAGTTGTGCTTTCCCCTCTATCTCTAACTTCGCTGCGCGCAAAACTCCAAGCTGTAAAAATACTCGGTCTGACCCGAGCGTTAATTGCAAAACACAAAAACACTCGAGTCAGGATTAATCTTTATTCAAGTAAATAAATTTGAAATGAACTGAATAATATGGTTACAGATATGGTAAAACAGATAAATCAATTTAAAATCTATTACGGATTTTTCACATTAACAATTTCAAATTTTTAAGTTCTGACAAACACACGTGTGCACTGCCTCGCCAACACGTGTGCGAGTGTAATCACAAAGACCACAAAGATACAATAACAAGCCCGAACAGAAACAACACAGCAGGTCAAGGCAGCGAGCACAAGTACAGGCCGAAATGCACAACAGTTTCAGCAGCCCCAAATGCAACAGGGCATACAACTACAAGTATGGACAGTGCACAGATCAATAGTGCACAGGGGCAGCAGTGGCAAGACACAACTACAGTGGACAGGTATACAACAACAAGCATGAAGTATGCAAGCTCAGCAACAACTACCAGTTCCATATAACAAGCTACAATTGAAGATGAAACTGAAGACCAACTGGCTACAAATTATAAGTAAGACCAACAACAAGTTGGACTGCAACAGTCAATATGCAGACCAAAGGCACAATGCCACAGCAACTAGGAGAAAACAGAAGTGAAGACAAGTGAAACAATGATCAAGCTTCAGGATGAACAATTGCAGACAAGAGTATGCATTGGAATGAAGTAGTGCAAGCATAGGTGAATGTGTCAACATATCACGTACATAACAATGCAATACCAAACTTCACAAGCAATGACCAGTGCGATGACCAAGCACTGCATTAAACATGAAACAAGACCACAACTAGGCAAACATCACATAGGATTTACAACAACTAAAACCAAGATGAATAAGACAGCAAGTCAGTGACATGCCCATCAACCAGACAGAGTTAACAACAGGGAATACACAAATTGACACAGCAAAATGATCAAGATTTGTTCCAATGTTCACAGAGACAACCCATAAGATTTGTTTTGTTTATTTTCTAAATTCACAGAGACAATACAGAACTTTCATATTAAATAGAACTTTAAACTTTGACAAATGTTCATAGCCACATTTTGTTAAACCTTAAATCTTCACACTGAAAGAAATAAACTCACAGCAGCTTGCTCAACTAAATATATTCATGTATCTACCAGTATGAAATTGTGTTTTCATGCAAACACACTTGTTTCTAGAGTAAAACAGGCAAATAATTTCTACTTAAGTTTATTTAATATAAAATGTTACTCACATACAACATATTTTGTTTAAGGATTAAAAACTAAAAAAAAACACTTAGGTGGATAGTTTGAATTTTTAAATCAAGTTTAGAACCTGTAACTATAAAGATAGAGGCAAAATAAATCAAGGCAGTGCATCAAAATGACCAAGCTACACATGAATAATGCACAATTCAAACAACAGGCAAATAAAGGTCACAAATGCAAGTGCAGTTGCAGTGTGCAACCTGAGAATATACACAAGTGCAGATCAAATGCAATTATACAACAGTGGCCAAACTTATGTATGCAACAGATAAGGATGCAGACACCAAATGACCAAATGAATCATCTGCAATGCAACATATATCAGGATGCAAACAACAATGGAAATGAAGACTAGAACAACCAAGAGAACAGTGACCAGACCCAAGTGCAACAGCATGGGGTACAACTACAAGTGCAACAGCATGGATGCAACTTGACATGCAAACTGCCACAAACCAAAGTGCATGAACACAGTAGACTACTGTTACAAAAAAAACTCAAGTGAAGCAAGTAATGCAACAGTAGCAAGTATATATATGAATACAACTACAATGCAGACCAAATGCAACACCAATACAACAACAGTACCAAAAGACTCAAGTGCAAAATAATAAATGGTCTAATGGTTACCAGGCATGGGACAAACATGCAAGTTTAAATTCATAATGCAATTGTTTGCAAACAGTTTTCAAACAAGATATTTAGTAGCATCTGTACTTATCAATTTAATAACAAAATAAATATAGCATCTGTTCTTATCAATTTTTAAAACAAACACCAATAGCACATGTTCCTATCAATTTTAAAACAAACACAAATAGCACATGTTCCTATCAATTTTAAAACAAACACAAATAGCACATGTTCCTATCAATTTTAAAACAAACACAAATAGTCAGGTAGCATTTGTTCTAATCAATTTAAAAATTAAGACTGGGCAGCATCTGTTCTTACAAATTTAAATTTTAAAAGAAATCAAAAAAACATTTGCTCCTAACAGTTCAAAAACTAAATCAAATGGGTAGAATCTGTTCTTATAGTTTAAAATAATTACTAGCATCTGTTTCTACCAATTTAAAATCCAAGTAAATCGAGCAAATAACAGCAACTAGCACAAAAATTCAACATGCAGTCACAAATCTGAGCATATCAGTTTTAAAAATTAAATTAGCCGAGCCAAAGATAATCAAATCGCCCCAAAAACATAGCATGCAACCAAGGAATTCACTTCAAACAAATTCAAAAACTTGCATGAAGATTATCGTGAGCTTAGAAAACTCACATGCATTTCAAAACAGAGGGACAGTCAACATAAACAAGCATGCAAACACATTATCACTTAACAAAAACAATTTCAGGTACCAAAACATCACAACATATTATAGGCTTAAGTGATTGATTCACGGATAAACAAAGAAGAAGGTTTGGGTTCAGAGGTTTCCATATAAATATTCATTAACAAAGCAAGATCCAACACATGCAGCAACACAAAGCAAGTCAAGATTTAATAGCCTCTATTCTCATCAGATTCTTAAAATGATAGCATCTGTTCTCAACAGTAAAAAAAAATTTTAAATTTATAGCATCTGTTCAAATCAGTTTTTAAGAAAAACAAATTTTCAAAACAACAATCTGAAATCAAACATTTGGAAGCACCTGTTCTCATCAGGTTATTCATAGCATTTGTTTTTATCAGTTTAAATTAAAATTTAAATAGTGTCTGTTCTTACCAATTTAAAACAAATATCAAATAGCATTTATTCTTATTAGTTTAAAATCAAAAATTGAGTAGAATCTGATCTTAACAGTTCAAAAACACAACATCAGAGCAAGTGATAACGAATAGCAACCAACAATCCAACATGCAGTGAGTTATCTGTTCTTATTAGTTTAAAATTCAAATTTAACCGAGCAACTGAAAGCTAATAATCACCAAATCATAGCATGCAACCAACATTCAATCCAAACAAATTTAAACACCTGAATTAAAAATTAATCGTGAGCAGAAAACTCACCATAACAAAGTCGAAATAGCCCCAAATTTTCCAAAGCAGAACGAGTCGAGAAGAACGAAGCCGCCATATTTTTTTTCTCGTGCTTTTTTTTTTTGTTTTAGGGTTAAAAAAAATGGGAACGGGTAAAGTGAAATGGAAGGGGATCGGGTTAAAGATAAAGGCAGTAGTATTCAAACGTGGGCCGGTATAAATTTCAAAGCCCAAACCATAAACAAGTTTTCCTCTTATTTTTTTTTTTCTATTTATCTAAATCCAATTTGTTTTGTCTAATTATTTTCATTACTTTGTTTTGTAAATTTTTGTTTAAGTTATGTTGTTAAATTTTTTTACTAAGTGTATTTGTTTATTTTATTTTGTATTGATTTTTTTTTATTTAAGCTAAAGAAAAGAATGTTATTAAAATTTTAACCATCAATTTATTAATTTACATAAATAAAAATTCTTGAATCCAAATTATTTTCTTAAGTCATTAGTTTGAATTTCAATTACAAATTAAATATTCAATTTCAACTCCAAAGTCAAGTTTAAATTTTTTTATTCAGCTTTGTATAGATTAAATTTTAAATATTTAATCACCAATTTCATTGTTATATCGGAAATTCAGTTTAAATTATCATTCAAATATTCAAAATTAATTAAATATTCACAATTTAAATTGTTCAAAATTTAGGATCGTTACAATCTCCCCTCCTTAAAAGAATTTCGTCCCGAAATTACAAGTAAGGAAAAATGATTGTTAAAATTTCACTAATATTTATACCCTACACAATTTTTATCAAGTTTGGGACTTATTAAAATTAAATTCCATTTGATTTATCTCATTAGCTTCGTTAATTATCTCCATTGTTTATTGATTTCTACAACCAAGACACAAAAGTCTTTTACTAAAATTTTCAACTTACAAAATCCAAATTTTAAATTTGAACTTCTTCATTTAAGAAATTTACATAGTATAACTTTTCCAAAGCTGTGGACTTTTCAAAACATTCTTAAAAATCCTCTTCCTTAATTTATTAGGTTGGGATTTATATCACTTTAATTTCAGATAATTGATTTTCTATTTAAAGTTTGAAAATACTTGATAACTCGAAATTTAACAAGTCTACTGTCGTTCTTAAAGACATTAGGCATACGCTGGCCAGGCGCAAGTCTAACAATCTCCAAGTACTAAATATACTTGCTTCAATTCCCAGTGAAAATACTTTTAAAAATTCTTTTAAAAATGGATATGGAAAGCACATTCCCCCATGGATCACAGTTTACTCGGCGGTTCCGCTACTATCCCAGTAGAGTCGCTTGTAACTGTGGATATCTCATCCCTTGAATTTCGCCATGGTTGTTGCCAAAGATCGCGGTTCACTCGGCGGTTACGCTACTATCCCAGTAGAATCGCTCGTGACCGTAGGCATCTCGCCCCTCGAATTACGCTTTGGTTTGTAGATTGCAGTTTACACGGCGGTTACGCCACTATCCCAGTGGAATCGCTTGTAACTGTAGGCATCACGCCCCTCAAATTACGCTACCACCCGAGTGTAACTAGATCGCGGTATACTCGGCGGTTACGCCACTATCCCAGTGGAATCGCTTGTAACCATAGGCATCTCGCCCCTCGAATTACGCTAGCACACTATACCAGTCCAAAAGGACATTCCAACTAATGGAAATACAAAAGGTCATCCAACTAATGGAAATATAAATGGTCATCCAACTAATGGAAATATAAATGGTCATCCAACTAATGGAAATACTACGTAGCTACGATTTTTAAATGGATACTCATCTCGAGTTCCATCACCATCACACAGTCACACAGTATAAATGGAAGGTACCTTTCCATATCCTCAATTTTGGAAAACATAATATTATACATACATATATAATATTTCACTTCACACTTAGTACAACCCATGTACTTAAATAAGTTTTCCACAACAATTACTTTTCCAAACTAATTGGTTTTCGAATTTATCGTATTCACACATATACGTTATGAAAACCACAACATTTCATACCCATAACAAATAGAGGATTCACAATTTTCCATTTCACTAACCATTTAAAATTTTCCTCTAAGTCGATTTGGAATTTTAAGGTTATATCAAACCTAATACACATTCACAATCCAATTTATTATCGACTTCACACACTCGATTTGGATTTCACGCTACATCGTCAATTCTCAACACATAATTGATGTCTATCGATATATAACCTCTGAGCTCGTACGTCTCAGAGAAGGGTGTTAAGCTAAGAGAATAAATTCCCCGCCACCAACAGATATATATTTAATAGAAATCAACTGATATGTCGTCAATTCACGACGTTAGACATACAATCCAAATCATCCATTTAAAATTCAAAGTTCAATTTACTTTGTTTTGGGTGACAAAGTTAAACTCAATTTAGCTCAAATTTCAATCATTTGAAAATTTTCAAATTAAACTAATTGTTCAAATTTCCCAAAAATAATATCTTTACAAGATATATAATTTCACACTTAACCATTTGAAAACAAATTTCAAACCATTTCTTCACCTTTTAATCTTTGAAAACAAATTTCAAAGCGATTTCCTTAAACGGAAACATTTCCAAATTATCTATGAATATACGATTTTCAAATCGATTTCACCTATTCATTTTCAATTTATCTTTAAAAGATAAAATTTCAAACCATTCATTTCATATAGGAAAGCATACCCATACTTATTCAATAATAAGTAATTTACAAATCCACTTATTTTCAACACTTTGAAAATATTCAATATACTTCAAACCAAAATCAAGTATATATTCATTCTTAAAAGAAACCATTCTTTTAAACACATTTTATTTGAGTCAAAACGAATGTTGCGTAAAACATCGTTACGACGACTCAAAACCACTAGTATAAGGATTCAAATTTAAAAATAGATATGTAAATCCCAATACTAAACAAAATCATTTCCCTTTTGAAATTATTTACTATAACAACAAATGTTATAATCTACCATTTCCATTTTTCCACTCGAAAACGTCTATTTCAACAACAAGTGTTGAAATCTATGCTTTCGATTCTTAACACATTTCAAAATGAATTATCTTCATTTACATAATGTTTCTTCCCAAAAACATTCCCATTTAAGTTTTCAACTTCAACTTAATTCATGGTTTGAATTCCACATACACTTCAAAAATATTGGTTTTAAACCGATTTCAAATTCCCAATACTAAGTTTTCCACTCAACTTAATTCCATGCCCGTTCAAATTCAAATGCATCATTGAATCTATTTAAATCTATTTCGAATTTTCATTAGATTCATATCTCTTTTGATATTTTATTCACCGTTCAAAAACCATAGATATAATTCCTTTAATAAGTTACAACAATTTACTTATCAAAATAAGTCGTTTGCGGATTTTACAAACATCTCTAGAAATTCCATTTCTATTTATAAAACTTCGTTTTATAATCTCCTTTCTTAATTTGATTCAATTCAATTTATATAACTTAGTTATATACACCAAAAGTCCATATTATAAGTTAAATACTTATAATCCATTCATTTACTAAATCGTTCTTCACCACATTTGAAATCAATTTTCAAAAGAATTCAAAATTAAATTTCCAAGTTATAGTTCAATAATCCATTTGATTATAATCAAATTGACATATCATTTTATTTTCCAATTACTACTTTGAAGATATTCAAAATATTTGATTTAAACCAATTTAAACCAATTCATTAATTCAATTAACTCATATTTTCAGTTTCCATAAATCTCAACAATTTGATAATGAGTTTCCGAACGATCGAAACTCAAGTCTAACGAGACCTCACCGAATATAAACTATCGCAAACCTAAATTTAGAGAGGGGAATCTTCAAAAATAATTCTAATTTTCAAAATACCTTTTATTTTAAAGAAAACAATCTTAAACTTCTTTAGATTTGAAAACACTTTCTTTAAAGTGATTCTAGTAACTATTCATATTAAACGCCATAAACTAAGCTTTGTGTAAACCAAAGCTCTGATACCACTTTGTAACGACCCGCCGCCCTGACCGCCTCTAGTCGGTAATTAAACCAACTAGAAACGTTCAAAATGACGGATTGTTATTTAGTTTATAACATTTAAACAGAATCAGCTACAGAATCACAGAATAGTAATCATATTTTATAAACAAACTTTTCTTTTATATACAAATATCAGAGTTAATACAATAAGTTACATTTTATACAGCGGAAACAAATTTTATTAAGTACAAGAAAAATAATTTTCTGAAAAGCTTTAGTTGTGCTTTCCCCTCTCTCTCTAACTTCGCTGCGCGCAAAACTCCAAGCTGTAAAAATACTCGGTCTGACCCGAGCGTTAATTGCAAAACACAAAAACACTCGAGTCAGGATTAATCTTTATTCAAGTAAATAAATTTGAAATGAACTGAATAATATGGTTACAGATATGGTAAAACAGATAAATCAATTTAAAATCTATTACGGATTTTTCACATTAACAATTTCAAATTTTTAAGTTCTGACAAACACACGTGTGCACTGCCTCGCCAACACGTGTGCGAGTGTAATCACAAAGACCACAAAGATACAATAACAAGCCCGAACAGAAACAACACAGCAGGTCAAGGCAGCGAGCACAAGTACAGGCCGAAATGCACAACAGTTTCAGCAGCCCCAAATGCAACAGGGCATACAACTACAAGTATGGACAGTGCACAGATCAATAGTGCACAGGGGCAGCAGTGGCAAGACACAACTACAGTGGACAGGTATACAACAACAAGCATGAAGTATGCAAGCTCAGCAACAACTACCAGTTCCATATAACAAGCTACAATTGAAGATGAAACTGAAGACCAACTGGCTACAAATTATAAGTAAGACCAACAACAAGTTGGACTGCAACAGTCAATATGCAGACCAAAGGCACAATGCCACAGCAACTAGGAGAAAACAGAAGTGAAGACAAGTGAAACAATGATCAAGCTTCAGGATGAACAATTGCAGACAAGAGTATGCATTGGAATGAAGTAGTGCAAGCATAGGTGAATGTGTCAACATATCACGTACATAACAATGCAATACCAAACTTCACAAGCAATGACCAGTGCGATGACCAAGCACTGCATTAAACATGAAACAAGACCACAACTAGGCAAACATCACATAGGATTTACAACAACTAAAACCAAGATGAATAAGACAGCAAGTCAGTGACATGCCCATCAACCAGACAGAGTTAACAACAGGGAATACACAAATTGACACAGCAAAATGATCAAGATTTGTTCCAATGTTCACAGAGACAACCCATAAGATTTGTTTTGTTTATTTTCTAAATTCACAGAGACAATACAGAACTTTCATATTAAATAGAACTTTAAACTTTGACAAATGTTCATAGCCACATTTTGTTAAACCTTAAATCTTCACACTGAAAGAAATAAACTCACAGCAGCTTGCTCAACTAAATATATTCATGTATCTACCAGTATGAAATTGTGTTTTCATGCAAACACACTTGTTTCTAGAGTAAAACAGGCAAATAATTTCTACTTAAGTTTATTTAATATAAAATGTTACTCACATACAACATATTTTGTTTAAGGATTAAAAACTAAAAAAAAACACTTAGGTGGATAGTTTGAATTTTTAAATCAAGTTTAGAACCTGTAACTATAAAGATAGAGGCAAAATAAATCAAGGCAGTGCATCAAAATGACCAAGCTACACATGAATAATGCACAATTCAAACAACAGGCAAATAAAGGTCACAAATGCAAGTGCAGTTGCAGTGTGCAACCTGAGAATATACACAAGTGCAGATCAAATGCAATTATACAACAGTGGCCAAACTTATGTATGCAACAGATAAGGATGCAGACACCAAATGACCAAATGAATCAACTGCAATGCAACATATATCAGGATGCAAACAACAATGGAAATGAAGACTAGAACAACCAAGAGAACAGTGACCAGACCCAAGTGCAACAGCATGGGGTACAACTACAAGTGCAACAGCATGGATGCAACTTGACATGCAAACTGCCACAAACCAAAGTGCATGAACACAGTAGACTACTGTTACAAAAAAAACTCAAGTGAAGCAAGTAATGCAACAGTAGCAAGTATATATGAATACAACTACAATGCAGACCAAATGCAACACCAATACAACAACAGTACCAAAAGACTCAAGTGCAAAATAATAAATGGTCTAATGGTTACCAGGCATGGGACAAACATGCAAGTTTAAATTCATAATGCAATTGTTTGCAAACAGTTTTCAAACAAGATATTTAGTAGCATCTGTACTTATCAATTTAATAACAAAATAAATATAGCATCTGTTCTTATCAATTTTTAAAACAAACACCAATAGCACATGTTCCTATCAATTTTAAAACAAACACAAATAGCACATGTTCCTATCAATTTTAAAACAAACACAAATAGCACATGTTCCTATCAATTTTAAAACAAACACAAATAGTCAGGTAGCATTTGTTCTAATCAATTTAAAAATTAAGACTGGGCAGCATCTGTTCTTACAAATTTAAATTTTAAAAGAAATCAAAAAAACATTTGCTCCTAACAGTTCAAAAACTAAATCAAATGGGTAGAATCTGTTCTTATAGTTTAAAATAATTACTAGCATCTGTTTCTACCAATTTAAAATCCAAGTAAATCGAGCAAATAACAGCAACTAGCACAAAAATTCAACATGCAGTCACAAATCTGAGCATATCAGTTTTAAAAATTAAATTAGCCGAGCCAAAGATAATCAAATCGCCCCAAAAACATAGCATGCAACCAAGGAATTCACTTCAAACAAATTCAAAAACTTGCATGAAGATTATCGTGAGCTTAGAAAACTCACATGCATTTCAAAACAGAGGGACAGTCAACATAAACAAGCATGCAAACACATTATCACTTAACAAAAACAATTTCAGGTACCAAAACATCACAACATATTATAGGCTTAAGTGATTGATTCACGGATAAACAAAGAAGAAGGTTTGGGTTCAGAGGTTTCCATATAAATATTCATTAACAAAGCAAGATCCAACACATGCAGCAACACAAAGCAAGTCAAGATTTAATAGCCTCTATTCTCATCAGATTCTTAAAATGATAGCATCTGTTCTCAACAGTAAAAAAAAATTTTAAATTTATAGCATCTGTTCAAATCAGTTTTTAAGAAAAACAAATTTTCAAAACAACAATCTGAAATCAAACATTTGGAAGCACCTGTTCTCATCAGGTTATTCATAGCATTTGTTTTTATCAGTTTAAATTAAAATTTAAATAGTGTCTGTTCTTACCAATTTAAAACAAATATCAAATAGCATTTATTCTTATTAGTTTAAAATCAAAAATTGAGTAGAATCTGATCTTAACAGTTCAAAAACACAACATCAGAGCAAGTGATAACGAATAGCAACCAACAATCCAACATGCAGTGAGTTATCTGTTCTTATTAGTTTAAAATTCAAATTTAACCGAGCAACTGAAAGCTAATAATCACCAAATCATAGCATGCAACCAACATTCAATCCAAACAAATTTAAACACCTGAATTAAAAATTAATCGTGAGCAGAAAACTCACCATAACAAAGTCGAAATAGCCCCAAATTTTCCAAAGCAGAACGAGTCGAGAAGAACGAAGCCGCCATATTTTTTTTCTCGTGCTTTTTTTTTTTGTTTTAGGGTTAAAAAAAATGGGAACGGGTAAAGTGAAATGGAAGGGGATCGGGTTAAAGATAAAGGCAGTAGTATTCAAACGTGGGCCGGTATAAATTTCAAAGCCCAAACCATAAACAAGTTTTCCTCTTATTTTTTTTTTTTTTCTATTTATCTAAATCCAATTTGTTTTGTCTAATTATTTTCATTACTTTGTTTTGTAAATTTTTGTTTAAGTTATGTTGTTAAATTTTTTTACTAAGTGTATTTGTTTATTTTATTTTGTATTGATTTTTTTTTTTATTTAAGCTAAAGAAAAGAATGTTATTAAAATTTTAACCATCAATTTATTAATTTACATAAATAAAAATTCTTGAATCCAAATTATTTTCTTAAGTCATTAGTTTGAATTTCAATTACAAATTAAATATTCAATTTCAACTCCAAAGTCAAGTTTAAATTTTTTTATTCAGCTTTGTATAGATTAAATTTTAAATATTTAATCACCAATTTCATTGTTATATCGAAAATTCAGTTTAAATTATCATTCAAATATTCAAAATTAATTAAATATTCACAATTTAAATTGTTCAAAATTTAGGATCGTTACAGTGGCACTTCTTTATTTCCCCAGTGGCAACCCTGTTTTGATTCCTTAGAATATATAGCGAGAGAAATAAACGCTCTCTGATTCTATATCTATTGGTAATGCTATCTGATTTTATAGGTAAAATGTGTCTATGGTAAATGATTCATTAACATGCATATTACTAAAGAAAATACTTGTCATTTCAGTACCTTATTATTTGTTTGCTGAACAGTATGAAAGTTTTCAGGATGATCAGTACCCTAGCCAGGAGAAAAAAGAAAGTTTGGCTCAAGAACTCGGGATTGATTATGTCCAGGTGTGATATTGCATCTTTATCAATGTACACCTTGCATGTTATTAGAGGAATATAAGGTTATTTATTTTAGATATTATGTAGCAGAAGCATAAAACTCTGATAATTATAGATGTTAAGGTCTCAAAATATATGAAATATAAATCTTATAGCTGGTTAAAAACACAACCGAGGCATCCTTGAAAACATCCTACTAGATATTGTATAAACTGCCCTATAATGTCCAATATAGCTTATAACAGTATATTGCATAAACTGCTCTATAATGTTTCCAGGTTTTCAGTTCCTTCTGGATATTTGCTATGGGTAATGAGAGAAATGCCTGTTCGTATGCATAATCACGGTGGAGAAATACATGTTCTTCCTCACAAAATAATGTATATAACTAAGGCCTTCTTATAATGCAACAACTTGCATTTTTAGTAGCTTTAAGAAACTCATTTTTTTATGACAGTTTGCCGGTTGCAAAATTAATTTTACAGGATAAATAATAAATATGTGTTTTGTCTGTAGAAATCTTAAATACTTTATATTAGGCACTGATATATTTTTCTATGTGCTTACACACACACACAACACACATACCCCACCATCATATATGCTGCTTAAATTTTTAGGTGTCATCTGTCATGTCTATAACATACAAAAATACCTCGTTAGGAATTTGACAGCCATTTTTGCTAGATAACTAAGAGGATCTGTGTATTCATACTCATAGATAATGAGTTTAATATAAAGTAGTCGCTTGTCAATGATACATTTTAAAATGAAAGCAAAGTATGAATGGCATACAAAAAACTGCATTTTTGGCAAAGTACAAGGAATTAAAAACACTTCTCAGTCATTCTTGCCTATGTTGCCATTAATTGTTGCTTGCTAATAATTCTGGAGGTACGGACAAGTGAAATTAATAATGCTTCCCTTTTATATACCGGCTTCTTCTTTATTGGTATTAAACTTGCTTATTTTGTTCAATTAATTCTGAAATAAAGAGAATTATATTAAGTATTATGGCTATACATTCCTACATGGCTACATGTTGTTGTTTCCTATAACTGTTTTGATGGATATTTTGTTATTGTTGTTCTTGTGCTTACAAGGTTGATGGATATTGTATCTTTATGCAAATTGATTTACAACTACATTGATAAGCTTATTATTGAGGTATATGTCATTTTAACATTTGATATAGTACAACGTTTGTAAATTTAAATATGTAAATCTAATCATAACTTGTATATTTCATTATTTAAAGCTCATCATGAGTTCTTCAATAGCTTTGGCATTACAGATGATGCAGCTGCTCAAAGAGGAGAGGGGCTTGCACTAGCTACCATGTCCTTGAATTTTTTTAATTCTTTAAAGGTATGAAACACCTTCAAGTTCATCTTCTTACAATTTTTCCTTCATTTAAATTTGTCCTTGAAATTAAAGGTATATAATAACACATTTACCTTCACCTTATAATGTCTTGCAATTTTTTCTATTTTTCCTTACATTCATATTAGTTCTATTATTGATGAAAAAACATATATGGTGTGAGTGAGGGACAGTTCTACCAAGTCCTGTTGTATGAATTAGATGCTACTTAAAAGGTTATGATACTACAACAAAAAAGTAAATAAATTTTACAAAAATTTAACTAATTTAACCAAGTTTTGTAAAAACTATTTAAATTTAATAAAAGTTTAACTAAGGATGTTTGATATACTTTAGATATGTAAAATAGTTTCATAATCATTTGTTGATTGTTAAACTAGTCTACAGGTAATTAGCTTTTTAGGAGTAAAGACCAGCTGCAGCGAAGAATTATGGGTAATCAAGTAATGAACATGGCTTTAATGGTTATATATACTATAAAACTTTGTTAGTACTTGTTGTGTAAACTTGTTTATGAATAGTTATGGATTTTATGTGAATTTTCTCAGTTTATCGAAAAACCATTATCGAAATGATTATGGATATTATATTTGATTATGTGATTAACGTGTTTTTTAATTGTTTGAATATTATGATTATGTGATTGATTCATTGATTGCTGGTTTGAATATGACGATTATATGATTGATTGCTAGTTGCAATAAGACTATTATGTGAGCGATGGCTAGAAATGATACAAGCTACTAACAGGAAATGGTAGGGTGGACAGTATGCTGCAAAACAGTTAATAACTTTTAGGGCAGATGTGAATTTCATGAACGTTCTCAGGCCTCTTCCAATTCTGGATGGCTTCGATCTTCGAAGGATCGACCGAAAGGCCTTCGGAAGAAACACCGTGGCCTAAGAAATTAACCTTATTCTCCTAGAAATGGCACTTGGAGAATTTGGTTTTAAGCTGACTGTGATGAAGAGTACTCAAGACAATTCTCAAGTGATTAGCATGCTTTGCTTCATACTTGGAATAAACAAGGATGTCTTCGATGAAGAGTTTGATAACGCCATGGAAATAAATGTAAACATCGCGATACTACTTTCGTAGCGTTGAGAAAACGCTACCAAAACTTTTAGTGGCATTTCAGTAGACACTACGATACGACATGCAAATAAAAGTGAAACTTTTTGTAGCATTGTGAAAACGCTACCAAAACATGACCTATTGTAGGCTTTTAGAAACGCTACCAAAACTTTTAGTGGAATTTCAGTAGACACTACGATACGACATGCTAGTAAAACTCCGTAAATTTTTGTAGCGTTTCTAAAAGCCTACAATAGGTCATGTTTTGGTAAAGTTTCACTTTTATTTGCATGTCGTATCGTAGTGTTTACCGAAACGCTATAATAGTTTTGTAGCGTCTTTCCAATGCTACGAAAAGCCTTTTCCAGTGTAGTGACTTACTATGAATTCTTTTCTTTTGTAGCTATTGCGTTGGAGTTGAAAGGTGGAGGAAAAAATAACCACGATGTGGATAGAATTAAACACGTAATGAGACATGCCATTTTACCAGTATGTTCGTTTATTTTCCTATTGTAACAAAAGTACGGCTAAGGCTTAAGATCTGAACATAAATGGCTTACTATAGATTTGTTTTCTAATTTACCTTTAACATAAAAATATTACAAAGAAGATAAAAACATTGTTTCCGATAGTAGGGAGTTAACTAGAGTTTATATTATCTAATTTCTAATTTATACGTGGTATAAAATATTCTAGAAAAATCATTATCAATATTTATATATTAATACAGATTCACTAAGAGACTTCATATACTCTATCATGGCATATCTTCACATAAAATGCAATTGATAATCCCATGTTGTTTCTTTTTGGTTTTTGGAAATAAGTGATTTTTTGTTCAGAAGAAAGCACTCATGCAAATTATTCCACACTTAAAATAAGAGCTACCAACAAGTATGGTGAGTGTCTATTTCCTATGAACCCGTACGATTAAAATGTAAAAAAAAACATCTAAACAAATTTCTAGAAAAGAATAAGAATGCATGGAAAAGATATAAAAGCATACAAAAACAAGAAAAAGAAATTAATAGTCATATAAGTCGAAAGAAGAATCCAAGATGAAGCGTCGATGAGAGAAAGACCTCGTCAACTGTCACGGGAGTCAGAATAAGTTGTAGAAGGTCCAATAGCCAATTGGCAATAAGCTCATCCTATAAATTAGGACACTCGATCCGAACTGCTCATGTCAACATATAAATTTTAAAAAACTCAAAAGGAAATGTAAGATTTAAACATATATATGTATGTATATCAATTATGCACACACATACATGCAAGAGGAAAAAATGAACAAGTACTAGATACGGAAAGCAAAGAGGGACAAATCTCAAGTTTTCAGTCCAAAATCTATTTACTCCTAAAGGGTTCTTTTCAAATCACATTAATTTCGGAGTCTATTTTATGATCATGCCAAAAGTGAATAAATTTATATTTTTGTACAAATAATTAGATAAGAGAATTGTTGCTTAATTTTCTCGTAAGTGATATGAATCTGCCTGCATCTTGACCTCTATAATTTCAACAACCAATGCCTTGGTATGCTCTTGATTTACGTTTCGACTCGCATAGTTCCAACAATCGACATCTTGGCATGCATGATTTGGGTGGTCTGCATACTCAAAGCACGGCCTCAACTATTACAAACAACTCGCCAAACACTATTAGATACGCTAGCCTTACCGAGCCCACAGTGACGTCTACAAACAAGGACAAACAATGACCTGACACATGAATGGCAATACATAGACGAGCAACCCATGTGGCATGCCTCGTCCATACTTCGATCAACCCAGATAGTGTCATCTCCTCTTCGACAAGATCTTTCGCTTGTCTTCCACATAGATCGCCCGCACCTTCTAAAGTTTTCTTACTTAACTTGGCCAACTACGGCCATAAGCGGCGAACCGTCCTGCATAAATAAGTTTCGCATGCGCTCTTTATCTAAAGAGATTGATACATATGATGATGTATATCTGACACACATGGTGCTATACATCTGACATAAGTGGTATTGATACCCACTCCTTGTCCTTTGCAGCCACCCTAGCTAATTACCTTTGCAAAACCACTTTCCAATCTCAAGCTACTTGTCCTTAATAAAGGCAGGCTCTTGTATCTTGCGAAGGAGAAGAAATTTATATTTTGAAAAATGGAACTTGTTATAGCTAGTACTAACTTTGTACCTAAGGTTAAGTCAACACTTAGGGTAGCGTTCGCAGCCCTAATTTACCCAGGTCAAGTTGGTGTCGCGTCAGATGCGTCTTGGGTGGGGCCCACTTAAATAATCCAATGGGGAGAACTGTTGAAAATCAATAGCTAGCGTTAGACGCATCTAACACCAACAGTTATTTACTTCAAATGGCTAATTACCCCTTATATTCACCTTCATCTACTTCATTCTCCCTACATCTTTATTCCATGGTCTTCTTCATCTTCACTCTATGTCCAAATAAAAAATAGTAATGGGTGAACCGTATGACGAAGGTGATTGTTCAAATTTAGAAGCCGACAATTTATTTGATATACATGCTACTAGGATAATTAAAGCGCTATATAAAACTCCAACGGACCGAATTTACACTTCTGAATATAAAGGAATTCACCGAGTTAACTATATATTATGTTGTCATGCAGAACGTTGTCAACAAAATATTCAAATGAATAGACTTTGTATCCTGACATTGTGCAAGCGGTTGGAAGGTTATATTTTGAAATCATCGTCTGATATATCCGTTATGGAAATGACAGTCATCTTTCTGTATATAATTTCTTTAGTTCTTCTTGCACGATAGGCTACTAAAAGATTTCAACGAATGAAGGTGGCTCTGAATTTATGACATATGACAATGGTTCCGATCTAGTTATGGAAGAATTTCTAGAAAAGTACTATAATAGTTAAACATCCAAAAATAAAGATCGCGAACAAGCTGAAAGAAGTACAACAAATTCTATGACAATCATTCCAAATAAAAAAGAAAATGAACCAATTGATGCCGGATTAAGTTAGAAACTGTTTGCATAACATCAGTAACTTGTATTTTATAACTGCCATTGTGTATTTTATAACTGCCATTGTTATTGTGTACGTAATTCTAAATTGTTGTTCTAATATAATTTTGCTTGTACCATTATTGTTGTTTAATTATAAAATTTTCGAGTTTTGTCTACATCTATTTTAAAACAATACAAATACGTTAACAATATAATCAGTAATAACAAAATTGATAATCTCCTTTTATGCCATTTTAGGTGTCTCTTTCGCAATATTAGAACATATTCTTATTCCGTTAGACAATCTTCTTTCATGTTCCTTTTAAATTTTCATCTTTTCTCTTTCTCCTTTCGTGATCTAGCTATAAAAAGTTATTTTAATCTTTGTTTGTCCCTTTTTATAAAGATCTTCTCCCTCTTGTAGCTATTTTACCACAAATGTTGAAAGAGAGGGATTCAATTTCTCTGTCTTCAATCCATGTGTCATTTTTCTTTACACAATCCGAACGTTTCATTGTTCATTAATTAATTAAATTAATTGGGTAGGTTGATGGAACAAAGAGTTGTGATTGTGTAAGGACGACGTGATATCTGGGAAGAGAGGATTTTCTCGAAAGAGAGTTGCTAATAACACTCTCCTTTAGGGTATACTTGATGTGTTATTGATGAAAATTAGTGGGTTGTTCTATAGCTAGGACCTTTTGATTTTCACTAATAAGCAGCAAGTTAGCAATAGTCTTTCTAAGTGAGTGTTGTTAACATTTCTCACGTAGAAAAATCCAAGCTATTTCTTTAAAGATTATTACTATAACAGCATTTTATGGTCATTGGTTATAATACGACGAATACCATGAGATGAGAGACATGGTTAGTTAAAAATTTAGTTGCGGAAGAGACAACGAAGTACATCGCTTTGCACTTATTATGTTCGTTTTAATCTTTTAAAAGTTGTAATTTAGTTGTAATATCTCATGAAGAAAAGTTGGAGTAGTTTCTTAACAAATGTTTGTATCATTCAGGATAACACAAGTGGGAGAAGATTTTGCAACGTTGATTAAAAAAGGACACTCTGTAGTAAATCTTATGTGGTTGTTGCTTCCTTGACAGGTAGTAATTGATATTATGAATCAAGACAAATAATCAGTCAATCTGCATTATCGAAACAAACATTTGACCAAGCGTGTATTGTGTATTTTGTACATGTGCTTACCTGTAATATATAATGTGCAGGGCTAAAGTCTCCTCCTTGTTTGTTTGGATTACCGTGGTCGATGGTAAATTGTCAGCCGTACACTGTTGGATCGACAATTAACCGTTGAATCCGGTGTAAAAAGAAAAAAATTGATTGGTCGTAAGTCTTGGACACGATGCCCCTAAATATATAACAGCAGATAAATAATAATTCTTCATTTTACCATACCACAAGTAATTAGATATTCTTCTTCTACTGAAATTTATACTGCATTCTCTCAAGTCATCTTGCAGTCTGCTACAAAGTAATGTGCTAGTATTAACTCTACTTGCCTAACTCCCTTTGCATCTCAATTTTTCGCCCTCTTGCATTTTCGACTGCAGCTTATTTTTTCATTTTATTTTTTATTTAATAAATACATTATCTTTGTAGCAAGGGGACTTGGCAGGTAGAGTTAGTGCTTTACCACCATACCAAGCTATCTTTTTTTATTTTGAGGTCCTTATAGTATTATTATATGTAAACTATTCCGCAAATCCGAGGCCCTTATAATCAAAGACGAGGCCTCCTCCGAATCGGAGGCTCTAGGCGGACTTCTAGCCGGCTTATGCCCAGGGTCGGCGCTTGGAGGGATGGGGTGCGTTTTCAACAAACAATCATGAGAAATTTGAATAAGGTTTTTGAACGAAAAAGTTGAATGAATGTGAAATGCGCGTGTGTGTTGCAAACAGAGAATCTAAGCAGCAAATTTAAAATATGATCTACAATTTAATTGATTTATAATTAACTAATTATTTGTTTTGTTGTGTAATATGCATTAAATTAAAATGAAATAATAGTCAAAAATCAAAATAAACGCAAATTAATTATACAATACTAGTAAATACAAATAAAATGATACAATATTTCAATGCAGTTCCGCCGCAACGATTTCATCTCTTATAGTATTTCGAATTGTTAACATTTCATGATCTATGCGTCGTTATATATATATTCAATTGTGCTGTTTGCGGTAGTACTCATACTATAATATTTCTTCCAGTATTTGTTTGGAATAAGCTCGGTATCATCATCATAAGCCACAAAATCTAGGTCACCATTATTGTATTTTCGTATGAAATTATGTACAACCATTGTACATACGACAACTTTTACTTGAATTTCAAATGAGTATAGCTTCTAAAATAACATGAAAACAAATTGAAATTATGTTACATGACCTTTGAAATCTTTCACTCATTTGTCGATTTGAGAGCGCTGCATCTATAGTATATATGAATACGGCAATCACTTCTTTGATACTCATCACTTCCGTTGAAGCCATGTCATAATTTTCTAGCCTACCATACAACGAGAGTAAACATAGTCTTTTCATTTGATTTTTTTTTTTATTAATAACGTTCTTGATGCTATCTAATATGTCGTCCACTCATATTAAATCGGTATAGTTTGATGTGTGAATTCAACCGATATAGTTTCTTCTTTTACGTTGATATGTTGAAATAACAACTAAATCTCATATATCTTCGTAGTCAGAATTTGTTTTCGAAATAGCATAGGAGAATATAAAGAAGCAAAAGGGAGCAGAGAGTTGAATGAGAAGGAAGGGAGAGGAGAGTGTTTTAAATAGGTGGGTTAGTTAATATGTTAACGTCCAACGCGTCGAACGTCAATGTATCTCCTTAAACGTTCATTCAACGGAATTGCAGAATAAGCTAAGACCGTTGAGAGTCAGGGCTTTCGATGCCCCCAATGATAACGTGCCACATTTTGGCGGGGTGCGAAAGGTCGTATAATGTTTTCTTGTCGAGTGATAAAACATCTGTGTTTTGATCCCAATAATGACGGTGGGCATAATAACATGTGATTTACTCAGAAGTACATGTTGAAGGTTCAATGATTACTTGTGCAACATAAAGGCTATAAACGTTAGGAAGAGTGGTGA
Organism: Allium cepa; assembly: GCA_030765085.1. NCBI lineage: Eukaryota > Viridiplantae > Streptophyta > Magnoliopsida > Asparagales > Amaryllidaceae > Allium > Allium cepa. Next base: position 259,644,358 of record CM060939.1, read on the forward strand.
TCTTTTTAAAGTGAAAACTGGGGTCACATCCCTAAAACCAACATAATACACAAAAACTCTTTCCGATTGAAACTTTATAAATCTGGTCCCTATTTTTACATCGCCTTAATTCTTTCCCATAAGTATCCTTGTTTATTCATCGCGGTTTTGAAATCTTCGTTTCCATTTATCGATCCACTTTCTGAAATCGTATAAATCATATTTTTAGTTTATTATTTGCAATAGTTGCAGAAATGTGTGCAACTATATGCATTAGTTGCAGACATTTCTGCAACTATAATATATAGTTGCAGACATTTCTACAACTGTATGCAATAGTTGCATAAATGTCCACAACTATATGCAATAGTTGCAGACATTTCTACAACTATACCATATAGTTGCAGAAATTTCTACAACTATATGCAATAGTCGCAGAAATGTCCGCAACTACATGCAATAGTTGCAGATATTTCTGCAACTATACCATATAGTTGTAGAAATTTATGCAACTATATGGAATAATTGCAGACTTTTCTGCAATTATTTGCAACTTTTGTACATTTGAAAAAAAAACTGAAATTGTTCAAAAATTGCTGAATTGTCTGTAAATATTTGAAATAATTGCATCTTTACTGCAAATATGAATTTTTGGTATCAACAATGGATCTCATTTCAAAGATAATTAAATTTGTGATTTTTTGGTGAGAATGGTATATTGATCCGGATTTTGTACATAAAGTTATACGTGTTTGAAGTGTTAAAAACATAAAGGGTATTTTGGTCTTTTTGCGTGCGTGAATTTGAAAATAGAGAGCGGAAACGTAAGTGTTGATTGTGAAGGATGTTTTCTCTATTTTGAAACTTATTAGGAATGTGAGTCAAACTTACATTTTATAAATCTCTAGACATGTTTTTAAGTAGCTAGTGTGCCTTTGGTAAATAAATTAGATAGACCAACTAAGAAATTATATAAAACTTCTAATAAATTACCCTTAAATTGCTCTCATAAAAAACTTAGGAGTATTGAATCAAGCACACCATCTACTTCCGCTTCAGTGAACTTTACAAATAGAATATGACAACGTAATAATGATAGCAGCTCAAGTGACTCAAGAGACAATTAATAATAGTAGTAATAACAGTACCAACCTACGTAATAATTTTTTTTAGTAAGGTTATATTTTGAGCTCAATCAAAATAAGTTCTAATAGTGAAAATACAAGTTCAAAACTACTTGCACCTTATCTAAAACGGGGTGTATATTAAAATGAAATATATTCTACTATGAAATAGGAAAACAATTGGATGTAGGAGAGTTTATAACGAGAAGAATGATCCAAATGGAACAACTGCAAACTATCAAGCTGGTAAAAATCTACATACTGCCAAAATGATTTTTATTTTACCCAAACTTTCTATCATGTAGTCAAACTAACCTCTAGATGGGTTATGGTAAGGGTCACATCTAAAATAAAATATGATATCTATTCCAACGTGGAGCTAATTAAAACAATCAAATTATAAATTAAGAGATATGTTTACCAAATTAAAGAAATCTTAATACTCTCTAACCCAATTTCATAAAAAGTTAATATCAAATCTAAGTTTGTGTCAGTTTGAAAGACCAAACCAATTTTTTTTTCTTTTTCAATAAGCTAATTTGCTCTATTTTCTTTTCAATTTAATAAATATGTATTATGTTGTAATAAATAAATTCTATTCTAGATCTGAATACATACAACCCATATTGATTCTATCGAGAAACAAATATATGAAATTAAATAGTTCAGCAGAAGTCGTACCTGAATCCATTGATGTTTGCAAAAAGAAGATCAACTAGGTTTTAGATCTTCTAAATTGACACAAGCTTAGATCTGAAAATTCTCTTTAGAAGAGTGTGGAGAGAATATGATAAGACTTGTATAATTTGGGGACCATAGCCCCATATATATAATGTGTGATATTTTTCAGTTCGGTCCTTCAACAAACTAAAATTGTCATTCTGGTATCCACACATTATAAATTTACATGACGAATATACTCCTTAAGTCTTGTTGTATTTATTCCAAATAGATCGCATAATTAAACTTAATCTCAAGATAGCCCATACATTCAAATATTAAAATATGTGGCCCCATAATGCTGAATTATTCCAACAATCTCCCCCTGGGCCACATATATAACTTTATAGAATGTATTTAATGTTCGTCGACGGAAGTTCTATCGGTTTAGAAAACCGTCGAACGAATTTAAATTAAAAATAACCGCAAGCGCACGGTGTACGAATGTAGCACGTGGCGAATACGGGTCGATCCGCAGGGAATTGATGATTTTAAAATTCTATTCAATCAAATTATACCAAGTCGAGAGTGAATAGCTAGAAATGTAAGAAACTAACAAAAACTAGCAAAAGAAAATGATAAAAATATGAGAGTTAAAAGAAAAATTTAGAGATAAATCCACTCTCTAGATCATATAAATCAACAAAATGAAGTTGTGATCTCTCTTTTCTTTTCATTAGTGTAATTAGTTAATGTGTTTATCATAAGTATGATATATTTATGCTATTAATTAGCCCAATATAAACCATCAAACTATAACACAACCACTAATACACATTTAACTCTCATGAAATATGACAACAAAGTTGAAATAAAAATCTATTTTAAGCATAGCCTATTAACTATTGTTTAGAAATATAGGCTATCAAATTTCAATTTCAACATTCACTTCTTTGCCATAATCATATTTAGATGAAGAGGAAATTTGTGTTATGTTTGTTTAAGCATAGCCTATTTTTTATGAACAACATAGAATATCAAATTCAAAGCTAAACAACATCATTAAACCATTTCAAGTGTTTCCATTAAGGCACAAAAAGAGAGTATAAACATCAAAATGTTGCATCTACATACTAGAGAGCTTCATTACCCCTAAATTGTAGGGATTAAGCTCTCATATTTGTTATCAAATCAACAAATGTAGAAAGCAACATGAAAGCAAAAAGAAAGGAAAATGAAAGCTAATGGAAAAGACAACTAATCTAATTGCATAAAGGTAAATCTACACTATTACATAAGAAGAGAAGAAGCATGTAAATAAAAGAGAATTAACATTGCGTAAAAGAAAAGAAAATTACATGAAATAAAATGGATAAGTAGCCATGGAAAGAAAGAGAGCTTTGATTTATTTTCTAAACTAAAACTAACTAAGAGGAAGAGGGGCTAAGAGAAGAGACCTAAGAGAGACTAAGAAGGAGATGTTACATGAAACATATGGGTATTTATACATGTATGAAACCCTAATTCATATTTTTGGGGAATGCCCAAAATGCCTCTTAGGAAATGTGGAGGCCAAGTAATCATTAACATGTCTTAATCCCCCATTAAGTGTACATGAAGCCATTAACTCCAAAAGCATGTGCATTAGCCTTTAGTTTTTACATTAAGGTAGGTGGGTAGGTGAGGTCCTCCATATTCTTCACTTTGAATTATTTCCATCTTCATTCCTTTGTATTAATTTTGTGCATGCATATTTCTTCATGAACCCACTAATATGAGAGGCTAAATTCCTACAAAAAATATATAAATTTTCAATTAATTTTTCTCAAAGAAATATATGCACACAAATGACCATTTTGCCCTTGGATGAAGATGAATATGTGACAATTTCAAATAATATGAATTTTGGTTTAAACAAGTTAAAATACCCAATATGATCATTTATTTAATTTAAAAAGAATAAATATGATGATAAAAATATGCACATTTACATGCACATCAAATACCCCCACACTTATCTTTTTATTCGTCCTCAAATAAAGGGAAACTAAGATAAATCCGTTTTCGTAGGGAGCACGATTGCATTGAGCGTATGCAACAAGCCGTTAAACCTCTGGGTGTCCCCAGTAGGACGAGTGTTGTCTTGTGAGGGTTTCCAGCGAATACTACCCACAAAATCCAAATGCAGGATCAAAATATTTACAAAATGTAAGATTTATTTACAAAGAGAATAATGCAAGTTTTTGAAATATTTACAAATGAAGAATTTATTTTTAAATTGACACGAATAAGTTAAATATAGGTTTTGGTTATTATCTTGAAAATTTATGTCATTTACTCGTCAAAATTTTCAACAAAAATCAAGTTATCATAACAAATAGACAATAGTTTAACTTGTTGTTTCGGTTGATAACAAAGTGTAATTATAAAATGGAGCCTTAGTTGATTATCAAAGTTTATCAAAGTGGTATTTTCATTTCTTTTCAATAACAAATCAAATCAAATAAGTAAAAATAGTGCTAGGATTTCAATTGCTTGCTCTCTCATTATTTGCAAGAAAAATTACACACCTAGCTCAGGTAAACTGAGGCCGGATATACCACCCATGCACTGCCTTTCGGGCTTATGTGAGGGGAGTACATAGCATGGCGAGTGTACACACTTTCGTGCATGCACCTATCGACCGTAGGTGAGTTTTATTAGGTCTTTTTTTAACATGTGTTCCATACACGCATAACCATGAGGACTTTTAAATGAGTATGAAAGCACATAATCAAAGATTCCAAGTAATTCACCCATGCATAACCGCGAGGACTTTTAAATGAGAGTGAACACTTGGATGTTATTATTTTTTTTAAGAGAGAGAGAGAGTTTTGCAAAATCATCTTAGCACCATTTAACTAAGAAGACAAAAAAATGTTATATCCTTTACTTTAAATCAACCACTTTTTAAAACAAAGATTTTCAATTAGGATATACTTCATAATTAATACGTATGAATCTTCCTATATACTAGTTAAACCATTATTATTTGTAATCAAATTTCATTTTTATTTTTGTTTAGACAAATAAATTTACAAAAATTTCAATTTAATAAACCAAAGCCATATATTTATCTTGTAGTGTTTCTTTTAAAAATAAATCAAAAGAAAATTTGTTTTTGGGATTTTTTTTGTTTTTTTGGATTTTAAAGCAAAAATAAACCATGAAAAAAAAATGTAAATGAATCTCCCCCCACACTTGATTTTGACTGTGTCCCCACAGTCAACCCAAATGGAAGGAGAAAAATAAAATAAAAATCCTATATTTAGATGAAAGATTATTATTTACAAGAGATGAGAAAGTATATAGTCAAAAAGTAAATGAAACGGTCTTCTAAAGACCAATTCATTTGTCTCGACAAGTATGCGAGACACGGCTTAAGCACGAAAAACCAAATCGTAAACGATTTTGAAGTTGATTGTCGATTTGGAAAAACGAATTTTGTTTTATTAAAAATTGAACAAGTTGTTTTGTTTTCCATGATTTTTGGGGTTGATAAAACAATTGATTGAAATTCACATTTATTTTCACCAAATTGAAATTCAAGTTTGTCACTGAAAACTTCTTCCAAATTATCGATTTCGAAGTCAAAATGATGATCGAAATCTTCCCCATCAGAATTTAATGACTCATTTTCGAAAAGTCCATAAAACTCATGTTTGTTAAATTCATCTTCCTTCATTGGATTACCAACAACTTCATCGCATATATCCATTTCAAAATCCAAAGTAGTTGTATTCAAATTTTCAGAAAAAGGAAGATCGAAATTTAAATCGAGTTTCTCACCCTCAAAAGAATTGAAATCCAACATAATTACCGTCTTTTCAACAAATTCATTAAGATCGTCATTATCAAATTCAAAAGTTGTTATTTGAAAATCGTCGATTTGGGTAAAAGGTGGATTATCACTTGACTCATCACACGTTGAGATTTTATTTTGTTGTTCACGTTGTTTCATATAAGTTTCAAACAACAAATCTGTGTGATCATCGTAAATTTCATTCATTTGTTCAACAAAATCCAATTTGTAGTTATTAAACTGAGAATTTTTGATTTGGATTTGTTGAGAACAAAAATTTTCACTCGTAACATGGTTAAGGTTATTCCCATTGCCAAATTCATTTGAAAAGTTGTTTCCATTTTCATGTTGAGTTTGAAATTCATTTTGGAGTTTGAAATTAAATTGGCATGGGTTATAATCGTAATCGTTTGAATTTTGAATTGAATTCAAATTTTGAAATCCTTGACTCGAATTATTACACAAATAAGAATTACATAAATCATTTATCTCTTGATTTTGTCGTGTAGAAAGTTCGAGTAAAGATGAAATCATTTCAATGCTATTTTCAAGAGTCGAAGGTTGGTCATTGTTTTGAAAATTTTATTGTTCCAAAATTTGAATTATTTACACAATAGTTGTTGTTAAAATATCCATACGAATTTGGATTGAAATCATATAGATTATATTGATTTTCACAACTACTGTAAAATTCAAGTGAATATGGAAATTCTGACATTTTCAAGAATGTTTTTTTGGTTTTTTACGAAAAATTTTTATATGTTTTTTTGGATTTTTTTTATAAATTTTATGGATTTTAGAAATTTCAAAGGAAAAGGATTTAAAAATTGCAAAGAAAAATAAAAGGATTATTTACAATTTTTTTAGTTTTGGATTTTGATTTTTTTTTTTTAAAAAATATGCATGAGCTAATGCAACTAAATGAATGCAAGGTTAATTACAAATGATTTATCCTAAGTTAACCCAAAATTGTATGGTCACACACTGTCTTAAATCAACAAAAATATTTCTCAGCCAGCTAACGGGAAGGGGTTATCGGTGCACCACGAATCACCGTAGCAATGCAGCCGAAGGTTTAAGTACCTTCAGAGGAACAACCACTATAATATTTACGAATCACCGTAATATTTATAAATGGTTATTACTCTGCCATAGCCTAGACACCAAGAAATTAAATTGTTCAAAGAAGACAACTGCCAATATACAATTAAGTGAGTTATTATTTAATCAAATTCTAAGATGAAATGCAAAGCTGAAATAAAACGTGTATTAACAATGCAACTATAATGAAATTTTGTTTTTGCTTTTGATTTTGAATTTTTTTTTATTTTTTTTTTAAAATGCAAGCAAACAACAATGCAAGACAACTAAAACATAAAATTTTATAAGCAAGCAAGCAGTTATTTTTTTTTCCGGCAAGCACTTCAAATCAAGCAATTTATTTAACAAGCACTTCTGCTCTTTCTGTAGTTCTGCTTTGGCAACCTGAAATAAAGCAAGATATATACAACTTTTTTTTTGAAAGGAAACTTAAAAGTAGGGTTTTACTTGGAAAAAAAAATTGTGAACGAGTGGAAGATAAAATAAAGCAAAACACAAGAAAAGAAAACTCTGTTTTTTTATTAAGGATGAAAATTAAAAAGAAGTAAAACAAAACAAAATCAAATCAACTTCTAAACCCTATTATACCTACCCTACCCAACTAACACTTGATAAAAAAACGAAACTTACCGCTTAAACAAATGAAATTGACATTGTCCCTCACTGGAAACAAAACAATTGAAATTGTTATTTTATTTTATTTTAAAAAGGAAAAGACTGCACTAAAACTAAATTTACAAACTAAAGCAAAACTTGTACTCGACTTTACTTGTTTCTCGATTTTACAGAAATATATGCACACAAATGACCATTTTGCCCTTGGATGAAGATGAATATGTGACAATTTCAAATAATATGAATTTTGGTTTAAACAAGTTAAAATACCCAATATGATCATTTATTTAATTTAAAAAGAATAAATATGATGATAAAAATATGCACATTTACGTGCACATCAATTAACTTTATGAGCTCAAATAGCTAGCTTGACAATATGGTATATCCAAAACAATCTCGTCCATTGATTGTGTTAACATAGGATCAAAGCAGTTTTCATTATCGTTAGTGTAACTAAACTCATCAATGGTCACGTATATCAATATAATCAAATGACATAGATCAATCATGTATGTGTAGCATGAAAATTACATGAAATGTGATCTTTACATGTCTATTTCCAACTGGTCCTACTTTACTTTAATGTGATCAAAATCTAAACATATATAAATAATTTGAGTGTAATTAATTTTTTTATTTCTGATCAGAAAAACTGAAGCATATCCACAATCAAAATATAGAGCAATGTGACAAAAGAAATGACTTAGTACAAACTTCCCCTAAACCAAAATATTCTTACATAAAAGATACATCCATTTTAGCAACATGCTTATGAAAGACCTTGGGTGGTAATGCTTTTGTAAGTGGATCCGCTAACATGGAATTTGTCCCAATATGCTCTATGGATATTAACCCATTTTTCACTCTTTCCTTCACAACTAGAAACTTGATGTCAATGTAATTTGACTTACTTGAGCTTATATTGTTATTAGAATATAATACTGCCGATCTACTGTCACAAAACAACTTTAGTGGTCTTTCAATATTATCTATAATGCGCAGCCCAGTGACAAAATTTCGCAGCAATTTTCCATGATTAGATGCCTCATAGCAAGCCACTAACTCTGCTTTCATAGTGGAAGAAGCTATAAGTGTTTGCTTAATGCTCTTCCATGATATAGCCCCTCCACTCAACATAAATTTGCATCCTGAAGTGGATTTTCTGCTATCCGGACATCCAGCAAAGTCAGAATCAGAATACCCAATGATCTTCAACTGATCAGATCTTCTATATGTAAGCATATAGTCCTTTGTTCTTTGAAGATACCTCATAACCCTTTTTGCTGCTTTCCAATGATCCATTCCAGGGTTACTAAGATACCTGTCTAACACTCCTACAATGTACGCAATATCCGGACGCATACATACTTGAGCATACATTAGACTCCCTATAGTAGATGCATAAGGGATCTTCTGTATTTCATTAACTTCAAGGATGTTATTAGAGCATTTTTTGAGACAAAACTTATCTCCTTTAGCGACAGGGGTATCACCTGGTTTACAATCTTGCATGCCAAATCTCTTAAGCACATTTACTATATAGTTCTTTTGTGACAATCCAAGAATGCCTCGTGAACGATCACGATATATTTGGATCCCTAATACAAAAGAGGCATCACCAAGATCTTTCATTTCAAAATTATTTGAAAGAAATCTCTTAGTTTCGTGCAACATATTTAAATCATTGCTGGCAAGCAATATATCATCAACATATAAAATTAGAAATATAAATTTATTCCCATTAAACTTGTGATATACACAGTTACCAATGATGTTTGCCTCAAAACCAAAAGAGGTAATTACATTATAAAATTTGTGGTACCATTGACGAGAAGCTTGTTTGAGTCCATAAATGGATTTCTTTAGTTTGCAAACCATATTCTTTGGATCTTCGACCATAAAGTTTTCCGGTTGCACCATATAAATTGTTTCCTCAATGTCTCCATTGAGAAATGCAGTCTTAACATCCATTTGATGCAAATCAAGGTCAAAATGTGCAACAAGTGACAAAATTATTCTAAAAGAGTCTTTCGATGAAACCGGAGAGAAAGTCTCTTTGAAATCAATGCCTTCCTTTTGAGTAAACCTTTTGCTACAAGACGAGCCTTATATCTTTCCACTTTACCTTTTGCATCCCTCTTGGTTTTAAATATCCATTTACAACCAATGGGATTTTACCTTCAGGTAAAGGGACAAGATCCCAAGCTTTATTGTCTTGCATTGATTTATACTCTTCATTCATAGCTTCAATCCACTTTTGAGAATTAATATCTTGCATGGCTTGGTGAAAGTTGATAGGATCATCTTCCATCAATCCATTATTATCCTCTAACTCTTGAAGAAATACAACATAATCATCCGGGATAGCATTTCTTCTTTCCCTAGTGGATCTTCTTAATGGCAATTCATTTTGAGGTTGTTGAATTTGTTCTTGTGGAACATTAACTTCAACTTGAAGAGGATTTTCTTCAACATTGTTTTGTTGGGGTTCTGGATTCACTTCTTGATCAATGACAGGAACAATAATCTGCACATTGTACGAAGAAGTAACTGTAGTAGGAATCATAGACGATGATTCCTCCTCAAAAACAATGTTCCTTACTTCATTTTTCCCTCTCAACTCAACATCCTCAAAAAATGTTGCATTTCCCATCTCAAATATTTTCCTCAACATGGGATCATAAAATTTATAGCCCCTAAATCGCTCAGAATAACCAATAAAGTAGCTTCTCACTGTTTTGGAGTCCAATTTTCTTTCATTTGGCCTATATGGCCTTGCCTCAGCTGGACATCCCCAAATGTGAAAATGCTTTAGAGTAGGCTGTTTGCTTGTCCAGAGCTCATAAGGTGTTTTAGTAGCTGCTTTAGTGGGTATTCTATTTAGGATATAAACTGCTGTCTTTAATGCTCTCCCTAGAGTGATTTTGATAAGGTAGAATGACTGATCATACTCCTTACCATGTCTTTAAGAGTCTGGTTTCGTCTCTCAGCAACACCATTCATGCTAGGTGAACATGGCATAGTGTATTGTGGGACTATTCCACATTCCTCTAGGAATTTGGCAAATGGTCCTAGACATTGTTCACCTGATCCGTCAGATTTACCATAATATTCACCGCCACGGTCAGATCTGACAGTTTTAATCCTTTTGTTGAGTTGGTTCTCAACTTCTACCTTAAATTTCTTGAACATGTCTAGGGATTCTGATTTATCACGAATAAGATATAGGTAGCCATATCTTGAGTAGTCGTCTATGAATGTTATAAAATATTGTTGACCATTCCATGATGCCTCAGGAAATGGCCCACAAATGTCTGTATGTATTAATTCTAAGACGTCAGTTGCTCTATTGGCACCTATTTTCTTATGTTTGGTCTGTTTTCCCTTGATACACTCTACACAGACATCAAGGTCTGAAAAATCAACGGATTCCAAAATTCATCTGACACGAGCCTTTGAATTCTATTTTTAGATATATGACCTAAGCGCTTGTGCCACAATGTGGCTGAAGTTTCCTTATTAGCTTTCTTTTAGTACCACGTGACTCCAAATGCAAGGCTTCATTATAAGAGGTATTAACATCAAGCATATATAAGTTATCATAAACATTAAGAGAACCAGTTCCAATAAGAGTTGAATTCATTGATAAACTAAAAGTACCATTCCCAAATGAACAAGAATAACCAAATTTGTCCAACTTAGAAACAGAAACCAAATTCCGTCTAAATGACGGTATAACAAAAGTATCAAATAAATCCAAATAAATCTGAGTTCTTAATAACAACTTAAAATGCCCAATTGCCTCCACTTCTACCGATTTTCTATCACCCACATAGTTGTATCTTTCAGCATCAGTTGGATTTCGGTAGCTCAGGCAACCCCGCATAGAAACACTTATGTGAGTAGAAGCACCAGAATCTAACCACCAAGTGTTTCCGGGTACTGTAGCTAAATTTACTTCAGAACAGACCAAAGCAAAAGATGTACCTTTCTTAACACGCCATGCGTAGTATTTGGCACAATCTTTCTTCAAATGTCCAGCCTTTTTGCAAAAGTAACAACCATCAGTCTCCTTTTGTTGTTTCTTTTCAGTCGGACCCTTAGCAGTTTTTTTATCCTTCTTTCTCTTTTTGTCTTTTCCCTTAGAGGTGTATGCTAAATGAGCACTTTCAGCCTTATCATGCTTCAATCTCTCATCTTCTTGTACACAATACGAAATAAGCTCATTAAGAGTCCATTTCTCCTTTTGACAGTTATAACTGATCTTGAACTGGTTGTATTGTGAAGGAAGAGAGATTAATACCAAATGCACAAGCAAATCATCTGAAAGCTCAGGCTTAAGTGCCTTAAGTTTTGAAGCAGTGTTAGACATTTCCATAATGTACTCCCTTATGTTTCCTTTGCTTTGATACTTCATGGAAATCAAGCGTTGCAAAAGCGTGCTTGTTTCCGCCTTATCGTTTTTAGCAAAACGTTTTTTCAATCTCAGCAAGGAAATCTTTAGCATTGGTTATCTTTTCAGATACCGCACGCCTAAATGCCTTCGGAATGCCACGCTTTATGATCATTAGACTCATGCGGTTTGAACGATCCCACCTCTCAAAGTTTTTTATATTATCAGAAGAACTTTCATCCGTAAGAGGGGTGGGTTCATCTATCCTAAGTGCAAGGTCAAGATCCATGCAGCCAAGAACAAGCAATATGTTCTCTTTCCAATCCTTAAAGTTTGTTCCAGTCAGAATAGGAATGTTGTTCAGATTGACAGATACCGTAGTCAAATTAGCTGTAATTTTAAATTAATCAAATATGCTTACATTATAAAACAACTGTAGTAAATTTAAAATAATTGGTAAGTCTTTGCTCAAGATACCTAGCACAACATTAATATCAAGTCTTTGGACAGTAATATTAACTGTAAGTGGTATTCTTGTTGTAATCATCAAATATTAACAATAAATTCAAGTCAAATAATAATCTTCCTTTGGGCCGATTAATTATTTTCTTGTAAAACTTTATAATTCTTACATATTTATCATCACACATGTGTATCTAATTTGGCCAGATATTAACCTTCCTTTGGGCCGACTAATGTTCGCATAAATAAATACACACAAATATCTAACATTTTTTCATGAGCAACTAAAATAAGAGAGGTCACTTTGGTGACATATTATTTCAATTAGTTCACTTGTAATGTAGGATATTCACAATCAATTTGCAAAAGACGCCAAATAGTATATGAATTTATTTTAACTCCTTCATTTATAAATTTGCCATAAATATCAATGTCAAATTTGACACCAAGAAAACTGTAATAATACATAAATGAATAATACTTGCAATAATAATTAGTATCAGATTATTGCGTACTTTATTTAACTGCTACTATTTAAAATAGAAGGTGAAACATATTGAAAATATGGCTTCATAGTCGTAATTAAAAAAAAAATTGACATGAACTAAAACTACAGCAATATATAACAAATGGTATTTGCAATAACAATTAATGATAAAATATTACATATTTTATTTAACTGTCAATATTCAAGGCAGAAGAAAAAACAAATTTTTAACATAGCATGGTCCATACATGTGATATTATATTACAGAAAGTGAAACTTTTTTTTAATGAACGGGCCATACATAGGGCCATACATATAAAATATATGTATTTGTAAAATATAAATGCATTAAATAATAAACAATATGTCATTTCTTATTCCAAATACAAACATGCTGTATCAGATTTGAACAAACGGAATTAATTCATGAACTATTTATATAGATCTGAAACAAAGGCATCAGATGAATCAATAAGAAAAGAGCAAATTTCACAGATCTGAAATAAAGGCATCTGATTACAACCAAAATTGTAAATCCAAGAACCCTAATTTCATATGTTCTTAAAACCAAAGAATTTCTCAATAAAATCAATGATGAGTGGCTCTAATACCACTTATTGTAATAAATAAATAAATTCTAGATCTGAATACATACAACCCATATTGATTATATCGAGAAACAAATATATGAAATTAAATAGTTCAGCAGAAGTCGTACCTGAATCCATTGATGTTTGCAAAAAGAAGTCAACTACGTTTTAGATTTTCCAAATTGATACAAGCTTAGATCTGAAAATTCTCTTTAGAAGAGGGTGGAGAGAATATGATAAGACTTGTATAATTTGGTGACCATAACCCCATATATATAGTGTGTGACATTTTTCAGTTCGGCCCTTCAACAAACTAAAATTGTCACTCTGGTATCCACACATTATAAATTTACATGACGAATATACTTCTTAAGTCTTGTTGTATTTATTCCTAATAGATCACATAATTAAACTTAATCTCAAGATAGCCCATACATTAAAATATTAAAATATGTGGCATCATAATGCTGAATTATTCCAACATATTAGATATTCAAATATACTCAAATCTAGAGTTACATAATTGATTGTTATATTAACATCATAACAAGAGGTATGAGAACCATCAATTATTAATTTATGAGAAACTTATGATTTGGGAACAATAAAAAAAAAGTAATAAGTTCTTTTCTAAATCTAAAAGAAAGAAAAGGTTAAATTTTGAGGTTTTTCATGGTGATCGATTATAACAATTTTGAAGTTCTAAGTCTCACTGGATTCATTGTTGTAAACCTAAATTCGACAACTTAAGATTTATGCAGTGGGGTTTAATTATATAAGCATGTTTCGCGTTCTAGTTTTTGCCTATTTAAAAGTGAACAAACCATTATTCAAGTTTAAGCGGACTGTTTTATGGTAAGATACTCTTATTTCTTTAAAATTATGACCGACTAGCACTAGACGGTCGTAGACACTGTTTAATCAGTGCTTTCTGAAAGGGTCCAGTACAGAAGATAATTTTACTTCATTTTCGCAGAGCCTTGTGTTACGTTAGTTTTGGTTAATCTCAGGTTTTTATGTGTCAATACTTCTAAACATACGGTCTTATACAGTACATCATACAGAAATTTGATATTTTCCTTCAGTAAAGTGTTGTAACTTTATAATATTTGGTTATTACAAATACTGTATAAATATATTGGCCAGGTAAAAGCAATATCTAACATAAGCTTTATCGTATGTTTTGGCTTATCATGGATTGAACTGCCTGTATGTAATGCATCAATTTTTTGTTTGTTAATAAATGATTCAGCTGGTGGGGCCATTCTTTTATGTAAGCAAATATTCTGTTATTTTATCTGGTAATAACAATAAAAAGCGAATAATTATGGGACTAATATGTAATATTTTGATGGGGGAATTAATTTAAAGGATAAAGATTTGTATATTTTTTTCCTCAAGGACACGACCTCAATATTTTTAGCACAAGCACAAAAATTCTTTTAAAAATTATTCGTAAGGACAAATATTTTTCAAAATTATTTGTAAGGACAACAAAACTGCTATCAAGCTAAAAACTGATATCGTTAACTACAAACTGATACCTAAAAACTGCTATCAATAACTAAAAACTGTTACCTACAGAAAGTTGTCCTTCAGGATAAAATATTGAATGTCTGTTCTTGAGGTTAAAAAACTTTGAAATTTTGTCCTTGACAGTAATTTTCTGTATTTTGATTCAGCCCACAAAATAATAATAGTTATCATTCATAATTCGTAACTAAGTTTCAGATAAAAGCTTCTGTAATGTTGACTCGTTCCATGTAATCTACCTTGTTACTAGTATATATATTTTCCTCCATAAGTAACTATAATGATGTGAAATATATTGTGTGATTTTATTCAAACTAATTGGGCCGGAGCGTACATATATCATGCTCATTTTAGGCTATTGTCTTTTCTTTTCTGCATGATCTAAACATCTGGATTTTCTTATCTTATCTATACTAGTATTATAATACTAGTGCAAACCCATGCACGTTTGTCGTCGACTAATGTTAGATAGTTATGATTTTTTTTTTCTTGATTCGGTAACTAATGGTGCTTTATGAATATTATCTTTGAATTATTTAGTAAACTAATGTGAACCCGTGCTATGCACACGGGCTTCGCTATATAATTTAGATAGTGCATTGTTTTGATTTTTTAGTGACATATGGATCGTAAATTTTTAAATTAGCTTTTTCTTGAACAATATCGACAAATAATTTTTGATAAAATTTCTTAACAAATCTCAAAGCACATAAAATATGATTAGTATTTTTAAACATAATTTTTACATACAACAAACGATTATACCAACTATACTTGTTCCTAATTAGGCAAGAAATGCATTATTAAGCATGCCAAATAAGTAATTTTCAAATGCAAGCGATATAATCAACATAATTTTATTCTATGCTTAATATGTAAATCTAAATATATACACATAATTTGGTTTGATAACAGTGTTATAAACCTAGAATGGAGAAATCTTGTTCAAAATGAAATAATTTTTAAACATAGTTCAAAGAAATCACATTCCAGCATTTGCATTAATAAACTTTTATAACATTACACAATATAATTAAAGGAGAGAAAATAGTACAATTGATCTGAACGTTGTGTTTTCTAATATAAATAGTGTACACGAATTGAGAATTACGCGTAATATATATATATATATATATATATATATATATATATATATATATATCTGTGGTCAAATTTTCAAAATAGCCAAATAATTTTCGCCTTTACTTTAAATGACTACATCATTAGTAATGCCCATAACAAAATGTTGATCAATTTCGCTATTAAACTATATACTTCTACATGCGCAAAAAAATACTTTGTAGGACATTTCATTGAAGGTAAAATTTAGATCAAATGGTGTAAAGAAATAGAGTCAATGTAGCAAAGTAACGAAAATAGATTATCATTCATATTTATAAAATAGGCACCCATATATGCACAGAAGCAAAAGGCATTTAAATAAAAGTAGGAATTGTATATAGTAAAATGATTATTTATAAAATGCAATGAGTATCCAAAGTTAATTTCATTTTATTACGAACCAAAATATGTGGTATCTATGGGTTGCTTAGAGCTAAATTACATAATTTTCCATCAGTAAAGAAGTTAAAACTTCAATATCAATAATGTCCACTAAAAGTTATAAAACTTAAAATGATTACAGCATTGATAATTTTCGGCTTTAGCATATCGTTTATAATTCAAGTGTTATCACAATGAAAAAGAAGAAAAACCATTGAGATAAATTAATTCAGACGATGAGTCGCATTGTGGAAGAGAAGTACAAACTAATGGATTGTACTTTAGAAAAAAATTAAAAGGAAAACAGATTTATTTCATAATAGTGTTCGTTATGAAAAACAATCAGCGTAGCAAGACAAAAAAGCATAAGTTGAAGTAATTGAATATAATATCAGGGAAAACCCATAACCTTTGAGATAAAAGGCATGGTAAAATCTTTAACAGTGGTAGACAGCGCAAATTTTATGTATCTTATTACGGTATAGGTAAAGAGAGAATTCAAAAGAAAACTTTTAATATAAGAAGCATATCGGTGTATTTAATGCTCTAGAGTTGTCTTCTAGCATTTCCATGTCCATCAAATGTTGCAGCTCTGTTACTATGGTGCTTTACTGCACCGGCTAAGAATACAAATTTCAAAGTTAAATAAAATTAAAAATATCTATGTAAAAATAATACTCAATGGCTTATCATAGATCATATATCATTAAACTTTTAATATATTATTTTATGTGTGTTTATATATATACACACATACATGTGTGAACCCGTGCTACGCAGACGGGCTTCACTAAAATTTTGTTTAGTCATATGAAGATAAAACTGCATATTTGTAGATTGAATTTATTTTGATTAGTTTTTTGTTGAACAGTAATGGAAAATGCTTATAACACCAGAAAACACGAAACTAAATTTCAAAACTAACATATCACCAAATTATAAAAAACATCAAACGTACTAAATTGTACATATCAAATTCTACAAAGTTCATTGTGACAACTTCAAATTTCACTACTACAACGTATCTAGAAGCTTACAAACAATGAATACGACACTTCGGTCAAACTACAAAATCACCATCAACCAACTCGGACAATGTATACTGACCATATTGAGGCACATCAAAAAGCGTCTTTAGATATATCAACCAACTCGGAAAATGTACCAAGCAATACTTTTAGCGCTTCCATGGTAGTGTCTTTTGGTATATTCTCCATCAGTTCCAAAGATTGATTACACAGGTAGAAACTTCTTTCCGATCTGTTTGCTTCTGATGCATATAAATGATCGCACTGTATTGGAAATTGAATATCTGAAATTATCCAAATTAATTCTTGCAAAGCCCTCTTATCCATCTTTTATATCTCAATACCCTCGGTTCAGGAGTCTTCACCTTCTCTTCAGCTGCAGACTTAATCAAGAGCTTTTGAATTTCTCCTCCATCCATACCTTGATACAACTAACATTTGATAGTTAGAAGAAAAAAATTGTCAAAAGATTGCTTGGTTGTATGTTGAAAAAGGAGCATATGCTATTGCACAAACCGTGATTTCTCTAGCACATAAATGACCAATTTATCCCGAGTATTCTTATTTGAATCTACGCTCAATTTACATGTTGTGATAGCGATTAACCTTTACGTTATAATGCAAGTTCATTTGCTAGCAAATTTGTCAACTTAGTCGGTGCTAATACATACCTGTAGCAGTCTAGTTTCTAACATAGTTGTCTTGTCCAAAAGAGAACCTTTAACAGTAGCTTCATTAAGATAATAGGCAGCCTTCGTTCCTCTAATGAAGACTAACAAACAGTAATCGAATACCTAACTATAGTGCTAGAACTGTAATGTTCATCTAAAAATGTAAACTGTCGTGCAAATAAAAATCATGAAAGTAATAAATTACATGACACTTTAAAAGAAATAAGCATAGAATTAACTGTATATTTTTTGGTTTTGCTGACATACCAGATGATCCAAGCGAGTAGATCTAGGTGCAAGAGAAGGCACTGCTTGAGGTTTTCCACTATTCATGTGTAATTGTTGAGTAAGTTCATGGAATATGATTAACAAATGAATGGGATATAAGGTAGAGCAGTGTTTAAGTAAAATTGAAGACTGCTCAGAATTGAACTATTGTACCTTGTGTTTACAGCAAAAATGTGGTTGATAATAAATGACAGATAATTTTTGTTTAATAGCTTTCAATTTGGATACACAGGCTTATGCTTAGGTCTTGCTATAAATGGATTGCATTATTGTAGCAAATATGAAATTTTATTCCATTCAAAGAAAGTACTTTCAACTCAAAAATTAAGGTTCAAGTATTCACTGACATCTGGATGCAATCCATGTTCAGTTAACTGATATTGATGTTGTTGTAAATTATAAAACATATACGTTATTATAGTATATAACAATGCTTTTGTGATTGAATCCAGAAAAACCATATTTTCTTGCAAAGCAAAACTTACAAATAAGTGTACAACATAAACTAAATATGTCATATATGAGAGCGCAGGAGATGCAACAGAGAAAAGATCTATTCTTGTAAATAATTTATTTTACACAATGATGATTTCAGAAATAACTATACTAAAGATTAAAAAACGATAATATATTAGCAATCAAGTGATGAATCTATTTCTAACATTTATTGTGAATAGCTTCATATTTTGGTATATAACTGAATCAAATGAGGTAATACACACACACATATCATCTATGTATGTATGAGTGTATGTATGTATGTATGTGTGTATATACATATATGTGTATGTATGTATGTATATCAGTATGCACATGTATATTGTGTGTGTATGCGTGTGTGTATAAAGTGTTGTTGCAAATTTATTTGGTTATTTGATTTCTTGGAAGGCACGTCTATTATGTAATAACTAAATGGTAAAAATAAAGAGGAAAAATATTACCATTTTATTTAATGGAATCCCTGCGGCATTTGAAATACTATTAGAAGTGCAGTATGGAAAGTAAGAAAAAAAACATAAGCTTGCAAAAGTTTGGTCACCATGACAGACTCCATTTCATTTTAGCAAGCCGAAAATTATATAGAGAGGCAGAAAAAATTGACGTAAGGATGAGAATTGTTTTGGTTATGATTTGAATTAAAAATAATCTCCTGTACTTGTAGCAGAAAGAAGAAAGGACCATAGTACAAATGCACTAAAAACATTTAAGTACATACATTGGAAGAGGAACTTTCCCTAGAATGATCAATTCTAATTATGTATATTATGAACTATTATTACATGTTAACAGGTCATGTACCTTAGAATTAGATGGTTTAATGTTTGGCCCATTGTAATTATCTTAATGTTCCCCTAACAGCTTGAAAAGATTGACAGCAGAAGGTGAAGTTGGTCATCAAATTGTAGAAGCTTTTCGCCAATAGTCAGGATTAATCCTTCTGAATTTAAGCCAATGGTTACCTCACATATGAATGCAGAGAACAATTTAGTTGGAATATTTAAATTTATATCATAAGCTAAATAAAACGGGTATGGATTATTGTCATTCAACTAATCATATTTTCTCATTGCAGTATGGAATTTAGTTTTCAATATCACGAATCTTTCTTGCAATATCTTATTAGAAATTTCTGCCTCATAAGGCTGTTAGGTTATAAAGAGGTATATTTTAAAAGAAGAATTTTAAAACAGTTGGAGCATAAGGAGACATAATACAAAGCACAGGTAATTACATGGTTTATCTTATTTCATTACAGTAGTTGCAGCAGTTTGTTTCCATTTATGCATGATGTTCAGCACGTGGGCATAGTTTTTGGTACCTGTATCTGGATGGTCTAGTTAGTGTATTATGATGTTTTGAGGTCAAATAAAACAATAAGTAATACGTGTAAGCAATGGCATATAATACACGTCACTGTTAAGAGGCATATCATAGTACCAATGCATGCAACTGAATGGCATCGTCCTGTTTCACAATGTAATTTAAAGAAATTGCAAATCATGACTTAGACGAAGCTACTTACAAATTTATTTTGGTAGTAGTTTCTGCTCTTAAGACAGTGCTTTATTATACCTACACATGAAAACCAAATTCAAATCTTCAACATTTAGCATATTTGCACAAAAATAAAAATAGTTCCCAATGATCAATAATTATAAAGCTTTGATTACACTAACAAACATAAAGCTTAATCAATTAACACAAAGGTGATATCTTAAGACTTGTAAGAACATATGAATTCGGGTACTAATCTGGATGGTGGACTGCGAATTAACTCAAAGTCTTCACATCAATAAGTTAAAGTTAATGAATTGAATAGTTCAGATATGGTAGGAAAATTATTTTTAGTGTGTAAAAATATGGTAGTAATGGAATGGGTCTCTTTATCTATATGAATGTAATGGTTCAAATCCACATCATTTATATTAGTGGTTATGGACACAGTTTTATTCTATCTCAAATTTATTTTATATAATGATATATGAATAGTTCAAGGACGTAATAACAGCGTAATCAAGTAAGAAATGGCTCACCTTAATATTTATATGTTTCCCCTAAAGAAAACGGAAGTTTGTAAGCATGGACAGCAAGCAAAACGATCTGACAGAAGCAAACACATTTTTATAGTATACTACATTCAGTACATAGTTCAACCGAGTTAAAATCAAAATCAGATAGAGCAGAAATGGGAAAAAAATGGTTCAAGAGCACACAAAAACAAATCTGAGACAAACCTGAATACTTCCAGGGCGTTACAATGATATTAGTTTTGCTAGTGCTTGTCACGAACTTTGATTCCAATGAGGTTTTGTTAAATAGAGATTCTTCAACCCTTTGGTGTCAATAAAGATATATGTGTATTAACATGAAATCGTACTATCGATTTAACATTGTTTTTAAGTATGCATGAATAAGTTGTATATGGTTATCACATCTACAAATTTTCTTATTCATAGTGTGATGAAGTTATGATGATGGGATAATATGAAATATAATTTTTGTTGGCACAATATTTTGTTTATCTACTGTTCAATTTTAGACCTCACAGAATCATTTTTGAAACCATATTGCCAAAATAAAACATAGAGCTAAAGCTAAAAGTGTAGAAATAACCAATCTTACATCACTTCACTTCCTTAGTTGGACCTAAGTAAATTTTGCTATAATATTAGAAATCTAAAAGAAAATTCTAAATCAAATGTCTTCAGGAGAAAAAAAATGTTAAAAAGTGGATGATTTTTTGTTGAAATCAATTCAATCCAACAAAACAATTTAGCTCTAGATTTAAAACCCTACCATGTTTACATAATTGATTTCAAATTTTAAAGAAACAAAATCAGACAAACTCTCGTTAATTGAATGGTAATGCAAATGTAATTGAAGGAATAATATTTAGGTTTAAATTAGAGGAAATGGTTAGCTAACTTATAGTTGGAAAATTTAAAGGAGAGGGTTTAGCATAATGTAACATCACTCGATCCATAAAGTTTGACCCTTGCACTTATTAATAGACAAAGCGAATATACAGTAAACAATTAAAGAAACTTTGGGTGAGTAAACTATACTTTGAAAGGAGTACAAATATTCAAAGAAATCAAATAGTTCAAAGCAGCATACTCAGAAACAAATAAGGTATATAACAAAGACGAATAGTCTAATATGCCACTTACTCAAGAACTGATCATTTTGTCAATTTAATTCATTATACCATGATAAAATATGCTTCATTTTGGAGCTAACTAATTTCAAAATTTTAATTGATTATAAGCTATTAGTTACAAATCTTCAATAGCTAAATTTTTTTTATAAGGTGGGGATGTCATTCGTTTGGAAGGTCGTTGATCAAATCATATATTCACATACCTCAAGGAGTTGTGATTAATCAGGTTAATATCTAAAGTTTTGATTTCTTATTGTAAGCTGTTGTTTCATAAGCAGACCATTCATTGCAATTGGTAATAACTGACTCATGCAAAGACTTGTGAATATATAATACTAAAAGCCTATCTAACATCTCTTTAAACATTAATCTTCATTATGAAAGTGATGATCTGATTAGAGGCTACATAAGCATGAGTTCCCATACGTCTAAGAAAGCAATCTTCATTGTGAAAACGTTTCTAATTAGAAGCTCTTGCTGGTAACATCACATATTGTGCCAAGTTTTAAATTATATTGCAAAGATCCAAGTAGAAGTAAACCATTTCTGAAACATGGTAAAATAAACCAAATGGTATCACATTCAAATGCACTACATAAGCATGCACATCTTATCAATTAGTTACTGCTATTATTATCAAGACAATGACAGTGCATTTTACTTCATAGTTTTCAGGTCAGTACTTTCTTACGTCATGGGTTTCAATTAGTTACTGCTATTATTATCAATACATTGATATTTTTTATTATGACTATAGTTTCTTGTTAACTTCATACTATATATAATCTGCATGAAGAGAAAAATGTACTTCTGTGTGCATAATATTTAAACAGCTCAACAAAATGGAAAATTTTAAATTGTTTAATATGAAGTAACTGATGATGGAAAAGACCATTGTACTATGTACTTGTATCCAGAAAGCAAAAGATTGTTGACTTCGTTGTACAACAAAAATATACATTGACAAATAATATAAGCCTGAACCCTGCCATAGATTAAATCAATTGGATTTCAGTATCATTCACTACTATAATAGCTAAATTCATGTAAGATGCTGATGAAAACAGAGTTTGGGAATAGAAGGCAAAGTATATAAACATGGTGCCTAGTAAAATTAATCCACAAACACAAATTTAAAAATAGGTAAAAACGGTAGGTGATGGTTCAGTAACAATAATAATAGCTACCTTTCTAAACGAACACGAAGATAAAACACATCTAATAATATTGTGATGATCGCCTTGTTGACGAAGCAGGAAATATAAACTGATATTATATTTAGTTATGCGATTTAGTAATGCATTTATTTATACAATTGAATTTAAAAAACTAACTATGCTAAAGAGCCCATGGCAATTTAAAAATGATTTAATACCAGCAAAGCATATTCGTGCAGTTAATAAGTGGAAAACAATGAAACTTCATGCAGACTGAACATAGATGCAGTGCTAACTTTTACCTGTGCACAAAAAGATTAGGCGGAAGAGAAGAAACAATTCATAGCGAATATTCAGACATTAGATCGCAGCCAGAGGAAGAAGTACCTGCAGTGGGAGAAAATCGGGCAATCTTTGAATACAATCCGTCGACGCTGCATTGCTGACCACTCGCATGGCCGGTGGAGAAGACGACCACTGCCAATGATGCGATGGGGAAATTCGAAAGGAATGGAGGTGGTTGTCAGTCGATCTGGTGGATATTCAGAGTTAAAGGGGATGAGAACTGTGATATGAGGAGAGGGCAACGGTGATAGACTGGAAAAGGCACAAATTAGTGGGGTGTCATTTTTTAGGGATTAGAGGATAAGGGAGGAAGGGGGAGATCTGTGCGTGAGAAAGAATAATTAGTCCGACAGCTCAGTTTAAAATCTCTTAAAAACTAAAGGGGGAGGCGGAAGAAGAAGAAGAAAATGAATTGATGGGGGATGCCACTTTTATTTCCTTTATGCGAGAAGGGAGGGGAATGAAGCGAAATCATGCTTTGGTTAAGGGTGTTAAAAATTTGAGAAGATGATTTAGGTTAGAGAAAGATGACGCAGGCCAATTGCCCAAAAAGGGGAAGAAGGTAGTATGCAAGAAAAGCAGAGAAGAACGAAAGAAATAAATCACGCGACCCTTCGTTTCCAAATTACAAGGGGGCTTCTGCGCGAGTGACTCATCAAAGCACCAGAACTTTTCATTGTTTCAAACTCGCCACTCAACAATTTGGTTACATACACAGTACAGGATACCATGTAAACGACATATGCAGAGTTAAATAGAGTTACGATCATAAAATGTTACTGATCATATTAATATTTAGACTGAAATAGATCTAAAGCGTACGCATTTGTGAAGTGGCACCCAAGAAATAGACCCAAAGAATATGCAGATTATCTAAGTTACACAGCAAGAAATTTATAGCAATACAAAGGTTAATTGTTGAATCACCAGTATTATAAAAACTGCACCATTATAGCTGCTTAAAGAAACAACCAGTATTTAGTTCAATTAAGATAACATATGATTGTTAAATTTTTAAATAAAGTAACATAGAAAGATCAATATATCATAATGGTGACTTAAGTGAAATTGTATTATGCACTTCAATTAAAAGTAGGTTTGGCAGTCCTGCTTGAAATGCTGTTAACTAAAGTGTTTCATCACTTGTCATCTTGAAGTCAACGCCTCAGCCTAAAATATATAAAATGTTAGTAGCTTAATACTCAATAATAAATTTGCGATGCATCGTGTAAACATCAGCCAATAATCATTATGTCCATAAGTAAACAATAATAAGAGATGAAATGGACTCTATTCGAATTGAAGTACCGAAAACATGGAAACTATATGCAATAAAATTTTGTAAAGGGACTAGTGTTTTGTTGAACATAAAATTCTTCAAACACAAAAATAGTTAAAACTGTTTGGTGAAATATACGTTTACTATTTTGTATAAAGAAGCTATTTTATACATTGTAAAGTTACTAGTATGAAGCCTGTGCCGATGGCACGGATGCAAATTTTATTGTATATACAATCTGCGACACTATATATAGAAAGGATGTGAATATTGATCGGTAATGTAGACTATGTTGTATATAAAAATGCAGAAAATGTATTTTTTATTTGTTTGAATAAATTGTTTGAAAAAACATAATCAATGGAGATACAAACTATCATTGCATGCATTAGTTCCTTGTGTGCAATGTTTATATTGTTTAGCATATTGAGGAAAGAACAAATTTATTAATAATTTGTTTGGTATATGCATTCCTCCTGTGAATTTTATACATTGTCTTGTCTGGTAAGTAATTATATAGATATTGAAATTCAATATTTTATAATATATGTTGAAATTTGACTTTTACTAAATATATGGATATATGTTATCAATGCACAATGAACTATTTCATGTATTGCTAGCTCATATTACAGATTGGTTTACTCTCTTTTTGAGTAATATGATTTGTTAAACAGTTGGTTTTATTTGTTGATCTTTCATCGGTTTCTTCATGAAACGATCGAACTATTTGACTGTGTGCAGGCTGGTACTTCTAGAGCATGTACTCCACCATAAGGAATATATCGAGTGGATTTCATTCAAAAACCTGATGCAATGTTATCTTTAATTACGTAGTTGAAATTATCAGGCAGAACTGTTTGAACTTTTTGTATCATATATGCCTTTGCTTTCATAAAATATGATAGTAAGTATGGCGATAATTTCTTATAGTAAAGAACTTATCTATTATAAACCATACAAAATTTACTGTTCAACATTTTTGCGGTTTTTGATCAATTTGAAGAATTTTAGAGGTATTACATTGATACAAAATTTTGTTCAACATGATCACATTTGTTTGTACCAATCTCTAGCTGCGACAACTCAAATTTTAGTTTCAGATGCTCCTTGCAATAGCTTCCCACCTAGCAGTTACATACAACTTCTCATTTTGTAATTTCACAGTGTCGTTACACAGTGCCTCCTAGCTTGTTCGCATTCAGCAGTTCTACTGTGTTGTTCAAGGAAATGCAGTAGTTCTCATTTTGCAATTTCATCTTGCACGTCCACTTTTGCTGTGACTTCTCCACATTCAAATTCATATTGCATGGCCTTGAAACCGTGACCCATTAGCAACTTCATTATGTGCTCGACAGCAATGGACTTGAGAAAATGCGCTCTCCTTACAGTTGATTATATTCAATACACCATCTCCCATCAGCTATTGCAAAGCCGCTGGCCAGACCACATCAGTCAGTCGGGAAATCTACCTTCATTCCACGCATCCTTGCCTACCGTGCATCATCAACACATTACCTATACTCTTCAGTATACACTCTACTCACTTCAATAAGAATGCAAAATATGCTGCCTGCAACTCTACTAACCCCGTATATCCAGTCCACCCTGTATCAAGCACACTTGGACTATCAGCAGCTACCCCTCCCATAAGGACTTTAGCTCACTACTAATTATTACAGTGGTTTTGCTGATTTTTCAGTTTCGGTGGTTACTGAACTTTTTTCTTAAAGTTAGAATTATCAACATATATCAGCTCCTTATCACTCTAACTCCTTGGACAGAGATATAGTCGGAATCTTATACCGCTTAATATGCTAGACATAAATTTTAAAAATACAGTAGAAAGCCCTTTTCAAATAAACATTCAATGCAAAAGAAAAATAATATGAGAATATCTTTCCAAAACAAAGTAACGTGAATCAAGAAATTATGTATAAATAACTACATGTTCATTGTAGTTTTTATCTGAATTTAGTGTCAGCAGAAATAATACTACAGTGTTAATTGATGACTAAAATACACAATCTAGAATTGGCATCCCAAATAATAGAACCTTAATATATTCCACATATTGTTTTCACAGTAATTTATTTTCATTTAATGTCATCTCACAAAAAATTAGCAAATTTTGTTGTGGCGGCCAGTATCTGTGGGAAAACTTTAAAATTTTACTAGTTAAACAACAATGATAGATTAAGAAACAATACTTTCAACATGCCTTATTTAGCTTTTGCCTTTTCTTCCACGATCTTTTAAAATCAACATTCACTATATAACAGCGTTAGCTCATATTAGCATATTTCAAATCTAAAGAAGCAACAACCTGTAATAAAATGTTGAATGATTTGTGAACAATATTTACACTTAATGTTATATTCCATAGTTATTTTACAAATTCAATGGACAAAAAACTTCATACCTTTTTGAGGAAAATCTAAACATAAGTATTAAAATATTATAAATTATTGACGATAGTATAATTGGTATTTGATCAAAGCAGCAATTTTCAAAGCATAAACACATCACTCAGTTATACTTCTTAAGCTTTTCAAAGCAAAACTATCATT
Source organism: Allium cepa (assembly GCA_030765085.1). Classification (NCBI taxonomy): domain Eukaryota; kingdom Viridiplantae; phylum Streptophyta; class Magnoliopsida; order Asparagales; family Amaryllidaceae; genus Allium; species Allium cepa. Next base: position 259,671,648 of record CM060939.1, read on the forward strand.
TTACTTATGTTATAAATTAAATGGGATGCCAGTCACTTGTATTATCAAATTTCAGCATATCAATCATGTAATATTCTGAAGCATTAACAAAGAAAACATTAAACTAATACCAAACCAAAATAATAACATTGGAATTAAGAGGAATGAATGAAAATAAAAATTAGAAGAAGGAACATCTTAACAATTACCTTATTAGTGTTCACAATTAAAAAAAACTCTGTTTTAAAGCCACGTTCTTCATTGGAATTCACGAAATTGTGAGCTTTGACGTTGAGATGGAGAAGATCAATAAACCTGCAAATAGAAATCCAGAAATTCAATTCGTTCTTTCTTTTGGCATATGTTGGGACAGCGTAGGTCAGTAAAAAGGTTAATTTTAAGGCATACATGAGTATAAAGGAGCACTTCTTTTGATGAACATAAACTAAATCGTATGCTTTGAATGCTAAGTTCTCAATTATTAATAGGGCTGATGCCAATCAATTTAAACAAAACAGTAGTAAAATTAAACAGTTTAAGAAAACTTATCAAAACGAACTACTTTCACACCTTGATTGAGAACAACCTATTTTCCAGTAGATATACTGACAATTGCATCATCCGATCTGCCTTAAAAAACTTAATCTAATTATGACATCAGATCAGAATTAGGCAAACATCACATTATTTCAAATAAATGAAGGAAAACCAAAGACAATTAATGGAAATTGAACATTCGATTTGAAAAAAACTAATAAAATGAAATTACTTTCGCCACAAAAACTAACCCCGATACAGATTTCTTTCTATAATCAGCCATCCAAAAACCAATTTAAGAAGCATCATAATTGAGGGATTTGAGGAAAGAAAGGAACATAAATGGTTATGGTTGAAGAACAAAACGTGGGAAAGTAAACGTGAGAAACCAACTTCCCACGATTCGGAACAGTTTGGGATCTGTTAAACTTTAAACGGAGTTAGTAATTTGATTGTTAGGGGATGACGTGTCAATAAGTATACCATCTGATATATGTTTTGTAGACAAATCCCTACCGTCCTTTGTCTTTCAGTTAACTTGGTGTTAAATACGAGCAAATTTGTTATATAGAAGTGTAATGGCACACGCTTCGCGCTTGAATTGTTTTTCTTATAAATTGTATATGTTTAAATCAGTCAAAAAAATAATTTTTTATTTTCAAGTGATATTTCTAAGAAGTATTTTGAATTTGTAAATAAGGTTTAATTTTAGTTCATATATTTAGAAGCATTTTGAATTTTAAAGCATGTTCAGTTATTAGATCCTACTTTTATGAGCATTTGAATTTGTAAAAGAAATTTAGTATTAGATCCTATTTTTAAGTAATTAAGATTGGATAATATACAAAGGGGCATTTTTTGTAGTTCACGTTGATACCAAAAAAGTGTGACACCAAAGCTATTACAACTATTACTAAAGATTTGTGTGTTGTAATTGAACATGTAATTGGTAGAAAATTCCAGATTTTCAAAAATGAAAAACAAATTAAAAATTGTGGAACAGAAAATTCCAGATTTCTAAAAATGAAAAACAAATTAAAAATTGTGAAATAGAGAATTCCAAATTTTCATAAATGAAAAATATATTAAAAATAGTGCAACAACGGGAAGTCAAAAATTAAAAGTAACTTGAATGATGCGTTGCAGAAGTACATTGGAGGAATAACACAACCAAAACAAACTTAACTATGCCCAGAGGACATGAGAATAAGTCATAAACATTTACTATTTGATCTTGTTATCAAGTGTGTTTAACCTACGTACAGTCCCCCGTTGAATATCAACCGTACCAAATGAAACATTTACTTGATTACCTAAAATGTAAGCTGAACCATTTGTTTCAAGATGCAAGTATTTGTTTATGCTGAATTTACCATTATGTTTATTTGCTTTCTATCGACTTACTTGTAGTCCTATTTGATTTTAACAATGCCCATAATATATCTGTCTCTGGATATTACAATTTTCTAGCACATGGTGTTTGGCCCAACAATTATCGTGTGGATAACTAATTGTTTTCTTTCTTTCAGTTTTTGTACCCAAATTCGTTGTCTACAAAGGAAAAAGCTCATCCTTTGTTATGTTTGAGTTTAAATTTGGTGGCACAAAACAAATAACCATTTTTTCTACATGGTTAATATTAATTAAAATATTAAGGCTTTTCTAGTATAATAATCTAAGCATATCCTTTATTTGTATATTTTTCACAAAAATGAGTACACGGTATCTAACTAAACAAACACAACTACAGGTATAGCTTATTAAATAGGTTGGTGCATCATACTATGGATAACAAAAGTACACAACCATCATATTTATACGACACATAGGTAAGACTCTTTGAAATAAAATGGACTATGTAGGTATTCGGTCTCTTCTCCTTTCTCTTTGGCACATCCCCAATGTCAAATAACATGTTCATAAACCAGTTATTTATTCAATCATATTCCATACATTACGGCTAGAATTATATGAAATAAACATGTTTAGCTATGAGACTCATGCATTGATGGTCATAAGATAGGCACTTATTAATCTTGCAGGCATGAGTACATCTTGTTAACAATATTGTATGAAAAAATACCATCAGTATTAGGAAATTGTGTAGCCAAATTAAAAAATTTAAATCTAAGCAAATAGTATTAGGAATTGAATTAAAATAAAATTCTAACTGTTACAAAATGCAATAAAATCCACAGGTCACTTAACTACAGTCACTTCAAGAAAAATCCGGTCAATGCTACCAGTCTTAAGAATCGACAACCCTACTACAGATGCATACTTTTCTCCTTCTGATTCTACTGCCAAATGCCACGAGAATGCGCAACTGTTAGTTGCGCATGGGATTTCCAGTACTTAAAAGCGCAACTATGAGATGCGCATAGTTGGGTTTGAATTTTTTTTTCGAAGCGCAACTAAGAGTTGCGCAAGGGGGGAATTTGGTTTTTTTATGTAAGCGCAACTCTTAGCTGCGCCTGCTATAGTTTCGTGTAGGCGCAACTTATAGTTGCGCCTACACAGGTTGCTGCTGCTAAAACAGAGGCAGCGGCAACCCTCCTCTCCATAATACCAAATCTCTTCTCAACCTTCAACCCTTCTTCCATGGCCGAACCCAACAACTTCCAACATAAATTTTAGCCAATTACCACCATTTTTTCACAAAATTATCAAATTTCTTCATTTTTCTTCGATTAAACGAAAGCTACAACAATCCCTTCACCCACACTCACATTATCACTAATTAATATGAATAGTTGGGAGATTCCAGATGCAGTATTGGTGCAATATGTTGAACGGATGGAAGCTGAAAATGAATTTGTTTCTGAAACTCAGTTTGAAATAGTTCCTGAAGCTCAATTTGAGATAGTTCCGCCGGCTAATGATGTTATGTTCAATCTGCTTGGGATAATCAATTCTGCTTAGGCAAACCCAATCAAAGACTGGGAAAAAAATTAGCGGCGAAGGACGAGTGAGTCAAGATAATTTTTTCATAATTTTGCGTGAGCGAAGATGCGTAATCCATTCCATCGGTACGTCTTCTGTAGAAGTAGCTATTAAGACGATAAAAGGTGTAAAGGCCCGCAAATCCGTACCCCTTTGAACTAACAAAATCCTACAACAGTTCTGTCCAAAGTGGCACAAAAGTACGAGTCTTCGGGTTTGAAGAAGAAAGAGGTAGAAGAAGAAGAAGAAAAACAACATCAGAGTCTCACAATCGCAGCGGAACAAAATATAATATATAATAACAGCTTTTAAATACAAAGAAATCTGTACTGTTATACACACACACACACACACACACATATATATATACACACACACATACCATCATCAGAGTACAACAAACATCCATACAGAGAGAACTTAATATTTATCCATACACAGCAGAAATAATGGTCAAATACGGAAGTACGCTCTGTCATCCAGCTCGTCTCCTGAGCTCCTTAGGTTTTAACTTGATCCTGTTTAACTCGATATGACCTGAGCATCATATAAAACAACATCCAAGTCAGTCTGGAAAACCAGCGTGAGAAATCACACTCAATTGGATTATTATATTTCAAAAATCCTTTGAAAAACAAAAGCATCTCGTAAGACCACGCCACAAATAAACATGTCGGGTTTTTACCTTACGATAGCCAAATTTTTTTTATCAAATTCGTCTGATATTATAATAGTGTCTATAGAAAGTAAAATAAAATCTAGCTGAAATGCTTGCATCTCACATTTCAGCAATAGTTAGGCACAATCAAAACCGTACAGGCGCTTATTGGAGATTGGATTCCATACAATGGCAGGGCTACCGGGGTACCGTCCGTCACAGTACCTGGTCTAGATCAGAGTACCGAGGAGCCACCCTAACTCTCATGCAACACAAGGCCAGAACTATCCCTTTTTGGACAGTCTCGAGTAAGATCACCCCGTGGTTGTGCGACCAACCACCCACTAAGCCGAAATAAAAAGGGACATCTAGACAGGGATGACCTCACCCTGAAATGAGTGCTACCCACCTAGCTTTGCTGCACCTCCCTTGTTTTAGCCATTCCCAGTTGATGAGGCTTGAGGCTAAGCGTTACCTTTCAAGAACGAGTCCCACTTAGAATGCTCATCGTCCCCCTGACGATGTTCTAAAAGCATTCGTCCTTACAAGTTGCCCTGGGTCTGGACAAACCGAATCACCGTCTTCATCATCTTTACGGTCTTCATTCGTTATTGTTCAAACCGGATCGAAGTGGTTTTCGGATAATTAAATCCGATCCCGGACTCTTCGAAGCGATCAATGCATTGGCCAATATTGATAGTCGGTTATTTAACTATCAAATAATCATCCACAAGCAACAATCAAGTCTTAAATAATTTTCCTCAAATTATTTATCTAAAATATCTGCTCAAGATATCATCTTCATATTTCAATGCCTTGAAATTAGATTCAATTTCCTCTATTTCTCGTGGAACCATTTACAATTTCATTTGTAAAATTTCCCAATCTTATTTCTCATGAATCCTATAGATACCAGGATCCCCTAGTTGATTTCCGTTTATATTTCCAAAGCCATTTAGCTTATTAAAATTTCAGGTTTCACTCTTGATCTTCTTGTGAATTTTATCTCTCTTCAAAATTCACTTATCTAATACTTTGAATTTTATTCAAGTTCTCATAACCCTCTATAAAAATCTTTCCCTAATAATCTTATTCAAATTAACTTCACCGCTTTCCTTCTCAAGAGAATTTATAATTGGATTTTCAAAACATTTTTGAAAACAACTTGACTTATAAAATAAAAATAATAGATCTATTTTCAAGTTATGGTTTAAGGTAAAATATAAATATAAAAAAATGATATCCAGTTATGGACAAATTTACAAAGCTGATTAAGAAAACTAGAATTTATTTTAATAAATACTAAGCATTAAAATAACTATTATGGAATATTCTAATTTAGAAAATAGTTCTTTACAAATTATATAGTACGGTAATTTTTAAAAATATTCCCTTTAAAACAAATTTATATTTTTAGAAAATCCAATATTCATCCATAAATTCCTCTTGACCATATTCTCATTTCTTACTTTCGGAAATATTCTACTATTTCCTTTCAAAACAAATTTTCATAATCAATATAAATTCTCGCCATGACTTAACTCTTCATACATCCACTGATACTTCCTATCTCATTTATAAACCCCGTTTATAAATTTATAAACTCCCCTGAGTTTTTCATTTATTTATAAAAACAATTTATTCAAAGAAATCCTATCATTATAATTTTTTTCTTAAATACGATTTCATGTTGTCCCTAAATAAAATCCTATTTCATTTTGTTTCTTATTTAAGTTCCTTCTTATTTCTTAATAAAAACTTCGCTTTACTTCTAATTTACTCATTGATTCTAATATTTCCTTGAGTCTTTTATATTTAATGTAAATTTTTCCAAAACTCAACTTTAACCAATTTAAGTATAACCAAAATATTAAATATTCTTTTTACTTTACTTTATTTTCCATAAAAGTAAATCCAAATCCTGAATAAATATTCGTTTAATTTAAATTTCATTTTAACTTCCTTCAAATAAATTGTTTATGGTATTTAAAAAAATTACCAAATTCCAATTTCCAATTTCCATGTTATTTAACACTATATAATTCAATTCACATACAATTCCATATCAATTCATCCATCTTGTCATATGTAAACATATATAAAATAAATAAATAAATATATTTAAGGAATCCTGTTGGATCCCTCCAACCTGTTTTCCCCGCACCCACAGATGTTAGCACAAAATAAAATATCAATTCCACTTCAAGGTGAAATATTGCGGTATATGAGTTTATAATATCATCCAGTGAATAAACTATTATAAATCAACCAAACACATCCAATGATTTAAATTTAACATTTAAATTTAGTCTATGGCATCCAAATGAGTGAGAAAGTCTCACTTTTGCTTTTAAGTTGCAATCCTTTCTAATCTCGTCTCGGTTTTCTGATTTTCGATCTTGTATAAACAATTGCATGAATTTTATTAATATTTTGGACAATCGAACAATTAAATTTCTTTTAATAAATTTAACTAACGAATGATTTATTTTAACTACTATCCTTTTAAAAAAATCTTTCAGTAAATTATACAATTTAATCACTAAATCCACTATTTAAAATAATATTTATTTATTTCATTTTTTCTTCTTTGAAACTACTTATACCAAAATGACTTATATTTATTTTTAAAAATCTAATCTTTATATATATATATATATATTCAAAGTTTATCTGTATATGAAAACCGTATTGTAAATATCAAATTAAATTAAAAATTTGAATTTACTTACCATCAAATTAAAATGTTATGAAATTAAATTGCCTAAGGTATACTCTTAAAATTTACAGTAAGTTAAAAATATTTACATTAAATTTTACAGTGGTACGCGATTTAATTTTTTTTTTTAAAAATCTTAAACATATACCTATATTGACAGTAAATTGGGAACAAAAAGCAAACTGAAAAAAAATATACCCCACAGAACCACGTGCAAAACCCCCGTTCACGGTACTACCCCGACCCACCGACGTCGCTGTTTGCCTCGACAACTCCTCCATGTTTTTCTCTGTCGCTCGAGCCTCCTGTGTCGCGCACGTCTCCTTGTGAATGTAGCCGACGAAGTCGAGATGCAGGTGACCCACATCGCACCGCCATACTCGCGTTCAATAGCACCTCGCCTTCACCAAGTCGCCGCACCACCCACAGCATCGATGCGACCTCGAGTTCCTCACCGATTTATCCATCGACGAATACTATCAGCCCTAGCTTGCCTACATCGCCGCCGCCCTCCTTAACACGCGCCAATTGCTCGAACACGAATCGATTCGATTTAGGGTCTTTTTTTTAAAATACGGTCGAATCGGCTAAGGAAGAAAAGGGAAACGAAGAAGACTTTGAAAATTAAAATATGGAAGGGGTTTGTTTTCGCGATTATGAAGAAATGAAGCAGCCATTATAGGAGGAGTGAATCTTATTTTCGAGATAAGGAAGAAGGCTCGGGATAAAAACGAATGCGGCTGCGTATTGAGGAAGCTAGATTAATTTATTTTATATTGAAATGTCTTGTATATAAATGTCTTGTTAGAGAAAAATAAAAATAAAAATGAAGGACGTGATTCATGCGTGCTCAAATTAACAAGCTACAGTGCTCTGAAAAAAAATTTGAAGTGAAAGGAAACTTGACTGGTCAAACCCTGTATATAATATTATTTTAAACTTTAAATTTAAATCTTCTCGAATTACGCAATTCAAAATCCTGACCTCCGATCGATACATGCCGTTCGGCGTCTATAATGTTATATACCTATTCCGAACGCGATGGAACAGGTTTCGAGTGCTAATTCGATCGTATGGAGAAGATAGCTTTTTAGATCGACTATTAAAATTAATTCAATTAATTATTTTCTATGCGTTTTCATTTAGTAGGATCACACGATAGCTCCGAAAGCTATAAAATTTGAAATCCGAAAATAACTCAATATTGCGGATCCAATGGAACTAGTTTCATCGAATTCCGAGACTGTACCTCGGAAGGCTATTTTAAAATACTAATTTAAATGATATTTTTTTTTAAAATTGAACAAATCATTTCCAAATTCGATTTTAACACTTTTATTACCTTTATTATTATCAATATAGATTTTACAAGTCTTTAAAGTATTTTTAACAAGCTTACAACTCCGGATTTTGTTACCCAATATCCAATTACTGCTTAAATAATTAATTTATTCAATAGATTGTTATATTTAAATTCTGAATCCTTTTTATTAAATAAAACCAAACCTTTTTAAAAATCAATTCATAGTTCAAATTAAATAATTTAATTCATTTTAAATATCTCAAATTAATCGTTATAAAATCTGGGTCGTTACATTCCTCCCCCCTTAAAAGAATTTCGTCCCCGAAATTACTAACACGGAATAATTCCCAAACCCACTAACCTTTCTAAAAGTTACCTAGTTAGACTTATTATTCCCCATCCTAATCTTTTCCTTTTCCCAAACAATTGATTTTCCAATTGTAACTTCAAAATCCTTTATTCCAATTTCAATTTTAAACCGTTTTGTCATTAGTAAAAATAATTTCCAAAAATTTTCAAAATTTTCCAACTCCCAAAATTTCTGAAAATTTTTGGTAGAGTCTCCCTTGTACAGAGGAGCTTTTGCAATTTTACAAGAGAGCTATATATGTATACATCGACCCATACGGTCGGAAAAACAAAAAAACAAGCAATAGTTCATATTTCCTAACTTTATTTGCGTAGGCGTACCTTTATTTAGCATTTTTAAGCATGCGGCTTAATTATTTAGCAGTTAGCGCAACCACAATCCCGCTAAACGGCCTCCTGGTACCTATACTTACTCAATTTAAACATATAAGCAATATGTCTATGAAATTTATAACATTTTTACTCATATAAGCAACTACAACACATCAACACTAAAAGTAATGCATTCTAAATAACTTCCATAAGCAATTTATATGGTTTCCAAACTAGTTCAATTCCTTTTAACTGATTCATATGCCATTTGCATTCAAATTAAGTGATTTACAACTCATTTGCTTATCTTCAATTCATTTTTATGTCCAAACAACTCATATTCATTTCAATTGATTCCAAAATCTACTTTATTTATTTCTATTAATCCATCGGATTTTTATTTAATCTTGTTTACAACAAACAACAATCAATTTTTATGCAATTCGACGAGATTTATGCAAATAAACTATCACTTGAGCTCATAACCGTTTTAAATTGATTCTAACTCAATTTATACCAGTTTCATTTTCATTTTAACTTATTCATAACCATACACTTATTTTATTTAATATGTTTGCATAGGTTTCATTCAAAACCACCCTATTCAGCTTGGAAACGCCACATTAAATAACCATTAACACATTTACTTAAGCTGAGCTTCTATTCAATTATTTTATTTAGTTATTTATTTTCTTCAACTTATTTCAATCCCATAACCCAAGTTTATTTTCCTTGTAAACAATCTCCATTTTAAATCCTTAATTTGATTATATATATATATATATATATATATATATATATATATCCATTCCACCTACTAATTTAATTCAATTTACTTATCCACTTGTTCATTTTAAATTTTAATTCACATTCATAGTTCACTTCCGTATCTATTTATTTAATTATAAGGCCATTTCCAATTTTATTTCAACTCTCTTAAATTTTATTTGTAATTCAATCCATTCTTGTTTCATTTGACAATACTTCAATTTAGTGTACTAACAATATACGTTGAATATTATTTATTCAAGTTCTATTTAATTCAATTTACTTACCATTTTAAAGTCCATTCCATTTTAATTTATTCACACACCATACGTTAGCATTTTATTCCATCCTCGCATTGGTTCCTTTCAAACCATTTTATTAAGCTCGATATTCCATGTTTATAAATTAATAATTATTTCCCAAATTAAATTCACCCAAGTTTTTCATTTAATGGGCTTTCACCCTTACTCGAAGCCAAGCTTCTATTATGTTTAACTTAAGCTAATTTACTTATTTCAACTTCATACTCCAGTTCATTTCCATTTTAATCTGATTCTCATCTAATCAAATTCCATTTAATTCAATTACCCATTCTCAAAATCCATTTAAATTTCAAATTTCCATACCCAATTCATCTGAATTTATTTTATTATTAACAAGGTCATGTTTAACTTATTTATACTCGAATTGGATTTTATTTGCAAATTCAAACCATCTTTATTTCAATCCAATTCCACAACATTTCCATATATATTTAATTCACCACCAATCCCAGTTGAATTTTATTTATAACTCGGGTCCATTCCCAACTCCATTATTATCTCATAATTCAACTTAGGTTCCATTTCCATATTCATTAAATAATTAATTATCCAATTTAGTCCACTTCCACTTCCCATTCCATATTGGATTTTTTTTATCTTTAAAAATCATCTCATTGTTTTACTTGAGTTCAATTTTATTTTATAATTCAAGCTTGGATTTTTATTTCATTCTCCAAATACAAAACAAATTTTATTTTGGTTTACTATTTAACTTCTCCATTTATTTTTTTCTCTTATAAGTCACACAATTATATTTTCTCACGTTTCTACCCATTTTAAGCTTGAATATATTCATATTTCATTTTAACTTACTTTCATTTATTCTATTTGGGTTAGAATTACACTCCTTTAGATTTACAAGTCACACACTTATTTATATTCACATTTCCATCCATTAAAAATCAGTCCTATTCACCTTCTACTTTTAACTCGGAATTATATATTTTTACTTAGTCAAGTATACATTTTTATTTCAATGCTTTTAACCTTTATGGGCTATATTTAAATTCATTCACCCCAATACAATTTTTTATTCAACTTGCTTTCACTTGTTAAAGCAAGAATTTAATTCCACTCAATATTATCTATAATTCAACTGAATTTTTATTTCACCTAACTTCGGTTAAATATAGCATCAAACTATACTTTTTAATCCACCAATTCACTTGGATTTAATTAAGTAAGAACTTAATTTCATCTAATATCATCCATATCTCCATTCATTTCCTTTCAATTCGATTTCAACTTAATTCAAATACAACTGAATTTTATTCCAGATTATTTCAACTTACTTCCATTTACTTGGCTTAAATTAATTTCAATCTTATTAGATTTGTCTTCCAATTCACATTTAATTTCTATTTTCCCATTTCAATCACATTCAAAATTTACTAATTTATTTCTATTAAATTTTCCCAATCCAATTCATCTACAATCTAAATTTTATTTACTTCACCAATTTACTTACATTATTATTATTTTCCATCATTTGTTAAATTTCAAAAGTTAAATTTTCAATTTAATCCAAGTTAAATTCTTATTTTTGACTTCATTTTCAATTTTAACTCCAAAATTCAATCTCATACTTTCCTTGGTTATATAAACTATTTCAGATTTTATAATCTCATTTGTCTATAATACTATCATCCAAACACTTTAATTATACATAATAATTTGCAGAAAATTATTTATTTTTATATCAAAATATATTTTGGGCGAAATTATTTCATTTACCACTTTTGAAAACAATATTGTGTCGAATTGTTCTATTCAAGTGTTTAGAAACCCCTTCGGCCCAGTTGTGCAGACTGTGCCATCGAAGGTTCATATGCCACTCAATAAATCAATCAACACAATATAAAACCATTTTATATCCACTAACAAATACGCTCTCATATCTATTAATACGCTCAACTCATTCTAGAGTACTAATCACTCTATCTCTAATGAGTAATCACCACCAGAGCCAATGTTCTCGCTTAACCTTTCAGCTCTGATACCAACTGTAAAGGCCCACAAATCCGTACCCCTTTGAACTAACAAAATCCACAACAGTTCTGTTCAAAGTGGCAAAAAGGACGAGTCTTCGGGTTTAAAGAAGAAAGAGGTAGAAGAAGAAGAAGAAAAACAACATCGGAGTCTCACAATCGCAGCAGAACAAAATATAATATACAATAACAGCTTTTAAATACAAAGAAATCTGTACTGTTATATATATACATATACCATCATCAGAGTACAAAAAACATCCATACAAAGACAACATAATATTTATCCATACATGGCGGAAATAATAGTCAAATACGGAAGTACGCTCTGTCATCCAACTCGTCTCCTGAGTTCCTTAGCTTTTAACCTGATCCTGTTTAACTCGGTCTAAAGCGAGCATCATATAAAACAACACCCGAGTCAGTCTGGAAAACCAGCGTGAGAAATCACACTCAATTGGGTTATTATATTTCAAAAATCCTTTGAAAAACAAAAGCATCTCGTAAGACCACGCCACAAATAAACATGTCGGTTTTTTACCGTACGATAGCCAAATTTTTTTTATCAAATTAGTCTGATATTATAATAGTGTCTATAGAAAGCAAAATAGAATCTAGCTGAAATGCTTGCATCTCATGTTTCAGCAATAGTTGGGCACAATCAAAACCGCACAGGAGCTTATTGGAGATTGGATTCCATACAATGGCCGGGCTACCGTGGTACCGCCTGTCACGGTACCTGGTCTAGATCAGAGTACCAAGGAGCCACGCTAACTCCCCTGCAAAACAAGGCTGGAACCATCCCTTACTGGACAGTCCCGAGTAAGAGCACCCCGTGGTTGGCGCGACCAACCACCCACTAAGCTGGAAAAAAAAGGGACATCTAGACAGGGATGACCTCACCCTGAAATGAGTGCTACCCACCTAGCCTTGCTGCACCTCCCCTGTTTTTGCCATTTCCGGTTGATGAGGTTTGAGGCTAAGCGTTACCTTTCAAGAACGAGTCCCACTAAGAATGCTTATCGTCCTCCTGACGATGTTCTGAAAGCATTCGTCCATACAAGTTTCCCCGGGTCTGGAAAAACCGAATCGCCGTCTTCATCATCTTCACGGTCTTCATTCGTTATCGTTCAAACCGGATCGAAGTGGTTTTCAGATAATTAAATCTGATCCCGGACTCTTCGAAGCGATCAGCGCATTGGCCAATATTGATAGTCGGTTATTTAACTATCAAATAATCTTCCACAAGCAACAATCAAGTCTTAAATAATTTTACTCAAATTATTTATCTCAAATATCTGCTCAAGATATCATCTTCATATTTCAATGCCTTGAAATTAGATTCAATTTCCTCTATTTCTCTTGGAACCATTTACAATTTCATTTGTAAAATTTCCCAATCTTATTTCTCATGAATCCTATAGATACCAGGATCCCCCAGTTGATTTCCGTTTATATTTCCAAAGCCATTTAACTTATTAAAATTCCAGGTTTCACTCTTGCTCTTCTTGTGAATTTTATCTCTCCTCGAAATTCACTTATCTTATACTTTGAATTTTATTCAAGTTCTCATAACCCTCTATAAAAATCTTTCCCTGAATATCTTATTCAAATTAACTTCACTTGCTTTCTTTCTCAAGAGAATTTATAATTGGATTTTCAAAACATTTTTGAAAACATCTTGACCTATAAAATAAAAATAACAGATTTATTTTCAAGTTATGGTTTAAGGTAAAATATAAATATAAATATTAAAATCATATCTAGTTATGGAAAAATTTACAAAGCTGATTTAGAAAACTAGAATTTATTTTAATAAATACTAAGCATTGAAATAACTATTCTGGAATATTCTAAATCTAGAAAATAGTTCTTTAAAAATTATATAGTATAGTAATTTTTAAAAATATTCCCTTTAAAACAAATTTATATTTTAAGAAAATCAAATATCCATCCATAAATTCCTCTTGACTATAGTCTCATTTCTTACTTTCAGAAATATTCTACTATTTCCTTTCAAAACAAATTTTCATAATCAATATAAATTCTCGCCATGACTTAACTCTTCATATATCCACTGATACTTTCTATCTCATTTATAAACCACGTTTATAAATTTATAAACTCCCCTGAGTTTTTCATTTATTTATAAAAACAATTTATTCAAAAAAATCCTATCTTTATAATCACTAAATCCACTATTTAAAATAATATTTAAAACATGTATATTTATTTCATTTTTTCTTCTTTGAAACTACTTATAACAAAATGACTTATATTTATTTTTAAAAAACTAATCTTTATATATATATATATATATATATATATATATATTCAAAGTTTATTTGTATATGAAAACCGTACTGTAAATATCAAATTAAATTAAATATTTGAACTTACTTACCATCAAATTAAAATGTTATGAAATTAAATTGCCTAAGGTATACTCTTAAAATTTACACTAAGTTAAAAATATTTACATTAAATTTTACAGTGGTACACGATTTAATTTTTTTTTAAAATCTTAAACATATACCTATATTGACATTAAATTAGGAATAAAAAGCAAACTAAAAAAAAAATACCTCAAAGAACCACGTGCAAAACCCTCGTTCACGGTGCTACCCCGACCCACCGACGTCGCTGTTTTCCTCGACAACTCCTCCATGATTTGCTCTGTCGCTCGAGCCACCTATGTCACGAACGTCTCCTTGTGAATGTAGCCGACGATGTCGAGATGCAGGTGACCCACATCGCATCGCCATACTCGCGTTCAACAGCACCTCGCCTTCACCAAGTCGCCGTACCACCCACAACATCGATGCCGACCTCGAGTTTCTCACCGATCTACCCATCGACGAATACCATCAGCCCTAGCTTGCCTACATCGCCGCCGCCCTCCTCAACACGAGCCAATTGCTCGAACGCGAATTGATTCGCACGTTTCCCCTAATCGATTTGATTTAGGTTTTTTTTGGTAAATACGGTCGAATCGGCTAAGGAAGAAAAGGGAAACGAAGAAGACATTGAAAATTAAAATATGGGGAGGGTTTTTTTTGCGATTCTGAAGAAACGAAGCAGCCATTATAGGAGGAGTGAATCTTATTTTCGAGATAAGGTAGAAGGCTCGGGATAAAAATGAATGCGGCTGCGTATTGAGGAAGCTAGATTAATTTATTTTATATTGAAATGTCTTGTTAGAGAAAAATAAAAATAAAAATGATGGACGTGATTCATGCGTGCTCAAATTAATAAAGCTATAGTGCTCTGAAAAAAATTGAAGTGAAAGGAAACTTGACTGGTCAAACCCTATATATAATATTATTTTAAACTTTAAATTTAAATCTTCTCGAATTACGCAATTCATGTTTTCGCGATTCTGAAGAAATGAAGCAGCCATTATAGGAGGAGTGAATCTTATTTTCGAGATAAGGTAGAAGGCTCGGGATAAAAATGAATGCGGCTTCGTATTGAGGAAGCTAGATTAATTTATTTTACATTGAAATGTCTTGTTAGAGAAAAATAAAAATAAAAATGATGGACATGATTCATGGTGCTCAAATTAATAAGCTACAGTGCTCTGGAAAAAAAATTGAAGTGAAAGGAAACTTGACTGGTCAAACCCTATATATAATATTATTTTAAACTTTAAATTTAAATCTTCCCGAATTACGCAATTCAAAATCCTGACCTCCTATCGATACGTACCGCTCGGCGTGTATAATGTTATACGCCTATTCCGAACGCGATGGAACATGTTTCGAGTGCTAATTCGATCGTATGGAGGAGATAGCTTGATCGACTATTAAAACTAATTCAATTAATTATTTTCTAGGCAATTTCATTTCGTACGATCACACAATCGCTCCGAAAGCTACGAAATTTGAAATCCGATAATAACTCAATATTACAGATCCAATTGGACTAGTTTCATCGAATTCCGAGATTGTACCTCGGAATGCTATTTTAAAATACTAATTTAAACGATATTTTTTTTTTAAATTGTACAAATCATTTCCGAATTCCATTTTAACACTTTTATTACCTTTATTATTATCAATATAGATTTTAAAAGTCTTTAAAGTATTTTTAACAAGCTTACAACTCCGGATTTTATATTTTACGCAATATCCAATTACTGCTTAAATAATCAATTTATTCAATAGATTGTTATATTTAAATTCTGAATCCTTTTTATTTAATAAAACCAAACCTTTTATATTAAAAATCAATTCATAGTTCAAATTAAATAATTAAATTCATTTTAAATATCTCAAATTAATCGTTATAAAATCTGAATCGTTACAAAAGGTACCTGCCACTAACGCCTTGACCGGTAACGGTCTTGCACCTTTAAGAACTCCACTGAAACTTTCCGAAGCATTGGTAGTCATCATACAGAACCGTTCACCGTTGTCCTTGTAAAGAGCCCACTGTTCATCCTTATGTCGAAGACTTCTATCAATCCATCTGTCAACAGCCGGACTCACATTTTTTAGCTACTCTCTGAGTGCTTTGTGTAACGTCCCGCCTTTATGTATGCTTTAAATTGATGATAAACCACACACGTTAGACTTAAAACATACAAAAAAGCGGATTGTTATGGGGTAAATAAGAAAAGCAAAGAAGAAGAAAACAAAACAGAATCTTGCAGCGGAACGATAAAATATAATAATCAATATACAGTTCATAAAATTATTTTACAAAACATTTGATTTTTCTTTATACAATAAATATCAGAGTTCACATACCAAAGGATAATAACAAAGCAGCAGAATAAAATGGTGTAGTGGAATAATACAATGGATAACAGTAACATAAATCTTCGTCCTCGTCCACCATAGCTAAAGTCTTCAAATCCTGAAATGCTCAGGCTGACCCGAGCGAATTGAAAAGACAAAACACTCAAGTTAGAACTAAAATATCTTATGTGAGTTAAACTAATAGAAATAAATATGAGTGCAGTAACTTAAGAGATGCTCGGGATTCACATCTCCTAAGGATCCGTTAAACTATTTACTATGTCGTAATATTTCGCTATTATAATAATGTCTAATAGTAAAATAAACTTACATTTTTCTTAGCATTAAGAGGTTACCCATATAGACCTTAACATGTAACAATCCAAGTAGTCCATCCAATATCATGGGGTCCCTCCTGATCGGAAAGCCACCATAGGATTCCACACGGGCTATGGGAGAAATCCAAACTCGTACAAGGTGCGATAGGGTAGGTGACACGGTACAACTAGGAAATGCCAGGGTAAATATACCAATTACGCTTCCGGGTCGGTGGCAACGCGTAGCGCACAGCTACCGCCCACCTCGAGCCACACCTCCAAATTAAAAAAAAAAAAGTGGCCACCGAATCAATCCAAAAGTCAAAGTATAATATCGAAGGGATGTGTCCGATCAAAGGTGCTACCTTATTAACCCGTCAATCGCTCCTGTTTTAGCCACCTTATGCCAACTCACGGGAGTAGGGTCCACGTATTTACCTCAAAGGAAATACCGCCGCCATCCTACTTCATTCTAGAATCTCCACCACGTACACGGTTGTTAAAGTGATTTTCGAAGTTGGCAGAGAGTATGACAACTTCTGATCCCGGTCTCTTCAACAACCAATCGTTATTATATTGCCGTGGTCTTTTCAAAATAGTTTATACTTTAAAACCAGAATATAATATCCATTTCAAAACCATATAAATACGATATCATTTCTATTTTATAACCCAAATCAATATGATATCATTTTCATTTCAAATATATCTTTTTCCAAATCATAGTACTTCTGAAATCTATAGCTTTGAAAACATAACTTAATATACTTCAACGATAAATATTAAGTTACTTTATAAAATAAAATAGCTTCTTTAATTTTACCAATAAATTCCAAATACCGATTTGAACCTCCAAATAAACCATTTTAATTTCCATATATTTCAAAGCTTTAAATATTCCACCATTTCAAAGCCAATTCTTTGATAATTCCATATACATCAATTTCAATCACTATTACTTAGATTTGAAATGTTTACTTAATAAATCCAATATAATTTAAGTAAAACTTTTTACCTCAAAACAACTGAATATTCTTTCAATTTATTTAAGTTGATATATACGTTTATCTCAACTTTATATTCATTTAAAACAAACCAAATCAAGTTTATAAGAATCATACCTTTTAAAAACTCCATTTTTATTTAAGTTTCAAATCAGGTTTATCCAAGTACAATTCTAAAAAAAATCAATTTAAACCGATTTCATATTTATCTTCTAACTTAAATTTCATTTAAGTCATTTCAAAACTCTATATATACAATATCTTAAATAGGCACTTAACAATTTTATATAAAAGAAATCAGCTTTATTATTATTAAACTCTTTTTTATAAATAAATTTTATACATAGCTTAAATTCAAGAATTTCACTATATATATATAAAAATAATATTTATGTAACATCAAAATTTAATATTTATTAAACCGTATATTCTTTCCAAAACCATAGAAATCATTTTAAAAATAATTTTATACGTATATATACCGTGGTGCCTGTATATAAATTTCTATCCTATGGTCAAGTGATACAGATATTCATCATTTCAATCCGCAATTTAAAAATAAAAAAGCGATTGTATATCATTTCAAACCGCAATCCCGAATCAAAATAAATGCATGCAACTTGCAGATTTTGATGATATAAATAAAACATCCATTCATCCATCAACAGATCATATATCCATCACAATCATCATCCAAAACAATCAATCAATATCAGTAGATAACTGATAAGATATATAACAGGGATTAACTGGTAGTTATATTCAAAAATAAATTAAATAACGATTTAATTTTACAGAAATGCAATTAACTGAGATGATGATTATAATATACGAACAATCATAAATAAACACATAATCGTAATAAAAATTAAATTTAACAAACATAAGAAATTTTAGAAATTGTGAGTGGGTTAAAACACCTACATTTTGAATTTAAATTGAATTTAAATCCAATTTAAATCCAAAAATTTCACAGTCTCAGAATTCATCCAAACTAGCGCTAAAATGTCCGGAATTCCAATACGAACCTAGCGGAGAAAACCGCGTGTGAATTGGATCGCATATGTGAAAGTTATTCGAGTTAAATTGTTTGAAACAAAATTAAATTAAACAAAATTAAAACTCACCCTCACAAAATCTTTCCGCGTCACCACTCCATACGCAAGCTACAGGAAGCGAAAACGCACGCAAACCCTAAAAACCCGTCCCCTAATTTCTCAGCCCTACCTATATTCCTTAATCGCTGACCAATCCAACGCCATCGACCACCCAACGACGCCCCGCTGCCTTCCCCTGTCCAAGCCGCGTCCAACGAAGGTGGCGCGATCCCCTCTGACGCGCGCGATGCCAGACCACCTGCCGCACGTTCATCAACGAATTTCAATGGATGGAGACATCATTTGTGAGATGTGACCGCATGGTTGCGAGCTGCACGTCGACCTCAACCAGCCTACGCCCTCCGTTCGTCGTAAAATCAACGATCTGCCGTTGCATCTCATCGACTTCTCAAGAACGACCGAGAATTATTCATTAAATTCTAGACCTACGGAGACTCGAATCGAAAAACAAATCACATCAGAAGATTACGCTCTTCGAAAACTTTGATATATATTTTTTCTGAATTTTTCTGAGGAGTTTGGATTTTTGACTTTGATTTTGAACTGGAATTGGATCTGAAATTTTGTTGTCTGCCATTGAGGAGGAGGTGAAAAGGGATTGTACGCACGTACAAATGAGAATAGAGGTAGACTAGGGTTTATAACCGGGTTTATATAGGTAGGTCAGTAATTAGAATGGATGAATAAGGTTGGATATACGTGCTAACGACAAAGTGGCCCAAAAAGCCCGTTCTGACCCCGGAATGAAATTGGGTAAATTCATATATCAAAGTAGATGTTTTAAAATATTTTAAACGCGATGGAACAAGTTTCAAGTCCAAATTCTATCTTATGAAGAAGTTATGCTAAAAACAATAATTTTTTTCAAATTGATTTCAATTAAATCGATTTCAAGGCGTTTCGCGTTCGTACGATCAAACTACAAGTCCGATCATTACGAAATTTGAAATCCTACAATAATTCACTGTTATAGATCTGATGAAACTGGTTTCGTCGAAATCCGATTCAGTTATCAAAATGGCTATTTTTCCATTAAATAAATTAATTAATAATTAATTAATTAAATTAAATTTCAAATTTAAATTCTAAAATTGATAATTCTTATAATTTCTGTATTTCCAAATTATTCACACTATTTTAACAAACTTAGATGTCCATTTAAAGTTAATTCATTTACCAAATTCCAATCTTAGCCTCAGTTTATTTAATTTAGAATTTATAAATAAAATTCCCAAGAATTCCATTTAATTAAATCAATTAGTAATTATTTCATTCCTTATTGTCAAATGGATGGCATTTATATTGGACTCAAAATCTATTCCATTAAATATTTTCGCATTCCATCTTAAATTTCAAATAACGTAGCAATTAATTTCATTCACAATAAACATAATTAATTAAAATTTATTCCAATAAATTAACTTGATTTACTTCAATCCTTTTTATCTACCCAATTATTATTCGATAAACAAAGATAACCTTTATTTTACCGTTTATTACATTAGTAAGTTCAAATTTCCTTCTTTCCTTTGTATTAACTGCCCCATTTCCATTTTATTACATTTCTAACAATATTCACGCTAATTGCGATTAACATTCTATATAAATTCATTCACTTGGGTTCATACTTTCCATTATATAGATTACTACATTATGAATGAATGTACACTTCCAATTATTTCATTATGACATTCACACCTTCCGTTACAAATTTCATTAAAACATTAAAGATTTCTATTTTGATTTAAAAGGCCAATTAAATACAACAATCGTTATCATTAACTTTATAATACAATTAAGTTTATTTTATTAATTCCAACTAATTATTATGATTATTAGCGTAACACTGAATTCATCTGATTACCATTTATTATACTAATTCATTTATTTATACAACACCTGTTACTTACATTCAAATAAATTAATAAACCTGGATTTACAATCTTTACAGCAAACAATAGTCATATTATATATAAAATTATCATTATTTCCGACTATTACTTAAATTTACAGTAACCACACGTTAAATTTAGATTTATTACAACTGATTACCAAAGTTTATTTAACACATTAAATAAACAAGCAACCTATATTAATTTCCACCTATTTGCTTTTAATTGCATTTATAAGTTCGTTACTTATCAATTCAGATTATAATTCCATATATAACGATAATTTTATTTCATTACATTAATATACGCTTATTTACATCTTAATTTGAACTTATTTCCCAATTCACCACTACTACCTTACAAGAAATTTACGTTTCTATTAAATTTACATTCACACTTCCGTTATTTTATATTACAATCATTAAAGTAACGTTTATCATCAACACAAACATTATGAATACTTATCAACCTGCATCATCCTTATTACATTAATTTACGTTTTATCCCCTTATAAATTAATGCGCACATTAATTAATTCATATTTATATCCACTTCCGTATATAAATTTTGTAACCAAGTTATAACATTTACATTTATTTTTCTTATTTTAAATAATTACCAAATATTCCTATTTACACTCAATTATAACTTTGCAATCTTAACAAATCCATAAATTGTCAATTGCCTAACATATACATTAATTACTATTAAATGTTCCCCATAAACTTATTTACTTAGTTTCAAACTTTTTACTCATCAATCACTGCCCTATAAATAAACTTACGTTCCTATTCAATTTACATTATTTCCAATTAGTTGCAACATATATTTTAAATTGTTAATTTTAATTTCAATTTCTACATCTAATTTCTAACATTCGTTCCAATATAAGTTATAAGATTTCTATTTCTTTCTAAATTTAATTAAAAATCTTATTAATTTAACTCATTTTAATCATTGAATTTTATGGGTCGTTACACTCTCCCCACTCAAAAGTTTTCGCCCCCGAAAAGGAAAAGAAGGGAAAAGAAGAATTAAGAAACCAATATATCTTAATTAAAATATTAAATTTATAAACAAATAAATATACAAAATTAATTAATTTAAATAAAATATACAAATTTACAATCATTATATCTTTTATACTTAAATCAATAAAGTTTGAAAAATATTTTCAAAAATTTTCTAAGTCCAAAATTTTTGAAAATTTTCGGCAGAATCTCCTTTGTACGGAGAGGTTCAGGAGAAAATATAATATCAAATATAACAATATACAACATATATTTTCCAAAACAGTATATCCCAACCCGGGAAAATAATATAATAGCGCTATAAACCGTAATCAGAGAACGTACCTATTTGTCGGGCAATTAACGCTCAATTATGAAACCAAAAGCAGTAGCAATTGCTTCCATAATCTGTATTTAACTTATATAATCCAAAAGTGTTAATAACTATATAAAATGAAATATTTAACGTTGTTTCACCCATAAACAAACAAATCAATACAAATAACAATCACTTGCAACCACGCATACAACCATCACATAAAATCAACACAAATCAATCATTCATTCATATCAAACAAAAGAAATAGTAGTTCGGATTCAAAACTTTAAATTGTATAGAATGAAGAATAACTACTAAGTGTACCCTTTTACTCAACAACCTTAGGCGAAACTAAATAGATTATTCATACATCCAAACAAATTTAAAGTATCCTTACCCAAACAACCAAAAACCAAAGCAAACAACAATAATTTCAAACAATAGATTTAGTTTATCCTTATTAATTCCGTTCTTGCATTTGTTGTTTGATTTCTTTTTTTCTCATTCATATAACGGTTTATCCTTTTATTTTACATTTATTTCTTACAATTTTATTAGAAATAACTTCAACTTATTTACTTAAGTTTAAAATTCCTTACTTACAATTCCTGTCTTCTATTATATTTAATTAGTAGTATTTCAATTATACTTAAGTTTATAACAACTAGAACATCAATTCTTATTAATAAAAGCAATTTATTTAACACTTCATTACATACTTTTGCTTGTACAATTTCCGTTACATTTTCTTATTAAACATTCCAACTTTTAATATTTGGTAAGTTATATATCTGCTTTTTAAGAATGCAATTGAAAATCACACAAGTTTTTCTCAATTCTTTTAATTAATTAAACGCTCAATAATTATATCTTTCGTTTTATAAGATTACAATTTTCAACTTCTTTTAACATCATTTGTAACTTAGCATTAGATCACTTATTTTAATTAAAGGTTCCAATTTATAAATTAGTTATATTCCAATCAACTACACTTAATTGAAACTATTAATTAACGGGAACTTAAGAATTATATACCGGGTTTTATTCAAAAATCATTTTAAAATAACAGATAAACATATGCTTGCAATTTATATATCCAATTATATTTAAAATAATTTAAAATATTATATTTGTTTATCAAAATAATCTGCAGTAAAACTACTACAGTGGCCTTCCCACTTTGAAACTCGAAAATGAATGTCGATGATGCGGCCGCCACCACCGAAATTATTTTCCAGCGACAGAGAGGGGAGTATAGAACTTAATTTTCCCAAAACCTTCTTTAAAACAATTCTTCCAAATCATATTGAAACATTTATATCAGAAAATACTTCTAATAATATTATTATTATATTCTAAAATCAATTGAAAGAAATTTCAAAACCCCGGAACTTAAGTTCTAAGATTTCCAATTTGATTTATTTTATTTTCAATCTCATTTTAACTATTTTTTATAAATTTTATTTTCTAACAACCAATATATTGCAACCAAGTTATATCATTTATAAAAATTTATTTTATATATAGAAGATATAATAGGCAAAATTATTTCATTCACCTATATATTAAAAACAAATATTATGTCGGTCCGTCCTATTAAGTGTTTAGAAATCTCTATTGATGTCATAGCGTCCTATGCATCAACCGGAATTTATAAATATAAAACGGAACAAATTAACACAATATCAAAACCTTTTTATATCATTAAAAAACATGCTCTCTCATATATATATATATATATATATATATATATATATATATACGCTCAGCGACTCACCATAGGGTATTACTACCCAATTAGTAAAGAGTCAAACCCCACAAAGCTAAGGTTTATCGTTAAACCAAAGCTCTGATACCAGATTGTAACGTCCCGCCTTTACGTACGCTTTAAATCGACGATAAACCACACACGTCAGACTTAAAACATACAAAATGGCGGATTGTTATGAGGTAAATAAAAAAAGCAGAGAAGAAAAAAAACCGAATCTTGCAGCAGAACGATAAAATATAATAATCAATATACAGTTCATAAAACTGTTTTACAAAACATTTGATTTTTATTTATACAATAAATATCAGAGTTCACATACCAAAGGATAATAACAATGCAGTGGAATAAAATGGTGTAGTGGAATAATATAGTGGATAATAGTAATATAAATCTTCGTCCTCGTCCTCCAGAGCTAAAGTCTTCTAATCCTGAAATGCTCAGGCTGACCCGAGCGAATTAAAAAGACAAAACACTTGAGTAAGAACTAAAATATCTTATGTGATTTAAATTAACAGAAATAAATATGAGTGCAGTAACTTAAGAGATGCTCGGGATTCACATCTCCTAAGGATCCATTAAACTATTTACTATGTAGTAATATTTCGCTATTATAATAATGTATAATAGTAAAATAAACTTACTTTTCTTTAGCATTAAGAGGTTACTCATATAGCCCTTAACGCGTAATAGTCCCAGTAGTCCATCCAATATCATGGTCCCTCCTGATCGGGAAGCCACCAGAGGATACCACATGGGCTACGGGAGAAATCCAAACTCGTACAAGGCGTGCTAGGGTAGGTGACATGGCATAACTAGGCAATGCCAGGGTAGATATACCAATTACGCTTTCGGGTCGGTGGTAACGCGTAGCACGCAGCTGCCGCCCACCTCGAGCCACACCCCCAAATAAATAAAATCAAAAGTGGCCACCGAATCAATCCAAAAGTCAAAGTATAATATCGAAGGGGTGTGTCCGATCAAAGGTGCTACCTGATTAACCCGTCGATCGCTCCTGTTTTAGCCACCTTATGCCAACTCACAGGAGTAGGGTCCACGTATTTACCTCAAAGGAAACGCTGCCACCATCCTACTTCATTATGGAATCTCCATCGCGTACACGGTTGTTAAAGTGGTTTTCGGAGTTGGCAGAGAGTATGACAACTTCCGATCCCAGTCTCTTCAACAACCTGTTATTATAACACCGCGGTCTTTTCAAAATAGTTTATGCTTTAAAACCAGAATATAATATCCATTTCAAAACCATATAAATACGATATCATTTCTATTTTAAAACCCAAATCAATATGATATCATTTTTATTTCAAATATATCTTTTTCCAAATCATAATACTTCTGAAATCTATAGCTTTGAAAACATAACTTAATATACTTCAATGGTTTAAATATTAAGTTACTTTATAAAATAAAATAGCTTCTTTAATTTTACCAATAAATTCCAAATACCGATTTGAACCTCCAAATAAACCATTTTAATTTCCATATATTTCAAAGCTTTAAATATTCCACCATTTCAAAACCAATTCTTTGATAATTCCATATATATCTATTTCAATCACTATTACTTAGATTTGAAATGTTTGCTTAATAAATCCAATATAATTTAAGTAAAACTTTTAACCTCAAAACAACTGTATATTCTTTCAATTTATTTAACTTGATATATTCATTTATCTCAACTTTATATTCATTTAAAACACTTTAAACCAAATCAAGTTGATAAGAATCATACCTTTTAAAAACTCCATTTTTATTCAAGTTTCAAATCAGGTTTATCCAAGTACAATTCTAAAAAAAATTCAATTTAAACCGATTTCATATTTATCTTCTAACTTAAATTTCATTTAAGTCATTTCAAAACTTTATATATACAATATCTTAAATAGGTACTTAACCATTTTATATAAAAGAAATCAGCTTTATTATTATTAAACTCATTTTTATACATAAATTTTATACATAGCTTAAATTCAAGAATTTAACTATATATATATAAATAATATTTATGTAACATCAAAATTTAATATTTATTAAACCGTATATTCTTTCCAAAACCATAGAAATCATTTTAAAAATAATTTTATACGTATATATACCGCGGTGCCTGTATATAAATTTCTATCCCATGGTCAAGTGATACGTATATTTATCGTTTCAATCCGCAATTTCAAAATAAAAATGCGGTTGTATATCATTTCAAACCGCAATTCCAAATCAAAATAAATGCATGCAACTTGCAGATTTTGATGATATAAATAAAACATCCATTCATCCATCAACAGATCATACATCCACCACAATCATCATCCAAAACAATCAATCAATATCAATAATTAACTGATAACATATATAACAGGGAATTAACTGGCAGTTATATTCAAAAATAAATTAAATAACGATTTAATTTTACATAAATGCAATTAACTGAGATGATGATTAAAATATATGAAATAGTCATAAATAAATGCATAATCGTAATAAAAATTAAATTTAAAAAACATAAGAAATTTTAGAAATTGTGAGTGGGTTAAAACGCTCACTTTTTGAATTTAAATCCAATTTAAACCCAAAAATTTCACAGTCTCAGAATTCATCCAAACCTACGCCAAAGTGTCCGGAATTCCAATACAAACCTAGCGGAGAAAACCGCGTATGAATTGGATCACGTATGTGAAAGTTATTCGAGTTAAATCATTTGAAACAAAATTAAGTTAAACAAAATTAAAACTCACCCTCACAAAATCTTTCTACGTCATCACTCCATACGCAAGCTACAGGAAGCGAAAACGCATGCAAACCCTAAAAACCCGTCCCCTAATTTCTCAGCCGCCACCTATATTCCTTAATCGCCGAGCAATCCAATGCCATCGACCACCCAACGACGCCGGCGCCGCCTTCCCCTATCCAAGCGGCGTCCAACGAAGGTAGCGCGATCCCCTCTGACGCGCGCGATGCCGGACCACCTGCCGCACTTTCATCAATGAATTTCGATGGATTGAGACATCATTTGCTAGATGTGACCGCATGTATGCGAGCTGCACGTCGACCTCAACCAGCCTACGCCCTTCGATCGTCGTAAAATCGACGATTTGCCGTTGAATCTCATCGACTTCTCAAGAACGGCCGAGAATTATTCATTAAATTATGGACCCATGGAGACTAGAATCAAAAAAAAAAATCACACCAGAAGATTACGTTCTTCGAAAACTTCGATATATATATTTTTTTGAATTTTTCTGAGGAGTTTGGATTTTTAACTTTGATTTTGAACTGGAATTGGATCTGGAATTTTGTTGTCTGCCATTGAGGAGGAGGTGAAAAGGGATTGTATGCACATACAAATGAGAATAAAGGTAGACTAGGGTTTATAACCAGGTTTATATAGGTATGTCAGAAATTAGAATGGATGGATAAGGTTGGATATACGCGCTAACGACAAAGTAGCCCAAAAAGCCCGTTCTAACCCCGGAATGAAATTGGGTAAACCCATATATCAAAATTGATGTTTTAAAATATTTTAAACACGATGGAACAAGTTTCAAGTCCAAATTCCATCGTATGAAGAAGTTATGCTAAAAACAATAATTTTTTTCAAATTGATTTCAGTTGATTTCAATTAAATCGATTTCAAGACGTTTCGCGTTCTACGGTCAAACGACAAGTCCGATCGCTACGAAACTTGAAATCTTACAATAATTCACCGTTACGGATCCGATGAAACTAGTTTCGTAGACATCCGAGTTAGTGGTCAAGATAGCTATTTTTCCATTAATTAAATAAATTAATAATTAATTAATTAAATCAAATTTCAAATTTAAATTCTAAAATTGACAATTCTTATCATTTCTATATTTCCAAATTATTCACACTATTTTAACTAACTTAGATGTCCATTTAAAGTTAATTCATTTACCAAATTTCAATCTCACCCTCAAAATATTTAATTTAGAATATAAATAAAATTCCCAAGAATTCCATTTAATTAAATCAATTAGTGATTATTTTATTCCTTATTGTCAAATAGATAGCATTTATATTGGACTCAAAATCTATTCCACTAAATATTTTCACATTCCATCTTAAATTTCAAATAACGTAGTAATTAATTTCATTCACAATAAACTCAATTAATTAAAATTTATTCCAATAAATTAACTTAATTTACTTCAATCCTTTTTATCTACCCAATTATTATTCGATAAACAAAGATAACCTTTGTTTTACCCTTTATTACATTAGTAAGTTCAGATTTCCATCTTTCCTTTTATTAACTACCCCATTTCCATTTTATTACATTTCTAACAATATTCACGCTAATTGCGATTAACATTCTACATAAATTCATTCATTTGGGTTCATACTTTCCATTATATAGATTACTACATTATGAATGAATGTACACTTCCAATTATTTCATTATTACATTCACACCTTCCGTTACAAATTTCATTAAAACATCAAATATTTCTATTTTGATTTAGAAGGCCAATTAAATACAACAATCGTTATCATTAACTTTATAATACAATTAAGTTTATTTTATTAATTTCAACTAATTATTATGATTACTTGTGTAACACTGAATTCATCCAATTACCATTTATTATACTAATTCATTTATTTATACAACACCTCTTACTTACATTCAAATAAATTAATAAACCTTGATTTACAATCTTTATATCAACCAATAGTCATATTATAAATAAAATTATTATTATTTCCGATTATTACTTAAATTTATAGTAACCAAACGTTAAATTTAGATTTATTACAACTGATTACCAAAGTTCATTTAACACATTAAATAAACAAGCAACCTATATTAATTGCCACCTATTTGCTTTTAATTGCATTTATAAGTTCGTTATTTATCAATTCAGATTATAATTCCATATATAACGCTAATTTTATTTCATTACATTAATATACGCTTATTTACATCTTAATTTGAACTTATTTCCCAATTCACCAACTACTACCTTATAATAAATTTACGTTTCTATTAAATTTACATTCACACTTCCGTTATTTTATATTACAATCATTAAAGTAACGTTTATCATCAACACAAACATTATGAATACTTATCAACCTGCATCATCCTTATTACATTAATTTACGTTTTATCCCCTTATAAATTAATGCACACATTAATTAATTCATATTTACATCCACTTTCGTAGATAAATTTTGTAACAAGTTATAACATTTACATTTATTTTTCTTACTTTAATTAATTACCAAATATTCCTATTTACACTCAATTATAACTTTGCAATCTTAACAAATCCATAAATTGTCAATTGCCTAATATATACATTAATTACTATTAAATGTTCTCCATAAATTTATTTACTTGGTTTCAAACTTTTTATTCATCAATCACTGCCCTATAAATAAACTTACGTTCCTATTCAATTTACATTATTTCCAATTAATTGCAATATAAATTTTAAATTGTTAATTTTAATTTCAATTGCTACATCTAATTTCTAACATTCGTTCCAATATAAATTATAAGATTTTTATATCTTTCTAAATTTAATTAAAAATCTTATTAATTTAACTCATTTTAATCATCGAATTTTACGGGTCGTTACACTTTGTATGTTATCTCATCTCTTGCTTCAGCAGAAGCATGTATAAGTTTTGCAAAATCTTGCTACCAAAACCAACATTTTTAAAGTTTGCTTTCAAATGGCGTAGGCAGAAGCGATGATGATGTGGTCTTCTCCACTTCTCTTGCAAGGCGGTTGGAATTCCTTTCATTCTATCGGAAATGAATGTAATGCATCTTGCATTTAACGATGGAATTAAGTGTCCTATGCATGAAAAAAACCAAACCCAAGTTTCCGCAGACTCCGACCTTACAATAGCAAATGGCAAAGGGAAAAGATAGTTGTTTGCATCAACTCCTGTGGCCACATGCAACGTACCTTGATATTTACCATACAGATGTGTTCCGTCAATAGAAAGAACCGGACGGCAATGGTTGAAACCTGCAATGCTCGGTCCAAATGCCCAGTAAGCCCCTCGGAATTGTACTCCTTATGTATGTACATGATAAATAGTACCTGGATTGCATTCCTGTATAGCACGAAGAAACCGAGGCAAGTCATTATACGAAGACTCCCGATCGCCAAAAATTGTAGACACCGCTTTGCTAAGTCCTTTCCAGGCTCTCATATAGCTTATTTGAATTTTGTAAGTGTGTGCCATAAGCTCTTGGACAGATTTTGCTGTGTAACTTGGGTTCGAACGAACATGTGGAAGGACTTTGGTGCAAATGAATTTGGTTGTTGCTTGTTTGTGGTTCGAGTTGATGATTGGATTTGAGCAAGCGTGATCACCACTGTGACGCCCCACCTCTATACCCACTCCAGCCAAGGACACTACGGGGTAATGCCGTCAACTAGCACGGAGAATAAGGCTGTTGAGGAGCGACCATCCGTGTAATTTGCTTTGTGCGAGCACCGATATGTCAGATAGTACAACATGCATTTGGTTTCAGGAGGAAATCCGACATACCGATACAAACTCAAAGCTACTACACAGTGGCTATATATATTCTTCGGAAAAAAATATAGAAATAAACATAACACAAATCAGTCACAGACATCCATACCACAAAGGCGAAAATAGATATGAATATAACACTTAAAAGTGTGTATCAGAGTAATGGTCAAACAAGATCCACAATATCAAAAAAGAATAGTTACAAGTGCTAGACAAAAGAATATGTATACATCAAGGAGTCTACATCTCAAAGGTATACAACAAAATAAACTACCAATCTAAGTAGTTAGCCAAAAGTCAGGGTGATAATCCCAGATGTGAAGACTATGGGTCACTACCCTACCAAATTGAGTCGAAGCTCCACAGAAACGGGGTTTAATCTCCCTCGTAGACAAAGAGACATTGCACATTTGCTAGTCTAAATCACAAAAATGATCATCAACGATCATCAAGAAGTGTCAATTACAGTAAGCTAGTAAATATATAAGCTTAGCTTCATGTCACATAACCACTAGCTTAACTTAAATATTTACGAACGAATTGTAGATATCCACTCGAAAATTGTCATAAGAGATTCAATCGAACAAGTCCAAGAATTAACCAGCGAAGTAAACACAAGCGTTTCATACCACTTGTTTTACTAAGCCGTTTAATTAGATTTCTCGTACGAGTGAGATAAAGGTTTGTATATACTAGTAGATTGGAAAACGGTTTAAGAAACGAGCTTTGTAATAAAATAGTGTTGAAATCGTTTTAATGGAAGAGTTTTGATATTTACTACTAGTATAGAAAACCTTTATATTTTTAAAGTGACAAATCACAAAAATGATTGTAGAAATAATAATTCATAAAAATTCACATTCGAAGACGTGAATAAAATCCAATGAATTTGATTCCAAATCCATCAAAGTGGAAATTACCTTGCGACTTAACGGCCATGACTTACGACTTAACATAAGAAATCAGCGGCTCAACGCATACGACTCCTTGGCATACGACCTAAGAGATCAGCGACTTAAGAAATAGCAATCTGCCTAACAGAGCAACTTAACATGGCACGACCTATGGCATGGTGCAACCTATAGCATGGCGTGACCTAAGTTGGTGCGACTTAAAGCAGGACGAGCGACCTAAGTGGTCAGCGATCTAAAGCAGGTCGACTGATAGCAAGGCGAGCGACCTAAGTGGTCAGCGACCTAAAGGGGGCAGAGTGACTTAAAGAGGTGAGGCTGAGCGACCTAACATAGCCGACCTATGTTGATGCAAGCCGAGCGACCTAACATAGCCAAACTATAGCATGGCGTGACTTAAAGCATGGGGCGACCTATGTTGGTGCGACCTATATGCAGGCCGAGTGACCTAACTGGTAGAAGAGCAAACCGAGCGACCTATGTGGTCAGCGACCTAAGAGATTGCGACCTAACTTGGCGCGACCTATGTTGGTTGCGAGATATAGCAGGTGCGACTTAACATGGCCAAGCGACCTAAGGTACTGGGGCAAGCCGAGCGAGTTAAGGAGACAAATGGCGCGACCTAAGTGGTTGCGACCTAACTGCAGGCCGAGTGTCAAGTATGCAGGTCGAATGACCTAGGGGATAGAAGTGCAAAAACCCTCTCAATTTGCAACCGATCGAGCACAGATGCTAGGGGATTATGCCCATCGGCTACCCGGTTCTATTGGCTCCTCGATGCATCACCAAAAACATGTTCAATCATCAAAGTTAGGATTTTTTAAAGATTTGAACCCAAAACACTAAAAATTGGGATTTTCACCAATTCAATCCAAATCAAGAGCAAATGCATATGAATAAGTGTTAGGAATTCATACCCAACAATCAAAGATATTTATAGACAAAGATGTGAGATAAAAATCTCACCTTTTCACAAAATCAATGAAGGAGAAGCTTGAGAGCAAAGGAAGAATCAACCACACTTCAATCTCAACACAAGAAGCTTGAATCAATGGCTTCTCTTTGGATTTGGAGTCAGATGTTGGATTTGCAAATGAACTAGGGCTTGGAGTTTTAATTTTCCATTCCTCCCTCCATTTTTGATGAAGCTTGAGTGTTAGGAAACAAAAGTGAAGTTATGAAGGGAAGAGGGGGTTGAGCTAGAGTTAATAGTTTAGGCTAATGGGCTAAACCAAACCCAAAGCGCAAGGTGAAAAAGTGGCAAAATTCCACTAACTCCAAACATATCAAAGTTTATACTCAAAAAGATTGCAAACGGTGCTTTGGACCCAATGGAAGTGGTCTTGAGTCCTAATTCGACCGTATGCAAAAAGTAACTTTTCGAACTAAAATCCGATTAACGATAAAATATTAAAATAAAATATTTAAATATTCAATCGTAAAATATGTGAGTTGTTACAACCACCGTATTTTCTAATCATCCACCACCCAGCATGATCTCTTTCAGACACAATAGCATGGAGCCGCCATGGACAATTAGCATCAACATCACATATAGCAGTGAACTCTCTATCACAGGACTTTATGTTTTTAAATGAAACTGAACACTTTATAGACCATTCACTTATATGTTCAATTAAAGATTCCTTGGATATAAAAATCATACCAACTCGAGGGCCTTTCTCCACACATTCTAGCCCGAACATTTCGTCGGTAAATTGAAATTCTGGCACAATAGATCTTTCCATAATTGTATCATTGCATTGGTCATCTTCTAACGGTTCTTCCATCTTGATATGCTCATCAATATCATCAAATTCCTCTGCAATATCATCTAAAGGAGCGTCATTATTAACATTCATAGCATCAATCCATGTTTCATCATCGTCTAGTGAAGCAACGATTTCCATGCTATCCAAATGGGAAATTTCAATATCAGCATTTCCACCCTCCATATCCTCGGTGTCAACATCTTCATCTGCAAGTCCGTGCAAGTAGTCGTTTGAATTCAGAGTTGCAATTGACTATGGAGGATACGATAGATATGGAAGGAAACCATACTCGGGAGACTGCGATGGATATGCTCTGACACCGTACCTATACACAAACATTTGACTGTTAAGTGCCAAAAATATGAATAAAACATTAATACAACACATAAAAGCATACCCAGCTACTTGTGCGTAAATGTTCGGTGGCTGGTAGGATTAGTGTGGGTAATACGTTTGACTTCGCTCAGCAGTATTACTAGGTCCGGGTTGACTGGTATAATCAAAGATTTGAGCTCGCTGTTCAATTGTATGTACCACCTCCGTCTTCTTAACATACAGCTCAATTACTTTCATCCCCACACAAAACATAGAATCGACGTCGTCGTTTACCTCAATAGTAGTTGGTCCATCATCTGTTACCCACTTACTAACCAACGAGATGTCGAACTCCGTAGAAGAAATCTTTGTAGCTTTGTAAATTGCCCTTTTTAGCTCAAGAAAATTGCAACCCCTCATGACTTTCGATCTCTTATACTTTCTGCCAACATAGGTTGGCTTGCTATTTTCATCGATGACGAAATCACCGTCATAGTGACAAATAATAGGCACGGTAGTCATTGATCTATCAAAATTACAGAAAGTTAATTGTCAACGCCATACCTATCAAAATTGGTGGAGTAGGCTTTCAATTCTTCACCTCAAGTGTAGATGAACGTGCAATCTTTTATTTATCTCCGTAGGATTAAATGATTTTGAGTGGAATGTTGTGTTGATAGTAGTGAAAATAATGCAAATGGATGTTAGGGTTTTTGAAATAAAATGGGTTTGAGGAGTTGTGTTTGTTTTGGGAGGAGTTGTATTGTTTATATGCAGCTGTTAGGCCAGGGAATAACCCAGGTATGCAAGTGCAACTATTAGTTGCGCCTACAGGAAATTATTAGATGCAACTCAAAGTTGCGCAAAGTATACACATGATTGCTGCTGGTTGCGCCTGCAGCTTTCCAGCAAGCGCATACTATTTTGCGCGATTCAAAGTTGTGCCTGCAACTTTTCAGAGACCATATGACATATGCAACTTTCACTAAACATCAACTTTCATATAACAACAACATATAAGTACAACAGTTCATCCAAATAGGTGAAATATTTCATACAACTCATCATATTTCATATAACAACACGTTTCAAGTCAATAATACAACATCGTAGCACCTACAAGCCAACAAATTTCAAGCCAATACAAATTCAAAACAAAGCAACCAAATGTAACAACCCGCATATTTATCGATTTAATATTTAAATATTTTATTGAAATATTTTGTCGTTATTCAGATATTGGTCCGAAAAGCTACTTTTTGCAAACAGTCAAATTAGGACTCGAGACCACTTCCATTGAGTTCGAAATGCCGTTTACAATTTTTTTAAGTATAAACATCGATAGGTTTGGAGTTAGTGAAATTTCACTAACTTTTCCCGCTTTGGACTTTGGGTTAGTTGAGCCTATTAAGCCCAAGTTCCAACCCCTTTCTCCTCACTCTTCATAAATTTCCTAACTAACTCAAGCTTTGGCATTAATGGTGAAGAGAATGGGAAATTAAAGCTCCAAGCACAAATTCAATTGCAAATCCAACATTCAACTCCAAATTCAAGTAGAAGATATTGGATTCAAGCTTTGGATTGCTTCTCCTTGCTTTCAAGCTTCATCTTCATAAATTTTAGTGCAAAGGTGAGATTTTTATCCCACAAATCTAGTCTATATCTATATTGGACTGTTGGGAATGATTCCCTATCACTTTAATATGCACATTGCATTTGGTTTGGATTGGATAGGCGAAAAACTCCAAATTTTAGTGATTTTGGTGAAAAAACTACCCCTAGGTCGTTCTGCCCATTTTTTTAGCTCGTTCGGAGTTAAGTCGTTCGTCCATAGGTCGTGAGTCATTTACGAGTTAACCCTAGGTCGTTCTGGCCATTTTTTAGCTCGTTCGGAGTTAAGTCGTTCGTCCATAGGTCGTGAGTCGTTTACGAGTTAACCCTAGGTCGTTCTGGCCATTTTTTAGCTCGTTCGGAGTTAAGTCGTTCGTCCATAGGTCGTGAGTCGTTTACGAGTTAATCCTAGGTCGTTTTGGCCATTTTTTAGCTCGTTCGGAGTTAAGTCGTTCGTCTATAGGTCATGAGTCGTTTACGAGTTAACCCTAGGTCGTTCTGTCCATTTTTTAGCTCGTTCGGAGTTAAGTCCTTCGTCCATAGGTCGTGAGTCGTTTACGCGTTATCCCAATAGGTCGTTGGACCCTTAACTCGTAGGTCGTTGGACTTTATCTCGTTAGGTCGCTCCTGGCCTAACCCTTAAGTCGCACAGCTCTTAAGTCGGTCACGAGTTATCTCGTTAGGTCGCTCCTGGCCTAACCCTTAAGTCGCACAACTCTTAAGTCGGTCACGAGTTATCCCGTTAGGTCGCTTCTGGCCTAACCCTTAAGTCGCGTAACCTCTTGGTCACTTGACCCCTTCCCTCTTAACTCATTCTGCCGCGTGGTCTTAACTCGTTAGGGTTTTAGGTCGTTGCCTTCTTAGGTCGCTCGATCCTATTCTCCCTTAGGTCTTCACTAGGTCGTACCGTTTTGGACGGGGCGCTGCCCCGCACCCCGCACCCCGCCGGGGGCGCTGCCCCCGGACCCTCACGACCTGACCGGGCAAGTCGAACCCCGTAGCAGGGGCGTTGCCCCCGCACCCCCACCTTGGGGGGTTGCCACCCCCCTGGACCCCCCCTCCATAGGGGATCTTATCTGAAAAACATTAAGCTGATTTCCTTGGATTTTATTCACATCTCCGTATGCGATCTTTGTGACTGATTGTTTCTACAATTGCTTCTGTGTTTTGTCACTTTATAATATAAAGGTTTCAATACTAGTAGTAAATATCAAAACTCTTTTAACAAACAATTTCAACTCTATTTTTAATAACAAAGTTCTTTTCTTAAACCGTTTTCCAATCTATTAGTATATACAAACCTTTACCTCGCTCGGATGAGAAATCTAACTAAACGACTTAGTAAAACAAGTGGTATGAAACGCTTGCGTCCACTTCGTCGGTTAATTCTTGGACTGGTTCGATTGAACCACTTGCGACAAATTTTATTAGTGAAGATTTACAGTTTGTTCGTAAATATTTAAGTTAAGCAAGTGATTATGGGACATGAAGCTAAACTTCTATATTTACTAGCTTAGTGTAATTGACACTTCTCGTTGATCATGACGATAATTCTGATGATTTAGACTAGCAACTGTGCGATGTCTCTTGTTGCAAGGTTAGACTAGACACCACTTGTGTGATTCCACTCACACATACCTTTTTGCTTTTTGGTTAGTCTGGACCTCAATCTGTGTGATTCCAATCACACATGTGGGGTAGCTCCCCTTGGTCTTCGGACCGTCATGTGATAGGCCTCTTTCTCTTTTCTATGATTTCTGGACTTCTTGCATTGATTTCTAGAATTTATGTCATTGACTTGTCATGAGTACAAGTTTGGGGTATGATGCCCTTTCCGAATCTTGTGATATTGATTATCTCTTATTGATTGATCTTCTGTTGATCATTATTTACATACTTATAGTGGTATGTCATTATGGATATTTTATGTTTATGCCATATCTTTTATGTTATATCATGTCATCTGATATTTATAGCTAGACTGATCCGTTTATTATTTTCTTAAATAATACTCGGGTCAGACCGAGATGTTACAGGTGCTTCTGCTTGACTTCTTCCCAGGGATTCATCACTCTGACTTTTGGCTAACTGTTTAGATTAGCAGTTTTTGTTGTATACACTTGAGATATAGACTCATAGTTGTATTCTTTTGTATAGCACGTGTTGCTATTCTTTTGTATTATTGTGGATCTTACTGACCACTACTCTGATGTACACTTTTATGTGTTAGTTATATATTCATATCTTCTTCCGCCCTTGTGATATGGATGTCTGTGACTGATTTGTGTTATGATTATTTCTATGTTTGTTTTCGAAGATTATTCATAGCCACCGTGTGATAAGCAATTACATGGATGGTCGCTCCTCAACAGCGTTATTCTCTGTGCTAGTTGACAGCACTACACCGTAGTGTTCTTGGCAAGTATGGGTATAGAGGTGGGGCGTCACACCAAACGACAGACCAACACAATCCTATCTTCTTATTATATTTTTGCGGTCGCATAGTATTCTTTAAGTTTGCGTCGGAGGCGGTTGAGATGGTCCAGCTTTAACAATTTCCTGCCCCGGCTGGCTACCTTGTGAAGGACCACCCATGCCTCTAAAACGTCTTCTTTGGTAGGTACGACCAAAAGCCTGAGGCGGACGAGGCATATATGATGGTGTCTTTCTAGCTTATGCCTACCCAAAAGCGACTTGATAATTTCCTTGACATTGAAGCACTTTCCTTTCACTCTGTCCTCATCTGTAGGATCTGCCAGGACATCGTCAACTTCATTGGAAATCATATACAACCCTTGAAACTAAAATAAAAGAATCAATGATCCAAGTAAGTAAAGCTTGTTGAGGAAGTTCAAAGAGTAAAACTTGTAAACACTTACCAAATCACATTCCACGGGTCCTCGTGGAGCATATCTGGGCAGTCTAGTTGACGATTCTTTAAGAACAAATCGTCGTGTGATATGCCAGTACCAACTATAGTATTGTTCGATTGACATTCTTGGTACACGTTCGACCTGAACGTGATCCAACATGTGATCCCACCTTGCGACATACGTGTTGTACAAGGCTCTATTCCAACCGTGTGCGAAAATTTGCTCGGCCGGATCCGGTATATGCCGATGAAGGCCAAATTGCCTCATCACTCTGTCAGGGTAGTGCATGGCTACACTTTGCAAGCAAATAATCGGGGTCCTTGCATACTAACTATGCTTCCCGTCCAAACAAATAAGTGGGAGATCCTGTACGATCTCAGCCGTGTATGGCGTCCAGTCAACATCATGCTCGTTCATAACATCGAGCTCGTTGTGATAGAATGTAGGATATCGGGCTGGATTATCCCTCCAACGTCTATCTCCGATCCATTTACAGTCATAATCAAAATAGTGTGTGAATATTGGAAGAAATCAAAAAAAATTCAGTGCTAATTTCAAGTTGCTTTTACCTTGACCCGTACGGTAATCCCGGAGCAAAGTTGGCACAACAGAAATACGTGTCCAAGACCATACCTGCAAATTATGAGTATTAAGAAACGTCTTTCGAAATATTTCATAAATTTGGTACACCGATAAGTCAAATCCGACATACCTATAGAAGGGTTAGGCAACCTGCTAATCCGTTCGTCTTTCTTAGTGCCACATTATCCAACTCATTGTACAATGCGCACAAAACAACGCTACCCTATAAATAATCAGAAATGGTGGCAAAATCTCTAGCAAGTACAACCATTTAACGCTAACTCTACCCTTCGAATGGTTCGAAAATAGACGAGATGCGATTAGAAGTAATACGACAGCCAGTGTGAACTGTTCTATCTCCTCAATAGATGAATCGACTGAAATCTCCCGGCCATTATAAGGTCATTCGACCATTTTACCTTCAACTCTCTTCTATTGACCACCGCTTCTGGAGGTGGAATTTCACCAAGCAAACGTTGACAAACCTCATCGGCGTCCACCTTACCACCATAGTTCAACACGGGGCCTTCGATGGGAAGGCCAATCAAAATAGATACGTCTTGCAGTGTAATGGTCATTTCTCCAACGGAAAAATGAAAAGTGAAAGTCTCCGGTCTCCATCTATCGCATAAAGCTGTGAGTAATGACCTGTCAAATCTGATATATCTAATCTGCATGAAATGCCAGAATCCCGCTTGATGTAGTAATTGTTGAACCCGTTGATCTTCAACCATCTCCATCAATTCTTCATAATTTTACGAATGATCCAGGCAATCCACCGGTTTTACACTCTGCAAAACAAAGAATTATATCTTTTAGTTAATTCAAAAGGCGAAATAACTTGCAAAAATTTACTATAATTACAAGGCGAATAATATTACCCTCATTAACTCTTCAAAATTAGAGCAGTGATTATCTTGCATATAAAGCATGCTACCATCTACCGGTCCGCTTTCCGATTCTTCAAAGTTCATGCAAAAAAACCGATTTTTACAAATTATTTGCAATCAATTAGTGATTCAACGCTTCAAATTGGATTATTAAGATGTACAACAAGCTCTTTGACAATATTTCTAGCAAATACAACCAAATAATAAGCAAATTTAAAAGTTATCAAAAAAACTAGGGTTTAGAAATTACCAAAATCTATTTGTGTTGAAAAGGATCCCGCTTCCATTGTTGTAGCTTTGATTTAATCGAAGAAAGAGGAAGAAATTTGATAATTTTGTGAAAAAATGGTGGTAATTGGCTAAAATTTAGGTTGTGAGTTATTGGGTTCGGCTATGGAAGAAGGGTTAAAGGTTGGGAAAAGTTTTGATATTATGAGAAGGAGGGTTGCTGCTGCCCCTGTTTTAGCAGCAACAACCTGTGTAGGCGCAACTACGAGTTGCGCCTACACGAAACTATAGCAGACGCAAGTAAGAGTTGCATCTGCATAAAAAAACCAAAATCCCCCCTTGCGCAACTCTTAGTTGCACTTCGTAAAAAAAATCTAATCCAACTATGCGCATCTCATAGTTGCGCTTTTAAGTACTGGAAATCCGATGTGCAACTAACACTTGCGCATTCTTGTGGCAGTTACAAAAACGTGACTGAGATGCTGACTGGGCAGAAACTGGCCCTATTTGGTAATAAGTTTCAAAACCAACACCGATCGCGAAATTGATCCGAAAATTAGCTCACATCGAAAATTTGTCCTATAATCAATCAGTCCGTTCTTAAGTAACATAATATATATTTCTAGACAACCTAAAATATAATGTTTGATCTCTAAATCATAGCACTTATAAGTGTTGGTAACCACGATTACCTTGTTAAGTCCAAGTTTTAATTGTTAGCCATATACACATGGCTACATATCGATGAAAATGAGAAGAAACTGTAATTGTAAAGGATGTAAAAATTATTCTATAAAAAGTATAAAAGTTTCATCAGAGACTCCTCAACTGTGTCACCCACCAAATAATTGAAGTATTATCCTTATTCATGTTGTGAATTATTTTCCCTATGAAGAACTTAAGTTTCTTGGCCTTTTCATATTCGAAAATAACGTATTTTTTCAGTAATGTAGATCAAATTATGGCGGTGGTTTTGTTTCTGCAAAAAGAAAACAGAAGCCGAATTACAAAAGAACATATAAGACTACGTAAAACTGACCTAATTTAGTCAACCACAAAAACTCGAATCCGTTCAGATCCCTTCACATACAGACATAGGAGAAGCCATCCCAAAACCATGGAAGGGAAAAAAAAATGTCATGAGACATCCCTGATGATACAGGATGAAACTGAAATTTTGAAAAATTGGAAAAAAAATTGCCTTTACCGATTCAGGACAATCCCAATCATTTCAAACGAGCTACCTTGTAGAAATCAGTACCAAACATTATGAGCATGGAAAATAACAATGATACGATAACAGCCGAGGAATCCATAATCAAGGGCGCGAATAGGTTTTAATTCTAATGCAAATAAAGAATTTAAGATTCAGGGTCTTTCAGTGTACAACTGGAATAGAAATGTGGAAGATGATGATCAAGAATTAGATATTTAGAGAATTTCATATGGAAGATTTGAATGGAAATATTTGAATATAAATGTGCTATAGCATAAAGTTGAAACTTCAGAATATAATAAACTAAAAGTTCAGATGCATACCACAACTTCGTTAAAGGTCCAAAATAAAAAAGGCTGCAGTTTTGAATGTTGTTGTCCCACATCTATCCATATTCACCTATCTAATCAATAGAACATGACATCAAATGTATTTATATGGAGATTATTACTAATATATTATATAGTGGATAAAAATGTTTCCTTTACACGTCAAGTATAAAAACATATCACCAAATTCTATCACCGTATTTCTTGAGAGTTTCCTAGTTGTTTGTTACCTATGCATAAAGTTTTAAGATGCAATTTTCTAATATGCAAGGAAGTTTTAACAGTATGTTTTCTAAAATTCGTTCTTATATTCATTAAGGCGCCGTTCTCATCAAATATATTAGATTCAACATAGTCAACAATATATCGCTAATCTATTTTTTGCGGCTTGCCTATGCACTTCAAAGTTTGGACATTCTATAATCGTAACAAAGGACATTTTTATTAAAGAGATGTTTAAAAGAAGAGTTTAATACGTGCTCAGTTTAAAAAAAGCATAAATGAAATAGATATAGATAGAGGTTACTCAAATATAGCACATGCACATTGATCATTGAACAAAATAAGAATAAGTATATAGGGAGCGAATGAAAAAAATAACCACCATCAATTACTTAATTTAAAATTAGTGCTTCACGTACAAATATATAAGTGCAATCTTAGGCACATAAAAATAAATTAATACTAAGAAAGTTACCTCAAAAATTATTGTACTTGAAAGTTTTACTGGCTTTCAATGTATGTTTTTTTTTTAAAAAAAACCTGAATATATTAACCAACCCCAAAAGCTGTCAACATGCCTGACAGGTAACCCGAAAGCAAAGCAGGAAACCAAAGCCGCTCAGACTAAAAATAAAAATAAAAAAGTATAAAAGACCAAAACCACTAGAAGCTGGGGAGTCAGAGAGGAAGACGACCGCAGGAATCAGGCACAGATCAATCTCGATGAGCTCCAGAAAAACCACCGCCCATCAAAAATCGTCATCGAGCTCCGACAAGGCCACCGCCCGATGACGATGTCGGAAGACACCCGTACAAACCAACAACAAGAGAGAATAGGAGCCACCATGGTTTGATTGGTCCAATCAAAACGCCCGACATCCAAAGATCTGCAAATGCGGAAGCCGAGAAATAGAACCGAATTTCCTCCAGCCAAGCTCCAAACTAATGAGGAATGAAGAGCCCCATCCAAACCAGAAAATCCAGATCCTGAAACCAATTGCCACAAAAATATAGATAAAAGGGGGGGGGGAGGGTGAAATGAAGATCAGCAAGCAAGAGCCACCAGTCTCGGGATCGAAATTCAACCAATACCCGCTCTATAGGAAGACTGAGAACAGGTAATAGAAAGCAGGGCCACAAGGCGACCAGAACGAGTTGACCGAACCCTTGAAAGGTCTGCCACGAAAAGCCAAGAATACATCATTTCTAACCCGCCGAATAATGGAGAAAGGATCCATAGGAGTCTCCTCAAAAATTGCCTTATTCCGCGCACACCAGATGTGCCAGCAAATCGGACATAGAATCAAACAAGAGATGATAGATCGAAGAGATTTACCAGTGCTACCTTTCCACCAGGTTCTCAGAAAATCATTCGGCGAGGAAATGCTACTGCGGATACCCAATAAATTTCCGAAGTAATTCCAGCAGGCTCTGGCGGAGGAACCAAAAAAAAGCAGATGATCCACCGATTCTGTTTCCCCATTGCCGCAGCATCGACAACGGGAAACAAAAGAAATGCCAATCCGCTGAAGGTTCTCATCAACTGGCAACCCTTTATGAAGGGTTCGCCACATGAATAGAGTCACTTTAGTGGGGATTCTAGCGTCCCAAATGAAAGAGAAAATGGGGAGAGTGGGGGCGGGAGAACGAGCAGAGTTCCAGGCCTTAAGAATAGTAAACAGACCACCATCCCATCCGGATTGGCCTCCATGAGAATCAGAAAACAATTTGACCGATTTCATATGTTTCCAA
Organism: Allium cepa; assembly: GCA_030765085.1. Classification (NCBI taxonomy): domain Eukaryota; kingdom Viridiplantae; phylum Streptophyta; class Magnoliopsida; order Asparagales; family Amaryllidaceae; genus Allium; species Allium cepa. The sequence goes on from CM060939.1 coordinate 259,714,958, forward strand.
GTCTCACTGGCGAATGATGGAGATCCGGAATAGCCACCAGTAGCCAGTCTCTGGTATTTGGCATGTAAGAACATCGCCCATAAGGAATCGTTAGTTCCAAACATGTACCACAACTTGCAAGCGAACGCCGAACAAATGTCCTTTGGATTTCGCAAACCAAGCCCACCCTCAATCTTTGGACGGCATATAACATCCCAAGAGACCCAGTGATGGCGATGTTTGTCAACCTTCGATCCCCAGAAGAAAGAGAAAGCCAGAGATTGGAATGACCGAAAGAAAGAAGAAGTAGGGGTCATTGCGGCGAAAACATGAGTGCCCATAGATCCTAATACTGATTTGAGGAGAACCAATCTACCAGCATGAGATAGAAAAGACGCATTCCAACGGATAATCTTACCCCTAACTTTGTCCGTCAGAGGATCGAAAAGGGCGTTAAGTTTCCTACCTATGTAGAGAGCAATACCCAAATAAGGAAGGGGAAGGGATGCTTCCATGAAACCGGTAAACGATTCGACCCAAGAGACCCTCGAAATATCCATGTCCTTCGCATGGACGAAACAACTCTTCGAAGAGTTGACCAGTTGGCCCGAACACCTCTCGTACAGATGGATGAACCGAATAAGCCGGCGAACAGAAGTTCGATTTCCGTTGGAGAAAATGACAATGTCGTCTGCAAAGGATAGGGAAGAGACGAGCGGACACCTAGTGGGGAGACCAAATCGGTGAATTTGGCCAAACATCGTTAAGATGTGGATCCCTCGGATGAAAGCCTCTGCCGCAATCACGAAAAGAGATGGCAATAGAGGATCTCCTTGACGAAGACCTCTACCCGCCTTGAAAAAACCATTAGCCGATCCGTTAATGAGAACAGAGAACCAGCAGTTGGATATGAGCCTTCACACCAAATCGATTAGGGTTTCAGGAAACCCGAAGGCACAAAGAACCTTGATGATGAAAAACCACGACATACGATCGTAGGCCTTTTCATATCAAGTTTGAAAACAATATTAGAACCTCTGACCTTCCTGTCAATCTGGGAAATCGGTTCTTGGGCTAAAAGGACGTTATCAGTGATCAAACGTCCTTTTACAAAACCCGCCTGAGATGAGGAGATAATGCGATCCAGGTACGGAGCCAAACGCTTGGCCAACACCTTAGAAATCACTTTGTTAGAGAAATTACATAGGCTGATTGGACGATAATCCGCGCAAACCCGAGGATTATCAGATTTGGGAATGAGGACCAAGTTAGTAGAGGACCAACTAACGGGAATAATGCAACCGGAAAAGAATTGTTGAATAGCCAGACGGAAGTCTGTTTGAATGATAGGCCAAGCACTCCGATAGAAAGATCCGTTGAAGCCATCTGGCCCACTGGCACTATCCTTGCTAAGAGCAAAGACGCAGTCACAAATCTCATCCAAGAAGGCGGATTAGCTAAAGCGTCACTTTCCTCCGAAGGGACTAGCCGAGGAATGAATGACAGGAGGTCCAAATCCGGGTCTAACACTGAATGAGAACCCAGGAAGGACTGAAAGTGAGACACAATGACCTCTCTGACTTCAGAAGGAGTTGAAGCCACAGAGAGATCCGGTCTCAAAATTTCACGAATAGAAAGCATATTGGCTTTCTTACGAATGGATGAATGGAAAATTTTGGAATTCGTATCACCTTCAACAACCCATTTGACCCTCGCCATTTGGCGGAGATAGGAGTTTTCAATACGAAGTTCCGAAGAGAATGCCAATTGGGCAGAAGCCCATATCTCCTTGTTTTCGGCAGAAGGAATCTTGTCGAACACAGATTCGGCAATGATTAGAGACTCTTCTGCCGCTCGAACACGGTCGAAAATGTTCCTGAAAACAAGGAGATTCCACGTCTTTAGGCAAGCCTTAAGACGTTTCAGTTTTTGAAAGAAAGTCCCCATTGGAGCAGCAGCAATAGGAGCGGTCCACGATTCCTCCCCCACCTAGAGAAAATTATGGTGAGAACTCCACATACTAAGGAAACGGAAAGAAGAAGGCCTCGACAAAGAACGCGAAGAGCAGCGCAAAACCAGAGGCGCATGATCAGAATAAGACCGATGAAGATGAGAAGTAGAAAAGGAGAATGGTAGATTAAACCATTCAGCAGACCCGAAAATTCTATCCAGCCGGGAAAGGATCCGATTCGGACCCTCCTGATTGTTAGACCAAGTATAAGCAGAACCCACGAAAGGGATTTCAGATAATCCGGAGCTTACAATGAAAGAATTGAAGTCGGAAACCGATTGCCGATTGATGGCCATCCCCTCTAATTTTTCAGCCTGACTAGCGACAACATTGAAATCACCACCCACCACAGAGTACGCGAACCCCATGTCAGCAAGTGACAGAATGTCATCCCAGAGAGATAATCTCTCTAACCGATCACACTTGGCGTACACCGCCGAAAAAAGGAACGGCCGAGGGAAGAGGGAGGAGGAACACAAAACAGAGATAAGCTGGGACGAGTCGAAAACAGGGCGAACAACATAGTCTTTGGATCAAAGAATCCAGATCTTACCAGAAACATTAGCCAAAGCACCACCAAACCCAAGCGATAGCATCGCCTTGGTAACCTCTCCAGGACCCAAGAATGGTTCTAAAAGAGCCACCAAGCAAATGGAATGCTTTCGGACAATACGCTTTAGCCTAGCTGAAGAAGCATCATTGCTAATACCACGAATGTTCCAGTAGAGAAAGTTCGACATGAATGCAGATTCAACGAAGAGGAAGAAAACAAGTCAAGAGAAGCAGAACAATCGTATATTTAAGATTACTGTAGTTTTAGCTATTAATGAAGTAGTTCTTTCCCTTTTTAAGCTATTATTGTTTTCATCTAAACCTCATCCGTCTCAGTTAAGTTCTACTACGAAACAAAGATACACACATGTTAGTTTAACAGATTCCACGTCATAATAGTACAACATAGTGAAATTCAAGTATCAGTACAATTCAGTAACAAGCACTAATAAGGAAGTAATAAAACTTATAATTGTTACAGTCTGAAAGTAATGCTGTTAAATTTGAACTAGTGATGTTCAATTTGACAGTCAATATTACAATAACTTACCACCACAATTGTGCACCTTTCATTTACTTCTTTTTGTAGAAAATGAGTAGTTTTCAAAAACACGTGCAAATGTAGCCGTAGCAATAGTAATCACCGTTGCGGAGTTGTTAATCCCAACTCCTGTCAAGTTTAATGTATTAGGAAAAATATTTGCATGTAAAAAAAGTTATAGCAGCCGTATTACCGAAAGATTTATGGTTACCTTGTTTATTGGTGTCCACACCCTTTTGTTGAAATGCCACAGTTGAATGTATATTTTGAAAATATCAGTGTAAGTTTTATTATTTTGAAAAAAATAATAAAAGTTAGTTTTTAAAGCAGGAATGAATCATTATTTCTTTCTATACCTCTAGTATAGAAAATAAAGAAAACGGAAGAGTATGTTATGGACGTAATTTAGTGGAAAGCAAAAAACATGTACGGAGTAAAATATATATGGTTATAGGGCATTTGAAATGAAAAAAGAATGAAATTCTCTGTGTTGGACATAGATTTAATTTTATTTCTCTCTAAAAGTAGCAACTGCCTATGTGAATAAAAACGATTATGTAAGAAAGAGTCATACATGGAGTGTTACATGTGAAAAGATGTTTACTAAGGCGAGAAAAAGGTATACACATATGGTAGTGACATAAGCAGTTTATTAGAGATGCATTATTTGATAAGTCAATTTGCTAAGTTAATTCTAAATGTGTTTATATGGATAAACTAAAATAATGGACTAAATAAAATTACTCTAAAGCTATTGATAACTGAAATTATATACGTATTTACACATTTAATTACCATAAAATTTAAATTATACCTATTAATAATGGCCACAAAGGGGATTGTTGTTGATAGGATTAGAGTTGTACATTAAACTGCACAAATATTAAGAAATAGTTTGCATGTGATGGGAGGTAACTAAGAGGAAATTTATGAATCCTACATAGATTTACCGTCATTAATCCTATAATTATGCCATTTATTTAATGAATCAATTTTGCAAATGCACAAAGGCTTAAAATTATATGCAGTTAAAAAAATAAAGTTTTGAACAGTTTAATGATTAAAACCTTGCATTATATTCTATGAAAATAAGTAATATGAATTAGAAATCAGAATTACATAAAATATGACAAAGTTTGCAATTTTTTTATATTTTAACAGGAAATTTTCCTTAAGGACAATTTTTAGGACTTTTTTTGGATGTAGGACAGCCCATTAATAATCTTCTCTAAAGGACAAATTATTGAATTTTCCTTCCAGCCCACTTTCGCGTGCTTCTTCTTCTTCTTCCTTTCAATCAAAATTTTTCTGTCGTGATTCGATATATCTCTCGCAATCAAAATATCGATCAACCTCGTTCGGTCATTTGAATATCGTTCTTCTGAAAATTCAAGTTCATCGATCAAATTTTTCTCATGCGCATTTTTCGACCTCGTTCTTTTCGTTTTTCTACCGTGATCTCGTTTTTCTTCAAATTGTATTAACTAAGTATGCTTATATTATTCTATTTTTTGTTCCTTTTCTAATAGTGTTAAAAAAATTGTTTGCGATTTTTAATTATGTCAGTTTTCACAAATTACATGCAGTGTTATTTTTCTGATTGCTTGTTCATTCGTCTATGGCAACTTTTGGAAGCAGCATCAGGTTTTTTAATTTGCTTTATTATGTAATGTTGCGTTCTAATATGCTTTACATTAAGTTTATCTATCATTATCTTGCAATAATGTTGGGATGATTGAAAAAGTATCATTGCTTGGGTTGTATATAAGGTTATGATAGAGTGGAAAAGTATCATATCTTAGGTGCAGTTTCTTGGTATCATTTTTATTTTTTTTTCTTAGTATCATTTTTTTTATTATCAGTAACTAGGTATCGTTTTTTATATGGTGGTATCAGTTTTCTGAAATGGAAAAACTAATGTTCTAAATTGAACATATTTTTACTAATGTTTTTTTTTGGCAGGGGTGATACAGTCTTCTTTGTCCTTTTGTGTTGAATAATAACACTTTTAGCACTCGATATTCTATCGATTGCTCTTTATATGATTTGAAGAATGAGATATGTCGATATTGGTCTCAATTAACTCCTTCTTTTCTTCAGATTTCCTATGTACTTGAGGACAAAATTATTATGGTTGATATCGATTCTGATATTCAGAGTTTAATTTGTTTTCAGTTATACAAGAAAAGTTGTTTCTTTGGTTTTACTGTTTCGGTTAAACGTTCTGAATTAGAATATGTTGATGGTGCTTCTGTTTCAAGCTCATCTACTATTCATGCACCTTCATCTTCTACTGTATCTATCTATTCAAATGCTGTTGTTAATGGTAAAATTTATTTAAAAGGTATGTTGAGGAGAGGTTTGACATTATGCATTTTTGATTTTGTTGGTTTTTGTTTTGGAGGAGATGAACATTTTAGAGAAGTTTTGATGGCATATCTAATTCACAATGGTTATGAATTAGGAATTTTAAAGAATTGTGCTACAAATGTTACTGTAATTTGCTCTTCATATAAGGATGGTTGTCTTTTCATAGTACATGGTTCTTGTGATTCTGGAGAATTGAAGAAGTTTTTTATAAGAAATATGGTTACTGATCATTCTTGTGGGTTGGCCTTAGAAATGTGAATAATCTACATATATGTAGTAAGTTTGTTAAATCGTTGATTATTGACGAGATCCGTGATTGTCCTAGTAAAAAACCTAAAGATATTATAGTTGATTTTAGAAGAGAATACATTTTTCAGTTGCCTAACGGTTATGCTTATCATGGATGGAGTGGCAAGGTAATGATGCTTTGTCTTATAATGATTTGAGTTGGTATTTGAAAGCGGTGAAGAAATCTAATCCAGATAGTTATGTTGATCCTTGTAGTAATGTATTTTATAGAGTGGTTATTATTTTTGGCACTTGTTTATTTAGTTTCAAGTATTGTCGTCCTATGATATTCTTAGATGCTACTCACTTGAAAGGACGTCCTGGTGTGTTGATGAGTGCTACTGCAAAAAATGGTGATCAAGGTATGTCTTTGTTTTCAGTTTTGACTTATTTGTATTGAGATCATAATAGTTAGCATTAACATTAATATTAATTTGTTATCATAATTTGTATTACGTTGGTATCAATTTTAAGATATGTAGTTTATAATTTGTAAATTACTAGTATAAAATTGCATGGTATTGAATTGTAAGTTTGTATTTGGTATCATAATTCCGTACTTCTTAGCAGGAGATTAGTATCAGTTTGTGTATAATGTCAGTATCAGTTTCAAGTATGTTAATATATGGTATGACATATAGTTATATAGTATTGAAATTTTATTTGTATCATAATATATGTCAATGTTCATTACTTTGTTGTGTTAGAATGAAGATTAATGTGCATACTATCGTGGTTATCAATATTTTTATAATGGTCGTATCAGGTTTTCGGTATCAGTTTTTTCCTGTTAGTATCAGTTTCATGAATTGATTCAGATTTATGGTCATAATTAGTTTTAGTTTTTTTCACTAATTATTTTTGCATTTGCAAGTTTCTTCTCTTTAGCTATGAGTGTAGTTTATGTAGAAAATGTGGATAGTTGGACATGGTTTTTGAACCATTTAAAATAAATGCTTCAAGAAGATCGTACTTTGGTTTTTTATGTCAGATCGCCACCAAGGTTTGCTTTCAAGTGTTCATGATGTTTTTCCTTCATTTTACACAGTTATTGCTATTTGTGTATGAACAAAATCTTCTTTCAGTGGTAAAAGCCAAAAATGCAAATGCGTCTGTTGTTGATCTATTCAAAATGTGTTCTAGAGCATCTAATCTATATGAATTTGAAGGAGCACATTTTAACTTCTATCAAATTGGTGGTGTTGCTGGTGTCAATTTTTTAAAGGATAAGCCATTTGATAAGTGGGTGTATTTATTTTTTCCAGGGAAACGTTATGGTGAATATAGTTCAAATGTCGCGGATAGTTTTAATAGTTGGATTTTAGCTGAACGAGCATTGCCTACTACTTCGTGTTTAGATGGTATTCGTGTTAAAATCATGGAACAAATGGCTAGAAGAATAGAAGAGTGCCGTTTGTGGAGAACAAGTCTTTGCCCTTCTATGGAATTACATTTAGGTAAATTGGTTGAAGAATGATTTGGATGGGATGTTTATAAATCTTCTGATTTTGCTTTTGAAGTGAAATCCCCAAACTCTCATTGTGTTGATTTGAAGGAATGAGTTTATAGTTGCAACCAATGGAAAATTAAGGGATTTCCTTATGCTCATGCTATAAAGTGTATGAACAAGTCTAAGTTGTATATATATGATTTTGTCGAGAATTATTTCACTGTTGATGCTTATCGATGTTCTTACGCTAATGCTATAAATCCTATTCCAAATTATGATTGGCCTATTGTTGATGGTATCATTCAATATGTTATCAAGCCACCAAAGGAGAAACGTGGCGCTGATAGACCATCATGCAAGCGTAAAGGAGGATTTTCATATTTTCAGAACAAGCAATATAGATGTGGCGAGTGCATGCAGTTTGGTCATAATAAATGGAATTGTCAAGCTTCGAAGAGGATATGATTTGATTTTACATTTTGAATTTATTCAGATTAATTAGTGGATGTGTGACTTATTTTGGTGGTTTATTGTAGTTAAACCTTTTGCTATTAATTTGTATTCTATATATAGCACATTATCAAATTGATTTCACTTTCAGGTATTTAATTTAAGTGATAGTATCGGTTTTAGTATCGTTATATGTTTTTACAGTATCAGTTCCGGTGTTTTTTTACAAGTTTTGGTATCAGTATCATTTTTTATAGTATCATCTTTTACAGTATTAATTTTTGCAATACCAGTTTTTATAAGTTTTTACAAGTATCAGTTTTTACAAGCTTTGGTATCAGGTTTTACAGTATCAGTATCAGTTAGCTTAGTTGGAGATAATGATTGTTTGATTGGATATTAACGAATTTAGTATTAGTTTTGGTTTGTTTATAGTATCATTTTCATGTATTATAATACGTGCTAGAATTGACACCAGTGCTAATAAATAATTAGAACGATATCCAGTGTTAGCAAAAACTAACATCAACACTAATTGTTGTTTCATAAAGTATGTTGAGTGTCAGTTTTAGCAAAAATGATACTATTAGTCATAAGAACTGATACTTATTTTTGTATTGAAATATAATATAAAATTTGGTAATATCATTATACAACTAATAGTTGCATCATAAAAGTGATTATATTATGTGGGATCCAAAGCTACATGATAGAACTTACACTATACAATCTTGTTATAATATAAACAACATCAAAAGAAAAGAACACCAACCACAACATATCATTCCAGGAGATCTGATTATATTTACAAGTAAGAGCAACTTTGTTTTAAGAGCAGAACATCATTACTTTATAAGTACCAAATCGCAACAGAATATTATTACTTCACAAGTACAAATTTCAATAGAATTACATTATTTTACAAGTACCAAATTTAATTGTGAAACAACACGATGTGAATTCAGTTCTTTCATTTTCTGTCTTCTTCTAAGATTGATATGTATTTAGACAGACTCCAGTAATGTTCATCATATGTTAATATTGCATGTACAATCTTTTCTCTTATGGATAATATTTCCTTCTTTTTAAGTTTTATTGGTATTCTGCTTTTGTTCAGTGAAATGATGAATATCATTACAAATGTTCCACAGTCAAGCCTGTTGAAACCAAAATGTAATGTTAGTATCAGTTTGCAAAAGTTGTATTATCACGTTTACAATTAATACAAAACATTGAATTTCAGATATAATGGTACATGCATATAGTATGCTCTGAATTAAAATATTTAACAGCTTTACTAACACACTAAGTATCAATTTGTGTATGAACTTTTGTGTTTGTAGTTGTTACTTTAAGTATATTTGCTAAATATTTTTTATTATGTAGTTATCAATTTTGCTTTTGTAGGTGTCAATTTTGTTTCTGTAGGCATCAGTTTCTTTTATGTAGGTATCAGTTTTGTTTCTGTAGTTATCAGTTTCTTTTATGTAGGTATCAATTTTCTTCCTGTAGTAACTGTTTATTTCTGAACTAAATGCTTATGGAATTGAGAGATAATATTTTTCAATATTTTTTGAATCTAATTCAATTAAATATAAAAGGCATACAATGATGTATAGAAGTATGTACGAAATGTTAGAATGCAAAAACACAAATAGTTTGAATAATGAGTAACTGTCAATTGATTATGATTAGTAGTTTCAAATATATTGTTCATTTTTTGTCAATCACTTTAACCCAAAAAAACATATGTGTCTTCTGCTTGCTGTGCACATTTTATTTAAAGCATATCATCTGGTTTCACCTCCATGTCTGTTATGTTATTGCTTTTTCATATTTCCTTGAGCATTTCTTCTATTTTTTGTCTCTAATAAAGACAAAATGTTAAAAAGTTAGGGCATATTCACCTTTTTTTATCTGTAATAAGTAAATTTTTTAAAAAGAAAGAGAAATCTAAAACCAATTTTATAGCTTCTTCTGAACTGGAATTGTTTCTTTCATTTGATCTTCTAGGGCAGTTAGAATCAACATGGCACCATTGCATTGTTGGGTATGTTAAAGTCACTAATGTCCAGTGGTTTTCACAATGCAAAGGAAAATATATACTTTTAACAAATTTGTCTTGTACAATGGATTCTAGCATAGGGAGGACCAGACTTTTTTTTCACACTCACTATATTACACACAATTCCTTTCTGTTTAATATGAAAATAAGTTATGATTCAATAAATGAAGCAATTATTATTTACTTGGATATTAAAGTTTTATTTAGCTTCATTGTAGTTGTGAAAGCATAATTGTGTTCTTCCAGTCCACATTTTGAAATATACCAATCTATAATCTATATTAAAATCAGGGAAGTATAAGTTTTTTTTATTAATGAATCAATATAAAATAGTAAGTAGTATCACTAATAGTGGCTGTGTATGTTGATAAGTACAAAAATAATAATGCATCAAGTTGACTTAAGCATGCTGTGGATTTAGGTATCATTTTTGCTTTTATTTTAGTACCAGTTTTGATGTAAAGAAGAAAAAAAATTATGTACCTGCCCATCTATCTCATTTCCTTCTAGTACACATTTTAGTGCATTTATTTTTACAACACAACCTCCTCTGATTGTGTCCTTATCTTCCATGCCACTAACTATTTAACAAAAACAATTTGTATATGTTAGATAAACTTAATTTCATGTTTAATGTTGATATACATATTTGTACACTTACTTTTGTGATGATGTCGTCAATGAAAAGAAAGTTTTGATCACGTTTTGTTGCTCAACATTGAGATAGATCAAACATTTGCAATGTGCAAGGCCTATCTCTGAAAGTGTTGGCTCTATCACTGCAAGTGGCTTTTGACAGTTGCCTTGTGCACTTTTGTTTTCAACATCTTCATTATTTTCGGGTTTTGGTTTATTTGCAACTTTTTTTGTTTCATCCCATATTCAAAGCTGTCATGTTATTTTTTCACTCTTGTTCTTGCCTTCAATCTTTGAATATAAGAAGCTATACTTTTTGGAGTTGCTTTGACTTTTTGCCACTTAATTTTTTCACTGTTTGTTTCCCTTTTCTACCAGCTGGTTGCACAGGTTTTTCTGCATCTTTTTTTTCTTAATTTTTTTCACTTACAAACTCTTGTGTGTCGTAAAGTTTGAAAGATGGAGGGGTAATGTCAAACCCTGAAACGCTGTACGGTAAATTATAGTTTTTTACATTTACATCCTCTTTAAGATGTTGAGTATCTTCTGTTTTGTCTTTCTGCATTTGCCTTTCTTTTTCCAACTCTTCTTTTTGATGCACTTCAGTTGGAGTCTGTCTTTTTCTTCATGTTTACTTTGCAATTCTTCATTTTTCAGTTTGTTATTCAATTCACTTTCTATTTCGATGGGCATATGTTTCCCCATTTCTTCTATTTTATCTACTGATTTCTGGACACTCTCTTCAGCTATTGTTTCTTTATCTTCTTCATTTCTTTCTGTTTCCATTTCTACAAAAGTATCTGCATTTAGTTCAGTTTGTAAACCGTCACTTTGTACATTGAAACTTTCAATTTTCTTTTCTCTGTTATCTTCACTGTCATTCAAACCAGCTTCAAATTTCTTAGTGTTGTCTTCAGCCTGCGATATTTTCTCTTCATTTTCTTTCAAATTCAACTTAATTTCTCTCAACACTTCTTTCAAACTCAAAACTTTTTGCTCTGCTTTAATTCTTTTTTTTTTCCTACTTCCAATTCTTTTTTGTTTTCTTTGCTTCTTCTTCCAAATCTTTTATATGCATTTGGAAGATCCTGACGCTTATGTCTTCCTCAAACGAATGTGCACTTTCTTTGGTTTCTTCAAACCTCCTTTTTTCCATGCTTTTCTTTTTGAATTTTGCGCAAATTTTTTTCTACACTTACTATTTGAAGTACACATTCTTCATATGGGCCGAGATTTGTAATTTCTTTCACTTATAAAATTGGTATTGGAAAATTTGTTTTAGTTTTAAGCTATGATTTCAATTTATAATGACAATTGAATTTTTATTGTAAGAAAAAAGAGGAAATACTATGCGATAAAACAAATAGCTAATGTCTTAATTTCTGATACTATTAATATCATCTTCAATCATGTAAAACTATGGTATCAGTTTTTGAATTCTAGTATCAGCTTCTTATAATATTAGTATCAGTTTCAATGATGTAAAATTATGGTATCAGTTATTGCGTTGTGGTATTAGTTTATCATACTTCTAGTACCAGTTTCAATCATGAAATCATATGGTATCATTTTTTGCATTCTAATATCAGTTTTTGATACTTCTACAATTATATTTAAGCCTGTAATCATATGGTATCAGTTTTTGCATTCTAGTATCAGTTTCTGATACTATCAGTATCAGTTTCAAGCAAACGAACATATGGTATCGGTTTTTGCATTCTAGTTTCTGTTTCTTATACTATTAGTATGTAATGATATGGTATCAGTTTATGCTCACTGTCAGTTTTATGTTATAGAAGAAAGCATATACAATCAAACTTTATTCTACATAAGATTTAGAGCATATTGATTGACAAAATTTAAATGGAATTTTAACTTACATCACCCTCTTTCACATTATCAAAAACTTTTTTGATTGCTTTGTCCTTTTGTTTTCTCAAGTCCCACTTTGAAAATATTGGTAAAGCTGCAGTATAATATTGTCTTTGTTGAATGAGATGCAATTTCTCACAAACGCAAACTGTTAACATAAAAAGAATTGATTAGATATGTTTGTTAAAAAAATCAAATAATAATTTTGCTTAATTTATCTTACCAATGGAAGGATGGAGCACCTCGACATGTTTCTTGGCTTATGGATGACAAGTTTACTAAAATTCTTTTCTACCGTTAGTGGCCAAGAAACCGATTGCATTATCTCTACATTAATTAAGTATGGTTTATCTCTACATTAATTAAGTATGGTAGAATTCCCCATCTTAACTTTTGCTGGTTATTTGGGAAGAAGAATGTTAATAATATTTCCATTACTGTTAACAGTGGCAAGTCTTCTTCGTACTCCTTTTTCTTCTTTGCCGCTTCTTGCGTTATTCTTTTTTTCCAAAACATTCCAAGTTATGTAAGTGCAATTGCAAAAGTTTCTCTTTGCAAATTCTCTGCACTGCATTGGAATTGTTCTGTTGGTCATTTTCTAAGTTGACTCAATGTTAATTCCTTTTAATAGTAGGCCAAAAATCAAACTTATATCTCTTGTTGTAACTTTCCTTCTTTACTTAGCAAATAAGAATGCATCTTCCTCAAATGAGTAGCATTGTTATAAAGTATCCGAATTGTGTTGATGTTTTTTACATTCTCCCATTAGAATATTCTCTTCATAAAAAACTCTAAAGAAATTATAGAAAAGAGTGCTCTTCAATATGTCCATTTCTTTTTGGATAGAGCATTTTTTTGTTTTATCATTTTCATAATTTTAAAAAACTACTTGCAATCCACATCTATAAGCAGTTTCATGCTTTTTGTCTTCGGATTTTGAAACTTTCTTCTGTTCTGTTTGTGATCTGCCTTTAATGCATTTTGGATGTGAATTAACAAAATCATCATCATCCTATTATATAAAAATAAAGCAATAAGTAATTTTTGACACAAATTATGTTGAAACATAATAGTAGGTTGGGTATTGACTGCAGTGAAATATCTTCATTCAAATATGTAACGATTTCTAGTTTGCAGTAACTAGGTATCAGTTTGTACTAAGTAGGTATCAGTTTTCTATAAGTAGGTATCATTTTGTTTCAATTAGGTATCGATTTTTTGTAAGTAAGTATCAATTTTTTGTAAGTAGGTATCAGTTGTTGTAAGTATCATATTTCAACTAAATGATACTGACTATTGTTTTACCAAACGATTTACACTACATGATACTGACTATTATTTGCTGTAAGTAGGAATCAGTTTGTTGTAATTATTGGTGTTTTCTTTTACCAAATGATTTACAGGTATTATTTTTGCAATATCTATCATGTTACAAAGTTATAATGTTTCTAATTTACTAAATTTAGTTATTTTTCTTCTGATTCTTCATCTGCAACTTTTTTGCCTTCTTCTTTCTGAGATTTTTCCTGCTTAACATTTTTGATAATATTAAAATACATTTAACAATATGAAATTGTTAGTATTAGTTTCATAATTTTCAATCTCAGTTACCTCAGTTTCTGTTTGTATTTTCTTTTGACTCATTTTTTCATTTCTTCTTTTGTTCTTTGTTCTTTTTTTTGCCTATTCTCTTCAACTATTTGTTGCTGCATGTTCTCTTCTTTATTTTGTGCAAAAAAATTCACTGTTATTATAATAAAACTATACTAAATTTGTTATACTTGATTTTATAGTATCATTTACCTTCTCTGTATACTTTCTCTTGTTTCTAGTTTGCTTTCAATTGCTGTATTTTTTTCATGTCTTCTTTTTGTTGTTTTTCTCTATTTTGTTTTTCCTCTTCTACTGATGTAGGTTTTTTAAGTTTTAACTTGCTGCTTCTTCTTTTTATTGTCTTTGATATCATTTTCACTAGAGGTAGGTTTCTCTCTTGTATCATTGCGTTTTCTTTTTGAATATCTACTATTGGAAGTGATTCGACATTTTGATTTTCACTTTGTTGCTCCACTTCCGATGTAGCTAGGTTTTCTTCGACTATCGACTGTTGTGCTTGTTGTTCGTCGGCTGTCGATTGTTGCGTTGTGTTGGAGATGTAGATTTATTTCTAGTTTGCGGTGCCATTTTTTTCGAGCAAAATTTCATTAAATTCTGAGTGAAATAAAGGAGGAGGAGACGAATGGAATTCTTTGTTTTGTTTTAATTTGTATACGGACTTTGTCCTTACGGTAAAATATTTTTACACGTGTGCTTGTGAGCAATTATTTATTTTAGTTTGTCCTTTAAAATTTTTTCCCCATATTTTAATCTATCAGTTATTGTTCTTCATAAAAATGGTTTATTGTTCTTGATAAACAATTAAGGCCAAAAATATATTGTCAATTATGTTTAATCAGTCCATATGAATTAGAATAAAAATGGTAATGGAAAACACCATTCATTTATTAAAATAGACAGTGCTAAAACTATGCCAAAACGGTGAATGTAGACACAAAAATTTATATATTTTAAAATTAGTTGTCTATATTGTTAAGGAAATAGTTCCTATGGACAACTTATGGTATTTTTGTTATTACAGTTATTGCAGTAAGGAAAAAAATAGACTTTCTCAATTAAAATAAAATAAAGTAATTAATAAGAGAAAATCCAACTTCTTAATTTCGTATTGGTATGCAACGAATATAAGAAGTCTAATCTTAACATGTACAAAAATAAAAGAAAATTTAATTATCTTTCTTCGGTATTCCATCAAAAAAATTTCTCACTAAACTATCTATTAGATGTCAAAAATAATGTAAATTAGAGCAATTAGAGCAACATTAGCGGGCAATTAGAGCAACATTAGTTGGCAACTGCATCTTTCAATTGAATGATTTTTAATGAGAAAACCACCCGATTCAAAGCTTTATTTGTTAAAATTTTGGTGATACAAAATCACAAATAGAGGGAAATAAATATGCAAAAGAAAGAGAAGATTTTGTTTGCAAATTTGAGTATGTTTATTTCTCTCTCTAATTGGCAATCAAATTTTTTTGCCATCTAATGTTAACTTGAGCATTAGGTAATTGATTACATAAATAGAGACCAGAAGAGAGCGTAAAAGTGTGATGGAAAATCTATTTACTAATTTTCTCTTCTTCATCTTTATTCTTTTTCTCCAACAATTTTACTCATATAGATATTTTCTCCTTTCTCAATTTGGTTATTGATTCAATGATATTTTGTTTACTGTAGCTTTGTTCAATTAATTGTAAACAAAATTTTGGTGAATCAATAGAGTGGGTGGTTGGGTGGAATATTTTTTGTTATTGCATTTTGATTTCAATTCCGTCTTGTTTTCAATCTAAGTTATCCCTTTGTGATTTGGGTGACAAAGATCCATTGATAAAGCTTCCTCAAAGCACTACTATTTTCATAACAGTTGGGTATCAAAGCTAAGTTCATCGCAAAGCTTAGAGTAATTTTGGTTTGAAAATATTATTAATGTCAGATGTAACGACCGGTAAATTTTAATAATTTTTATAACGTATTTAATTGAATTTTGAGAAATTTTAAATAATAATATTTTGAAACAAAAATTAATATTCGGTATACACCTATTTAGACCTAGCAAATTGTAAATCTTCATTAGATAATATTGAAGTATATTTCATAGAGTAATTTTATTTTAATTTAAATCAGTTAAAAATGGATGATAATAAAAAAAATTCGAAACCTAAATATGTCAACATGAGAAAAATTATCTAGAACACTCTGAATATGACTACGAAATCCATTACGCAAGTTTCGGACGTTTCTAGCTCCGTTTGGATTTTTTCGTACATAATAGCAACGTATATCGGTTCCGTATGGACTTTTGATAGGAAGGTCCTGACACAGATATTTCTGTTTCCTCTTGTCTGTCTGATCACGCTGATCACCATTATCTATTTACTTCTGTATTTTGAGGTCCGATATGCAAAGGAAACGTTGATGACGGTCCATTGCAATGGTACCACTTTTTAACTTTTCAATTTCCTTTGGTTTCAAAATTTGAAACGTACGGTCTAATCAATCAATAAATTGCTTTAAATATCTGCATCAATCAAGTGTCCTGTTGTTACTTTTGAATGAATTACATATATTTATATCTTTTTTACAGCCTGGAACCTGCTCAACTTCTTTTCCAAGCCTGCACGTTACCTTCTCCTTTTCTATTCTTATATATAAGATATCACAGCCTCTCTTTCCTTTTTCACTCTAGATCTCCCTTCTCTCTTTTCCATTTATTTCTTAAAGTTCTGCCACCATCACTCGCAACCAAAGAAATTTCACCTGTACAAGCCCTCTCCTACCTGCGCCAATCCCACTTGTGACCTCACAGCAACCCCCCATGCCCTGACAACATCACGACCACATCCGCCTCTTGATCCTCCAAGCAGCAACACCCTTCTCGACTTCAACTCCGACCAAAGCAGCCGACCATCTTTTTCTCTACGCTCCACTTCCACCATGTCAAGTATGCCACCTACAACATCTCAATCCGCCCTCGCTGCGGCAAGCACATAGGCGTGATCTATTCCTTCCTCCACCATGCTCGATTTGTCTGTGCTTTTTATATATATTGTTTCATAAAATATAGATTATAGGTTCTGTTTTATTGTTATAGTTTTTAATCTTATAGAACTTTTCTAATATATATAATAATAAGTTAGACCATATGTTCACGATGGGAGTTTATATATACAGATTAGTACTTTTGATATATATGATAATATACGAATTTATAAAGGCAAACCCATGTTTATAACATATATTATATAAGTGATCTCATATAAAAGTACGTATAAAATGTTTGTTAAAAGTATACTATATATATATTTTGATTCTAAATGTTCGTACTCAAATCTTTAAGGTATATGTATAAGTTGTTGTATAGTTATACTAAGATGAATAATAGTTTAGTCTACATATATAATTGAACAAGTTATATATACACACACACACACGCTATTGATTTGCGTACACAGATGTTTCTGTACGTTATTAAGAGTTGTTGCTTTTAGGTATATTATATTATATTACTTGTTTGTTTTAAATATAGTACATATATATGATTTACTATTGTAATATGCATGCATATAGGTATTTTATAATTATATTATCTGTTAGGTGTAAAAGTTTATAAACTATATATATTTTTGAATATACGTACAAGTTTATAAAAGTTCATTTGTTTTGCGTGTGAGTCTATGGTCTGCATATTGTATATTGAGCTAAATTAGTCATATATCTATGTTTTCTCCTTTCATATTAGTTTGTATATAACTAAAGTTACATAGGTTAGGTCAGAAGCTGTGTAATTAATGCCCCACTATTACTCCGCTATAACCCCGCTATATCTTATAGCGGATTTCTACCACTACGATTTTTCCATGTAGCCCCAAAATATAGCCTTTCCGCTTTAAGCCCCTCTATTTCCGCTATATCCAGTTATTTCCGCTATATTCCGCTATTTCCGCTATACCTTCTTTAATAAAATAAATTGAAAAATTGTATTTATACATTATAAAAATTATGAAACTAATTTATTTGATTTAATTTTTAATATATTTTCAGAAATGAAAATACTCTAATATTCTACTAAATTCAGTTATGTTATATATAACAGTTACGTTTATTTAAAGTATATTCGCACATGTTTTTATTTAAAACTATTTATGTATTAATTATAATTCAATTGAATGATAATTTTTCCTTTAATTACCATTTATATATTAGTAAAAACATTAAGTACGGGTTTTACATGCTATTTTAGAGCCATCCGCTATATCCCGCTATATCCTCGTTGTATCCCCGCTTTGACTTTTTGCACCTCCACCGCTTTGAATCTGCCGAGCGCATTAACTGCACAGGTCAGAAGGTGTATACTTATTAATATTCATATATGATGTGTGTACAGTGTATTATTTATGTTAGTTTAATTCATATATAATCTGTTCCAGTCAGTGTGTGTGTGTGTATATATAAATATACATATACATATATATATATATATATAAAGCAAGTTATATAGGCACATTTGTTTACATCTTGTATAGATCCTGTTGTTTGAAATATTATGTTGGATAAGATTAAAGTTTGCAATTGCTGTTATTTATATGTGTGTATGTAGGTTTTGAAAGTTATTTGTTTATTTTGAATTATAAGTTGTATATGATTTAATAATAACCTATATATATATATGTGTGTATTTATTTCAAAATTATATAATGTCTATATCTTGGTTCTATATATATGTATTAATTTAAAACAACGAGTTATATATAGTTTATATATATATTAAATTATACCTTTTATCTTCATCAATCCAGTTCTGATTGATTTCATCCATTTCTATTTATCAGCTATGTTCGTCAATTCATGCCAATCCAACTCTGCTTTGAAATTCGTGCTTGGGTTCGTAACTCATTTCATTATCTTTTGAATCTCTCTAGCCTCAAAAGATGAGCAATCACTCACTATTAATGTTCTTATATTTATTAATTTTGATTTCAATTGAAACGACAATTGAAATATGCTACTGTAGTTATTTAAATTATTATATATACTATTATTTGTAACTGTTCACCTGTGGGATATGACACCATATCCCGTTGTTTATATTATATTGTTATTGATGATATATGCCTGTTATTATCATTATCATATCTATTATCACTCTGCAAGTTTTCTATTAGTATAGAATTCACTATAGGTTGAAATGATACATACCCGAACGGACTTTCAAATAAGAGAAAACCGTTATGGGTTGAAATGATAGACCCAAGCGATTTTCATTTAATTGAATTTGAGATTGCGGGTTGAAATGATATATACCCGTATTTATATTTAAATTGTGGATTGAAATGATAAATATCCATAGCACTTGACCGTAGGATATAACCTTTTTTTACAGACACCGTTGGTCTATATATAAATGTTGTAAAATGATTTCTATGGTTTTGGAAAGAAATATATGGTTTTAATAAATATCGATTCTTAAAATGTTATATAAAAATGTTAATTTATATATAGATTTAATAGTAATATTTAATTTAATTAAGATTGATTTAATTAATATATAATAGATTTAAGATTTATTAAGATTTATGTTTCAAAAATAGATTTTTTAATAATTTGAATAAGTTAGGTTGGCAAGATAAATTTGAATTTATTTGAAATTGTAATAAATTAAGTATTTTATTTAATTAAAGCAATTTGAAACTTATGGAGATTGAGATTTAAGATACGATTTTATAACGTGATTTTCATTTAAGTATTTAATGAATATTTCACATTTAAATAAATTGAAAGAATATTTCAAAGACTAATAATAATAAAGTTAAATCATGATCTATATGAAGCTATTAAATTTAATTTTGAAAATGTTGAATATCTAAAGTTTTGAGATATATTGAAATTTGAGTGGTTTATTTGTGGTTCAAATCTGTATTTGAAATCGATAAAATTTGAATTTGTTTAGTCAGAAACTGAATCGAATATAAATTGATAAATTGAGATTGAATTAAATTTGGATGGGAAAGTCGAGTTGATTTTGAAGCGATTTGTGAAGTTTGAGGAAATTGCAAATACTTCACTTTATAAATTATTATATATACACACACACACACTATTTGGGAAATAGATATTTGAAATGAAAATGATATTTTGGTTTTGAAGTATAAATTAATTTGAAATGACCATGGTGTTGTAGTGTATATTTCTACATTGTAGACAGTTCCACGGATCCCTAGAGCATGGTTATCACAAACATCCTTTAAGCTACTTGTATTTCAGTTGATATTTCACTTGAGTTGGATTTATTGATATAAGAATGTTAATCCTGACTCGAGTGTTCTATGTTTTGCTTTACGCTCGGGTCAGACTGAGTGATACAGCATTTGAGACTCGCCTTTGGAGTTTGAAGTTTCGTTTGGGGATCTAACTATCGATTCAGATTTCAGCTTTTCCAGTTGATTTGTTTATAGAGGTCATCAGTTTTTATTGGAGACTTCACTGTATTTGAGATATTCTGCTGTATTTTATTTCTAACTCTGTTGTTTATATAGTAGCTTCACGAACTACTATTTATCTATTCCGCTGCAATATTTTTATATTACTCTGTGTCTGTGATTCTGTGATTGATTTATTTACTGTAAATGCTGAGTTTTGCCAAATATAAATTAATAATCTGATATTTTGTGCAACCTAAGTCCGGCGTGTGCGGATGCAAATGGTTGAAAATACCAGGTCGTTACAGTTGGTATCAGAGTTTTGGCTCTGGACAAACTTAGCATATATAGTAAATTTATTTGCAGAATCACTTTCGTTCGAGCTTGAATCTCTTCCTTATTGATTTGGTTATCCTTTGGACTTTGGAACATTCCCTACGGTTCCAAAGTCCATTATCTTCTCTCCCTATTTTTGTTTCTTGATTCTGGAGTGTCCCATAACTCCACTTCTAATGATCTCCATAAAAATAGACGATCACGCCAGTCTTTGAATGATTTGTAAAGGGTAAAACACCTTTACAATTGGCATTGATTCATCGGAGATTTATATATCCCTCGGTTTAGACGCTGCTATCTCTTTTTAGGCCGAATTCTATCTCTGGTGATTGAATGTCGATTTGCCTCATAAATATGCACCGATCTTATTTTGATATCACGGTTGACTGGTTAAAGTCGCTCGTGACTTAGTAAGTATATCCATCTTCTATTTTGTAAATTAATTATCTCATTCTTCATTTGAGCCTATCTTCGAATCAGAATTATATTTGATTAGAGTCCCTCTAATTTGAACCTCCATCTTTGTTTTGAAATCCATTCTTGAATCATCCTTTGAAAAAAATCGGGTTTGTTTCTATTTTAGAAATTGTTTCATATATCGAAATTATTATTTTGATAAGTATGATTATATTCTATATATAAAAGTGAAAATGTTTCCGATAAGGACTATATACCTTTTTAAAAACTAGAATTTGAAGTTTCGAAAGAATTTGAAATTTCAAAAATTATATATAAGAAATGGATTTATATAAATATGATTTATAAATGAAGGGTTTTAATTTGAAATTTGAGAGATTGAATTTCGGTATTTTGGAAAATGATTTTTATGATTTTGAAATATATACAAGATGATTTAAAAATATTTTTCAAATAAGAAATGTTTCAGTTGACTTCAAATGAGCTCCAATGATTTCAAAGAAATTTCAAAGAAGTTTTAGGAAATAGAAGTCCAGAACTCACTTATGTCGGTAGAGAATAATTTCCGTGATGAGTGCACACATCATCGACATTAATTTTCGAGTTTCAAAGTGGGAAAGAGGCCACTTTAATAACTTTGCTCTTCAAATGATTTTGTGAAACCAATTTTGATCTCAAATGCCGAAGTATGATTTGATATTCGAATGATATATGTATACATATATTTGAAATAATCTGAAGCGAGCCCGGTGTTCAGTCCTCGAGTTTCAGATTTGAAATAACCCTATCTATTAAAATTGATTTACTGATTTGTTGCCGATTTCCAACTCTTGGATTTAAAATTTGATTTCACTGACCATTTTGAATGTTCGATCACTTCCAAATCGAGGTTTAAATTTTCAAAGATAAGTAATTTCGATAGGTAAAAATTATTTAATAAAGTATATAAGATTAGATTTGTACTTTTAAGTAAGAAGTAATATGATTTAAACAAATTTGAATTTTTTTGTTAAGTAAATGAATAAGACTATTTTGAATTATACTAATATGAAATTTAGTTTTGAAATGTTTTGAACAAAATTTAGTTTTGAATGTTTTTAACTTAGCAACATCTTTTATAAAACTATGTATATATATATATATATATGTAAAATAATAATTTTCAAAAAGGTAAATTGGATCTTTCAAATAAATAAATAAATAGTTTAAAGGTTTTAAAGGGACGGCAATAGACTTGGTAATCATTTTTTGGTATAACCGATTTTGAGAAAAATATTCGGTTTCGAAAATATATTGGGATTTAAAACCCAATATTCATATGATGATTTTTGGAAATGAATTTATTTGACTTAAATTATGTTGATATGGAAAATTGTATTATTTTCTAAACCTATTATTTTGGAAACTTTGAAACTAAAGATATTTAATTTTGGAAGAAATAATTTAGTGAAATCGTATATGATTTTGAAACTGAATTGATATTGAAACGAATTGAAATTGAGAACCTTATTTTACTAAATACTTGATTTGGGAGTTATCGAACTTATATAAAATTGATTTGTGTAAGTATGAAGTTGATTCGTAAACTATTAATATGGAAAGGTACTCAATTTGAAAAGCGAAATCTTATATAATCAAAGTTTATATAAGGGTGATTTGATATACCATTGATTTTGGAAAGCATTCGATTTGAAAATGAAATCTTATATATAATGGACTTTATATAAGTATGATATTTGAAATTGATTGAAAAGGTACTATATTATACATATTTTCGAACTAAAGATATGGAAAGTGCCTTCTGCTTGATATCCGCTTTGTGGCCACATTGTGGATTCATTATATCGATATTATTCTCTCTGATTTGGTTTTTGGGAGTGGTACTCGAGCGTCCTTTGAATTCCATGGCGTTACCCATGGTCGTTTTGGTAGCGTAATCCGCAAGGCAGAGATTTCTTAAAGGGTGCGGATGTTTTCTGGAGGATCCAGGTGTAACCATTGTGTATCCGTGGTCTACCGGTTTTGTTGTCCATTGTGTATCCGTGGTCTACCGGTTTTGTTGTGGTAGTGTAATCCGTAAGGCAGAGTGTAACGACCCATAAATTTCGATAATTTAATTTATTTATTTAATAGGATTTCTAATTCAAAGTTAGGAAGAAACATGAATCTTATTTATTTATAAGAAAGAGAATGTTGAAATTAGATGTATCAAGGGAAATAAAATTTACAAATTGAATTATATACTGCAATTAATTATAATAGTGGAAATTGTTGCAATTGGATATAAGGTTAGAAATAAGTAAATAAAGACAAGTATTGAATTCATCAATGAAAATAAATTTTTATTTAGTACAATCCCTTTTTATTAACTATTATAAGGTGTTAATTAATTGAAAAGAGAAATTTGACAATAGATTCAATTTGTATGTTGGATAATAAATTGCAATAACTAAAGTTAGAAATTAATGGGTTAAAGGGAATACCAATTTACTCATAAAGTGAATATAAGCGAATGTAACAAAATAAATAGGAAACGATAATTATTCATAAGTGATGGTTGATGTAAAAGGAATAACTAATTGGATTTAGAATCTTAATTTGTATGCGTGCATATATTTATGATGGAGAATAAAGGGGTAAAATAATAATATACAAGTATATTAAACGTTATATTAGTGGGTTACTAGTAAATTCCCTCATTACCAATAAAGATGCCTTGATGATAATTAATGACATAACAAAAAAGAGTAAATGTATTCATTTGAATATTAATTGAAATTGGATAGGGGTTTTAAGTAACAATGTTAATGCAAGGTAATTAATGATAAATTTAAGTAAATAGTAAAGAATAGTGATTAATTCAAAATTTGTAACACATATTATAAATTACCTGCTTATTTGTTAATAAGATTAGAATTTGAAATAAGTGATAATACAATAAATTAAATGTTATGTTAAATAAATTAAGGTAATAAATGGAGAATAACGTAAATGTTCTTCATAAATATGATAATTTGAATCTATTGAGATTAATGGAAATTGAATATAACATTTTACATTAATTGGAAATAAAGATGGAAATAGGAAGTTTTTTTTTACTAAGGGAGGGATATGTAATAATTGCATTGATTTGTAAGTGGAAATAAATCGTAAATGAGAACAAGTATTTAAGATTAACCATCTATTTAGTATAATAAGTTATAATGGATAATCAATTGCAATAATTAAAAATATATTTATTACATTAACAATAATGAAGTAATATTTGAAATTTAATATTTAGATATTATGCAAATAAATTTAGATGAAATTGGAGAGATTTACGTAATGAAGTATGAATCCAATGATAAATTTGTCTATTTGACAAAAATATATGGAAAGTAAATTTAATTAAATTTTTGGAAATTTAATGTATAATTGGTGAATTTTATGAAATTTGAGAATTTATAGATGTTAATTCGACAGTTAAATTTTGTTTAAGTTAGTAAAGATAATTTGATAAATTTATGATGATAAGAATCGTCAATTATCGAAGTGAAATGGGAAATTGGATTTAATTGACTAATTTTTAATTAATTTATTTATTTTGAGTTTATTTAATTAATATAAAAATAGCCATTTGGCCACTGACTCGGATTTCGACGAAACCAGTTTCATCGGATCCGTTCGGTGAATTATTGTAGGATTTCAAGTTTCGTAGCGATCGGACTTGTCGTTTGATCGTACGGACTCGAAACGACTTGAAATTTATGCATTGAAATAAGTTGAATTTGGAAAATATTGTTTTTAGCATAACTTCTTCATACGACGGAATTTGAACCTGAAACCTTTTCCATTGAGTTTAAAATATTTTAAAACGCCTATTTTGATATATGGGTTTACCCAATTTCGTTCCGGGGTCAGAACGGGCTTTTTGGGCCGCGTTAGCGCTAGCACGTTTGTTTATCCGATCCATCTATTCAAATTTCTAACCTACCTATATAAACCCAAAATGGGTTTGTCAAATGAGTTTGTTTTTGAAATGGCGAAATATTTAAAGCTTTGAAACATAAGAATTAAAAACGGTATTTGGTAGTTTGAATCGATATTTGGAATTGATTTGTGAAATGTAAAGAAGCTATTTTGTTTTATAAAGGAAATTTAATATTTGACCATTTGAGAGATGGAAATTTATTTCAAAGTTATGATTTTCAAGGTAGTATAATTTGGAAATATTATATTCCAGAGTGTTGATTTCTAAATATTTTACTTTGAAAACCCTATGAGTTTGGAAAGAATATATATTGGAAAATAAAATGACATTATATGGGTTTGGGCCTAAATGATATCGTATTGATTTGGGGTTTTAAAAATATAAACGATATCGTATTTATATGGGTTTAAAATGGATATTTTATTCTGGTTTTAAAGTATAATTATTTTAAATGACCGCGGTGTTATAATAACGTTTGGTTGTTGAAGAGACCGGGATCGGAAGTTGTCATACTCTCTGCCAACTCCGAAAACCACTTTAACAACCGTGTACGCGGTGGAGATTCCAGAATGAAGAAGGTTGGTGGAGGCGTTTCCTGCAAGGTAAATACGTGGACCCGACTCCCGTGAGTTGGCATAAGGTGGCTAAAACAGGAGCGATTCTCGGGCCAATGAGGTCCTTTCTCTGATCGGACACTCCTCTTCGATATTATACTTTGACTTTGGATTGTTTCAGTGGCCACTTTTACTTTGATTTTTGGGGGAGATTGTTCGAGGTGGGCGGTTGCTGCGGCTACGCGTTTCCATCAGCCCGGATAGCAATTGGTATATCTACCCTGGCATTGCCTAGATGTGCCGTGTCACCTACCATACCGAGCCTTTACTATGAGTTTCTATTTGTGTCGTACCTATGGAGTGTCTTCTCGTAGTCTCCCGATCAGGAGATATGCAGGCACTGTATAGACTATTGGCACTATTACGTGTTAAGGTGGAAAATGTAAAGCTTTAACGCTATTTTAAAGTAAGTTTATTTTACAATTAGACACTATTATAATAGCGCAATATACTACATAATAAATAGTTTAACGGATCCTTAGGAGATGTAAATCCCGAGCATCTCTTGAGTCACTGTACACATATCTATTTATGTTAATTTGACTCACATAAGATCTTTTAGTTCTGACTTGAGTGTTTTTGTCTTTTCAAATTCGCTCGGGTCAGTTCGAGCATTTCAGGATTTGAAGATTTAGCTTTGGAGGACGAAGACGAAGATTCGTATTATTATTATTTATTCTATTACACTACACTCATACTGTTCCGCTGCATTGTTATTGGTATGTGTAACTCTGATATTTATTGTATAAAGAAGAATCAATTATGTGTAAACAGTTTTATGAACTGTATATTGATTATTATATTTTATCCTTCCGCTGTGAGATTCTGTTTTATTTTATTTCTTCTCTGTTTTTCTTATTTACCCCATAACAATCCGCCATTCCGTATGGTTTGAATTGGCACGTGTGTTGATTTAAAGCGTGCGAAAAGACGGGACATTACATGTGGTATCAAAGCTTTGGTTTAGCGATAAACCCTAGCTTTGTGGGGTTTGACTCTTTACTAATAGGGTAATAATACCCTATGGGAGTCACTGAGTGTATATATATGAGAGAGCGTATTTGTTAATGTTATAAAAAGGTTTTTATATTGTGTCAATCTGTTCCGTTTTGCATTTATAAATTCTGGTTGATGCATGGGACGCTATGACATCAATAGGGATTTCTAAATACTTAATAGGACAGATCGACATAATATTTGTTTTATATAGGTGAATGAAATAATTTTGCATATTATATTTTCTATATATAGAATAAATTTTTCAAAAGATATCTATATTTGGCTGGAATAGATTGGTTGTTAGGTATTAAAGTGTATAAATAATAATAGAAATAAGATTGAAAAAATAAAATAAATGAAATTTGGAAATTTAGAACTTAAAGTTCCGGGGTTTTGAAATTTCTTTCAAATAAATTTTGGAACGTAATAATATTGTTTATAAGTACTTTCTGATATAAACATTTAATATAATTTAGGAAAAATTGTTTTAAAGAGGATTTTGGAGAAAATAGGTTTTGTACTTTCCTCTCTGTCGCTGGCAAATAATTTCGGTGATGGCGGCCGCATCATCGACTTTCATTTTCGAGTTTCGAAGGGGAAAGGCCTCTGTAGTAGTTTTACTGCAGATTCATTTTTGAAAAATATATAAATTTTGAATTGTTTTAAATATAATTAGAGATATATAAGTTGTAAGAATATATTTATCTATTATTTTAAAATAATTTGAAATTTAACTCGGTATTTAATTCTTAAATTTCCATTAATTAATTGTTTCAATTATTGTAGTGAAATAAAAGGTAAGTGATTAATAAATTGAAACCTCTAATTTAGGTAAGAGATTTAATGCAAAGTTATAAATGGAAATTAAAGGAAATTTGAAATTTGTAACATATGAAACAAAGAGTAATATTGTTGAGCATTAAACTTAATTAAAGGATGAGATAAAACTTTTATAAGTTCATTTGCATTTTCTTTAACATATATAACTTACCAAATATTAAAAGTTGAAATGTTTAATAAGAGATTGTAATCGAATATTATACAAGTAGAAATTTGAAATAGTAAAATTATTCAATGAAATTGCTGTTAAATGAGAATTTAATGTTATCAACTTAAGTACAATTGAAATTTTACTATAAGTGAAAATAATTAAAGGTAAGTAATTCAAATAGATGAATATCAACTTAAGTAAATAAAATGGAAATGCTAACAAATTAAAGGAGGGCATGCAATAAATGAATAAATAATTATAATGAGATAAAAAGAACTAGCATGACCTGAGTTAATGAAATTGAATAATTGTAAGTAATAAGTAAAAATAAATGAAGCAAGCATTTAATGAGTAAATGCAAATTAAAACAATAAATCACTGTATAAATAAAAAGATAATCGAACAACAAAGGTATGAAATGGAATTAATAATAAGATAAATTGATTTTTGTTTGGATTTGTTGCTGTTTAGTTGATGGTTGTTTGGGTAAGGATACTTTGAAAATTGGATTTGGGTGAATGAATAATCTACTTAGTTTTATCTAAGACTGTTGAGAAAATGATGCGCTAGTAGTTTATTCTTCATTCCGTACAAATTTAAAAGTTTTGAACCCGAACAACTATTTGTTTGTATTGGTTGAATGGTTGTTTTGAATTTGTTATGTACGCTTTTTTTAAAGTTGATGGTTGTTGTATTGATTTGTTGTTAGTGATTGAAATCCACTTAAATATTTCACTTTATATAAATTGTTAACCCTTTAGATTTTATAAGTGAAAATGCAGGCTATGGAAGCAATTGCTACTGCTTTTTGGTTCCATAAATTAAGCATATATTGCCCAATAAATAGGTACGTTTCGAATTATGGGTTATAGCGCTATTATATATATTTTCCCGTGTAGGGATATATTTTATTTTGGAAAGTATTTGTGTATATTGTTATATTTATATGATATTTCTTCCGAGCCTGTCCGTACAAAGGAGACTCTGCCAAAAAATTTCCGTAAAATTTGGACTTAGAATATTTTGAAATGTTTACCAAAATTTTGTAATTTAAGTGTAAAAAGATATAATGATTATAAAACGGGTATATTTTATTTAAGGAAATAAATTTAGTAAAATATTGGTTATAAGTTAAGTATTTTGAATAAGATGTAGTGTTATTTAATTCTTCTTTTCCCTTCTTTTCCTTTTCGGGGACGAAAAGTTTTGAGTGGGGGAGAGTGTAACGACCCGTAAATTTCGATAATTTAATTTTTTTATTTAATAGGATTTCTAATTCAAAGTTAGGAAGAAACATGAATCTTATTTATTTATAGGAAAGAGAATGTTGAAATTAGATGTATCAAGGAAAATTAAAATTTACAAATTGAATTATATACTGCAATTAATTGTAATAGTGGAAATTGTTGCAATTGGATATAAGGTTAGAAATAAGTAAATAAAGGCAAGTATTGAATTCATCAATGAAAATAAATTTTTATTTAGTACAATCCCTTTTTATTAACTATTGTAAGGTGTTAATTAATTGAAAAGAGAAATTTGACAATAGATTCAATTTGTATGTTGGATAATAAATTGCAATAATTAAAGTTAGTAATTAATGGGTTCAAGGGAATACCAATTTACTCATAAAGTGAATATAAGTGAATGTAACAAAATAAATAGGAAACGATAATTATTCATAAATGATGGTTGATATAAAAGGAATAACTAATTGGATTTAGAATCTTAATTTGTATGTGTGCATATATTGATGATGGAGAATAAAGGGGTAAAATAATAATATACAAGTATATTAAACGTTATATTAGTGGGTTACTAGTAAATTCCCTCATTACCAATAAAGATGCCTTGATGATAATTAATGACATAACCGAAAAGAGTAAATGTATTCATTTGAATATTAATTGAAATTGGATAGGGGTTTTAAGTAACAATGTTAATGCAAGGTAATTAATGATAAATTTAAGTAAATAATAATGAATAGTGATTAATTCAAAATTTGTTACACATATTATAAATTACCTGCTTATTTGTTAATAAGATTAGAATTTGAAATAAGTGATAATACAATAAATTAAATGTTACGTTAAATAAATTAAGGTAATAAATGGAGAATAACGTAAATGTTCTTCATAAATATGATAATTTGAATCTATTGAGATTTATGGAAATTGAATATAACATTTTACGTTAATTGGAAATAAAGATGGAAATAGGAATTTTTTTTTACTAAGGGAGGGATATGTAATAATTGCATTGATTTGTAAGTGGAAATAAATCGTAAATGAGAACAAGTGTTTAAGATTAACCATCTATTTAGTATATTAAGTTATAACGGATAATCAATTGCAATAATTAAAAATATATTTATTACATTAACAATAATGAAGTAATATTTGAAATTTAATATTTAGATATTATGCAAATAAATTTAGATGAAATTGGAGAGATTTACGTAATGAAGTATGAATCCAATGATAAACTTATCTATTTGACAAAAATATATGGAAAGTAAATTTAATTAAATTTTTGGAAATTTAATGTATAATTGGTGAATTTAATGAAATTTGAGAATTTATAGATGTTAATTCGACAGTTAAATTTTGTTTAAGTTAGTAAAGATAATTTGACAAATTTATGATGATAAGAATCATCAATTATCAAAGTGAAATGGGAAATTGGATTTAATTGACTAATATTTAATTAATTTATTTATTTTGAATTTATTTAATTAATATAAAAATAGCAATTTGGCCACTGACTCGGATTTCGACGAAACCAGTTTCGTCAGATCCGTATCGGTGAATTATTGTAGGATTTCAAGTTTCGTAGCGATCGGACTTGTCGTTTGATCGTACGGTCGAAACGCCTTGAAATTTATGCATTGAAATAAATTGAATTTGGAAAATATTGTTCTTAGCATAACTTCTTCATACGACGGAATTTGAACCTGAAACCTTTTCCATTGAGTTTAAAATATTTTAAAACACCTATTTTGATATATGGGTTTACCCAATTTTGTTCCGGGGTCAGAACGGGCTTTTTGGGCCGCGTTAGCGCTAACACGTTTGTTTATCCTATCCATCTATTCAAATTTCTAACCTACCTATATAAACCCAAAATTAAACCCTAGCCTCCGACTATTCTCATTTGTCTACGCGTAAATTTCATCAGTTCTTCCTCTTCCTCAATGGGTGCAGACCCTAGATCCAATTACAATTCAAAAATCAAAAGTCAAAAATTCAAAGTCCTCAGAAAAATTCCAAAAAAATATATGTTGATGCTCTCGACGAGCGTAATTCAATGGTGTAATTCGTTTTTCAATTTGAGTTGTAGTTTGACCAGAAATTGGGCGTTTAGTTTCGGCCATTCATCATCGCCGCGATAAAATTCGTCGGATCGAGAAACCCTTTCTGGGTTTTGCAGAGGGGACCGAGGGGAGGCGATCTATGTGGTTAGTTTGGCGTTTCGATGGTTAGATCTACGACAAAAATTTGATTAGTGTTTAAATTTTATAGCGGCGGCTGCTGTTTATCACTTCGGTCGAGGCCACGTGAGAGTTGCAGTGGGGGGTCACGACCTTGAGGAGGGTCGGCGACGAGTTTTGGGGTTGCTGCGATGGTCGGCATCGGCGTGTACGAGGCAGGATTTCCTAAGGTAGCGTGCGTTTGTGGTTCAGACAGTAAGGGTACTGTGTTCGTGCGTTAGGGCAGAGACCTGGAGACGTTTGAGGGTGATGGTAGTGACGTGGCACAGGTGAAAGTGTTCTCTTTTGTTCTAATTTTTATAATTGTTTTCAATCGCAATTTTCGACATAACTTTCTCATACGTTATCCATTTCACGTGAATTTTTTTTATTAGGCTCGTAATAAAATTCCAGACGTGTTGACGCTGGATTGGACAGATTTGGAGACCGTCAAATTTTTGGGTTTAAATTGGATTTAAATTCAATTTAAATTCAAAAGGTGAGTGTTTTAACCCACTCACAACTTATA
Source organism: Allium cepa (assembly GCA_030765085.1). Lineage (NCBI taxonomy): Eukaryota > Viridiplantae > Streptophyta > Magnoliopsida > Asparagales > Amaryllidaceae > Allium > Allium cepa. The sequence goes on from CM060939.1 coordinate 259,746,530, forward strand.
GAATTTCTTATGTTTGTTAATTTGACTTAAGATATGAGTAAAAATTTATTTATGATTGTTTAGCATGTTTTATTCATCATCTCAGTTAATTCGCATTTATTTAATTTAACTGTTAAATTATTTTATTTATTGCATATAGATTGACAGTTTGAATTTATTTATTTGCATATAATTGCTAGTTCAACAGTTATTAAATTTATTCATTTGCATATAAACTGCTAGTTTAACAGTTATTGAATTTATTATTGAATATAAACTGTTGTTTAATACATGTTATTTATTACCTGTATAATTTATATGCTTTATATCGATGATTGTTTAAATTGGATGATGATTGCAAATAATGGTTGATGATTGATATTTGGATGAATGGATGCTACATTTATATTGTATAAACTTCAAGTCATCATGCATTTTCATTTCATTCGGGATTGCGGTTTGAAATGACATACAACCGCATTTTTATTTTAAATTGCGGATTGAAATGATAAACATCCATATCACTTGACCATAGGGTAGAAAATTTTATACAGGCACCGCGGTAAATGTATAAAATTATTTTTGAAATGTTTTACTATGGTTTTGTAAAGCTATATATATATGGTTTATGGGATATTGGTTTGGTTATATATATATATATATATATATATATAGTAAATTTTCGGTTTTTAAGCTTTGTATAAATTTGATTTGAAGTATAAAATAAAGTTTGATTTTTAAGATCAAATACGACTAAGCCTTTATTTAAAATCTAATTTATGGAGCTTTTATGACTTAAATGAGAATAAGTTTTGGTAGATGAATATTAAGTTAAATTGAAAATTAATAAAAATTAATCTTTTTAAAGGATATGATTTTTATAACTTGATTTTTTTTTAAAGCGATTTAAATGAATATCAGGTTGATTTAAATGAATATATCAAGTTTAATAAATTGAAAGATTTTCCAATTATGTGAAGTTAAAGGTTTTACTTAAACTATATTGAATTCATTAAGTAAACATTTCAAGTCTAAATAATAAGTAATTGAATTTGATATATATGGGTTTGTCAAATGAGTTTGTTTTTGAAATGGTGAAATATTTAAAGCTTTGAAACATAAGAATTAAAAACGGTATTTGGAAGTTTAAATCGATATTTGGAATTGATTTGTGAAATGTAAAGAAGCTATTTTGTTTTATAAAGGAAATTTAATATTTAACCATTTGAGAGATGGAAATTTGTTTCAAAGTTATGATTTTCAAGGTAGTATAATTTGGAAATATTATATTCCAGAGTTTTGATTTCTAAATATTTTACTTTGAAAACCCTATGAGTTTGGAAAGAATATATATTGGAAAATAAAATGACATTATATGGGTTTGGGCCTAAATGATATCGTATTGATTTGGGGTTTTAAAAATATAAACGATATCGTATTTATATGGGTTTAAAATGGATATTTTATTCTGGTTTTAAAGTATAATTATTTTAAATGACCGCGGTGTTATAATAACGTTTGGTTGTTGAAGAGACCGGGATCGGAAGTTGTCATACTCTCTGCCAACTCCGAAAACCACTTTAACAACCGTGTACGCGGTGGAGATTCCAGAATGAAGTAGGTTGGTGGAGGCGTTTCCTGCAAGGTAAATACGTGGACCCGACTCCCGTGAGTTGGCATAAGGTGGCTCAAACATGAGCGATTCTCGGGCCAATGAGGTCATTCCTCTGATCGGACACTCCTCTTCGATATTATACTTTGACTTTGGATTGTTTCAGTGGCCACTTTTACTTTGATTTTTGGGGGAGATTGTTCGAGGTGGGCGGTAGCTGCGGCTACGCGTTTCCATCAGCCCGGATAGCAATTGGTATATCTACCCTGGCATTGCCTAGTTGTGCCGTGTCACCTACCATACCGAGCCTTTACTACGAGTTTCTATTTGTGTCGTACCTATGGAGTGTCTTCTCGTAGTCTCCCGATCAGGAGATATGCAGGCACTGTATAGACTATTGGCACTATTACGTGTTAAGGTGGAAAATGTAAAGCCTTAACTCTATTTTAAAGTAAGTTTATTTTACAATTAGACACTATTATAATAGCGCAATATACTACATAATAAATAGTTTAACGGATCCTTAGGAGATGTTAATCCCGAGCATCTCTTGAGTCACTGTACTCATATTTATTTATGTTAATTTGACTCACATAAGATCTTTTAGTTCTGACTCGAGTGTTTTTGTCTTTTCAAATTCGCTCGGGTCAGTCCGAGCGTTTCAGGATTTGAAGATTTAGCTTTGGAGGACGAAGACGAAGATTCGTATTATTATTATTTATTCTATTGCACTACACTCATACCATTCCGCTGCATTGTTATTGGTATGTGTAACTCTGATATTTATTGTATAAAGAAGAATAATTATGTGTAAACAGTTTTATGAACTGTATATTGATTATTATATTTTATCCTTCCGCTGTGAGATTCTGTTTTATTTTATTTCTTCTCCGTTTTTCTTATTTACCCCATAACAATCCGCCCTTCCGTATGGTTTGAATTGGCACGTGTGTCGATTTAAAGCGTGCAAAAAGGCGGGACGTTACACAGAGATTGCTTAATGAGTACAGATGTTTCCTGGAGGATTCAGGCGTAACCATTGTGTATCCGCGGTCTACTAGTTTTATTGTCATAGCGTAATTTGCAAGGCAGAGATTACTTAAAGGGTACGGATGTTTACTGAGGGATCCAGGCGTAACCATTATGTGTCCATAGTCCACAGTTTTTGGTTATCATAGAGAAATTCGCAAGGCAGTGATTGCTTAAAGGTATGGATGTTTCCTGGGGGATCCAGGCATAACCGTTGTGTATCTACAATCCACGATTCGGTTGACTTATCTGGATTGTACTTTCCATATCGGTTTTGAAGATTTTTCATGTATTTTCACTTGATGTTGAAACAGATGTACGAAGTACTTGAGGAATTCTAGCCATGCGCCTAATCAACGCATGGCCAGAGTCTGCAAGAACGAGGATAAACTTGTTGAAACATCGAGTTATAAAAGTATTTCGAAAGGAAAATTTGTTTCAATATAAAAGTGTTTTATTATAAAAGTATTTTATTATAACGGTATTTCCAACAAAGAAATTTTGTATTAATATTTGAAATTGAAATTCTTATGGTTTGAATTAATTATTCATGCCCGATACTATTCTTTTGAACCTACCTTATCTACTCAGCTTTATTTATTCACCTATATTCTTTTTTCCGAATCTACCTTCTTTCCTTTTTGAATATATCCTTTTAAAATATTATTGTGATGATAGCGAATTTTTCGCGCTCGAAAATTGACATCCATACTTCATATCGTATTCGAATGCCATAGATTCGACCGTTCAAATCTGATTCGCCGGAGCTTATAACAACATTAAGTAAACAACACAGCGGAATAAAAGAATAATACATTGATATACAGCACAGATACAATATCTGATACAACATAGTGATACAATGAATATCAATATACATCAGAGATATGATACAATAAAATAGCAGCGGAAAAGAAAACGATAACATCAGCAGCGGAACAAATAATTCTAAGACAGTCTTCAAGGAAGAACTCCGAAACCGCAACTCTATCTCCAAGAACCAATCTAGCTATAGCTCGAACTCCCCATAACAATGCACCAAGCTAGGCAAGACTGGTGTGAGCCAAAGACTGAACTAACTCCAGATAACCTACTAATCTGACTATCTGAAAAACCCAACTCTAGACTGCTCGTGTAGAAAATAATGAGCACCCAGAGTTTAGGAAAGAAACAATAAACTCCGGGTCAGTCGTGGGACTGGTGTGAGCAACAAAAACAGTTTATCTTTCAAAAACAAACAAAGAAATATTTTAAAGTTAATTCGCAATGCTTTTTGAAATGAGACTACCATAAGACCTCCCGCCACACACACAATGCAAACGCAGACCTGAAGGAGATTTCTTCTTATGTTAGTCAAAGATGCTTGATACACATTAAAAAGAAACATTTGATATTATCACTAGTGCATAGTGTAGAACAAATCATTTCGAAAGTAGAATATAAATCTTAGCTAGCATAGGTACCATTATAGTATGCTTACTATAGCTACCATATTAAATGGCAGGTTCTACAACTAAAACCGTACAAGTCTCGTATTGTTTCTTTGGATTTCCAACAAATGGTCAGGCCAAGGAACTTCCCATTGCCACATGAGAACGCCTCTGGAAGGACGTCCCCGAGAACCAAACCGGATCTCTGCCAACACAAGGCCGGGTTACCCCTAACTGGGTAACAACTGACACGAGTATGCCATCCCCCGGTCCTTTGGGACCTTTATCCGAGAGCTCTCTAATCAACATCACACCATAATAATAAGTGTTTCAACATGAGTAAGCATCTGGGCTGCATACCATGATACCACCCTTTTCCAGAAGGAAATGCACATACCCTAAAGGGAGCTACCCCTCATAACCTTGCTGCATCTTTCCTGTTTTGACCATTCCGGGGTGTGAGGCTCGACGAAGTCTCGTCCACAAAGCCACGCTTTATACAAAAGCTGTGCTTTGGGTCAACAAATGATCATAGAAATGATCACAAACATAAACGATCAAACAAATGATCCTATCACAAATGATCAACACAATGATCATTTCACAGCAACACTCAGCATGTCACATTACCAAATTGGGAATATATCGCTGATAACCTTCAACTATATAACCTCTGAGCTCGTACGTCTCAGAGAAGGGTGTTAAGCTAAGAGAATAAATTCTCCGCCACCAACAGAAATATATTTGAAAGAAATCTGCTTTATATCTCAATTTGTAATGTCAGACATACTATCCATACAAGTCTGTTCCGGGCTCGAACAGAACCGAAGGCACTTACAAAGAAGTCCTTGCAATTCAGATATTCACTAATCACGTTCGGACTTCCCATCACATATGGAGTCTCTATACCGGGGACCAGTCGATGCAAAGACATTCGACGAGTTGTCCTTTCGCTTTCAAAAATATCCGGTCTTCAACACCGGTCTTCAAATGCTATCCATAACGACATATCACATATTCCGAATGGGATATATGACACAAAGGTCCTCTCCCGGCTAAACCGAACAGTGAGCGCAGTATTTCAAAAACATATGGATATTGGGATTTCAATTAAGTCACAACTTAAAACCCTAAACTTTTCTTCAAATGGTTTAAACCAATTACCCTTTTAAATCTTTATATTACAAAAAGATTTATTTCACAAAGATCAATTCGTAGATTTCAAAACAATTTCCATTCCAATTGGATTAACTCATTAAATCTTTAAATCAAAGATTTAACTCATAGCTTTCAAAATTCGATTAACTTGTTGAATCTTTAAATCAAAGATTCAACTTATAGCTTTTAAATCATTTTCATAACTTGGAAATTTTCTTCATTTTCAAACTTGAAATTCTTTTTAACACAAATAGAACGTTCATTTCTCATGTGAAAGCTTTTATTATTTGAAAACAAACAGTTTTCGTTTCAGAAAAATCCAATTATATTTACACGAGTTAAAGCCCTTGAATTAAATTCAAATTTCCAAATCAATACATTTAAAATGGTTTAAAAACCCATATAACTCATTTATAAGTTGAATAACTTTTCTTTATATCCTAGTTTCCAAATCATAGAATTCAATTTCAAATATTGAATTCAAATTTAAATCAAAATATTTAAATTTCAAAACTCAATTAAGTTATTAAAAATAAATTTCATCTTTGAAACTCCATTTCAAAAACTTTTCACTTTAAATCCAATCCCTTTCCAAAACATTTAAATTTAAATATTCAGCCTTTAAAGTCATTTCAAAATCTGTGACTTTATCGATTTCCTCGTGAAATCCATATTTGTGTGTGTATGGTGTGGTCCAGGGGTTTAACACAATAGTGCAACATCATTCAATCATCACAGATTAAAATACAGAAATATAGTTGATAAGCGATATAAACTATAACGCTTATCGTACATTCACAGATTCACAGATAATACACAGCTCAATTCACAGAACAAAATATCACAGATCAGATAGGAAAATCAATTCAAGGCATCTCATACAATACAATCATTCATGAGTAAGGTCAAGTATTCAATAAACATTTATAAGCAGGATTAATTAATTGTTCAATCCTAAGTAATTCAATTTATTCCCAATTAAATTAATTACTTATGAATTTATTATTCAATTCTGATTTATTAACTACAATTCATTTGATATAATTAGTTAATCAAACACTTTAATTAATTATTCTTAACTAACAAATTATTAAATTAACCTTTAAACCAATTATAAAATTAATTAACCCCTTAATTAATTATTTTAAAGAATAAAATCTTTAATTACTTTCATTAAGAAATTACCTTAGATTAATCATCATTAATCATTTCTTTAATTACCTTATTAATTAAATCATTTTATTTCCTTAATTATCTCTAAGATAATAAATTTCATTATCATTTATGTGTATTTTAAACATTACACTTTTAAATTTTAGATTCAAAATGATTATATATTCAAACATCTATCAAATTTAAATATCCACTTATAAACCTATATAAGAAAAGTTCTAGCTAAATCACTTAAATTTTTATTTAAAATTTAAGCTTTTAAAATACATTACGTTTTATCTTGCAAATTCAAGATAGAAAAAAACATATATTTTCATTCGCAATTCTTTTATAAAAGAACTTTACCAAAATTCAAGTTTAAATGTTTGTTTGAAAAACAAGTTTACTTTTTAAAAAAAAAACTATTTTAATTTCAACTTGTTTTAAAACGATTCAGATTTCAAAATGATTTAAAATTAAAGATTTGAATTCAAAGAAAACTTGAATCCATTTTTAATTTTGATTAAACTTTGATTTTAAAACTTGAATTTTAATTCCCGAGTCAATACTATATTGGCTTCAAGCCAACACTGGAAACCCCCGAGTAAAATACTCGAGTCACGCGAGTCAAATTCGCGTCTTCCCCCTGCTCTCTTCTTCCTCCCTGCTTATTCTTTCTTTCTTCTCTCTTTTTTTTTAGTTAAGAAGAAAATAATAATAATAATAATCTGCAGTTATAATCACCCATGCGTACGCCAGTGAGAAACCTCGAAGTAATTTCCTTTTCAACTCGAGCAGACCCCCTCTTTTCTCGAGTAATCACTCGAGATGAACCAAAACCCCAACCTGCAGACCCCAACGCCACCGTGCACATGCACGGTGGTTCGCCACCACTTCGGCGACCAACGTCGTTCCCAGCAAACCACAAAACCACTTCTCGTTCGAAAACACAGCCCAGATCGACGCAATAAACATGGAATCGAAATATGCATGTTCATACGAACAGTGACCCAGTCACGACCACGAAAAATTGCCACGTCCCCACGACCTTGTCCACTAGAGACTCTGAACTTTTTGGCCATCACCTCGTCAACGTACACTCTACCTCCCCTCAAGATCGCTTAACACTCGATCGCACAGACAGGGTGAACGAATCGAAATTCCCTCCTTCGATAAAACTAGGTTTAGAAATTTAAATCCTCGATTCTAAATTCCTCAATGTATAAATCATTGATACAATATTTTCCAAGTATTATTGATCGATCACCTTACAATAGAAACACCCCCGACCTTCCCGAGATCATAGATCATGAGCTATAACCCAAAAACTAATTTCTGGATAGACCAGAAATACACATTCAATCCCAAACTAGAAATTATGGTTACACATCCAAAAATCATGATTTAGAGTATAGTTTCAGATTATAAACCTGGAACAAGAAATTATGATGTTTGAATTTTTCAGGTTACAAGGTTTTTCCTGTATTTCTTATACCCCAGATAAACTTCAACCCTTTATTACTTAATTTTATATGTTTTTGAACTTCATTTACGTTTAATCAAATCTCTTTTGAATTCCTAAGTCTATCAAACTTTGAAGATGAGATATAGGGATTTTAATCAGATTTTTTTTCTTTTTCCAAGCTCTGTAACTACACAGAGTTGATATCAGACATTTCATCCACACACACACACACACACACACACACACACACATATATATATATATACACACACACACACAATCCATACTTAAACACATGCAGGCATATTAACAACCACTCCAGAGCATCATCAATATGATATCAAAGAGTATAAGCAAATGAAAGTGGGTTTGCTCACTTGTTTCCTTTGAAGACAGAAACCAGGATCTGGTTTCAAACTGGAAACTTAATTGTTGCTTTGTTCTGGATCAAGTCAGGTTGAAGATTTGATTCTGAATGCTTGAAATTTGCTTTTGCTTTTTTTGTTTTGTTTTAGATTTTCTTTAAATGAATGAACTGGGTATAAGAAGATGATGTATGGTTTGAACAATTCAAAGCATGGCTAAAGATGCTTGTACATGTGACAATATTGTACAGGGTATCAATATCTTGTTGTACCATATATCAGAGATTTTCTTTGTTGGATTAACAAATCTCGGCTGATAATTTTATATTTGGTGGCTATAGCGGCTGATGTATCTAGCTTGGTAACAAATGAATATATATTGTGTACTAAAGAGGATCTTGCATTAATTACATGGCCTTACTTCCCTTTTTTTTTTTGTTTACAGCCTATTTTCTTATATGTACTTTGTTGTAGATGTATTTGTTATTTTAGTTATTGGTTATTGTTTAATATAGTATTGTACTTTATTTTCCTACTTACTTTAATTTGCAAGCTACTTTCATATATGTTCATACTTGCCTTGCATCTCTTTGTTTTTGCTGGCAACACTTTATTTTGTTTTGTCTTTGTTTCATTTCTTTTATTTTCTCTTTTTCTTTCTATATCTTCTTTGTTTTGTTTTGCAATACTTCTATATGTATGTTATGTTTTAACACTAGTACGCTAAGTTGTTACTCATCAACATTTGTCAAGTATGATAAAAATTTGGGTTTAAACCCTTACTTCATTTTTAAAATTTATAAAACATGTTTCTCTATTTTATACTTACATATTTTTTTGTTTTCTTTCTTTGACTTATACTTATTATTTTGTAATATAAATAAATTTCTATTTTATATAACATGATATTAGAATTTATCTAACATCTTTACTTTATATTTTATAATTCAAGATATTTACTTTGTTTCATATTACAAGTGTTCATACTTATATATTTACAAAGTTTATTTTATTTAAAACATTTTTGAAAGACTTCATTTTCGAATTTTATAAATCATAGTTTCTTTCAAAACACACATATCTATTATTTATAAATAAATTTAAAACGACAATTTCTATTTAAAATAAGAATTCATTTGTAAGGAAATTTTATTATAAATATTTTTTAAGGATAACTCCTTATTTAATATAAAATAATTTTATAAAAGAAACCATTTCTTTATTAATAAATAACATAATTTATTTGAACATTGGAAAAACTCAAATCAATTTATCATTTAATTTTACAATTTTACATCAAAAATTAGTTTAATTATCAATTTAAAATAAATTAAAATTCGGGATCGTTACAATTATTTATTTATATACTGCATGGTTTAATAAAAAAATTTAGTGTTATATTATTTTAGAAGTTATTAATTAAATAAAACATATTTAAAGTAAATGACTATTGATAATATTTGAAAATATCTTGAGATAAAAATTTATAAATTTATGAATTATGGATTTAATGTTTTCAACGGCTTCTTTGTAAATATAAGTAATGATGTAAATAATTGTTTTCAAATAGTTTACATGTATTTATAAAGGTGTTACTTAAACATATTAATGGTATTTATAAAGGAAGTAAGAAATTTTACAAATGAGTTTTGAAAGGTACTAAAGTATTGAAGATAATTAGATTGCAAATGAAGTTTTCAAATGAATATTTCAAGTAAAAATTTATATAGTTTTAAATTAATTTTTTATCCTTGTCTTTCAATCTATTTTTCTTTCTTGTTGTTTCTATTCTCCTACCTTCTTCCTTTTCAGGGACGAAAAGTTTTGAGTGGGGGAGAGTGTAACGACCCGTAAATTCTAATAATTTTTATAACGTATTTAATTGAATTTTGAGAAATTTTAAATAATAATATTTTGAAACAAAAATTTAATATTTGGTATACGTCTATTTAGACCTAGCAAATGGTAAATCTTCATAAGATAATATTGAAGTTTATTTTATTGAGTAATTTTATTTCAATTTAAATCGATTAAAAATGGATGATAACAAAAAAAATTCAAAACCTAAATATGTTAACATGAGAAAAATTATTTAGAACACTCTGAATATGACTGCCAAATCCATTTCGCAAATTTCAGAGGTTTCTAGCTCCGTTTGGATTATTCGTACGGAATAGCAATGTACATCGGTGTCCGTATGGACATTTGAAAGGAAGGTCCTGACACATATATTTCTGTTTTCTCTTGTCCGTCTCATCGCGCTAATCATCATGATCTATTTACTTCTGCATTTTGAGGTCCGATATGCGACGGAAATGTTGATGACGGTCCGTTGTAACGGTACCACTATTTAACTTTTCAATTTCCATTGTTTCAAAATTTGAAACGTACGTCCAATCAATCAGTAAATTGCTTTAATTATCTATGTCAATCAAGTGTCCTGCTGTTACCTTTGAAATAAATTACATATATTTATATGTTTCTTTACAGCCTGGAACCTGCTCAACTTCTTTTCCAAGCCTGCATGTTACCTTCTCCTTTTCTATTCTTATATATAAAATATCACATTCCTTTTTCACTCTCGATATCTCCTCTCTCTTTTCCATTTCTTTCTTAAAGTTCTGCCACCATCACTCGCAACCAAAGAAATGTCACCTATACAAACCCTCTCCTACACAAGCCAATCCCACTTGTGACCACACAGTAACCACCCATGCCCTGACAACATCACAACCACTTCCGCCTCTTGATCCTCCAAGTAGCAACACCCTTCTCGACTTCAACTCCAACCAAAGGAGCCGACCATCTTTTTCCCTCCACTCCACTTCCACCATGTCATGTCTGCCGCCTACAACATCTCACTCTGCCCTCGCTACGGCAAGCACCTAGGCGCGATCTATTCCTTCCTCCACCATGCTCGGTTTGTCTGTGCCATTTATATATATTGTTTTATAAAATATAGATTATAGGTTCCGTTTTGTTGTTATAGTTTTCAATCTTACAGACTTTGTTTATATATATATATAATAAGTTAGACCGTACGTTCATGATAGGAGTTTACATATACAGGTTAGTACTTTTCATATATATGATAGTATGCGAGTTTATAAAGGCAAACCCCTGTTTATAACATATATTAAGTGATCTCATATAGAAGTACGTATAAAATGGCAAATTCTAACATTTATAAGTGTTACAAATAATTTCAGTAATACTTTTTAAGTGTTACTAATGGACTGTGAGGAATGGAGCGGCCAAATTTGTAACACTTATAAGCGTTACAAACATACGTATTACTAACACTTATAAGTGTTGGTACCTAAATATACGGTAACGCTTATAAGTGTTGGTAACGAAATATACGGTAACGCTTATAAGTGTTGGTACAGAAATATACGGTAACGCTTATAAGTGTTGGTAACGAAATATACGGTAACGCTTATAAGTGTTGGTACAGAAATATACGACAACCCTTATAAGTGTTGGTACAGAAATATACGGTAACGCTTATAAGTGTTGGAAAATGATTATTCAGTGACACACACACAAATATATATATATATATATATATATATATATATATATAACTTAAACGCAATGTTTAAATATAAACACTCTGCAAATAATGATTTCCGTATCACAAATAATTCATCATACATATTCAATGCAAAGTTTAAACGCTCAGCAAATGTAGTATAATATATCATAAACAATTCTTTACATATCTAAAATAACACAATGTCATATATTCAGATATTTTTACAACATAAGCTTCATTTTTTTTCAAAATACACTTAAAGTTTAACTTACGGTTAACCTAACCATTCATGATCATCCACTCCAAACTCTAATGGTTTTGAATATTCTTCAACGTCCAATACAACAATCCAAAGCGTCATTCTTCAAGTTCCTGCATTTGATATAAACACTCGTAACAAATTTCTTGTTTATTGGTATAGTTTATTTATTTATGTTTACATTAGTGCTATGGTAGTTCAACTTCTTATGTCTTAGTATATACTATACGGATGACTAAAATGGTGTAGATAAATTTTCAAAGAAACAAACATTAGTATGTTTGTTTGCATTATCAATAAACCTGACTCTTCTATAGCAAAATTTGAGACTGTACATGTATCTTATATTTGTGTTATACTTCACCATATTGATGGATACTGGACTATATAAGCATGCATATACCAAGGTTCGAAGTTCCGGATTCCGTTTCCGTTTCGGTCATCAGAAAAAATTAAAATTTCGGTCCTGTTTCGGGATTTTCGGAAAATCCGTTTTAAATCCGGTTTGTGAATTCCGGTACATTTTTATTATAAATACGCAAATAAATACGCAATACTAATAGTCAATTACACTAAATTATTCAAGTGACATGAAAGTTACAAAACATACAACATAAAAGTTTAATACCAAAAGCTATTTCTCTGAGCATCATATAAATTTTGTCCATCGCTCTCTTCATCTGGTATCGGATTATAATATGCCGAAAAAGCATACTGCTGTATCTGATCCGAACTTAGAAATGTCGTCATCATATTATCAAAGGGTGAAGGTTCATCTTGGCTACTTGATTCCTCAGTAGCATACGGTTGATTTAACCCACAATACGAATAACCTCCGGTATAGTCAGACGTAGAATATCTAAAACTAGGGACATTGTTAGAAGTATATCTGCCATCATAATCCCCTTGATCTTCATGTACAACGTTCAAATTTCTATCTCTTCTTCGACTATAGTCACCTGCTTCATAATTTTGGATGTGTCTTTGAGACTCATCAAAAGTTGAACCAACACCATAACCACTAGAACCAATTCCGTCACCACTAGCATTACCTGAATCATCATTTGATGAACTATCATTTTCAGTATTTTCTGCAGATACATTATCATTGTCCGACCAAGGATTATCGCTTGCATTATCAAGTAGTGGATTCTCAGCTTCTCTAGTCCATTCTGCAAGTGGATCCTCCTCATGAAAGATGTAATCTAAATCAATAAGTTGGTCGGTTGTTTGTTGGCGTTTAACATGTCGTACTCTTAATCGCATATTATAATGTACAAATACCAGTTTTTCTAAGTTCTCCATTTTTATTCTGTTTCTTAACTTCGTGTGAATCATTGTAAATGTTGTCCAATTTCTTTCACAATTTGAAGAAGAAACTGTTTGGCTAAGAATACGCATAGCTATGCGTGTCAAATTTGGCGCAGCTTCCCTACCAATTATTGACCACCACATAGCTGGAAGACACGACTTAACTGCACGTTTCGTTTTTGCAGAACCAAATACATCAAGTTTCATTCTATATTTTTCAACCTACAAATCATTCAAAATAAACTAAGTTATTCTTTGTGTTAAACATAATAGCAAGAATCAGGAGTATTTTAATAATTTGTTTATTACCTTTTTAGAAATTTCAATTTGCATAGCAATATCAGGTACCATTTTTTCAAGAACATTTGTCCATCCATTTAAAACCTCATCATCGTTTGTTGCATTATCTCCGTATTGTATATGAGGATTGAGAAAATAACCTAAAACAATTTGATAGTTCAAAAAAATATTGACATGATATGTACTTTTATAATTGTGCAATAATTAAAAAAATTACCTGCTGCATGAATAGGTCGATGCAATTGTCTTTCCCATCTTTTATCGATTATATTCCACCACTTTTGACACTGTCTTATACCGACATTTTTCTTAATTGATTCCTTCGCTCGATCCATTGCTTCATATAGATATCCCATCTCTGCTTTATCATCATTGTCCACCATTCTTAAAACTTTTACAAGTGGACCAAATACGAGAATAATAGCAGCAACGTTGGCCCAAAATTTATCACTGTGGATCAAATTATAGATAAGAATTGCAGTTTTTTTTATCTTTAGGACCGAGTTTAGGAATCTTTGCGCTCCACTCTCTCGAAGAAATCATTCTTCTTAGATTCTCTTTATGTGTATATATGGATTCCAATGCAATAAAGTGAGTAGCAAACCTGGTTACTGCTGGCCGAATCAGTTCTTTATTATTGGTTTCTTTTCTCATTATGGTAAGCAACCAACCATGATTGTATATGAATCCTATTATTGATCGACAATTTAAAATTATCGATTTCACCTCAGTTTCTTTTGAGATATCTTCAAGAATCAAATCGATACAATGTGCTGCGCATGGTGTCCAATATAGTTTCCTTCTTTTTTCCATCAGTAGTTGGCCAGCAGCTTTGTAATTTACTCCATTGTCAGTTACTATTTGCACAATTCTATCTTCTCCAATAAAATTAACAACATTATCCATTAGACCACAAATATACTCAGCACTTTGAAATTTGTCGGTAGTATCTACAGATTTAAGAAACACAGTTCCTTGGGTAGAATACACAAGAAAATTTATGATTTTTCTTCTATTTTGTGTGCTCCAACCATCGCACATCAACGTACAACCATACTCATCCCAAAAGTTGGAATAAGTGTCGATGTGTTGTTTGATTTCAGTGCACTCTAAATCTAAATATGTTTTTGATAATTCATGTGCCGTCGGTCCTTTAATTACAGGACCAGCTTCTTGAATGGCCTCTACCATAGTTTCATAGTAAGGACTATTAGCAGCATTGTGTGGGATATGATTGAAGTAAAAAAAATTTGATATTGCACGACCTATGTGTTTTTTGGCATCTTTAATACCTTTTATTGCAGTTCTAATAGAAGGTTGAGTTCTACCTCCTCATTTTTGTACATATGGATCAATCCTTCCAGCTGCTCGTGTTGCTAAATCGTCATCTATTCTGATTGATTTAGAACGGTCATTGCGCTTTAGTCCGCTAGATCGTATACCTGTTCCACTAGATCTTACACCTGAGTTCATATAACTTTCTTTGCTTTCTTGCAAGGCACACCGTAGCTCTATGTCATCTTCACCTCCATCACTGTCGGTATCTTCATTACGTTGTTCGGGCATGCTCATTAGCTCTTCTTGCACACGTTGTTTTTCGAGCTTCCCTTGATTTCGCTCAATTCTCTTTTTCTTCAGATGTTCTTGTATAAGTTTCCTGACTTCTCTGAGAACAGTCGGACATACTGCCACATCGCCTGCTTGTCCTGCTAAATGTTCTTTCATACGTGTTATACCACCACCAGAAATTATTTTATGACAATAATTACATTTGTTTTTTCTTTTTTCACCAATAACTGCCATACAATAATTCCAAAAGATATCACGATTTGTCATAATCAGCCACCTAAATAAGAAACAAAATAATTTAATATTTAATTACTTAACGCTAATACATTTTAATGCAAGCTAAACAATATATTATTTGCATTATACAACTTCCATTCATGGTTATTCATTATCAAATTAAAGTAACCAATAATTTTTTTTTTTACATAATAATTTTTATCACAATATATTTTTAAAATTGCTTCTAGCTTTAGCAAAACTACTAGATTGGTGTCATATGTGAATATGCAAATTTTGTTAGACCTATTTTCTTTAGTATTCTTTCAGTTGACAGTACATTGTTCAAGTAGTTTATCATTGGGTTAAGAAGTGTACATATTTGAGACTTGCAATCGCTACTGCAGTTCCAGAAACATATTTGTCTTTTTGTTTGAAGGAGTTGAACTAACAGCCCATTAACTAATAAAGAGTACCACTAACCTTGCTTCCTTATAATATAAACTCACCGCGTCTGTTTATGTCTGCCCATTAACTAATAAACTTTATTTACACACGACAAATAGTTAAATAGAAACCGGCCCGTTATGTCTGCCCTAGCAAAACGAAAATCAAACGAAAGAAAGGGGGAAAAAAACCTGGTCGCCGCTGCCAAGCTCGAGGAGATCGTTAGAGCCGACGCTAATGAGGATGGATGATTCGTCGCACACTTCGTCGCCCCACTTGCTCGCCGTCGCCGCACTTCGTCGCCGCTTGTTGTCGCTCGAGCCAGCGTGTACAACTATTTCAGGCGAATTGACTGCGTGCTGCCGCGTACAACTATTTCAGGCGAATTGATTGAATCGCGTGAAAATGAGAGACTGAGAGGTATGTTTTTCTTACTGATTGAATCGTGGAGTCTGGATTTATAGATTACAAAGTGATTCACGTGAATTTGTAAGCGAATTTGTGAATGGCAGACAGCTTTATGTTTGATTTGATTAAAGTTTTTAATTTTGTCTTTGCTTCAGTTCAGTTCACATGTGTTCGATCGAATCTGCTTTTTTTTTTTTTAAGGCGACAACGAAATCGCGGTTTTAAGGCATTGTTTCGGTCCGGCCCACGCCGGAACCGGGCCGAGATGGCTGGAACTCCGGCGTGCCGGCCGGACTTTGATACCTTGGCATATACACATAAATGTTTATCTTAACTATTAACTTATCTTTGTTATGTGAAATAAAAGTGATAGCGGGAGAAGAATACATTCCTCTAATGATTCGAAATACTGAATACTGACTACCTTTTGAATAAAATATTCCTTAACCTCATGAGATTTTGTATCATTTTCAAGGTTAGTATTCTTCAGATGTGTTCTAATGCTTCTGTTAACATTATGTACACTATTCAATACTTGTGAAACTGCTAAATTTGCCTCATCCTGTGTTAATACTCTTATTCCAATGCGTAACAGGCTTATATCCAGCAACTTGAGGGTAACTGCATGAAACTGTTCCAATCAGTGTAAATTGTTCGACGAGTCATTACTGGTAAGTTTTTTGACATCAAAATCTAGTTTATCTTTAAGACCGTCGTTTATAATCAATTTCATATCATGGACAGTTATTTACAGGTTATACTCATTTTGGAGAAGTATGTCATAGCATATATACTCAGTCGGAGTAAGCAATCTTTTTTCTTTTCTGTATACTATTAACATTTATTCCAAATTAATTGTATTATAGCATCATGAATACTTCTTTTGTCTTGAAAAAATAAAATATATATTCTACTGTTAGTTTAAACTTTCATGTTCGGAAATAGACGTGGATATTGGAGGATGGTTTTGATGCTTTTATTGAAGAAAAGTGGAACTATATTTCTGTTGAAGTGCAGCTCAAATATATATTACAAAAATACATCAGAAATTAAATAATTCCTGAAATGTTGGAACAAAGATTTAATGGGAAATATCAAAGAGAAAGAGAGACCTGACTATACACATTTTGAAATCCAAAATACCGAGGAAGACAGAGAAACAAATGCTAACGAAACAAACTAAATGAAGGCATGCAAGAGAAGTTGAACTAAACAATATCATGGATCAGGAAGAAGCTATTTGGAAACAAAGAACAAAAGCTCAATGTTAAAGAAGGGAGCATACCACCTGTAAGTTTCAAAGTTGCAAATAGTGGGAGGTGGGAGAACATAATCATACTGTTGGAATTTTAAAATAAAAAATGAATTGTTAATAAACTTGGAGATGTGATAGTCTCACATCTTGGGAAATTATGTAAGAATCCTATTTAATTATAGGAATCTCAAAAGCAATATTAGGTCCATTGGGCATCCAGTGTTTGCTCTTGTGTAGAAGAGAGAAGTCATACATGATAACGCATGTACGTGCTGTTCGATGGATCGAGTCGGGTTGGGTTGGATGGTGGTGATTGACACTTTAATTTTATGACAAAATCGATATTTTTTCAATAACAGTTTTCAGATGAAATGGTAAATTTTTTGAACGGCCATCCTACACTCTCTTTAACTTTTTCCGCATGATCCAAAACCTCCCATACAGTAATATACGGATATGTCTATTGTTTATCTACCTATATAATTCATGTATACGCAGTTCGAAAAGGCAGACCAACATTCCAAATATTTTACTTTGTACCTTCCTCAAATTTCCTCTAATCAATAACAAGGGTGCTAGACGAACCGATAAGATTCTGGGCTGTTTTATCCTGGGGCACCGTGGATGCATGTATGCTTTGCCCATCTTTTTCAGCAGTGCCACGGAACGTCTCTATAGTTCATTTTGTAACAGGCATATGTTCCGCAACTTAAGAGTACCATGTAGGTAAATTACAGCGATTCAACTTAAGCAAGTGCTTCCGCGAAAAACTAATATGACTGGTAAAAATGTGTATCCATGTCTGATTTCTCTTGCAAGTCCATCTGTAACTACTTCCTATTTGTGGGTAGTCTGGATGCAGGGCATAATCTTTTTTGAGAACTAGGTCACAATGGTCATTCCTTGGGTGGAAATAGTTTGTTATTCCAATATTGTAACAAAAGCTTTGAATCAACTGCATTGTAGCATCATGTTGTTGTTTTTCCGCCTTCTACCTAAGGCCGGCCAAAAGTTATGGTTGTCCAAGCCAAATGGTTTTTAATTTAATTTATTGTTTTGTTTATTTATTGTTTCCCCAAATTCATTTTTAAGCGCAATACTTTTACATGTATGAAATAAAATACAACTTTTATTATAAAATTTGAATATTGGGCACAAAGTTTTGTCACCTAAGTCATTTTGATTACATGTTAAAAAAATCCGAATATTAACATGATATCGTACCATTTCAATGAAGACAACTTCTTGCATTTTTTAAAACAAACTCCTATAGTATCTCTTAATAGTTAAGTATATTTAAGTACTCATTTTTAATTGAAGTCGTAAATAATCTGCTTAATTTGCCAATGGGTTTGACTCAATTTTAAACCCTTTCATGCTTCCCACTATAAATATCTAAGTTGCACAGCAGTAAATTATATCTTGAACATGGAGTACCCACAACAACTATACTCATCCGATACACCACTAATCAACTCCTTACTTAACGACGGTCCTGATTATGAATCCAACCCAATTGATGTTCGCAAAAATATGAAAAACAACAGGATTAACGTGTGTGTGTGTGTTTGTGTGTGTGAATAGAGTAAATTAATGGAAGCACAAATTGAACTATTAAACTAAAGTACAAGGAAGGAATGGTAAGGAGTCTAAAAGTCAAATACTGATTACTAGATAGCACATCAACTCAAAGAAACTAACAAACCCTATCAATATTTTATATGTTTGACAGCATCTTCGGATGCCAGAGTATAGGATTTGATAACAGTAAGGTATTACAGTTGAAGATTTGATAACAGTAAGGTATTACAGTTGAATTTTAACACTGGGCACCAAGTGCAAACAAAGTTCTGGTAGAAAGTCATTTTTTTCCAATGCATCATAAATATACACAAAATAAGGAAGAGAAGTGCAAAAGGAAGTTACCTTTATTACAGGATCAAAAAGTAAACAAGTCATTATGGTCGCCTGATATTTCCTATGAAACGCAAATATTTTGGGATCACAGAATAAAAATACATTACAAATGAAATCTCAATAGAAAATGTGTGTACCTAGGCAACAGTACATCAGTATCAGGCAGAAATAGGGTCCAAAGGGAGGTCAGCAACTTAGGTTCTGCATGGCAGAGATCCTTCCAAATTTAGGAACAGCGATTAGTGATGAAATATAAATTACTGATCATTAGAATTATGGAAGTGTAACTTGAACGAAAGATTTACAAGGAAACATGCACCATTACACCTCTAATCCAGTTAATAAACCGCTATATATTAACCTAAGGCAATTGATCAACTTTATATGTAAAACAAATGCAACAAAATATAAAACTATTGATGCAGATAATAAATTAAATAACAATATATTAACCTAAGGCCAATCATCATTAAAAATATCAAACTTAAAACGTATCCATAGCTGGAAACATAAAATCAAAATAAAATCATAATGAAAAATGTTGCATTCCATCTCCAACCGATCTCTCCATAAACTTTGCAGGAACCTCCTCAGTAAATTTATTACTATTCAAATATAAACTTCCAGCGGCAGCCAACATAGGCGACACACTCCCAGACAACCCATTGTAGCTTAGATCCACCACTAGTATGCTCACCTCATTCTACGGTACCCGTGGCCTGAAAAACGTATTCCTCTGCAGCAATAAAATTTCCAATAGGTAATTAAACACGGAATTCGGATTGTGCCTGAAAGGAAGTTTTTGCTTAATGCAAGGGAATGAAGCTCGGAGCACTGACCGATGGATTCGAGTATTGATCTGAAATCCCTACCTGGAATGAGGGACATAAGTAGGTTGGGTTTGACAAAGGTAGAAGGACATTAAAAAACATACATTTAAGCTTTTATTCTCCATGGCCTCCCTGCAAACCACAAAGATAAGAAAGATCAACTAAGAGCTGGAAATAATGGATTATAACATGGATGAAGGAATACTATCAAATCCACATCATGCATTCAGCATCTAAAACAATGATGGTATTAACACTTCAAAGAAATGCAAACATAGGAACTATGGTACAAATACCAGTAATTTATTGGAAGAGAAATTATTTGCATCAACAATTTAATCTTTAGCCAACGGAGAGAAATGTAATACTTTTCATAGTCAATGAAGATATTGCGCAAGCTAAGAGGACATATCTAACTTACATGTTGAAGTCGGGAACAATAATAATATTAAACATATCACGGTCATATTCAAGCCCAAATGCCCGCCTAAGCCTAGGCAAAATATACTGACTTCCTCATCCCACTTTTTGCTGCCTTAAGTGAATACATTGCATGGATTGTTTTTGGTACATCTTTAGATGGGGTCCAAATTCTCAAGACAACGTTTCGTCCAGAACAAGTCATGAAGATGTCTTCTCTACTTTCCAACTAACTAGCAATTAACGTAAATAAATAACTGGGTTTTGTAAATAGTTCCTTCCATATTGCATAGTGTTTTCCACCCTAATTATAAGAACTAATATGAAACAATAGTTTAACAAAACACAACTTAAATGTAAGTTTAGTAAGATGGTGATACCTCAAGATCTCCTTGCACAATCAAATAAAGTTAAGTTAAAGTATGATGAACAATATACCAAATACCAATGAGTCCCAACTTCCAACTGGTTGCATCTTTAACTAATATATGGACACTCAAACTAAGTTCTGATTTCACAACAGCTCAGTGAGTATTGAAAGCCGCGAAATAGATGGATCGAGACAGCCAGTTAGGCCAAGCGATCCAGCATGGGGATCGCCAAGGGAGAGGGCAATGACTCTATTTTCAGCATAGAAAACCCATTTGTTGCTAATTTGGGTAGGAGGAACATTAAATTGACGTACCTTTGTGAAATCAAAGATGCTGTTTGGGTCATAGGTGTGGCTCTGAATGGTAGACGAAGAAATCTTAGACGAATGATGCAGCGTTTCATAAATAGGGCTGGATGGTTCAAAAAAGAAGCAGTTTTGGGTATTTTGCAATAAGGGAAGAGAACAGTTGGATGTTTGGTAGCTTGGAGGATGTGCGAATGGCCAAACGCTGGTGATGGAATGGGAATGGGAAAGCGTCGCAAAATGGTGATGGAATGCGCGAAGGGTAACCCTTATGTAATTAAAAAATATGCGGCCGACAGGGGTGATGGAAGGGGAGAGCGTTAGAAAATGCAAAATATGCAAGATTGCATAAGGGTCCAATTTTTAGTGAGTTATTTATAAATTTACCAACTGTTCTAACACTTTTTTGTGTTGTAAATTATAACTGATGTGTTGGAAAATTTATAAAAAATATTATTTATATTTCCCAACACTTTTTCAGGTATCCTGACACTTTTTTATTGTCAGTATGCTGTGACATTTATAAGTGTTAGAAATTAACAAATAGAAAAGGTCGCAAAATCACTATTTTGGTGTAGTGGTTGTTGTATAGTTATACTAAGATGAATAATAGTTTAGTCTGCATATATAATTGAACAAGTTATATATATATATATATATATATATATATATATATATAATATATTGATTTGTGCAGGTAGCTAGCCCGGCAGAAACAAGTGGGTGACCTATACGTTATTAAGAGCTGTTGCTTTTAGGTATATTATATTATATTATATTATATTATTTGTTTGTTTTAAATGTAGTATACATATATATGATTTACTACTGTAATATGCGTGCATATATATATACTTTATAACTATATTATCTGCTAGATATAAAAGTTTATAAACTATATAAATTTTTGAATATACGTACAAGTTTATAAAAGTTCATTTGTTTTGCGTGTGAGTCTATGGTCTGCATATTATATATTGAGCTAAATTAGTCATATATCTATGTTATCTCCTTTCATATTAGTTTGTATATAACTAAAGTTACATAGGTTGGGTCAGAAGGTATATACTTATTAATATTCATATATGATGTGTGTACAATATATTATTTATGTTAGTTTAATTCATATATAATCTGTTCCATTCAGTATATATATATATTATATAAAGCAAGTTATATAGGCACATTTCTTTACATTTAGTATATATCCTGTAGTTTGAAATATTATGTTAGTTCATATATATGGATAAGTTTAAAGTTTGCAATTGCTGTTATTTATATGTGTATATATAGGTTTTGAAAGTTATTTATTTATTTTAAATTATAAGTTGTATATGATTTAATAATAACCTATATGTATATATGTGTATTTATTTCAAAACTATATAATGTATATATATGTTGGTTCTATATATATGTCTTAATTTAGAACAACGAGTTATATATAGTTATATATAGTTTATATATATATATATATATATATATATATATATATATATATATATTATACCATTTATCTTCATTAATCCAGTTCTGATTGATTACATCCATTCCTATTTGTCAGCTCTGTTCGTTGAATTCGTGCCAATCTTACTCGCTTTGCAATTCGTGCTTGGGTTCGTAACTCATTTCATTATCTATCGAATCTCTCTAGCCTCAAAAGGTGAACAATCACTCACTATTAATGTTCTTATATTTATTAAATTTGATTTCAATTGAAACGACAATTGAAATATGCTGTTGTAGTTATTTAAATTATTATATATACTATTATCTGTAACTGTTCACCTGTGGGATATGACACCATATTCTGTTGTTTATATTGTATTGTTATTGATGATATATGCATGTTATTATTATTATCATATATGTTATCACTCCGCAAGTTTCCTATTAGTATAGAATTCACTATGGGTTGAAATGATACATACCCGAACGGACTTTAGAATAGGAGAAAATCGTTATGGATTGAAATGATAGACCCAAGCGATTTTCATTTAACTGAATTTGGGATTGCGGTTTGAAATGATATATATCCATATTTGTATTTAAATTGCGGATTGAAATGATAAATATCCGTTCCACTTGACCATAGGATAGAAATTTTTTTTATAGACACCGTTGGTCTATATATAAATATTTTAAAATGATTTCTATGGTTTTGGAAAGAAATATATGGTTTTAATAAATATTGATTCTTAAAATGTTATATAAAAACGTTAATTTATATATAGGTTTAATAATAATATTTAATTTAATTAAGATTGATTTAATTAATATATAGTAGGTTTAAGATTTATTTAGATTTATATTTAAAAAATAGATTTTGTAATAATTTGAATTGAATTTATTCGAAATTGTAATAAATTAAGTATTTTATTTAATTAAAGCAATTTGAAACTTATGGAAATTGAGATTTAAGATATGATTTTATAACGTGATTTTAATTTAAGTATTTAATGAATATTTCACATTTAAATAAATTGAAGGAAATATTTAGAAAAATGTAAGTTAAGGTTATTTAAATAATACTGAAGTGAATATTTCAAAGACTAAATAATAATAATGTTAAATCAAAATCTATATGAAGCTGTTAAATTTAGTTTTGAAAATGTTGAATATCTAAAGTTTTGAAATATTTTGAAATTTGAGTGGTTTATTTGTAGTTCAAATCTGTATTTGAAATCGATAAAATTTGAATTTGTTTAGTTAGAAACTGAATCGAATGGAAAAAATTGGGATTGAATTAAATTTGGATGGGAAAGTCGAGTTGATTTTGAAGCGATTTGTGAAGTTTGAGGAAATTACAAATACTTTACTTTATAAATTATTTAATATATATATACTATTTTGGGAAATAAATATATTCGAATTGAAATGATATTTTGGTTTTGAAGTATAAATTAATTTGAAATGACCACAGTGTTGTAGTGTATATTTCTACATTGTAGATAGTTTCACGGATCCCTAGAGGATGGTTATCCTAAACATCCTTTAAGTTACTTGTATTTCAGTTGATATTTCGCTTGAGTTGTATTTATTGATATAAGAATGTTAATCCTGACTCGAGTGTTTTGTATTTTGCTTTACGCTCGGGTCAGACTGAGTGACACAGCATTTGAGACTTGCCTTTGAAGTTTGGAGCTTCGTTTAGGGATCCAACTATCGATTCAGATTTTCCAGTTGATTTGTTCATAGAGGTCATCATTTTGTATTGAAGACTTCACTGTATTTAGATATTCTATTGTATTTTATTTCTTACTCTGATGTTTATATAGTAGCTTTATGAACTAATATTCATCTATTCCGCTGTAGTATTTTTATATTACTCTGTGTCTGCGATTGATTGATTTACTGTATATTCTGATTTTTGCCAAATATAAATTAACGATATGATATTATGAGCAATTCAAGTCTGGCATGTGCGGATGCGAATGATTGAAAATACCAAGTTGTTACATCAGATATGATTTTGTTTTCAAAGATGGCTATTTTGGATGGGAAAAATTGGGGTATTTGGAAGCCTAAGATGGAGGATGTTATGTACCTCAACGATCTTCTTAATCTGATTGACGGAGATGGAAAGAAGTCCTCTGATGTAGATGAGGGAAAATGGAAGAAGAAGTATAAGAAGGCGATTGCTTTGATTCGCCGATATCTTGATGATTCAGTTTTCCATCATGTAGCTAGTTGTGAATCTACGAAGGCTTTGTGGGACAAATTGGTATCTTTGTATGAGTCAAAGAGTGCTACCACTAAGGCTTTTGCTGTTTGAAAGTTGATTACCAAGATTAGATGAAGAGAAGTCTGTTGTAGAGCATTTGAATGAATTTCAAGATGTAATAAATCAATTGCAAATATGAAGGTCAATTTTGATGATGAGTTACACACTCTTTTGTTAATGACTTCGCTTTTTGTTTCATTAGGTAATTCCAATACTAATGGAACTGTTTCTCTAGAAATTGTTTGAAGCAGTCTTTTGAATGAGAAGCTTAGAAGAAAAGGGTCAGATATGAAATCAATTCAAAGTGAGGCTCTGATGACAAGGGACTCGAAGAAAGATACAATTTGGAAGAAGGACGCTACTGTAAAGGCGTTGTCACTTGTCATTATTGTAATAAGAAAGGTCACACACGCAACAAGTGTTATGCTTATAAAAGAGATCAGAAAAAGGTTGCGCATGGTGATACTAGTAATGATGCACATGCAAGTTTTGCTAAAGGTACTGATAGTGATGCTTCTTGTGGTATCCTCTTTGCTGAAAATAAGTCTTGAAAGATGGATTCAGGAACCAGTTTTCACATTTTTACAGATGTGTATTGTTTTTCTTTTATGAGAAGAATATCGACATGATTAGGACAACCAATGAAGAAGAGCTACCGGTTTATGGTGTTGAACCTACCCGATTTCGTATGCATGATGGTGTGGTTAGAGAAGTCTCTGGAGTGAGACATGTACCCATTTGTTCGCATAATATTATTTCTTTCGGTCAGTTGGATCGCCGTGGTTGGACTTATGAGACTCAATGTGGAGTTTTGAGAGTGAAGAAAGGTGGTCGCGTAAGGATGAGAGGAATATTGGAAGAAGGAAACCTTTATGGCTTGGTTGGTTCTATAGTCGACAATGAAAAGCGAGTGACGGTTGAAGGACCTAGTCCACAACAAAGTGGATAGGTTATTGTGGTCACTACTTATGATTAGACAAGGATCTTCATGTTGATGATGCTTGAGGAATCGATAGAGATCAGGTAATGAGCTCAGATCAAGTGATAGATGGGTGTCGAATTGCAAAATCCACAAAGACAAGACGGAGATCTTTGTGGTATTACAAACGTTTTTGGGACCAGATTTGTGTGGTGCACGTCATGTGGGAGATGCATCACTTGCAGATGGTGGTTGAGATTTGTAATTTCGTGTGGTTGAGATATGAGGTTTGTGATAGATCTAGATATGGCATGCTTGATATGTTGGAGATATGTGATTTTGCGTCAAGGTGGAGTGTTAAATTTTGGTGATACAAAATCATAAATAGAGGGAAATAAATATGCAAAAGAAAGAAAGAGAAGATTTTGTTTCCTCTAATTAAAGGCATATTTGAGTATGTTTATTTCTCTCTCTGATTGGCTAATCAAATTATTTTTACCATCTAATGTTAACTTGAGCATTAAGTAACTGATTACATAAACAGAGACTAGAAGAGAGGATAAAAGTGTGGCGGAAAATCTATTTGTTAATTTTCTCTTCTTTATCTTTGTTGTTTTTCTCCAACGATTTTAGCCATATAGATATTTGCTCCCTTTCTCAATTTGGTTATTAATTCAATGTTATTTTGTTTACTTTAGCTTTATTCTATTAACTGTAAACAAAATTTTGGTGAATCAAGAAAGTGGGTGGTTGGATGGAATATTTTATGTTATTGCATTTTGATTTCAATTCCGCCTTGTTTTCAGTCCAAGTTATCTCTTTGTGATTTGGGTGACAAAGATCTATTGATAAAAGCTTCCACAAAGCGCTACTATTTTCATAACACTATTCAAAGTGGATAAAAATAATAATGCAAAGTGGGAATCATATTAAAAACTATTATCCATGAATTTATAAGTAAAATACTCACTTTTAGCATGTAAAAGAATATAGTTTGAACGTATGTGCGTTTCTTGAGAAAAAGATTTTATAAGACAAATAATGGAAATATAATTTATTACATTTTTTGCAATTATTATATGGTTATAAGGACAAACTTTCTGCTGAAGTAAAGTAAGAAAAAAAAGTGTCTATAATTGTTACTCCTACAATATGAGGTAGAAACCAAATGTTACTTAAAGTTTCATATTAAATTTAATTAATAGTAGTTAAAGCACTAATAATTATCATTTTTTATTTTTTTGCAAAAGAATAAGAAGGAGATACCAAGCATTCTTATATCTTTAATATGAACGGATCAAATATCCAGAGGTTTATCAAATAATTTCAACGACAGATATGTGGTTACCTCTGATTTTTTTGTCAGATCTGAGGCAATTATTTCTGTTAGGCTTTTCCCATTGATTACATCAGCACGTTTTTCCGGTGGGCTTTCCTGATCGTTGATTGTCGAAAGTTTCTTCTTTCGAAAGCTGCGATATAGCAATAATATAAACCATGTCAAATTTGTTGTCCAAGTATTGATTGTTAAAGGGTTGAATGCATTAAAACTCACCTCCTCAGCAGCACATAATCCTCATTAACATAAAGATTAGCATACACTCAATTGTTATCGTTGACCCGAGGTTTTTCCTACCTGTAATGAAATGCAGATATCATTAAAAGGAGATAATTGTAATGTGAAATGGATAAATGCCCAAAACATTGTTGAAAAATGTTATAAACTGAATAGTCCTCCGATGGAGTTTGCTTTTCAGAAAGGGGTGAAAGATATTTCTCATTTGTGCACATATCGTCCCATAACAACTATAGATATCCATACAAACAGATACACAAATAAGAATGTGCCACATCATGTAACCGAGTATAGATTCCATATGAATGACGCCATTTGTCGAATACAACTACAAATTAAATTCATCCTTCTACCAGCCCAATATATCTGTTAACTAATACTACTGCAATGATACATTAGTAGCTATATAATGAATAATCGGTATGATCAGCTTACATATCATAAATTATCATCGTTAAAATGTTATATTTATGGAAATGCAAGAAATTTCAAATTAATAATAGTAGTGCAAAAGGCCTATCATTCTATATCATTATAAAAGGCCGTTGCATTTTAATTACGTTACTTGCATTTGGTTGTATTGATCAAGTATGTAGATTAAAGCAAGATAACTATTAAGGTGATTACATTAACACACAAAAACTTGATACATTTTATAAAATAGAGAAAAAAATTTGAAGCGATTTGTTACGTCTTATACATTACGGTTCACCATCTTCGACGGTTATGTAACGACCCGCAAATCCGTATTCCTAGAGTCGACACTATTCTATATCAATCAACTCAAGTTGCACAGAAATACGTACCATTTGGGTTAAAGAAGAAGAGGTGGAAGGAGAGAAAACAGAAAAAAAAACAACAGAATCTTACCATTACAGCGGAATAAAATATAATAACAGATCTTTACACAAAAGAAAACTATATCTGTTTTATATATACATCATCAGAGTACATCAATCGCAAAACACACAATTGGCAGTAATCACAACCTGCTCTCATTCAACTGAGTACACAACTAAACAACGCATCGGAATATATATATAAACAAGTACGGGAATACGTATCGTCATCCAGCTCGTCTCCTGAGCTCCACACCATCCGTCCCTGTATTCTATAATACCCGGTCTGACTCGAGCAATACAATTAGATAACACCCGAGTCAGTCTGGAATACCAGCGTGAGAAAATCACACTCAATTGATTATTAAAGTTTCGAAAATCCTTCTTAAAACAAAAGCATCTCGTAAGACCACGCCAGAAATAAACATGTCGGGTTTTTACCTTACGATAGCTAAAACATTTTCTTATAAAATCCTCTAATATTATAATAGGTTCTATATACAAATACTTATTAAAATAGCCGAAATTGTTACATTCATTAAATTCTAGCTACTAGCAACAGAGTGGGTAATACAAACAAAACTCGTACAAGGCTCGTAGGGAGAATGGATTTCCAACTAATGAATAGGCACTGGGGTACCACCTGTCTCAGTATGTGGCCTAGATCATAGTACCAAGGAGTACGCCCGCTCCCCTGCAACACAAGACCGGGACTACCCCTTACTTGATAATCCCGAGTGAGATCACCCCGCGGTTGGGATCAGCTACTGTACCACTAAGCCGAAATAAAAAGGGACATCTAGACAGGGATGACCTTACCCTGAATGGGTGCTACCCACTTAGCCTTGCTGCATAACCCCTGGTTTTCAGTCATTCCCGGTTGATGAGGCTTGAGGCTAAGCGTTACCTTTTTAGAATATATCCCTTAGAATGCCCATCGCCCACCTGATGATGTTCCGCAAGCATTCATCCATACATGTCCGTCCCGGGTTCGAACCGAACCGAAGGCACTATTCCTACTACATCCATTTTGGAAATATTCTCAGGGCTAGTAGCAACTAGCCCTTACACTTCACTGCTCCATCTTCGAATCCAAACTCGTTTCCACGAAACGTACAAACCGGATCGAAGTGGTTTTCAAGAAATAAATCTCGATCCCGGTCCCTTCGCGTATTTGGCCAAAATTGATAGTCGGTTATTTAACTATCAATTAACATTCACAACATCCATCACACAATAAATAATTTTCCAAATTATTTATTTATCTCAAAATATCTTTGCAAGATATGTTTCCAATTTCAATCCTTTGAAAACAGTTTCAAACTATCATCCTTTTACAGAATAAATTTCCCAAATATTTTCTATTTACACTGGAATCACCAAGCACAAAACTTTAAAATTTTAAAATAATTTGAAAACACTTTATTATAAAATATGTTTAATATATAATTTAGAAAAATTACTTTAATACTTAATTTAGAATAATACTTTAGAAATGACTAAAATAAGGTTACCTTATAACTATACATTAGATTTTCTTCTTTAAACAAAATACCAAATCATTCTTTTAATAATTATTACGATAATAGATTTAAAAAAACTTACTTTGGAATTTACTTTAAAACATTTAAGTTAAAAACGATTTCAACAGTTGGTTAAAAAAATACATACTATATGAATATTTGAAATAAGGTTACTTTATAAGTATAAAACTAGATTTTCATTTTTTAAAACAAAACACTAAGTTACCTTTTAAATAATTACTTCGATAATAGATTTGAAAAATATTTACTTTAAAATTTAAACATTTATAAATAATAAATTTCCTAAAACATACTTTTTAAAACAACATTAAACCCTTTATCTTATATTTTAAAATTTATTTTGAAAACGAACTTGGCTATCCAGAGAAGTATACTTCTCTTCACATTCTTCTTTAAATTTCTAATTTCAGACACTTGAATCAATTTTCAAATTGATTTCCCATTTACTCCCTTTTAATTCCAAAAACCATTAATTTCTGATTTAAATCCTTAATTATGATTTAAAATATTTTTAACTGAAAATACCAATGTTAGATTTCTCAAATTACTTCTTTACCTTTTTTAAATAAATTTAGACTTTGAATTTTGAAAATAATTCTTTATTCCTTTAATTGATATCACTTAAGTTTACAATTCATTAATTTCTCTTTATTCAGAATCTTTTATTTTCTTCTTTTCAACTCGAAGTTATTTATTTGTATTTTAATATTACTTCCATTTCCTTCAATTCATTCTTAATTTACTCCAATTTTCTATAATTATTTTGCTTACAAATTTACTTCTTTATTTTCTTTTCAAAATCCAATTTATATATTTTTGGTAGCTCATTATATCCAAATATAGTCAATCAAACCAAAGCATTTAATATTCCAACAGAACTCATCATAGAATATCAACAATCACAAGAGGATATTAAATAATTTGAATAAATGTTGAGGGGTCCTGTTGGATCCCTTCAACCTATTTTCCCTACATCCACAGATGTTAGCACAACATAAATATCTCCGCTATATAATGCGGGAAATCAAGCATTCCAAGATATAGTGTATACTATAATGTAGCACATCAATCAATTCAACCATTCAACCAATTATTTAAATTTAAACATTTAAATTAAAATTCAACCGAGTGAGATTAACTCGCCTTTGATTTTTGTTTGGCAATCCAATTCCATCTCCATCGTTATTCCCCAATTTTGACCTTGTATAAATATTATACATTTTATTAATATTTGAAGTAATCCAAAATCAATTTCCATTAAATAAATTAATTTAACTAATAATTAAATTTTAACTAATGATTTATCTTAAACAAATAATTAAATTTTAAACAAATTTTCCTTCTTAAAAGCCCTTTAGTAAAAAAATAAATTCGACAGGTTAATTAACTAAGTTAATCACCCTAAATGCATGTTTAAAATAAACTAGTAGATTTAAAAGGTATATGTACATTTATTTTCAAAATGATCTACATAGGGTTTAAATTAAACTAAAATTTAACTATAAATTTTAAAAACTGCCTAACAACTATTATATATTTTTCCTGCTTTGCATAAAAAAAATTCACAGTAAACTTCTATATACATTTTCTAAAAATCTACTGTCTATTTATGTATATATTTAAACTAAAATAGGTTTGTGTGTTTTTTTTATATTTATTTACACTTTCATACTTTATATTTTTATTATATAAATACACATATATCTCCAATCAGAGAAAATACCTCACAGCCACCATCGAGCACCATCTCGACAGACCAAAAATCGTCGCCAACCACCACTGCATTCGCTTCGACCCCGAACCCAGCATCCACGTTCTTCTGTCGAAATTGAATCGAGTCCAGAAGCTCCACCTTTAAGCCTTGCGAAAATGGGATTCGCATCCCTAGATCCGAATGCTGCTCGAGCCTACGAACCCCTTCATTGCGGTGGCTTCGGCCTGGAACCACTGCGCCTCGCTCGCGACTTAAACCTAACGCGAGCAGATCCATGGCATTCGGGGTCGAACAAACTCGCCTATGGATGCTCGTCGCCCATGCGATTAAAAAATAATTCTTGGCTAATAATTTTCTTGTTCGGTCATTGATTATTATTATTATTATTATAACCTCGGTTGGAATTTGAAAGAGGAGGAGGGAGAAGACAGAAAAAAAAGTAGATAGCGTACTCGAACAAGAAAAAGGAGACAAGAAACGACGTTTCATATAGGATGTTGTCTACGGTGATTTTGAAAAGCTGTAGGAAAGGGAAAAACATGGTCGGGGATGATTTGACCAATCAAACAAACAAGTATATTTGAATTCAAATTAAATTTAAATTGTCTTCAATTCGATCGTATGGAGAAGTTAGCTTTTTGTATCCAGTTATAAAATTGAATTTTCAATATAAATTCCAGCGCGTTTATATATCGTACGCTCACACAACAACTCCGATAAATGCAAAATTTGAAATCCAATAATAGTACAATATTACGGATCCAATGGAACTAGGTTTATCGAATTCCGAGACTGTTCCTCGGAAGGCTGTTTTTAAATTCAATTTAAAACAACTAAATTTCAAAACTGAACCAATCACTGTTAAATTCAATTTTAACACTTCTATTATCTTCAATGTAATCAATATAAATTTTATAAGCCTTCAAATTATTTTCGACAGGCTTAAAACTCCAGATTCAACATTTTACTCAACTTTAAATTATTTAATTCAATAATTTAATTATCAAATAAATTGTGATATTTGAATTCAAGTTAACATTTAACCATTAAATATTTAAAATTAATTTAAATATTCCAATTTTAAATGCTTAAAAATTCCGGGTCGTCACATTCCTCCCCCCTTAAAAGAATTTCGTCCCCAAAATTAATAGTTATGAAGAATGGTCCAATACCCGTTTACCTTTCCCAAAACCAAACAGTTTCCAACAACTTCCCAAAACAATTTTTTTATTAAGAACAATCCTATCAACTAACTTTTTATAGAAGACCCATTATCATTCTTACTAACTTCCCAAACTCTCCTATAATTTTACAATCAATACCATATGCTTAATCATTCAAGTTTCAATTTAAAACCAAATTTTGAATTATCTAAATTTCCTCAAAAAATTTCTAACTCTCTAAATTTCCAAATTTTTTTGCCAGCGTCTGCTTTGCGCGGCTAGCTTGGTACAACTACAAAAGGCCTCTACGGGCTCCCAAATTCCAAAAGAAAACAAAAAGCCAAGCGGCTAGATCCAAAAACCCAATCAAATTTCACAGAAATTTATAAACATGCCTTTTTGTCGAGCATTTCAAATTTAGCTTCTGAAATCAAAACCCATTTTCTTTTCCCTTTATATTACCTGCATATTCCACTTAGCAATAATATCCAATCACAACATTCAAAACATTTTATAGACTTCCTTACCAATGTTAATATCTATTCATCCAAATATTAATCTTAGAATATATTTGTAATATCAACTTCCAATTTAGAATTCACATTCCTTTCTTAAGTTTAGTATAAGCATTTAATATGCTTCTTTATTTATTTCACTTCACCACTTTAGTTTATATCTAGTTCTATTCATATTGGTTCTCCCATTCCATATGAATTTAATTTATTTTCAACTCTGAACACTTAATTTATTTTCCATTTATAACGATTCATATTATTATTTAAAATTAGTTTCATTCCCTAATTTATTTCAATTTCCAATTTGAAATCGTTTTGTCGTTAAACAAAAAATTTCCCAAAAATTTTCAAAATTTTTTCGAACTCCCAAAATTTCTGAAATTTTTTGGCAGTCTCCTTTGTACGGAGAAGCTTTTGCAATTTGACAAAAGATATAAATATATATACATCGACCCACATGGTCAGAAAAACCAAAAACAGTTCATATTTCCTATTTTTTATTGCGTAGGCGTACCTTATTTAGCATTTAAGCAAGCGGCTTATATTTTAGCATTTAGCGTGACCAAAATCCAGCCAAACGGCTTTCCGGTACCTGTACTTACTCAATTTAAACATATAAGTACTATATATATGAAGTTTATTGCATGTCACTTAAATTTAAATAGCTAAAACATCGATCCTGTAACAATGCATGTGATATACTGGCATAAACACATAAATTTCACATATAATGCATGTTATATAATTTCCATAAGCATATATAAGCTTCCGACACTTATTACAATTGCTTATAATCAATTCTCAAACCATTCCATTCGGTTGAAGTGATTTTCAACTTACTTGCTTTTATTTAATTCATTCTAAGCAAAACAAACTCATATTCATTCCAATTGATGCAAGAATCAATTTATCAAACTTCTATTGATTCATATAATTTTGTTTACTTCCGGTTACGTCGAACGACCAATTTTCTAATGCAATTCGACAATATTAATGTGAATAAATAATTACATAAGCTTTATAACCAATTTAAATTGATTCCAACTCAATTTACACTTAATCCCATACCATTTTAAATTTATTCACAAACTTCCATTGCGTTTCTTTCATATGCCAAAAGATTTGATTCCAAACCATTTTATACACACGACATCATCCCATGCTTCCATTAATTTTAAACTTAAATTAATTTACTTCAATTCACTACCATTTCATAACTTAAGTTCATTCCCATTTTTTTTTTTAATTTATTCATACTCGAATTGGATTTATTTTCATCTCAAATCATTTTTATTTTAATCCAATTCCATACAACTCAAGCTTTATTTCCAAACTCTATTACCTATTCACAATCTTTGATTTGATTTTCCTTTGATTAAATCCCAACCATTTCACTAATTCATTCGATTAGTTTATTCTTTTATCCATTTCAAATTTTAATTTACATTAACAATTCATTGTTGAATTTATTAATAATAAGGCCATTCAATTTATGCTTGAATTGGATTTGTTTATATTTCACACCATATCCATTTTATTCCAATTTAATTTTCATTCAACAACACTTCCAATTATAATCCTATACTTGATTTTCTTTTTCATTTATCTTGAAAATCATTTTATTCGATTTCCTTGAGTCCATCTTATTTTATATCCCAAGTTTGGATTTTTATCTCAGAATACAATTTTTTATTATTCCAGCTTATTTATTCCCTTTTTAAATTTTATAAGCTACTCACTTTTAATATTCATACTTCATCATCTATTTACAGTCAACCACATCCACATCTTACCTTTAACTAGGGATTATATATTTTTTTCAATGCTTTTCAAATTTATTCATTATTCAAGTTTATAATGTATACACATATTCATTTTTAATTCCATAACCCAAGCTCATTTGAATAATATTCCGAAGTCATATTCCATTTATTTATACCTGAATTGAATTTATTCACAACTTAAGTCACTTCTGTTTCAATTCGTTTTTATTTCAATTAACATCATTCAAAATATATGTGTCGAGCTCTATTTATATTATCAACATTCGATTTGTTAGTATTTCAACTTGAATTGCGTTTAATAATTTCTATTTAATCCAAGTTCTAAATTTAAATTAACCAAATTAATTTATCAACTAGTTCGCCTTCGATTTTTAAATTTAACTCCTAATCAATTTTTTTTATTCCAGGAATTCTCCGCTTTTTTTCTTTCTTAAGTTGATTTCATCTCATTAATTTCAATGCATACAATTCATTTAATCAACTCATCCTATTTAACTTGCTTAAGTTTAAGTCAAATTTTAATTTCCGGATTAAAATTTTCAATTTCTTTTTATTAATATCAACTTTATTTGATAAGTTCAATAGTTGATCCATTTATTCATTCACAAATTCATTGTCAACCGATAAATTTTATTTCCAAACATAAATTATTTTTAGTCCATTTGAACTTATTCTACACCTTATTTTACATATTTAAATCAAGCATCATCGAATATTGAATTTCATTTCATTTGCATACCGTAGTAACTAATCAGTTACTTATAAATTTTAATCTTAAAACTTGTTTATTTAATCCAACTTAACTTTTTTTTAACTTTTAAATTTTTAATTTTTTTTTCAAACTTAAGTTCAACATTCAATTTTGAAAACATGTATATATCTCACCAAACCATTCCTTTGCATTTTCAAAATCAACCAAATTCCTCCAACAAACATTAATCCAAAACATCCTGGTAGCGATCCCTCTTTTAGAAACTCGAAAATGAACACCGATGATGTCGCAATCATCATCGGAATTATTTTCCAGCGACCGTAAAAGTTCAATGCTTTTATTACTTTTAAAACCCTTCAAATATTTTAATTTCCAAATCTCTCTGGATTTCAAATCCGATTCAAAAATATTTCTCAATATATATTATCCTCCCAACTTTTAAGAATCATTTTCAACTTCAAAGAAATTTAAATTTCCAAATTTTCAAATTCCAACTCCTTTAAATTTATATTCAAACATTACGTTGGAATTTTATTTTATTTTAATTATTAATCACACTATAATTTTCATTTATCCTTTACATTTACATATTTCATTTGCATATGAATTTGTTTTAGTTTTTAATTATGATTTTCAAGATCTTATTCAATTATAATTCACATTTACAAATCTCATTTATTTATCAATTTATTCCTTAATCTTTGGTTATTATTTCAATTTCTTATTCAATTATCATACAATGATAATAATTTAATATTATCACTTTCTAACAACCAAGCATCAATATAAAACTATAATAATTTATGAAAAATTATTTCCTTGATATACAAAATAATTTTGGGTAAAAATTTATTTCATTTACCCTATTTAAAACAATATTGTGTCGGTTTATCTTGTTTAAGAGTTTAGAAACCCCTATCGATGACATGGCGTCCCACACATCGACCAGAATCCATAAACACTCAACCGATAAATCAACACAATATAAAAACAATTTTATATTCACTAACAAATACGCGCTCATATCTATTAATACTCTCAAACTCGTTCTACAGTACTACGGATTCTATTCTATGAGTAATTCCCACCAGAGCCAAGGTTATCACCAACCTAAGCTCTGATACCAAGTGTAAAGACCCGCAAATCCGTACCCCTTGAGTCAACTCTATTCTACATCAATCAACTCAAGTTGCACATAAATACGAACCATTTGGTTAAAGAAGAAGAGGTAGAAGAAGAGAAAACAAAAGAAAACAACAACAGAATCTTACCATCGCAGCGGAATAAAATATATTATACAATAACATATCTTTACACAAAAGAAAACTATATCTGTTTTATACATACATCATCAGAGTACATCAATCGCAAAACACACAATTGGCAGTAATCACAACCTGCTCTCATTCAACCGAGTACACAACTAAACAACACGGCGGAATATATATAAACAAGTACCGGAATACGTATCGTCATCCAGCTCGTCTTCTGAGCGCCACAGCATCCTTCCGTGTATTCTATAATACCCGATCTAACCCGAGCATTACAGCTAGATAACACCCGAGTCAGTCTGGAATACCAGCGTGAGAAAATCACACTCAATTGATTATTAAAGTTTTGAAAATCCTTTTTAAAACAAAAGCATCTCATAAGACCATGTCACAAATAAACATGTCGGGTTTTTACCTTACGATAGCTAAAACATTTGCTTACAAAATCCTATGATATTATAATAGGGTCTATATACAAATACTTATTAAAATAGCCGAAATTGTTATATTCATTAAATTCCAGCTACTAGCCACAGAGCGGGTAAATACAAACAAAACTCGTACAAGGCTCGTAGGGAGAATGGATTTCCAACTAATGACTAGGCACCGGGGTACCACCTGTCACAGTATGTGGCCTAGATCACAGTACCGAGGAGTACGCCCGCTCCGCTGCAACACAAGAGCGGAACTACCCCTTACTGGATAATCCCGAGTGAGATCACCCCGTGGTTGGGATCAACAACCGCACCATTAAGCCGAAATAAAAAGGGACATCTAGACAGGGATGACCTCACCCTGAATGGGTGCTACCCACCTAGCCTTGCTGCATAACCCTGATTTTCAGTCATTCCCGGTTGATGAGGCTTGAGGCTAAGCATTACCTTTTTAGAATATATCCCTTAGAATGCCCATCGCCCACCTGACGATGTTCCGCAAACATACATCCATACAAGTCCGTCCCGGGTTCGAACGGAACCAAAGGCACTATTCCTACTACATCCATTTTGGAAATATCCTCAGGATTAGTAGCGACTAGCCCTTGTACTTCACTGCTCCATCTTCGTATCCAAACTCGTTTCCACGAAACGTACAAACCGGATCGAAGTGGTTTTCGAGAAATAAATCTCGATCTCGGTCTCTTCGAAACGATCAACGTATTTGGACAAAATTGATAGTCAGTTACTTAACTATCAATTAACATTCACAACATCCATCGCACAATAAATAATTTCCCAAATTATTTATTTATCTCATCTTTGCAAGGTGTATTTCCAATTTCAATCCTTTGAAAACAGTTTCAAACTATCATCCTTTTACATAATAATTTTCCCAAATATTTTCTATTCGCATTGGAATCACCAAGCACAAAACTTTAAATTTTTAAAATAATTTAAAAACACTTTATTGTAAAATATGTTTAATATTTAATTTAGAAAAATTACTTTAATACTTAATTAAAAATAATACTTTAGAAATAACTAAAATTAGGTTACCTTATAACTATACATTAGATTTTCTTCTTTAAACAAAATACAAAATCATTCTTTTAATAATTATTACGATAATAGATTTAAAAAAATACTTACTTTGGAATTTACTTTAAAACATTTAAGTTAAAACTAGTTCAATAATTGGATAAAAAAATACATACTATATGAATGTTTGAAATAAGGTTACTTTATAAATATAAAACTAGGTTTTCACTTTTTAAAACAAAACACTAAGTTACCTTTTAAATAATTACTTCGATAATAGATTTGAAAAATATTTACTTTAGAATTTAAACATTTAGAAATAATAAATTTCCTAAAACATACTTTTTAAAACAACATTAAACCCTTTATCTTATATTTTAAAATTTATTTTGAAAACAAACTTGGCTATCCAGAGAAATATACTTCTCTTCACATTCTTCTTTAAATTTCTAATTTCAAACGCTCGAATCAATTTTCAAATTGATTTCTAATTTACTCCCTTTTAATTCCAAAATCCTTTAATTTCAGATTTAAATCCTTAATTATGATTTAAAATATTTTTAACTGAAAATACCAATGTTAGAATTCTCAAATTACTTCTTTGCCCTTTTTAAATAAATTTAAACTTTGAATTTTAAAAATAATTCTTTATTCCTTTAATTGATATCACTTAAGTTACAATTCATTAATTTCTGTTTACTCAGAATCTTTTATTTTCTTCTTTTCATACTCGAAGTTATTTATTTGTATTTTAATATTACTTCCATTTCCTTCAATTCATTCTTAATTTACTCCAATTTTCTATAATTATTTCACTTACAAATTTACTTCTTTATTTTCTTTTCAAAATTCAATTTATATATTTTTGGTAGCTCATTATATCCAAATATAATCAATCAAACCAAAGCATTTAATATTCCAACAGAACTCATCATAGAATATCAACAATCACAAGAGGATATTAAACAATTTGAATAAATGTTGAGGGGTCCAGTTGGATCCCTCCAACCTGTTTTCCCTGCATCCACAGATGTTAGCACAACATAAATATATCCGCTATATAATGCGGGAAATCAAGCATTCCAAGATATAGTATATACTATAATGTAGCACATCAATCAATTCAACCATTCAACCAATTATTTAAATTTAAACATTTAAATTAAAATTAAAATTCAACCGATGAGATTAACTCACCTTTGATTTTTGTTTGGCAATCCAATTCCATCTCGATCGTTATTCCCCAATTTTGACCTTGTATAAATATTATACGTTTTCTTAATATTTGAAGTAATCCAAAATCAATTTCCATTCAATAAATTAATTTAACTAATAATTAAATTTTAACTAATGATTTATCTTAAACAAATAATTAAATTTTAAACAAATTTTCCTTCTTAAAAACCCTTTAGTAAAAAAATAAATTCGACGGGTTAATTAACTAAGTTAATCACCCTAAATGCATGTTTAAAATAAACTAGTAGATTTAAAAGGTATATGTACATTTATTTTCAAAATGATCTACATAGGGTTTAAATTAAACTAAAATTTAACTACAAATTTCAAAAACTGCCTAACAACTATTATATATTTTTCTTGCTTTGCATAAAAAAAATTCACAGTAAACTTCTATATACATTTTCTAAAAATCTACTGTCTATCTATATATATTTAAACTAAAATAGGTTTGTATGTTTTTTTTGTATATTTATTTACACTTTCATACTTTATATTTTTATTATATAAATACACATATATCTCCAATCAGAGAAAATACCTCGCAGCCACCATCGAGCACCATCTCGACAGACCCAAAATCGTTGCCAACCACCACTGCATTCGCTTCGACCCCGAACCCAGCATCCACGTTCTTCTGTCGAAATTGAATCGAGTCCAGGAGCTCCACCTTCAAGCCTTGCGAAAATGAGATTCGCATCCCTAGATCTGAATGCTGAGCCTACGAACCCCTTCCTTGCGGCGGCTTTGGCCTGGAACCACTGCGCCTCGCTCACGACTTAAACCCTAACGCGAGCAGATCCATGGCAATTGCCTCCATCGGGGTCGAACAAACTCGCCTATGGATGCCCGTCGCCCATGCGATTTAAAAATAATTCTTGGCTGACAATTTGCTTGTTCGGTCATTGATTATTATTATTATTATTATTATTATTATTATTATTATTATTATTTTAACCTCGGTTGGAATTTAAAAGAGGAGGAGGGAGAAGACAGAAAAAAAGTAGATAGCGTGCTCGAACAAGAAAAAGGAGACAAGAAACGACGTTTCATATAGGATGTTGTCTACGGTGATTTTGAAAGGCTGCAGGAAAGGGAAAAAAATGGTCGGGGATGATTTGACCAATCAAACAAACAAGTATATTTGAATTCAAATTAAATTTAAATTGTCTTCAATTCGATCATATGGAGAAGTTAGTTTTTTGTATCCAGTTATAATATTGAATTTTCAATATAAATTCCAGCGCGTTTATATATCGTACGCTCACACAACAATTCCGATAAATGCAAAATTTGAAATCCGATAATAGTACAATATTACGGATCCAATGGAACTGGTTTCGTCGAATTCCGAGACTGTGCCTCGAAAGGCTATTTTTAAATTCAATTTAAAACAACTAATTTTCAAAACGGAACCAATCACTGTTAAATTCAATTTTAACACTTCCGTTATCTTCAATGTTATCAATATAAATTTTATAAGCCTTCAAATTATTTTCGACAGGCTTAAAACTCCAGATTCAACATTTTACTCAACTTCAAATTATTTAATTCAATAATTTAATTATCAAATAAATTGTGATATTTGAATTCAAGTTAGTATTTAACTATTAAATATTTAAAATTAATTTAAATATTCCAATTTTAAATGCTTAAAAATTCCGGATCGTCACAAGTTACGTAGATTATAAACCAATAAAAGATAATGAAATAGAATCTCATGTATGTCTTAGAAGTGCTTCCAAATGGTGAAGGTAACAGAAAATATTTATCTTATTACGGTAAGAGTATTTTGTAACCGACAATAAACAAACAACATAGTAAATACGACATACGGGTATAGCTAGACTATTTTCTTATAGTGACTAATAATTTTTTGTTCTTTTCTTGAGGAAATATCTATGTCTGATGGAAATTGAGTTAAGCGTCACACATTTAGTTCATTTATTGGAAAATGGATCAATCTTGAACATTTAAAACAATATATTTCATAATACCGTGTTACAAATTCATTTAGTTTATGTTTGCACAACCATCGTCATTGACTCATTGTTATTTCAAATTTATTTCCTACACTAAATAGTTGTAATATTCTAAATTACACAACATATACTTAACAATTGGAACACATATGTGGTTTGGCCCAAAAGTTATATACTGATCTAATTTTTCGGTATTATATTTTTTTACTACATATTCCCTAGTTTGGCCACAAACTGCACATAACCAACTACATTACATTAGTGACAAGCAACAGATGTTACCCAATAAAAATCTATAAGATAATGCACTAAAAAGCAAATTGTGTTTTGCTAGGATTTTATCCTAGCTTTA
The DNA here is from genome assembly GCA_030765085.1 of Allium cepa. Lineage (NCBI taxonomy): Eukaryota > Viridiplantae > Streptophyta > Magnoliopsida > Asparagales > Amaryllidaceae > Allium > Allium cepa. The sequence continues at coordinate 259,788,672 of CM060939.1, forward strand.
CAAATAATCGTTTTCTTAGAGAAGCTCAAACAATATGTAGATCAAAAGAAAGTTGGGTTCGTCTATTCTCACCCCGTATTTTTCTTTTCTCACCCCGTTGTTTTGAAAGAAAATAATCCACCCCGGAGTTTACTCTTCACACCCCGTGTACTTCCAATATTACCCTTCCTCTTCTTTTAAAAAATAATAGAAAAAAGCTTCTCAGACAATAGTCATCTATAAAGCATCTCAAACTTGAGCTAGTTGTAGTTCAGGGCTTTTATGAAAGAATGGTTTTGGTACATAAAAGATGCGCTATACTAAAAGTTACTTCACCGTTGATGCAACTTTCAAATGCAACTTTTACCTTTTTTCTTTTTCTTGATACAGCTCGTGAAAATGTAGCATTCCTAACTTTGTGCAATCTATAATTTGAATATGGATGATAATTTATGGCACACTTGTTTTTCCTAGATTAAAACCGGGATGTGAATGTCATCTGATGGACATTGAATCTGAGTTGCAGTGCAAAATCAAAAGGGTCGATTGGTTGCCAGGCTTCTTTGCCATCCCTCCTCATCTCCAAATTGCTAGCTCAAAGGTGTATAAATCAGGAAAGGTAAATGATGTCCAAAAAATCAAACAACAACGTTCCACGCAAACGAGGTTGTTGAACCAACCTCGTCCGCCACGAACGTGGTTGTGACAACAACCATGTGTTGATCAGACGAGGTTGGTTAAACAACCTCGTTCGCGTGGTTCGTGCTGTGTTGTGTTGTTTGCATTTTTTTCCTTCATTGAGATATCCATTTAACTACTAAAGGGTATAATTGTTTACAATTTTAACTGGTGTGTGAAGAGAAAATACTGGGGGTTAATATACGGACCCAAGAAAGTTAAGCTCTTAATGAAAAAAATTATATCGGCTAGATTTAGAAATGTCATATAAAATGAAAAGCTTGATTAATAAGCTTTTTTATTTGTAGGCTAACAAATTAGAGGTAATAACCTAAGAAATTCAATAGTAGATAACCCAGCATGGCAAATAAAAACAGCGGCAAAGGCAAATCCATCAAACCCGTCAAGTCTTATAACATCATCTTCCATCTCTGACCTTAGCCCTTGAACTTCAGTTGAACCCCATTTGACAGAAGAAATTCCACCAGTTGAAGGAGATTTAGCATCTACAACAATTGCAGAGCAGTTAATCTTGGCCGTGGATCTATAGGGTTTTATGTGCATGTTTCTGAGAAGGAATTGCTATAGTCGCGAGCTCAGCAGTACCATTAGTGTTTACTGTGTTTAATGTTAAAATATTTCGCTGTACCCGGAAGAAAGGGAGAACGATAAGAACAACTTTCCAAATGCATAGGACAGGGAAAATTGTGGTTAACATCCAAATTCATAACCAATTAATTATTTCATTAGTAATTGTAGAACAATGAAATAATAGACAATTGAGAAATCAATTTAGCCAAAAAGCATAATGTTTACAAAGAAGAATTTTACTAAGATAATTAATGTACATAAAATAAAACAACATAAAATTTGTAATACTAATTGCATTATAACTTAGATATTAAGTAAATAATAGTTATCTACAGATTTTACAATGTAAATACATGGAACAAATCATTCATCTTGGACATTTCAATATTAAATTCATTTTCAAATACCTTAACTATAAAATGTTACCCTATAGTTTAAAAAAGTTATCAAGCTTGAAGATTTGTACTTTGCTAATCCCATCAATTGATACTTAAAAAAACTAAATCCATCTGACTCCATTTTTGAATAGGGATAAATATCCGATATTTGAAAGAAAAAAATGGATGTAGATATGGAGGCAACCGCATTAGAAAATTATTCATTCGTTTTTTTTGTTAAGATTATAGTGCGCGTATGTGTGTTTTTGTATTTTTATTACAATGAAAGATGAGTTTATTATTTTCTTACATTAATAGTTTATATTTATGTGCATTCAATGTGTGTTAACTGCTCAAAACTATTTGTTATCATCATATTGATCTAATTTTTATATCTTTTTAATTAATTGGATAGAAAAAAACATTATGTTAAACTAAAATTTCCTAATTGTATTTCTTGATTTATTGTTCGTTAGTAGATAGGATAATTATCTAATATTTGTCCATATCAACGGATGCAGATATCCAATATTTAAAAATTATTTCGAATGCACATGTGGATGTAGCACCATCCACGTATAAAGTATCCATTGGTGTGCCTATATTTTAATATTATCTTCAATTGATTAAAATTAAGAAGATATTAAGGAATCCACCCGATAATAAATCATAACCTTAAATTAAGTAAGGATGCAAACTATAATAAAAATTCACAAAGTCGGCTTGGGTGCATCATATTTATATGTATTTGAAAAATCCATGTTTCAATAGATGGCTGAATAATAAAACAAAAGATTTAAGAATTAAAAAATATTTATCCGTATTAAACTATTAAAGAATGAAAAGTGCTTAATTCAAATAAATGGTGTTGGAAATAAACAAAAATAATACTTACAAATGCATGTTGTTTGATGTAGCAGAGAAATGTTGCTATTCATTGACTGCCTGGAGAAGTGAAGGTCGACTATTTCTAGTGGCCGCCTGAAAAAGAAGCTCGCTAAGTAGTCCGGTGCAATCTAGCACGAAGAATAATTCTGAGTTCATAATTGTTCGGATTAACCTACTAAAGAATGAAAACTGCTTAATTCAAATATAACATCTACTATTCATATTCGTGGTTTGTTGATAGTAAAACAAAGTCCACAACTTATTCAAAATTATTAGAAAATCATATCATTATAATGTAAATTTTTACTAAGATGTTTGCTGAGAAGATTTTGACTAAGATGAAAATTCAATTTAATTGTAATAAATAATCAATGTAAGGGATATATATTCCTAAATGAGTTTACTTTAATATCAGTTGACTAAGAGAAATTTTATAACCTGATGGAAAAAACAATCTTACCATATGCTAAAACATGCATATTTATCATGAAACTGAGTGCAAATTAATCATTTCCATGATACATACCAGTAAATCCCCTTCATGCTTTGTATATCATGATCACTTGGTAATATATCAAGCACGTTCAGGGCATAGATGGAATAATGGAAATGTATGGGAGGAAAAAAACATGCATTATCTTTTTGTCCAGTGCTAGAGTTATAAGGCACCGAAAATTCTAGACCATACCAAGTTGAACTTAATATAATGACAATAAGGGGATCCAAAATGTGACTTGAAAATATAGTTGCATCTAATGGTGAAGTGGTTATATCCACAATGGAGAAATAAATTACCAAACTATGAAGAAATTATACGCAGGTATGATATAGCGATGAGTTGCACAAACATGGCTATGATATTTCCTTTTGATGGAATCTTCTATTTGGATAATGAGTCGCTCTCAGTATCTCATCACTTACCTTCATTTTCGTAAGTCTGCCTTAACAACCGCTAACAAAATCCATTGGCCATTTTCTAGAATAAAATATTGTCAATATATTTATCCAGGCAAATATATGTTTGTGTATATAACTACCACAGTTATATAACAATAAACCAAGGCACAATAGACAACTTGCATAATTTACAACTACTAAGAATGGAAAAATAACGATCATATTTTACAAAAGTTATCATGCATTATTTGAAATTAGTGGTGTCCACATAACCTTCGGTGGAGTTGGAATGTAAAAAAGGTAATCGAACAAAAGAGTACAAATTCGTAATCCACTCGAAAACTAATTCAAAATAGGATATTTATCATAATAGTTTAGTAAGCACTCTTTTTCTTAGCTTTCAGATATGAAGGATGAATTCGAGAATGTAGTTGGAATTATTAAAATGTCAGTTAGCGTGAAAAGGTTGAATAGTGATCGTACTATGCTATTAACCCATAATTGTGAGGCAATGAAGATATAAATTTGTTTAATTCATATAACATAAAAATGAACAAAAAAGGAAAGGACAAAGGACGTGTAAGTTATGGTTAATTATAACAGTTCACAGAAGTTCCCTTTTAACATAAAGGACTTGAATAGAAATATAAATTAACGTAGAAACCTATGTTGCATTGCTGAATGTACATTTCATAATCTTAATTGTAAGTTCATACATACCAACTGTATGGTTTTAACAGTCATAGATATTTATGAAAAAAGTATCTAAGGGTGCAAAATATGGATAAAAAGGAAAAAACTTTGATGAACAGAAGGAGAAAAAACACTTCTATTGAGAATCAAAATACATCAAAATTAGACAAAATTTGGTTGTTGCGGTATCAAATTCAGCATTTTTCTACTAATTCATTTTAAATTTGAAAACAATCTACCAAATTTGAAACACCTCAGCTAAAAATACACAAAATGATCTCATATAATTATTAATTCAAGTAGCATTAAAATCATTGTAGTTAAGGAATGATGATTTAACATATTTGTTGTGTTAATGATGTGCTACTATAGTCTTATCTCCTTAAATATAAATGTTGTCAATTGGAATAGCAATATCCATATCAGCATAGGTATATCCATCACCATTGATTCACAAAAGGAATAAAGTGAGAAAGAAATTAATTAAAAGGAAATAATTAATATGTAATTCCATTTTATTTGTATTCAAACTTGTGGATTAAATTTAGAAAGCACTAATTAGTAATCAATTCCTTTTAATAAAACCTAGTCATACTCTATTATAAACGGGGAGAATTATGTGTAAGTTGACAAAATAAAAGATATTGGAGATCTTGTTATGAAAATTTCTTTCTTTCTAGAAAGGTAAATCATATTCATAAGGATTAAAACTCATATAACTGAAATTTACCTATTAAATTAAATACTTCTTCTAACAGCCTTTGTATTTGTAGTAAAATAACCTATAAAGATTGAAAATAATTTTTCGATGACTATATCATACAGATAAGTTGACCAACATTAGTTATGAATAATTTTTGTTGCTCGAAAAATTAATGAATCTATTGATGATTTTCACATCACATAATTTGTTGCCTAAACTTCCAAATGAATATAGGTCAGACACACAAAACATGAGCATGCTCAAAAAATTGTCATCAACTCATGTCAGATGACAACGTTTAACGTTATAGTTAATACATAAAATACATGCAGACACGTAGTCATAACCAATACTGACAGTACCAGGTAACATTCACTATCCTAAACTAAAATCAAATTACTCATGAATTGCACAACCAAGAATAGTTCTCTTTGAAACACAATAGTGGCTATGGCACAGGTTTTTGTCCATGAAAACACAACAGTAGCCTTTAATATATCGAAACATGAATTTTGTTTCAAATAGTTATTTGTTCCAGCATATGGCATGCAACCTTTAAATTTAAACGCATTTGGAATGCATGTAATAACCCATGAGGACCTATGTTTCTTGTCATTTGTAGATTCACATCATGCAATAAAGCAGTGATAACGGTATTATAAACAAACACCAATGGCTATTAGCAAGAATTTTTTTTAACGTAGCACTTGCATAAGTGTAAGCACCGTAATAAAATTGAAATGGAAAATAACTAAGGTATAGAGGGAATAAATAAATTACTATACCTGCAATATTGAACGGCTTAGTGAAAGCTTGTTTTTGGAATTTTTGATAGCTTGTAGAAGCTGCCATTTTGGAGATCTAGTCACCGATGCAAAAATATATTAGATTTTGAGACCGTTAACCACCTAAATGATATTGTTCGTTAAAGGAAAATGCAAAAGTATATTTGATTTTTATTTAGTACAAATGTGACGGTGTAGGAGGGTTCAATCAAGTCAGTGATGTAATAAAAATTACAAATCAAAAGATCTGGATCTATAAGTCTAAATAAAAATAGGAAAATGCAATGAATTCACATATTCATATCACTTTTACCATCCCCTAAGATACTCTAAAGCATCCACATGATCAATTTATTCAATATTTTAGCCAAAACTATGGTTTTAAGCTCAAGTATTATATCGATTATGTGCTAATCTAAGATTCTACTTCTGTGGCAATTGGGATTATGTACACAAATCTGGCAACAACTTATCAATAAGCGAAAACAACCATCGTCATACAATAAAAACAGTAGAATAATGATTATTCGATTGCCAAAACAGGTATTTGAACGCTTTAACAGAAGCTATAAGGGTCAAACTACAGTTTGTCAAATCTGGTAACATGATTTTTATGATATATGATCAGTTTGTCAGATCATTATATCGTACATTTGTTTGGCCATTTGCTTCAATCTTTGTTATTTTAAATAAGTTTTTCTAATACAGAAGATGATAATTTGGTACCATAAAAGTAAATCAACTTAGGTATCCCATGTACCATATTAGAATGACCTTGACAATATAAACTATGAATATTGAAATTTATTTTCATGAAACTTAAATAATAATTCAAATATTTTTGTTTTTATGTTGATCTTTTATGCATGCATACATCAAATGGAACAAACATGGCTAAGAATTCAAATATCTTTATGGTAAAATACTAAATGCACATACATATTATTAGCATCCATCTTCATAAGTACATACCCATAGGCACATATGACCAATTTAAAGATTTTTGTTAACTTTTCCAAAGAATATCGAAGAAAGTGCATTGAAACAAATAGTGTAGCTTATCAAAGATTACTCATGTTTATAAATGGTCTATTACTGCTATTATGATTCCTCTAACTTTTACAAACCTCCACTAGGCATGTATTCGTAATTTTGCATATTTCATCCTCAGCATGAATTGAATGATCTTTTGGAAAACCTAAAATATATATTAAATTGTGCAAGCCTAGATATACACAGAACAAATTTGTCTTTCTTTTATAATTACTTTTACCAATAATTCATTTTGCTAACCATTTTTTCTTAAGCTAGGTAGCTATATAAGATAAGGAGGCATAGTTATATCAATTAAAAATTTGATATGTATCCACTAATTGTTCACTATTTTCATTTAGCTTTTTGATCTTAAATTTTAACTCCAATAGTCATGTGGCCTAAATTTTGACACTGCGTATTTTATGTTTTTTGTGCAATTAATTATTATACGGATCTTTTTTTAGTAATCAGCTTCGCACCATATGTCAATCTAAGTTTTCCAATGATGGCTTTGACCACACTCCTCATTTTCCCTTCCTCAATTTAGACATCAATTATTAGCTAATTGCCTGCAAATTTGTCAGGAAATCTGAACATTTGTCAAAGCCTATAAAGTTTTTGTTAAATTTTGGCAACACTATATGGAGAATTGTAGAAGTCGGAAGTAGCTTCGTAACGGAAAAAATGGTTCGTGAATTGGAGTTCGGAGGTGAAAGTTATAAGGGAAAAGGTGAACTGGGCTAAATTGGCAGGGTCGGACGTCTGCGGAAAAATTAAGACGTCTGACCCTTCAGCAAATCTGTACTAGACCTGTTTCAGAGAATGAGGTCAAACGTCTGACCAAATGGGTCAGACATTTGAGTCAGTGCAGAATTGATTCCAGAGCCTTTAGCTCGACATCTGAGTTGAAGAGAAATTTTTCTAGAACTTAAGTCAGACGTTTGACCATTTTGGCTAGATGTTTGAGGCAACTTCTGTCTATTTTTCACGTATGAACTTGGTGTGAAGATTTGTGATATCTGTAAGGGAAATTTCGAAGCGTTGCCTAGGGTTTCTATTCTCCTATATAAGCTAGCTTCAGGTTCCAGATCTGGGTGTGCATGTGCAAGCGACTGTAAGAGATTAGCCTCCCAAATTAGGGTTTATCAAAACCTAATTTTCTTCAATTCTCTTCTCCACAAATCAATTTCTAATTAGAATTTTGAACATTGTAATCAATCTCTTGTACTCTTCTCATCGGTATTAATAGAAGCTCTCTCTTAAAGTGGATGTACACTAACACAATGTTAGTGGAACCACTATAAATCGTTGTGTGATTTATTTTTCATTATTGCTTTGATTTTTAAATTACTTGTTTGTGATTGTGATTTTTTTTTGGATTGATTGAGATTGGAATTGAGTTATTTATTGGTTGTTTCTACACTTCTTATCACGACCCCAATGCTTGTGGGGGTTTCGATTTGAGTGGTCTCCAGTTGGAATCCCACCCCAACATTTGGTATCAGAGTATTGGTGTTGGTAGGTGGTTGTAGAAATGCCTTAATCAAGTAGCAACTGAAGTAGTTCCTCAATGGGTAATCCAAGTAGTGTAGCTCCTTATGTACATGGTTCATACGCAGCTTCAGGATTACAATTGGTAATAAATAAATGGAACGGCGATAATGATTTTTAAAAATGGCAATGGAAGATGAAAGCGGTTCTAAGGAGAAATCGAGTACATCGGGTACTGTTTGATACACATTTATTGCCAGCGGACATCTCGGATGTTGAGAGAGAGGAGATGGAAGAGTGAGCATTCACTACACTTCAACTTGCTATGGAGGAGAATGTTATCTCTGAAATTAGTGGTGAGACAACCGCTAAGGGTATTTGGGACAAGTTGGAGGAGTTGTATATGAAGAAGTCACTGATAAATCGTTTGATCTTATTGTAAACGTTCTTCACCTATAAGATGAAGGAAGGTACTTCGCTAAAGGTGCACTTGAATACTTTTGATGATTTTCTATTGAAGATGAAGGCGGTAGATTTGAAGATTGAGGAAGAGCAAAAGGCGATGATATTGCTGTGTTCGTTGCCGGATCGTTATACAGTTTTCTCAAATAGTTTGATCTATAGCCTGGATACATTGACTCTTGATGATGTCAAGATGGGTCTTCTTAGTGAGAAGTTGCGGGATCAAATAAAGGAGTTAGGCAATGGAAGTAGTGGTGCTAGTAGTGGTCGTGGTTTATTTGTGGAGAAGGAAAGGTATGTGAAGAAGGAGAACCAGGGGCGTTTTAAATCAAGGAACCCCAGTTGGAAAGGGAAGTCGAAGGAAGGAAAATGCAAGTGCTGCATTTGTAGGAAGCCAGGTCATTTTAAGAATGGGTGTCCGGATAAGGAGAAGGCAAAGAAGGAAGTAGCATCTTCATCAGTAGCAGCGGAGAGTGGAGTTGGTAAGGGTGATGTAGATGCTTTGTCGGCGGTAGCATCGGATGTTTCGGGTAGCAAATGGGTGCTCGATTCGGGGGTGTCTTATCGTTATGGAAAATGGTGCTATTTGCAAGTCGAAAGGCATTGGTTCCACGCAAATTCAGATGTTTGACGGAGTGGTTCGTACTCTCACTAATGTGCACTTTGTACCAGGACTTAGGAAGTCTCTTTTTTCTTTGGGACGGCTGGATTCTTTAGGTTGTAAGATCACTATTGAGAGTGATAGTTTGCGGGTTTCAAAGGGGGCGCTTATGGTAATGAATGTTGCCAGGACTCATGGTATTTATTTTCTTCAAGGAGCGACTATAGAAGGTAAAACTTGTATAGGAGTTGATAGTTCTCGTGGCTTGGATGCGACTAGATTGTGGCATTTGAGGTCAGGTCATGTCTCAGAGAGGAGTTTGGACGTTCTTCGAAGGAGGGAGATGATCAATGGTTAAAGTTTCAACAAGTTAGAGTTTTGCGAAGAATGCATCATGGGAAAGCAAACTAAAGTTTCATTCAGTGAGGGAAAGCATGATTCAAGAAGGGTTCTTGAGTATGTTCACAAGGATGTTTGGGGACCGGCACCTGTAGCTTCTTTAGGTGGAGCTCGCTATTATATTTCCTTTATAGATGACTTTTCTCAAAAAGTTTGGATGTATGTAATGAAGGCCGAGTCGGAGGCATCTACAAAGTTCAAAGCGTAGAAGGCTCTTGTTGAGAACGATAGTGGCAAGTCTTTGAAGGTTCTAAAGTCTGACAATAGAGGAGAGTATGTTTCCGAAGAATTTTTGGATTTTTGCAAGCATCATGGTATTTGGAGGCATTTTACTACACCTGAAGGTCCACAGTCGAATGGCGTTGTGGAGAGGATGAATCGTACTCTACTTGAGAAAGCTCAATGCTTGAGATTGACATCGGGTTTGGGAAAGAGATTTTGGGCTGAAGCTTTGTCAACCGCAGTGCATATTATTAATCGAATTCCATGCTCAGCTATTGGTAACAAAATTCCTGAGGAACTATGGAAGGAAAGAGCATTGACTGGAGTTATCTTCGTGTTTTTGGTAGTCCGGTTTATATGCATGATCCGAAAAATGATAAGCTTGAACCTAGAGCTTTCAAAAGGATTTTGCTTGGTTATACAAATGGAGTAAAAGGCTATCGGATTTGGAATACGAAAACGAAGAAGGTAGCGAATTTTCGTCATGTTACTTTTGATGAGTTGGCGATGTTCGAGGAGAATGTGATCTCATCGGATGTTTTGGATTTGGTTCATGATGAATCAAAGGAGAAGGAAATTATTTTCACATTTTATCCAAGGAATAGAGAGAGTAGAGTAGTTGGTGATGCTTGTGAGGTGGTAGAGGTTGATGTAACATCACATAATCCACAAGGGGTTCATCTAGTAGTGTTGGTGATGTGCATGATTCTAGAGAAGATCCGGTTCAAGGTGGAGCCAGATGGAGTTTGGGTGATGGTATTGCTATTCGGGTTAGTCATCGTATTATAAGACTACCCAAAAGATATGGTGATTGAAAGAATCTTAGCTTTTGTGATAATCTAGACTATGCTCTTCATGTAGTCCAAGATGAGCTGATGGACCTTGATGATGTCATGGAGTAGAGTGATAGCTCGAAATGGATTTGTGTCATGGAGGAAGAGATGCAATCATTATTGAAGAATCAAACTTGGGATTTGGTTCCAGTTCCTAAAGGAAATCGTGCTATTGGGTGCAAATGGATATACAAGGTGAAGGATGATGGGAGATACAAAGCTAGGCTAGTGGCTAAGGGGTTTGCACAAAGGAAGGGAAAAAGTATGATCATATATTCGCACCGGTTGTGCACCATACTTCTATCCTGATATTACTTGCTATAATTGCTATTCGCGACTTAGAGTTGGACCAACTTGATGTGAAAACTGCCTTCTTGCATGGTGACTTGGATGAAGACATATACATGGAGCAACCGGAAGGTTTTGTTATGGATGGTTAGTCAAATTTGGTTTGCAAGTTGAAGAAATCATTATATGTGTTAAAGTAATCACCTAGACAATGGTATAAGAGGTTTGATCATTTTATGCTTGAAAGTGGTTTTGATAGAAGCATTAAAGATGCTTATGTTTATTTTAAGAAGTTAAGAAATGATTATTGGATGTATTTACTTTTGTATGTGGACGACATGCTCATTGCTTCTAAGGATAAGAATGAAATCAACAAGCTAAAATTGAGTTTGAAATCGAAATTCAAAATGAAGGATCTTGAAGAATCAAGAATGATATTGGGCATGGAAATTGTGAGGGATCGAAAGTATTTTGAGTTGAAACACTCAAAAAGAGTACATTGAGGAAGTGCTTTGCCGGTTTATCATGGAGAATGCGAAGGCGTCAATTACACCTTTACCTTTACATATGAAGCTTTCAAGTAAAGGATCACCTGTCTTGGAGGAAGACAAGACTTGTATGGCAAAGGTGCCATATGCTAGTGTCGTTGGAAGTCTAATGTACGCTATGGTGTGTACAAGGCCCAATATTGCAAATGCCGTCGGGATGGTTAGTTGGTATATGGCTAATCCGGGAAAATCACATTGGGAGGCTGTGAAGCTTATATTGAGATACCTCAGAGGCACATCATCTCATGGCCTTTTTTTGGCGGTAGTAAGGCGATGGATTGTAAGTTGGTTTTTTATTGTGATTCGGACTACGCCGGTGATAGGGATCGAAGAAAATCAACTTCCGAATATGTCTTCACACTTAGGGGTACAGTAGTTGCGTTATCCACTATGGAGGCGGAGTTGATAGCCGCTGTGGAGGCGGAGTTGATATCCGCGGTAGAGGCAGCAAAAGAGGCACTCTATTTAAAGCGATTATTTGTGACTTGGGATTCGGCATGATAGTATTGATGTTTGATGTGATAGCCAGAGTACTATTCACTTGGTAGAGAATTTGGTGTTTAGCTCACGGACTAAGTATATTGAGATGAGAGAGTCATTTCTAGTAGCCATAGATGAGGATAAGCAAGTATATCTTCGAAAAGTGCACACAAAGGATAATACGGCAGATATGTTCACTAAGGCTTTGCCGGTTGGGAAGTTCGAGCATTGCTCGAACTTTATTTGCTTGGAGAAGTGCTAGGTGCCACGGGATGGCACGGTTAAGGGAGGAGCGTGGTGGTAGAAGAGGAAGAGTATCGGTGAGAGATTGAGGTTCTATCTTCTTGGTAAGTGCTAGTCTTTGGTGAGATAGATTAGGATTCGAATGTTTTCAACATTTCATTAGCAAGCAGGGGATTTGCCTAAGCTCGTTGGTGGAGTGTAACGGCCGGTGGCTTTGCCGGAGCTCATTGGAAAAGTGTTCATGTTTGATTGAAGGTAGAAGAAGTGATAGTTGGTGATATCGGTTGTCATTGATGGCATGGTACCATTGGAATTGGAGATGGATATAGTGTCGAGGTGGAGTGTTAAATTTTGACGACACTATATAGAGAATTATAGAGGTCGGAAGTAGCTTCGCAACGGAGAAAACGGTTCACAAATCAGAGTTCGCAGGTGAAAGTTATAAGGGAAAAGGTGAAGTGGGCTGAATTGACAGGGTCGGACATCTGAGGAAAAATTCAAACGTCTGACCCTTCAGCAAATCTGCACCAGTCTTGTTCCAGAGAATGAGGTTAGACGTCTGACCAAATGGGTCAGACGTCTGAGTCAGTGCATAATTGATTCCAGAGCCTTTAGTCAGCTGAAGATAAGTTTTTCCAGAAACTTAAGTCAAACGTCTGACCATTTTGGCCAGACGTCTGAGGCAACTTCTGCCCGTTTTTCACGTGTGGACTTGGCATGAAGATTTGTGATATCTGCAGGAGAAATTTCGAAACATTCTATGGGTTTCTATTTTCCTGTATAAGCTAGCTTCAGGTTGCAGATCAGGGTGTGTGCAAGCGACTGTAAGAGATTAGCCTCCACAAACTAGGGTTTATCAAAACCTAATTTTCTTCCATTCTCTTCTCCACAAATCAATTTCTAATTAGAATTTTGATCATTGTAATCAATCTCTTATACTCTTATCATCAATATTAATAAAAGCTCTCTCTTAATCAATCTCTTGTACTCTTCTCATCAATTTTTAATTGTAGATGCTTTGCAAATCATCCAATGGATAGTTAGAATTTATAGTTCTTACCAAATAGATATATAAGTTCTCGATGATAGGAACTATATTTTTGTAACCATTATGACAGATCTAGCATTACATAAAAACACATTTTGTTTTGTCAAACTATTTTGTATGGTTAAAAGCTTAAACTATAAAATGGATCATTAAGGTTTAAAAGTAGAAATAATGATTACAAGTGCCAATACCAAAGAATTTCATAAAACTGAAATAATAACAAAAAACCTAAATGGTTATGATTTTGTTATTGATAAAACCTAAGTTATCAGTTGGGCCTTAAAATATAGGGTAAATAGTTTGGCATATGCTTATCTTTAGTTGAAAATGGATACAAAAATATAGATGTTACCAAGAAGCATCACATCACATATTAAAATGAAAGTGATTCATTTGTTGTTTGAGATTATGGTCTGTTCTACCACTTATAAGGTAAATTTAAGATGTCAATGTTGGTTATATATTAGGAATAAAGAGGCATAACTTTCAGGTGAATCATAAAATAATACCATATACACATGCATACTCCCATCTTTTCAACACACCAAAGCTATTGTCTACATAGCACACACTGAGTTCACTTCTGCAGCTAGCTATTGTTTTGTCTATACGTTGAATATTCAACAAACATCGTGCTCATGATCTCATTGGTTGTCTTCTCCAACTCTTGCATATACGTCATGATAATAAGTTACCGGTCTCGACCTTATTAAGTCAAAATTCATCATAAGTCATCACAACCTATGTTTAACTGATTCAAACCCTTGTCACTTAAGATACGCACCCTTGGCTCATATGATAACAAAAATGTTTTACTCCTAATTTTTAGCAATATCTTAATTTCAGCCAAATGATCAAATATAAGATTTTTTTAGTAGAAAACTAAAAAACTTTACATCCATTATCGTAATCACACTGCCTATGAAATTGGGTGAAATTTCTAATTCAATTAACCACATTTATGATTTAATCACACATTAAAATGAAAGTGATTCATTTAGGTACATGAGTACAAAACATTAATCCTTCAGCTGTTGTTATCAAGTTGTTTCTAATTCTGTTTTCTATTATTTTGTAGATCCATTCAGAAAGGATGATGCTCCCACAAAACCACTAATAGACCCAATTAGAAATTTCTAATTCAGTTAACCACATTAATGAATTAATCACACAATAAAATGAAAGCGGTTCATTTAGTTACATGAGTACAAAATAGTAATCCTTCAGCTGTTGTTATCAAGTTGTTTCTAATTCTGTTTGCTATTATTTTGTAGATCCATTCAGAAAAGGATGGTGCTCCCACAAAACTTCTGACAGACCCAATTGGGAATTGTTTATACTCATCGGTGACCAGAGGAGAGACACAGGTTGAGTATCTTGGTGAAGCTCTCAGAATAGTAGACATAATAGAAAGATTGGGAATTCAAAGATTTTTGAACAACAAATCAAACAGATTTTGGAATCACTTTACAGGTTCTTCGCTTAAAGAACGTTCATATACTTAATTTTTAATAATATGTATTATTGTAATAGGTTTGATTAGAATATAAATAGTTATAATGGTTCTTAATTGAGTTACTTAAATACAGTTTGTAATTCAATTGAATGAGGGCGAGACCTCATTCAAACACTCAAAATGTATTCTGTTTATATTACATAAATGATTTCATATATCGATTTTTTAAATTGGATATAAAACAAATGCTGTTTTGGTTCTCATGTTAGCTTTTATCTATTTTTAGTTTTGCAGATTAGGACCCGCATAGTATGACTTTATTGTGCAATTGAATTGCACTTTTCAAGGATCTTCAAGGAACTTCATTGGTCATATATATGGTCGTGACTAATAATAGATAAACAGAAAGAACAAAAGCCCAATTACGCTTAGCTGGGCAAACTGAATACAATAATAATTGAGCCTTATCTCTACAATAATTGAACTGTGTTATTATATGTTACTAAAAAGGGGTAAATAAGTTTTCCAAGGAATACATGGCAATTTGAAAGTTCAAGTGATTAGTGTCTCCAATTAACATATTGTTTCGTTACACGGATCTATTGCATTTCTCGGATGTATTGACAATCCAGGATAATTTCTGTACCTGATCAAGATGGGGGTGATGCTATAGAAAATGGAAAATGCATATATAAGGGAGCGAAGTAGTTACACTAGTATAAAAAATGAAGAGGGAATAGATGAATGAAAATATGCAGCTTTTCAGCTTATAAGGATGGCGGCTACTATTTAAAGTAGTCAAGAAGGGCTAAGCAATTCAGTTTGCTAACATACAAATTGGAGCATTTCAATAATTCAAGCATACTTAATGATTTCATCAATTGTTATACTATAATCTGCTACATTTTGCAACATTGGATTATATTTGCATGGGTATTGAAAAAATAGTACACCAATGTCATCTTTAGAATTTGAATTTTGTAAAAACGAGTGCATTTATATTAGTAATAGAAAATGGAATATCATAAATGCTTTAGGATATAATTTCTACCATTTTAAAGTTCGTGTATGCATTGTATTTTGGAAAAATCATTAATTAACATTATATAAACAATTTTGTTGTATAGATATATGCTGAAATCAAGAACATCCCATGCATGATATTCCCTTTATGTTTATAAGGTGCAGTAATCTTATTAGTTTCATTTTAATTGAGAAGTTCATTCCATAAGTAGGTTTGAATGAGCTTTTATCATTTATTATCTCAAATCGCGTGCCTTCTTATGTGGAGTGCACACACTATCTTTCGTGTGCTTGGATTCATATATGGCTTTTAAATCATAACTGCATATGCTTTCTACATATGAACAAATACTATTCTTTTTAGTTTTTCATATGCTTTTTGTGCTTTTACTTCAGATAAGAATATAGGATTAGATGCATAAAATGTAAGCGATGAATGTCCAAGCTACTACTATTTATGAAAACATTCAACATGTTCAAATTGCAATTGTTGATATATATATATATATATATATATATATATATGACTTCTTACAGATAAGAATATATTATTACTTCATATGTGAAAATGACTAGAGTGACAAATTAAATTTTGTACTCATAATTGGACAATAGAAATTATCATGAGAAAACTTTCAATCCTCAATAATCATGGTTTTATTTTATAATCATATATGTCATTTAAATACACATAATTATTTGTACATGTATGTCAGTCCCGTGTGTGAAGCATGGGTTCACACTATTATATTCTTATAATTAAGTTGGATGTCATATGATGTATATGTATTTGTACATAGTAATACATTTACTAATTTACATGTATTTGGTTGATGAGGCCTCCATTGTAAGTTCTTTTACTGCCGGTTTTGGACGGTTCCGTATTTCATGTATTATGATAAATTTTACTTGTGAGTTTTTTCACATCGGTTGTTGTTGATATAAAACCAGTGTAATGTAATTTTAATAACAATTCTCAATCCATCAAATTATGGTGTTTTTTGAGAGGTTCTAACTTTTTTTTCAATTATACCCCTACTAATCATATTAGAAAATTAGTCTTCACGGAAAAAACAATAAATATAAAGGTATAATACTTACAACCGACGTATGTTAAACTCTTAAGTGTGTATTGATTAGTTATAACAACACTTTATGTAAACCTATCAAAACCGCTACGATTGTTTACGATCAAAACCGTTACTTTCAGAACTTTTCATAACCGGTACTACAAAACTTTCCAGCAGAGCCTTAGTGTTTGCATAGGAATTCTTTTATTTTTCATGAACTGTAGTTATTCTATATTCTACCTTGGAAAGTGGTAACAAAACACTAATGTAAGGTGAAATTATATCTACTTGTAAGCTCAGAAACAGTTAACATGAAATATATAATTCGTAATGAATGATAATAATAATTCTACTTATAAGCTGTAGGCATAACATCGTTGATTGTACATGCATATTGGTGGAATTACTTTCTGTAATAACCTAATTATTGTTATTTTATTTCATGACCATTTATGTATAAATTAATTTTAAAATTTAATTTTTTGGTATCTCTTTGGACATTAATTGAAACTATCTTACATTTTAAATGAGCTAAATGAAACAACACATCACCAAAGTGACATCTCTTGCTTCGATTGTTCATGAAGAGTGTTTGGTATTTGAGTGTATGTAATGTTATAAATGTTAGTCGGTCCAAAAAAATGTTAATATTTTGTTGAATCACTTACACATGTGTGATGATAAATATGAAACAAGTACAAGGTTTTACGGTTAAATAATTAATCGGTCCAATGGAATATTATCATTTGACTTGAATTTATTGTCAGTATTTGATCATTACAGCAAGAGTACCATTTAAAGTTAATATTAATCTGCTAGGTATCTTGAGAGGATACTTACCAATTAATTTACTATGGTTAATTTTTGAAATGAGCATATGCGATCAATCTTTATTTTAGTTTCTTTTTTAGCTAATTTGACTATAGTGTCCGCTAATTTAATAATATGTCATCTAATTTGGGACCATCTTTAAAGACTAATAGCATAATATATATGTTTTGTCTTGGCTACAAGGATCCGGATCTTGCATTTAGAAGGATCACACCCATCCTTATTACGGTTGAATATTATATATGTTATGAAGAACATTGAGAGGTGGGATGTTCCAAACTGCAAGAATCAAATGATCGTAAGGTACAATATTTCAAAGGCTTACAAGGATGTGGTATCTGTAGGTATAACCAATTTTAAGGAGTCTTTGTTGAGATTAAAAGGCGTTTGTCAAAACCATAAGGCAAAACAAGCACACTTTGTAGTGCTTGATTCTATAAAGTCAAAGCAAGGGAAACATGAATAAGTAATATATGAAAATGTGAAATATTGCTACAAAATTTAAAGCATTTAAGTTATTTTTTCCTTTAGGATGCTATCTTTGTTCATATTACAATCAGTTTAAGACTATTAATAATTATTTTAAGAATAAAATGACCGCTTATTGAGCTCACTTCGTATTATGCGTGATAAAAAGAGAGATTGAAGTATGATAAGATAGAAATTACCCATTTGACATACATTAAAATAAATAAATAAATAAATAAATAAATAAATAAAGGTAAAGAAGTCGCTAAGGGTCTATAAGAAAAGAAATAATATAATTATGTTGATAATTGTTTCTTTTATGAAATGCATGGACATAAAGAGAATTTTACTGGACATCACACTTGTCCTATCAAGAAAGATACATATCTTACTTTAGTATTTTCAGAGGTTAATTTGGCTTTAGTACCTAGAAACACTTAATGGTTGGATATTGGTGAAACTACTCAATAAGCATTTCTTTAAATACTTGATTTCTTAAGCTATTGAAATTCAACAGATTTTGAAAGATGCATCTATACGGATAATGAAAAGCCGATAAAAATAAAGTATATGAGACAGTTTTAATTTATAATTGAGAACTCAATTATTTTATTTAGATTTGTTTGATATTATTTTTATACCTTTATCAAGACAAAATTCAGTTTCTATTTCTAATGAACAAATTTGGTTATTTATTAATTACCAATAAATGCAAACATTGTTGGGATTAGATCCCTTAACGTCTTTAATAACTTGCATTTGTTTGATGTTAATACCTTATAATATGAAGTCTTTGATTTGGATATGGTGAGGAATATGGTTTATTAATTATTCCGTTTTACTAAATAACTCTAGAATGAGGAACTAAATATAGAAAATATTATATTGATATTCTAAGCGACTTAAAGGTTATAAGTTTTATGAACCAACACTAAGTAAATTTTTTATGGTGGGAACTGCAACAATTATTTGTAGATGATGAATTTGGAGGGTGAAATAAAATATGGATCATTGGCTTTAAAAAGGAATCATTTCATTGATTTCTACTACAGTTACTTCTTCAACAATGTATATATTTTCTTACCTTTCATTGAACAAGAAGTAAATCAAGAACTATAATAAGGCAATGTCTGAATTCTCTTCAACTTCAGGTCAATGTTTCAAGAAAAAAACTCAACAACCTCAAGGTGCATTGTCATTAAGTAGATCCAATTGAAAGAGAAGAAATACTATTCCGAGACTATGTAATATTTCTCCATAAAGATAAACAATGGATTAGAGAAGAGGTTTAAGTCTGTTTACATCAATCCATACAAGATATTAATTGGAAATGTGAACTTAAGATATGAATATAGCGTAAATCTATAAAAAATAATAAAATTTGGGATCTTTCCCCCTAACTTAAGGAAACAAGAGCATTGGTTACAAATAACTATTCAAAACCAAAAGCCTTAAGTTGGTAATATGGAAAGATATAGGGCTTATTTGTTGAACATGCTATCTCAAAAGGAAACAATGTTTTTTTAAAGAGTCTTTCTCATTGGTTTTACTGAAAGGCACTTTAGAATCATTTAAAGCTTGCTACAAAATTTTATTTTGAGAAATATCAAATAGATATTGAAGTCGTATTTGTCATTAGAGACATTCATGAAACAACTAAAAGAACCCATTATGAGCTCAAATGAACTTTTCGTCGATGATACTGTAATTTTAAACATGCTATCACCTTATTTGGTTTTGAGAGAAAATATTATAAATAATATGTGGATCACAAATTTTAAGAGGGTAATTTTTATTCTTGATTTTGCAAGTTTATGATATATTGTTTGTTAACATTATTCAGCTATATTGCATCAAACCAAGATATTGCTTTTGATTTTTTATTTGAAATAAAATAAATAGTATAAATTAGTGATGAATCCGTTATATTAAGGATCCAAACACATTATATTTTTATCTATGGGGTGATATGTCGGTTAACACAAAAGAGATATGGAGATAAGTGCTTAAAAAAATATTTGGCGTGCAAACTGGGAAATAGTCGGTTCCTCTTTGCTAAATGAGACAAGATTTGGTATATGTAGTGGCATAAGAATATTCTTGAAGCTAAATGAATGCAGAAATATCCTCATGCATTTGTTCTTGGGAGTCTAATGCACGCTAAGGCATACACATTTGAATATTGAGTGTATTATTGTTTTGTTTGGCAAATATCTTATTGAATCTAAAAGTGGATCACTGGTTAGTAAACAAAATGGTTAAAAGATATTTTTAAGTAACAAAAATGTTGTGTGCTCATATATAAATGATCGGATCAGTTGGAGATCGTACAACGTTACGATCTGAATTTGTTGGATGTTAAGAGAGCAAAAGATCCACTTCAGGCTATAATATTTTATTGGGTTGAGCTACACTAAGAAGGTTTTCATACAGACACTTACAGCCCCTTCCGTTATGAAACTAATGTTTTTTAACTATTATGAGGCATCCAATGATGGAAAATAATTGTAAAATTTTGTCACAAAGTAGTGGACCATTGAAAAAGAAACTAGAAGATCATTAAAGTAATATTGGTGCAAAAGAAACTAGGACCATCTCCTGGCCTACCACCTCCCTAGACGAACTTCATTTTCACCCAATCAAACATCAAAATAAAATTATACCAAGTGGTGCATTTGATTCTTACAAAGTCACGTGGCGAATTTAGTTACCTAGGAGACAATTCGCAAATCAAGGTATTACAAAAGGCAGGATCTGATCAGGTATAATTCGTTTATCTTATTTATGCTGAATCATGAGTTTTGATTCATGACAAGCTTTAACGATCAACGATGAGATTAGACGATCAAAGCGACAAAAAAAGAGAAAGCTATACATACATGGTGAACTACAAAGGAAACTAGACTTTAAACCCGAGTACGCTATAAAAATCTTTATTGTTTGAGTCGTAGTTATAGTTTATAATTGTTAAAATCACTCGTCAACTAGTTTACACACACTATACAAATTTTTTAAATATATATACATACATATAAAATAGTGTGCACAAGTGCTCATTGTGCAAAAAAGCATAATCCAGTCGACTGGACTGATTTCACCAGTCGACCGAATCTGTGTTCTTTGCACAGACATGCACACCACTTTGAATATTCAGTCAACTAGATATTTTTGACCAGTCGATCGAATGTACGCAACCGCTATATTTTCTGAAGGGTTGCTTCTCTTTGCGAAGAGTAACGATCTAATTCGAGGAGTTACGGATGCAACTCTTGATTGAAACTCTTCGTGAACAGTAGCAACCTTATATACTATATATAGATCTAAATCCATGATTTTTCCAATTTACTCAATCTATTCTATTCTCTGATTTATATTTCTTGACTATATTTCTGCATTCTAAAAGCTTTCTAATCAAAAAAATATTGCTTGAATCTCAGAGTTAATTATTATATACTTCAATTCAAAGCAATATCTTCCTTTCTAATCTTCACACACACAATATATACTTGAGGATTTGATTATGTTAAGGGTGTACTATCAAAGACAATTCTGTGTTATCAAGAACACAAAGCATCAACAACTTTATCGAAATTGTAGAAGTCCTGTTAGTTTGTATCAGGTGGTAAAGTCCTCTTCGGATGCTGAGGCAGAAAAATCCTGTTCGGCTGCTCAGGTGTTGTATACCTATTCCTTCGGGTTAAGTGAGGGTTATTGAGTGAAATTCCAGAGGGACGTCTGGGACTAGACGTAGAACGGGAAGTTCAAACCAGTATAAAAACTCATGATGCGCTTATTCTTATTTACTTTACTATTATTATCTGTTTCCACATTTAGATTATATACATTCCATATTGCACGATCCTAAGGGTTAGCTATATGGCATACGCACTTATAATTGGTATTAGAGCACGATCATCTAATAACCATTACACAGTTATTTGATATATTCTAGTAATATGGAAAATAACACTAACAACAGTTTTATAGAAGGCCAATCCACTGCACGACCACCACTATTCAATGGCATAAATTATACTTATTAGGCTACACGTATGAGAATTTATATGCAAGCAAATGGTTTTGATTCATGGAATATCACACAATCTGAATATTATATACCCACAAATGAATATTCTACATGGTCAAACACACAAAAATTAGACGCTACTGCAAATGCTAAAGCTATGAATATGCTGTTTTGCGCCTTGGACCAGAATGAGTTTAATCGTTTTAGCATGTGCAATACTGCATATGAATTATGGCGAACACTGAAAATAACATATGAAGGTACTAACAAGGTTAAACAAAGCAGGATATCAATGCTTAAGAATCAATTTCAAAATTTTAAAATGAAAGAAAATGAGTCCATTAATGATATGTATTCCATATTCTAAGATATTTATCATTATTAGGACTAGGAGAATTTTTTTTTGATTTTGATACAGTATCAAAAATCATAAACTCTTTAACGGATGAATGGGAAAGAAAGATCTTAGCTATTGAAGAAGCAAACGATCTTTCCACAATGAAACCAGAAGAGTTAATACGAAATCTAATGTCATATGAAGTGAATTTACAGGTAAAGAAAGTTCAAACAAGGATAAGAATAATCTAGCATTTCAAGCAGAAAAAGATGATTTATACAGATGAAGAGGATATGGCATTTATTGCAAAAAAAATTCAAAAAGTCTTTGGAATCCAAAAAGAATAACAAGTTTAGGAGTAACAAAAATAACTCCAACAAATACTGATAGTAATAAACCATCATCTTCAGTCATGAAATGCAATGAATGTCATAAGAAGGTCCATATGAAGAGAGATTGTCCCGAATGTAAAAAGAAAAAATTCAAGAAGGGCATATTCAGAAAGAAAGCTTTTTCAACCACTTAGGATGAATCAGACTCATCAGATGGTGATAGTGACAGCAACAACGACATTGAGCAAGTTAATGTATGCTTCATGGCCACAAAAGATGATGTAAGTGATTTAATTTTTGATGATTTAGTAGAAATTAATTCAGAATTAATAGATTTAGTAAAACAGATTAAAAAGAAGAATAAGAATTAATAGAAAACTGAATAGATCAGAATTAGAAGTGAGTATGCTAAAAGATGAGAAGAAAATTCTAGAAGAGGAACTTGAGAATACTGGAGAATGTAATTCTAATTTAACTTCCCAAATATCTATGATTACTTAAGAATTAGAAATTTAGAAAAATAACAATGTTGATTACCAGTAGATATTAAAGATTTAAAATCTAGTTATAAAGTTTTAGAATTAGAAAATTCTAGTATCAAAACAAAATTAGAAAATATTTCTAAATACAATTCTAATTTTAATAAAGGAAGAGAGTATCTTTCTAAAATTATAGAAAATTCTCAATCTACCTCAAATAAATCAGGACTAGGATATAAAAAATTATTTAACCCAAAATTTGAAAAAGGTTTGAATAACATTAAAAATAGGTTTAAAAAGGATATTAAATCAACAGTTTCTAAGGAAATTAAAACTATAAAAATATGGATTCCTAAAACAAATAATAATTTGATTAGGAATAAATATATTAAATCATTTATGGAAACTATTCATTATAATGATAAATATATTTTTAAAGGGAACTCTGAACCCTATTGGTTTTGGCTTCCTAAGATTTAACCCTTAGGACCCTAATGGAGGAAGTGGGTACCAATATTATTCTTTATTTTTTGCAGGTACCACTTAAAAAAAGAGGAAAATGGATACTGGACAGCGGCCGCTCTAAACACATGACTGTCAATAAAGATATGCTAACCAATATTATTTACTCGAATGGTGGATCAGTCATATTTGGAGATAACTCCAAAGGCTATATCAATGGCAATGGCGATGTCAGCAGCAATGGTACCTCTAATTTACCTCTCATTACTGAAGTTTTATTAGTTAAAAATTTAAAACATAATTTACTAAGTATAAGTCAATTATGTGATAAATGTTCTAATATATCGGTTTTTAGAAAATAAATGCAATATTACTAATAAAAATCAAGAGTTAATCTTTAAAGGTATACGAGATAGAAATATTTATATTTTAAATATGAATATAAATAATAAATCTAATATATGTCTAGTAGCAAAAGAAAATGATTCTTGGCTATGCCGCAAATGATTTTGTCATACAAGTATTAAAACTATGAATAAATTAGCCAAAAATAAACTAGTAAACGGTTTACCCGATATAAAATTCAAAATTGACAACATCTGCACTATTTATGATGAGTTTTTGGTCCTGCACTCTAACCCATCCGAAGTTGGCAAAGCTCTTCTTAACTATTTTAAGAATATGTTAGGAAACAATGATGATTTCAATCCCCTGATTGAAGAAATAACCCAATTGCAATTACCAGAAGTGTAGCCCGAGGAAGCTGACAATCTTGTCATTAAGGTAATAGATAAGGAAATAAAAGAAACTCTTTTTTCCATGAATAGACAATCAAGTGGAGGACCAGATGGGTTCAATGTTCAATTCTTTATCCACAGTTGGGATATAATCAAGAAAGAATTTTTAAAAGCAGTTCATAATTTTTTCACCAAATTCAAACTGCTAAAGGAAGTGAATGCAACTAATCTAGTAGTCCACCCACGCTCTTCTATTGCATCCTTTAGGCCAATGTCCTGTTGTAATGTAATGTATAAGTGTATATCAAAAATCTTAGCATCTAGACTTGTTGTTGTACTTAGCAGATTAATTTCCAGGAATTAGTCTGCTTTTCTGCCCAGGAGGAATATCCTTGACAACATATTGATTTCACATGAATTATTAAAAGGGTATGGTCATGCTCAAGCTACCCAAAATGCCATGTTAAAACTGGACTTAATGAAGACATATGATAGCATACACTGGACAACAATTGTGAGAATAATGGCTCTGATGAGATTTCCAAAAGTTTATGTGGCTTGGGTATACAGCTGTATCTCAACGCCTACCTTCTCAATAAAATATAATGGCTTCACATCTGGTTTTTTCAAAAAGTAAACAGAGGATCAGGCAAGGTGATCCTATCTCATCTTATATATTTATTCTTGTTATGGAAGTTTTGACTACTATGTTGTCTAAGAGTTATGTGCAGAAGGATATTTTGTTTCATTCTAAATGTAAGTCTCCACAAATTTCATCCCTCCTTTTTGCTGATGATATCATGATATTTACTAAGCCTGATCAGAGATCCTTGGAGAATATTATAGCTACGCTTCACAAACTCTACCATATGACTGGCTTGAAACTGAATGCAAATAAATCACATATTCTCACTTCTGGTATAACTACTAAACAAGCTAATCGTTTAATTGCTATAACAGGATTGCAATCAATGGGCAATAACATAAATTACTTGGGCCTTCCACTTTGCTCTAAAAGAATTAAAACTGTCAACTGCCTGCCTCTGTATTCAAAAATTTGTGGCTTAATGTCCTGCTGGGCTAATAGATTTCTCTCACAAGCTGGAAGACTTGTGCTCATCAAGTCTGTTATTTCATCTATGATGGTGTATTGGTCTATGGTGTATATTCTTCCCATTAAGCTGGTGAAAATGGTTAAAAATGCAATGTTGCGCTTTTTTCTGGACTAGATCAATTCATTCTAAGAAAATCATCCCGTGCTCCTTTACTAAAATGGAGTTGCCTAAAAAGAAAGGTGGACTTGGAATTTTTAATTTGCAAACATGGAATAAAGCAGCCTTCAGTGCTCATTTTAATGCCTTGCTAAGTGGTGTTGATTCCTTATGGGTTGAATGGACCAAAAAATATAATATGAGTAGAAGGAACTTCTGGACTATGTCTGTGCCCCAGAATTGTAACTGGACTTGGAGGAAGTTGCTGGACTTAAGAACTACTTTCTCTCCATTTATAAAGTTTGTTCTCTCTCAATCCAGTACTATCAATTTCTGGAATGAACCATGGATGACTGAAGGCTTATTGCTTGGGAATTTTTTTACCCCACACCAGATTGCTTAGACTGGAATAAGTAGGGATGCTCATGTTATAGATCACTTCAATGATGGCAAGCTTTTGCTGCCATACACCAGTAATCAGGAAATTAGGGCTGTTTGGAATAAATATCAAGGTCAAAACTACCATATAGCTCCCAGTGACAAAATGCTTTGGAATGGAAAGCCTCACTCAATCTCTGTTACATATGATCTTCTTGCTAATGTGACTGGAAACCCTGGTATAGTTTGGCATAAGGTTTTATAGTCAAGATACTCTCCTGCCAGGGACAACTTGCTGATGTGGAAGGTTATCTTGAATGCCTTGTTGACCAAGAGTAAATTGATGTATTATGGTATGATAGTTGATCCACTTTGTGTTTTTCGTAAGTTGCAGATTGAATCTGTAGCTCATATATACTTTGAATGCACTGACTTAATGGGTCTTTGGGGTAGATTGGTGAGAAGAATAAATATAGATCATATGCATGGATTGTCTTCAGTGGAGTAGGATTTGATAAGCAAATCAACTAAGTGGAGGAAGCATGACAGAATAACTTATTTCTTCTTCTTTAAGAAGTACTTGAAATTGGTTTGGGAGGAAAGAAATTTAAGATGTTTTGAAAATAAGAGTAGGAGTATGAATCAGCTATGGGAAGCCCTAAAGTATGTTATCATAAATGGTATGAAGGAAAGCCTTTATGACTTCAGAGGTCATATGTCTGAAGTTTGGCTTTAGCTCTGGAATGTGTTTATGTTCCTCTTTCACCTTCCTCTTGTCTTGTTTCCTTTGTGTGGTTTTCTTTGTAGCTAGCCTTGGTGTGGTTTTCTGTTTTTTATTTCATTTTCTGGTGATTATGAGCATGTTCATAATCATTTTCCTTTTTCTATTCCCAATAATCTGGTAGGGGACCAGTTAACCCCGCTTGCCTTGCAAAAAAAAATTGACAACATCTGTGATGCATGTCAATTAGGAAAATTAACAAAATATTATTTTAAATCTAAAAAAGTAATATCTACAGAACAACCACTTGAATTATTACATATGGATCTTTTTGGACCTACTCGGTTCAATCGATCAATCATAATAGATATGTGTTTGTTATTGTTGATGATTTTTCTAGATATACATGGACTAAATTCATGAAAAATAAAAGTGATACTTTTGAAAATTTTAAAATATTTGTCAAAAGAATTGAAAATATTAAAGATTTAAAGATTAAAAATATTAGAAGTGATCATAGAGGAGAATTCAAAAAATGAAGCTTTTGAACATTTTTGTAATAAGAAAGGAATTAATCACATTTTTTCTTTTCCTAGAACACCACAAAAAATTAGAGTTGTAGAAAGGAAAAATAGAAAATTACAGGAATATGCAAAAACTTTATTAAATGGAACCACTTTACCAAAACATTTTTGGGCAGAAGCTGTAGCAACTGCTTGTTATGTTTTGAATCGTGTTTCTATACGACTACTAACTAAAAATACTCCATATGCACTACTAAATGGAAGAAAACCAAATATTTCATATTTTAAGGTTCTTGGTTCAAAATGTTTTATTTTAAACATTAAATATCAACTCGGTAAATTCGACCCAAAATCCGATGAAGGAATATTTATAGTTATTCAAAACGAAGTAAAGCTTATCGAATTTTTAATAAACGAACTAAAATTATTGAAGAGACTCTTCATATTTCTTTGGATGAAAACTTTATAAATAAAAATAAAGTTATTGATGAAAATATAAATAATATCAAAAATACTTAAATGATTATGATATTATTCAAGAAGTTAACGATAATAATAATAATATTAGAGAAGATGAAAATATTATTCATAATGAAGAAAATATATGATCTCCACCTAGAATATTATGGGATCACCCTGTTCAAAGTATAATTGGAGAAGTAAATTCAAACATTAGAACTAGATACCAATTAAACAAATGGGTGATATAGCATTTCTGTCTACTATAGAACCTAAAAATATAAAAGAAGCCTCAACCGAGGACTATTGGATTCTTGCTATGGAAGAAGAACTAAAACAATACGAAAGAAATGAAGTTTGGGATCTTGTTCCTAGACCAAGTGATCAATCAGTCATTGGTACTAAATGGGTATTTAAAAATAAAGCTGATGAATTAGGTAAAATAACTGGAAATAAAGCCAGACTAGTAGCACAAGGATATAATCAAGAAGAAGGCATTGATTGTGAACAAACCTTCGCTCCAGTCGCTAGATTAGAAGCCATATGCATTTTATTATTCTTCGTGCGTTTTCACAACTTTAAATTATTTCAAATGGACGTAAAAAGTGCTTTTCTAAATGGATATATTAAAGAAAATGTTTATGATGAACAAACTCCTCTTTTCATTCATGAAAAATTCCAAATCACGTCTATAAACTTAAGAAAGCTTTATATGGTTTAAAATAAGCACCACGTGCTTGTTACGATCATCTTAAGAAATATTTAATAGACTCTGGTTTTGAAATTGGAAAGGTTGATCAAACTTTATTTATTAAAAATACTAAAAATGATATTTTAATTATTCAAATATATGTAGATGATATTATTTTTGGGTCAACTAATGAAAAGTTATGTCAGGAAATTTCAACTATAATGACTAATGAATTTGACATGTCACATATGGAAGAATTATCATATTTTCTTGGATTACAAATAAAACAATTAGAAAATAGAATTTTTATTAATCAATAAAAATATTGTAATAATCTAATTAAACGATTTGGTATGGAAAACACTGCAGCTAAACCAACTCCGATGAATACAACAATACATCTCGATAGAGATGAAGAAGGCAAAAGTGTCAACCAAAAACTATATCGTAGTATGATTGGATCATTACTATACTTAACTGCTAGTAGACCTGATATAATGATGAGTGTTTGTTTATATGCTCGATTTCATGCAGATCCTAAAAAATCACATATGCAATCAGTAAAACGAAATATTCGTTACTTAAGCAAAGCCAAAGATTTTGGACTATTTCATCCGAAAGAATGCCCTTTCGAATTAGTATCATATAGTGATGCTAATTTTAGAGGGAATCAGATGGAGGGAAAGAATACGAGTGGGACGTGTTACTTTGTTCGACGTTCCTTAGTCTCTTAGTTTAGTAAGAAACAAAACCGTGTTTCCTTATCGACGTGCAAAGCAGAATATATATTTGCCGTTTGAGCTTGTGCTCAAGTCATCTATATGCAACAAAGACTAAAAGATTTTGATATATATTTAAATAAATCAGTAACATATTGTGATAATACTAGTGCAATAAATCTTTCTAAAAATCCAATAAGTCACTCACGAACCAAACATATTGATATACGACATCATTTTCTTCGCGATTGTATTGAAAAGGATTTAGTAAGTTTAGAATTTGTAAATTCAGAAAATCAACTAGCTGATATTTTCACTAAACCATTAAATGAAAATATATTTATAAAACTAAGAAGAGAACTTGGAATAATGTCAATAAAAGAGTTATAATAATATTTATTAATAAAAAGGAAAAAACATGAAAAATAAAATACACGATTTCTAACCATGACGGGATTCGAACTCCATCCATTCCTAAATTTCTAATGTTTATGGTCACTTGAGCTATGGGTGTTTCTTGTCACAACATAGAATCCATTTTTTGTTAAAAACAAAATTTACGAAATTCAAAAATATTTAAGTTGACGGGGATTGAACTCTGGTCTCTATGCTGGAAGTCTCATGTGTCTACCAATTTGGTAGTTATTGTTTCTTGTTCAATAGTAAAAACCAGCTCATCCTATATTAAATTAGCTCAAAATTCTATTAACCATACATTTTCAAATCATTTTCCTACCTTAAATCATTAACTTATTTATATATGGTCTAAAATTAATTTCACTGACCATATAAAATACAGGTTTCTACTCCTATATATATATATATATATATATATATATATATATATATTAATTTTTGAAATGTTGCATACACTTTTCAAATACAATTTAAATACAAGCTTCATATATTTTTATCACATCGTAATGATGTCGCTATCCTCAGATAACCCACACCTCTCCTACGCAACTCCTTCCTCAGATAGCTCCGACCATCGATCACCTACTTCAACACCGAAATATAAACCGGTACATAAGTGTGAAAGCTATCATACTGGTTATACACCGGATAATAAGAAGGAAAAACAAGCTACGTTCATCTCGCCATCGACTAAAGAGAAGATCGACAATATTCATCACTACCAACAACAACAAATGGATCTACAACGTGAATTATATTTTGAACAAAAAGTAAAGGCAAGATGCTTAAATTTTTTGGAATAAATTGCAGTCAAATTTTGAAACTCCAAACCAATAGACGCATATGAACCATTACCAAAGCTGTGTTCATCACTCGACCCATAAGCTGGATATCGAAATCCGTGGATCCTTCTCCGCAATACTCTCCTCGAACTCTGAACTCATGGGATCGAAAATTCAATCAATCACCAACAAACATGTTGTAACGACCCGAAATTTTCACACCCGAAAATTCCAGATAGTTATGAAAAGAAGAAAGAGATAGAAGAAGAAGAAGAACATAAACATTAACATCTCACATTCGCAGCGGATAAAATATAATAATAAATAATAACAGTTTACAAAGGAATACTATATCCAACGAATACAATCTAATCATCAGAGTTTCACATTATATACAGTCACTAAATATTTACAATTATCATGACTCAGATTAACAATAATATAAACACAGCGGAAATACTCAATACGCTCTTGCCATCCAGCTCGCCTCCTGAGCTCCAAAACGTACCTACCTGGAAATCTGTTATACTCAGTCTGACCCGAGCATTACACCAAAGTAACACCCGGGTCAGGCTGGAAACCAGCGTGAGTAAACCCAACTAACATGGAATACCAAAGCAAACAACTTAAATAAAACACGGGTAACTTGATTCAATTCACACAGCTACAATTAGTTATATACATCATTTATTCCATACATCCATTTTCAAGTACCAAGGTTCACATTTAAATAGTCCAATTTCCTTTAAATCACTTCACTCTAGCATATAGATTTCACATATCAATCTATAAAATATTCGAAGTGGTTTTGGGTATTTCTTAATACCCGACCCCGGCCTTTTCGAGACTCGTGTCATCCTAACCCAAATTATCAAAATGAAATACACAACATTTCATATCAGGAATACCATCTTATTCAAGCATCCAATACCATTCCATTATTCACCACAAATTTGATCACTTCCAAATTAATTCAATTGATTCTAATTGAATTTAAATCCTCAATCACTTAGATTTATTTACTTGTTAATTAATTAATTTCAAATCAAATAATTATTCAACCTTCATTTTTCATCTTGATCTATCACCCTGGATTAATTCATTTCATTTTTTCTTCTTCTTCAAGCAACTATCTTTAATTAACTTCACCATATTACTTATCCTTGACCAAACGATAAGTAATCTTAATTACTTCATTAACAAATTAACTATTTTAGTTACATTAATCTCTAATTACTTATATTAACCTCACATAAGCCACTCACTATTGATTAATCATCTTTAATTACGTCATTGATTATATAAATTAACGATTTCCAATTATATTTTAATTGATCCTAATCTAAATTAATTACATTAAACAATTAATCATTAATTAATCCACAAACATTAATTAATCTTAGTTAATCATCTTAATTAATCTCTTGATTAATTACACAACGTAATTATATTTTATTTTAATTTAATTACGTAATTATTCATCAAACCATCCAATGACTATTCTGCATTAATTAAACTTCATTAATTAACTTAATCCAAAATTAATTAATTCCAAACCCTTAATTGCTACATTAATTAACCCAAATTATTAATTAATTAAACTAATTAATTATTTATTTTAATTACACTTCAATTTTGATGAACCAGAATTCATTAAGCCCTTAACAACATTTGAATGAAAACATTCTCTTATTTATAACATTAAATCTAAAACAATTTAAAATCCCAAACACTTCGAGTCAACCACAATTTACTCGAGATCAAGTCAAAACAAAGTCACATCATCGTCAATAGCACATCCAATCAATTTATTCATCCAACCAATTATTTAAATTTAACCATTTAAATTTAATTAAAAATCTACAGAGTGAGATTTACTCACCTTTATTTTGCTGTTTGCAATCCATCCCAAACTAGCTTGCTCTCCATGATTTTTTTGACCTTGAAGAAATATTATATGATTTATTAACATCTGAGACAAAACGAACAACCTATTTCCATTTTAAAATTTATTTAACTAACAATTTATTTTAGACTAAATTTTTTCCAAATAAGTAATATCTCATTTTCTTTTACAACTCATATACTAAACATAACCTATGTACATTTTAAATAATCTATACACATAAAAAAACAGATTTATATATATTTACTTTACAGCATTATAAAATTCCCAAACTTTATCTATGTCACATAATTTATGTATCTTTCCTGATTCCTATACACACACACACACACACACACACATATATATAAATGTGTATATATTAAATTAAATAGAATGAAATACATAACAGATTGTAACTTACTACCAATATTAGTTTCAAGTTCATTTTGTTTCCAAATTAAAATATGCATTCTAGTTTTAAACCGTAAAAGAAATTCATACCAATGAGATTGGCCGTTGAATGCAACCCTTCCTCGTTCAAGCATCGAGCACGAAACCCTAGCTTGAAAATCACAGCATAACTTCATCGCGATGCTACCCAGGTTCGATCACCCATCGGCTGTGCCCAAACGTGACTCCATCGTCGCCTCGTCGCTATCGAGTTCGAGCAAGCCCCCAACGTCGACGCTTCACCCAATCACAGGCGCGACCGCGCTCCGCCCCCGCCAAAAGCGGCCTCCACCTTCTCGCGCTAGTGCACGCTTGCCATCGCGCTCGAGTTTGAGCCCGAGAATATCAATCAGCTTCGATTTTGATGAGGCTGGCTTCGGCCATTCCTTTTTTTCGCGAAGCCGGGTTCGATTAGAAAGGGGGAAGCACGGGATTGAATATAGGAAGAATCTGATAAATTTTTTTATTGAGTTCGATCTTATTATCTGCTTTTTGGGAAATAGAGGGAGGGACGGGGAGAAGATATCGATTTTAGGGAGGCTTCCAGCGTACGCTTGTTTTGTTAATATAAATATCTCTGACTAGTTGACTTTAAATATATTACATTATAAAACTTTGAAACGTCTCGTTACATAACGCGAAATCCCGAACCCCGAATAAGACGTGCCGACAGACGTTGATAAGGTTTTACCCGCATTCCGAACCCAAAGGAACATGTTTCGAAGGCTAATTTGATCGTATGCGCGAGATACAGAAGTACGATCAATTTTAAATTAAATCGATTAAAATCGTTCTAAACGTTTCGAGCTGCCAGGGTCAAACGACAAATCCGATGGCTAAGACAATTGCAATCCGATAATAATAAACTATTATGGATCCAATGGAACTGGTTTCGTCGAATTCCGAGACTGTGCCTCGGAAGGCTATTTTTAAATTCAATTTAAACGATATATTTTTAAAATTGAACAAATTACCTTTAAATTGAATTTCAACCATTCTATTATCTTCAGTATCATCATTATAAATTTTACAAGCCTTCAAATTATTTTTACCAGGCTTAAAACTCAAGCTTCAACATTTTACCCAATTTTCAATTTATATAATTCAATAAATTAATTATCAAATAAATATTAATATCTTGAATTCGAATTAAAATTAACTTTTAAATGTTTAAAATCAATTAAATATTTCAATTTAAATTGTTAGAAATTCCGGGTCATCACATTCCTCCCCCCTTAAAAGAATTTCGTCCCCGAAATTACTAATTAGGAAGAATGGTTCAAAACCCGTTTACTTTTTCCAAAACTCCCAATTCAACATCCTTCCAACTATCTTTTATTAAAGACTCACTATCACCTTAACCAACTTCCTAAAACCCTCTATAGTTTCAAATAATATCCCTTTGCTCAATCATCTAAATTTTAATTTAAAAGCAACTTTGGAATTATCAAAATTCTCTCAAAATTTTTCTTAACTCCCAAAATTTCCGAAACTTCTTGCCAGCGTCTCCTTTGCGCGGCTAGCTCGGTACAACTACAAAAGGCCTCTATGGGCTCTCAAATTCCAAAAAGAATACAGAAAGCCAAGTGGCTAGATCAAAAACCCAATCCAATTCATACAGAAATTAAAATACATACCTTTTTGTCGGGCAATTCACATTTATCTTTTGGAATCAAATCCAATTTTCTTTTCCCCCTTTTTAATACCTGCATATCTTACTTGACAATAATATCCAATCGTAACCCTTCCAAATCATTGTATACATTTTCCTACATAAGTTTCATACCCACCTTTATTCAAATTAGTTTTCCCCACTTTCATACGAATTCAATTTACTTTAAATTTTGAATATTAAATTTTATCTTTCAAGTATAACTGATTCATATTAGTTCATCTACAAATTCACTTTAAATTTTCAATTTGAAATTTTTTTGTCGTTAGCAAAAAATTTCCCAAAAATTTTCTTGCTCCCAAAATTTTTGAAATTTTTTAGCAGTCTCCTTTGTGCGGAGGAGCTTTTGCAATTTGAAAAAAGATATAAATATATATATATATATATATATATATATATATATATATATATATCGACCCACATAGTCGGAAAAACCAAAAACAGTTCATATTTCCTATTTTTATTGCGTAGGCGTACCTTATTTAGCATTTATAAACATGCGGCTTATTTATTTTAGCATTTTACATGATCCAATCCAGCCAAACGGCTTCCCAGTACCTGTACTTACTCAATTTACACATATAAGCACTATATATATGAAATTTATAACATTTCTCTTACTTAAACAACTATAACACTTCAATTCTAAAAGAAATTCATTCAAAATAACTTCCACAAGCAATTTATATGTTTTCAAAACTAATTCAATTGTTTTCCACCAATTCATATATCATTCCGTTCAATCTTATTGGTTTACAACTCAACTACCATTCAATTAAATTTTTAATCCAAACAAGCTCATATTCAATTCAATTGATTCAAAATCAATTTTTATTTGCCTCTATTAATTTATATAATTTTAATTACTTTTGTTTACGTCAAAAGACAACTATTTTTATGCAGTTTCGACTATATTCGCTTAACATAGTATTTATTTTTTGTCTATAACTACCTCAAATTACTTTTCAACTCATTCTGTAATTAATTCCACTTCATTTCTAATTTATTCACCAACCATTCATTGCATTTCATTTCATTTCCGCAATTGTTCCATTCAAAACAATTTATTAAGCTTGGCACATTCAATACTTATAAATTAATAACCATTTCCCAAATTAATTCAATCCAAGTTTTTATTGAATGGGCTTTCACCCTTATTCGAAGCCAAGCTTCCATAAATTTTAAACTTAGGTGAATTTACTTTAATTTATTCCAACATCAAACTTAAGTTTACTTCTATTTGATTCTCATTTAATCAAATTCCATTAAATTCAGTTAGCCCATCCATTTAAATTTTAACTTTAATTCATCTTATCAATTTATCAAAATATATCCAAGCACATACCTAACTCATTTATACTTCAAATTAATATACCACCAAATTTAAGTTCAGTCTGATAATCCAATTCCAATCACAACTTTGATTTAGGTTTTATTCAACCAGACTTCATCCATTTATTATTTAACTCAATCAACCCAATTTAAAAAATTTAATTTACTTACTTAATTCGTTATCGAATTTATTTTATTAATATAAGGCCATTCTCAGTTTATTTCTATTCACTTGGGTTTTGTTTTGCAACTCAAACCATTTCTATTATAATCACTTCTCTTATATCCAATTTACTTGCAAATTTCATTAAATATTATTCAAATCACCTTTGAAATTTTATTTGTAATTCAAACCATCACATTTTTCAATCCAACTCTATTTTATTTTTATTTTACAACATCTCCTCTTATTTAATTCATTATCAAATCTAACTCGAATTCTATTTACAATTCTAATTCATTTCCAAACTCCATTATTAATTTACAATCCATTTATTTACCAAAGTTAAATTTTATTAACATACTCAATCAAACAATTATTTAACCAATTAGCTTACTTTCAATTTTTAAATCAATATTCGATTTTAATTACAAAATCACTTCATTAAAATTCTAGTTTGGATTTCCTTTTTATTTCCCCAAAATTCCAACACTTTTATTTAAAATTTTAGAAATGCTTTTAAATTCATGTCATACTAATAAAATAGCTCTTTATAAAAATACTTTTTATAACTCGATGTCTCAACTAGTCCATCATTGTTCTCATAGAAATTCAGTTATACGTTGATCAGTCGTCGGACTGAAAATCTATAAGTACTTGGCAAACCCATTTTCAACATCCAGTGAAAATACTTTTGAAAAATAATTTTATTGAAAATATAGAAAACAGGTTTGGAAATAGAGGAAGTATCTTTGGTGAGAATGCTGTGGAAATCATCACCCCCATCCATGGTCATTGTTACATCCAGGGTTACGTTGCCATCGCAGCAAAAGTCCATGTAACTGCAGGCTCTCCACGACCTCTCGATTACGCCATGGATCCCACACAACATATCACAGTTACATTCTAGGGTTACGTTGCCGTCATGGCAAAAGTCCATGTAGCTGCAGGCTCTCAGCGGCCTCTGATTTTCGCTGTCGAAATGAAACCTCTCCACTCCTACATAAGTCGCAGTCTCCCGATATAAAATCAAGCGCAGACTGTTGGCTCTCAGCGGCACACACGACTTTCGCTATGTTATACCATAGGTCGCAGTCTACCGATATAAAATCAAACGCAGACTGTTGGCTCTCAGCGGCACACACGACTTTCGCTATGATATACAATACCCATAATCCCCAGGAACTGGTTTTGTCCGGACTCCTCACAGGATCAACTTTAGAACCCTCCTTGGGGCTCAAGGCAGCACCACCAGGTGGTACACCTGAGAAGTTCATTTCAAGGAAGCGCCTTTTTTCCCAGAGCCGTCATCAAAACACTTTATACTATACATATATAGTATCTTTCAAATCATACACCTAGTATGATATCATACAAGCTCCTTTACACAAAATCGATTATTCCAAAAATCGATAATTCTCAAACTAGGCTTTCCAAATTCAATATTGATTTTACCCAAAAATCAAAAGCCTTTCCAAATCCAAAGGTTCCCAAAACCTTCTCCAAAATCCTCTAAGATCCTTATATATATATATATATATATATATATATTCAGATATATATAATTTTCCAAACTTTGGATCGTTTAAACTTATATAAAATTCCTTTATACTTCAAACACTTCCAAAAATCCTTTTCCTTCAAGCAATAAATTTAACAAGGGGAGCTTAATCTTATATATAACAAAGATATATAACTTTGTTTATTCAAAATCAAATATTCAAATTTGATTACTCTTTTCAATATCAATTTCATTCAAATCTGTACGATGCCACATATCATCCATACGCTATACCAATCTGATCGCTCACTCGATCACACAATTTCACTTCCGAACTAGTATTGTCCACCCGACTTCCTAGTGCGGACACTGATCTGGTTTCTTGATCAGAAACCGTCATTCTCCTTGCATAGCTATAACTATGATAGAGAACATCCAGAACCAATCAACAATCCATATCCAGGTTCGCCGTCGAAAATCGAGTGAAAAATCCCAACTCGGATCGATAAATTATCTCGAAATTCTATGCTTGAATCTGGATCAAATCACTATGCAAATAGAATAATATACGTATATCCTACGTATTTATTTTCATTGATTATCAGCCAAATCAATTCCCTTTCACTTATTTACAATTGCCCCAATTCTCATCGAATTATCACTTCAATCCTTATCTAGTTGGGTATTTAAATCAATAACAATTTGAACTCCGACCAGTTTATATTTAGAAAATAACTTGAAATTTTTTAAATAGATAAGTAGTTGAAAAATAATTATTAGTTTGCAAAATAGCTATAAAATAGTTAACTAATTGTAAAATAGTTGAAAATAGTTGAATAGTTTCAGGGATTTCAAATAATTGCAAAATAGTTGTAAAAATAGTAATTAGTTTATAAAACAGCTGAAAAATAGTTAAATAACTCCAAAAGTAGTTATAAAATAAGTATAAAATAATTTTGGGTTTAATAAGAAAGATTATATATATTAAATAGCTTGGAAAAATTTATTTATATTAAAACAATTTATGCTGAAAAATAGTCCAGATTCAAACTGTTCGCATTCCCAACAATTCAATCTTAATTTCCACTTCCGTTTAAATTGACTCAATTTCAATTTGAATAACTTCAATTTTTATTGCAATTTATTTAAACCCAATTCAACTTCAATTCTATTTAGTTCAAACTCAATTCAATTGGTACAAATGGAATCTAAGTTTCAGCTTTAACCCATCTCGAATTATATAAATTCGAGTTGAATTCTCAAAGGTTGGTTTAACTCTTTGAACCAAAATAACTTTTATTTAAAGTTTCTAAACAATTTAAATTTCTGAGTCCAATTCTTCATTTCAAATTATCTTTACTTATATATTTCAAGATTCAAATAAGAGCTCAATACAATTTTATTTGTTTTCAAAATTTTATTTATTATTCAAATTTATCTTCCAGTTTGAAGCCAGTGCTTAAACAAGTTTATTTTACAAACTTAATTATTCAAATTTTCAGTTTAAAGTGATTCCATATCCTTAATTTCAAATTAAAGTTAGATTTCCCTTTACCTCAATAATGGATATATTACCACACTTTATTCCTTATTTATTGAAACAAATCCAATTTGCAATTTAAAGATTTTTAACAACAATAGGGTGATATCATCCAATTTATTTTAAAACGTCCATCCATTTCCAATTTCCAGATCCCAAACCCATTTTGAGATCACACAAACTACTAATTCAAGTTGTTCATTCAAACTTATTTAACTTCTCTCAAGTTAAATCCGATTTACTTAATCCAGTCAACCTCATTCAATCCTTAAACTTCACAATAATAATCTTCCCACTTAAAAACTTATCACTTAGATATCACATCCCATTCCAAATTTCAAACTCATCATTTAGAGTTTATTCAAACTATTTTTGATTTATGTATATTCCTTATTCATACATACTATTTCCTTTACACACGAGGTCATCCTTAAATTTTAAACCACTTTTGGTTTTTAATTCAAATCAAATTTTCAAACAACCCATTGTTTGCAATAAGTCTCAGTTATTCAAAGAATACTTATTATTTCTCATTATTTTAATTTAAAAGTTATACTCATCTTATAAATTTACTTCATTTGGCTTACTTAATAACAAATATATCATTATTAATTAATTAAATTTTGATTTGGTTGTATTTTCGTTTTTTTTACTTAATTTAATTCTAATTCAAGACTTCAGTTTGGTTGTATTATATTACTTCTTAATTTTAATTTCAATAATTAACAACTAATCACCTTTATATTTATTAGAAGGAAATATTACATTATATATCAAAATATACTTTTATATAAAATCATTTAAAACCTTTATATAAGAAAATAACAAGTACGCTCTCATATATATTTATATACTCAACTCATTCTAGAGTACTACGGACTCTATTAAATGAGTAATCCCCACCAGAGTCAAGGTTCTCGCTTAACCTTTCAGCTCTGATACCAAATGTAACGACCCGAAATTTTCACACCCGAAAATTCCAGATAGTTATGAAAAGAAGAAAGAGATAGAAGACGAAGAAGAAGAAGAAGAAGAGAAACATTAACATCTCACATTTGCAGCGGATAATATATAATAATAAATAATAACAGTTTACAAAAGAATACTATATCTGTCAAATACAATTAATACATCAGAGTTTCACATTATATACAGTCACTGAATATTTACAATTATCATGACTCAGATTAACAATAATATAAACACAGCGGAAATACTCAATATGCTCTTGCCATCCAGCTCGCCTCCTGAGCTCCAAAACGTACCTACCTGGAAATCTGTAATACTCGGTCTGACCCGAGCATTACACCAAAGTAACACCCGGGTCAGGATGGAAACCAGCGTGAGTAAACCCAACTAACATGGAATACCAAAGCAAACAACTTAAATAAAACCCGGGTAACTCGATTCAATTCACACAGCTACAATTAGTTATATACATCTTTTATTCCATACATCCATTTTCAAGTACCAAGGTTCACATTTAAATAGTCCAATTTCCTTTAAATCACCTCACTCTAGCATATAGATTTCACATATCAATCTATAAAATATTCGAAGTGGTTTCGAGTATTTCCTAATACCCCACCCCGGCCTTTTCGAGACTCGTGTCATCCTAACCCAAATTATCAAAATGAAATACACAACATTTCATATCAGGAATACCATCTTATTCAAGCATCCAATACCATTCCATTATTCACCACAAATTTGATCACTTCCAAATTAATTCAATTGATTCTAATTGAATTTAAATCCTCAATCACTTAGATTTCTTTACTTGTTAATTAATTAATTTCAAATCAAATAATTATTCAACCTTCATTTTTCATCTTGATCTATCACCCTGGATTAATTCATTTCATTTTTTTCTTCTTCAAACAACTATCTTTAATTAACTTCACCATATTACTTATCCTTGACCAAATGATAAGTAATCTTAATTACTTCATTAACAAATTAACTATTTTAGTTACATTAATCTCTAATTACTTATATTAACTTCACATAAGTCACTCATTATTGATTAATCAATCTTTAATTACGTCATTGATTATATAAATTAACGATTTCCAATTATATTTTAATTGATCCTAATCTAAATTAATTACATTAAACAATTAAGCATTAATTAATCCACTAACATTAATTACTCTTAATTAATCGTCTTAATTAATCTCTTGATTAATTACACAACGTAATTATATTTTATTTTAATTTAATTACGTAATTATTCATCAAACCATCCAATGACTATTCTGCATTAATTAAACTTCATTAATTAACTTAATCCAAAATTAATTAATTCCAAACCCTTAATTGCTACATTAATTAACCCAAATTATTAATTAATAAACTAATTAATTATTTATTTTAATTACGCTTCAATTTTGATGAACCAGAATTCATTAAGCCCTTAACAACATTTGAATGAAACATTCTCTTATTTATAACCTTAAATGTAAAATAATTTAAAATCCCAAACACTTCGAGTCAACCACAATTTACTCGAGATCAAGTCAAAACAAAGTCACATCATCCTCAATAGCACATCCAATCAATTTATTTATCCAACCAATTATTTAAATTTAACCATTTAAATTTAATTAGAAATCTACAGAGTGAGATATACTCACCTTTATTTTGCTGTTTGCAATCCATCCCAAACTAGCTTGTTCTCCATGATTTATTTTGACCTTGAAGAAATATTATATGATTTATTAACATCTGAGACAAAACGAACAACCTATTTCCATTTTAAAATTTATTTAACTAACAATTTATTTTAGACTAATTTTTTTCCAAATAAGTAATATCTCATTTTCTTTTAAAACTCATATACTAACATAACCTATGTACATTTTAAATAATCTATACACATAAAAAAACAGATTTATATATATTTACTTTACAACATTATAAAACTCCCAAACTTTATCTATGTCACATAATTTATGTATCTTTCTTGATTCCTATATACATATATATATATATATATACACACACATATAAATGTGTATATATTAAATTGAATAGAATGAAATACAGAACAGATTGTAACTTACTGCCAATATTAGTTTCAAGTTCATTTTGTTTCCAAATTAAAATATGCATTCTAGTTTTAAACCGTAAAAGAAATTCATACCAACGAGATTGGCCGTTGAATGCAACCCTTCCTCGTTCGAACGTCGAGCACGAAACCCTAGCTTGAAAATCACAGCATAACTTCATCGCGATGCTACCCACTTTCGAGCACCCATCGGCCTGTTCCCAAACACGACTCCATCGCCGCCTCGTCGCCCTCGCGTTCGAGCAAGCCCCCAACGTCGACGCTTCACCCAATTACAAGCGCGACCGCGCTCTGCCCCCGCCAAAAGTGGCCTCCACCTTCTCGCGCTAGCGCACGCTTGCCATCACGCTCGAGTTTGAGCTCGAGAATATCAATCAGCTTCGATTTTGATGAGGCCGGCTTCGGCCATTCCTTTTTTTGGCGAAGCCGGGTTCGATTAGAGAGAGGGAAGCACGGGATTGAATATAGGAAGAATCCGATAATTTTTTTTTATTGAGTTCGATTTTATTATCTGCTTTTTGGGAAATAGAGGGAGGGACGGGGAGAAGATATCGATTTTGGGGAGGCTTCCAGCGTACACTTGTTTTGTTAATATAAATATCTATGACTAGTTGACTTTAAATATATTACATTATAAAACTTCAAAACGTCTCGTTACATAACGCGAAATCCCGAACCCCGAATAAGACATGCCGACAGACGTTGATAAGGTTTTACCCGCATTCCGAACCCAAAGGAACATGTTTCGGAGGCTAATTTGATCGTATGCGTGAGATACAGAAGTAAACGATCAATTTTAAATTAAATTGATTAAAATCGTTCAAAGCGTTTCGAGCTGCCAGGGTCGAATGACAACTTCGATGGCTACGACAATTGCAATCCAATAATAACTAACTATTACGGATCCAATGGAACCGGTTTCGTCGAATTCCGAGACTGTGCCTCGGAAGGCTATTTTTAAATTCAATTTAAACGATATATTTTTAAAATTGAACAAATTACCTTTAAATTGAATTCCAACCATTCTATTATCTTCAGTATCATCATTATAAATTTTACAAGCCTTCAAATTATTTTTACCAGGCTTAAAACTCCAGCTTCAACATTTTACCCAATTTTCAGTTTATATAATTCAATAAATTAATTATCAAGTAAATATTAATATCTTGAATTCGAATTAAAATTAACTTTTAAATGTTTTAAATCAATTAAATATTCCAATTTAAATTGTTAGAAATTCCGGGTCGTCGCACATGTCATCAAAGAAGGATGATAAGGAGAAATCTAAGACTCCAAAGAAATCACCTTCAAAATAAATCATATTCGTTGATGATCACTTTTTTGAACATTTATTATTAATGCATATCTTCGTGTAATCATCAATAAATATATAAATAAAAATTTCAAATGGTGTTATATTTTGTTAAATTATTGTTATATAATTTTGTGAAATCATCGTAAAGATAAACCTAGTTACATTGCAATATAAAGCAAGAAAAAGTCACTGACAGAAATCAGTCGACTGGACTAAAATGTCCAGTCGACTGAACTCATTTCCAGAGCAAACAGCTTCAGGAAAAGGGTTGAATCGACTGAACTTTTTAGTTCAGTCGACTGACCGACATAACAACAACACAAAAAACACTAGATTATAAACCATTCACGTACATTTTCTTT
Source organism: Allium cepa (assembly GCA_030765085.1). Lineage (NCBI taxonomy): Eukaryota > Viridiplantae > Streptophyta > Magnoliopsida > Asparagales > Amaryllidaceae > Allium > Allium cepa. The sequence continues at coordinate 259,832,327 of CM060939.1, forward strand.
TATAAACTCATTTCAAACTCAAAAAAACAAAACCCTAAAACATTCCAAAGCATTACTAAATCAAAAATTCTCCAAATCATTCAACAACATGGCTCCTAGGCCTTAAAAAAGACAGCGGAGAGCAACCTCACCCTCTCTAGAACCGATTGATATGCAAATTGGCAATGGCTTTACAATCATATAGCGGTTGAATGGTGGAACAAAATGAAGGAATCAAGATTTCTGCAAGGATCGTTTGTGGTTTACCCTGAATTCAATACATATGGAATTCAAGATTTGGCAAGAAGAAGTCGTTTGGAATCGCTATTAGACCACAATCAGAACAAGGTAAAAATTAATCACACTATAATGAAATTATTTCTTGCTAATCCCAATCTAGATCACCAAACTCCACGGAATAGAGAAAATTGTGTTTGGAGTCTAGTTTGTGGATGATAAGTATTTTTCTATTTAGCAAGAATAGGACATATACTTCATACTCCAGTAAATGGAATATCATTGGAAGACTTGAATTGCGATATCAATATTCGAGACGAGATAAGCCATCGTTTCCTTGAAGATAATATGAGAGAATTAAATTCTATTTCACTATGACCGATAACAAGAATTTTGCATCATGCCTTAATGAAAACAATACTTCCAAGAACCGGATCGTATGAATTGGTATACCCGGAGAACTATAGAGCATTGTACGCTATATATGGAAATGTTCAAATAAATTGGCCGAAACTTATTTTTGATGAACTTCTACTCTTCAATCAAGGGAAACAAAATATAATCTACTACGGGGAATACATTATGAGATTTCTTATGGACCTTCAAGTGCCAATACCCAACTCGGACACTTCAAATTGTAAAAACTCTTAATAGTCGAACGATAAGCCACATGAAATTACCCTCAAGACCCCTCTGTATCATGACATTCCAGATTGGTAATCCCAAGAACATCAAGAAGAAGCACCACCGCAAAGACAAGGCGATGAAATTGGAACCACTACACCTTCCCAAGGAACACGTGAAGCAATCGATCTTATAGCTCGCAATCAAACGATATTAGATTCACGTGTCAAACTCCTCGACAAGAAAATTGATAAGAAGTTCAATAAGATAAAGAGCTTCTTTGGCATATTATGGGAAGCTATCTCATGCACCATTAGTTTATCTACCTCATCTAAGAAACAACCGACACCGGAATTTACATGGACAACATCAGATGAGGAAACAGAAAGTGATACAGACAAAGATAAGGGGAAAAAGCCAATGATTCCCGGAGATGAACGAAGAAGAAGAAGAATCTGATGAATGATAGGGAAAAAAGGAAGTGAAAATTTGAATTTTTTTGGTAAGTTTTCTTTTGTGAAAAATTATGTTATATTTTATGATGTTACGTCTGTGACGCTGTGGCCAAACGTTGTGCTTTCATGATGTTTGTATTTGTAAAACAATGTCTGTGATGTGATATGTTCGTGAATGTTTGTATGATAATGTTCATGTTCATATTTATAATGATTCATAATGTCTTCTTCTACAAATATTCGTTAGTACAATGTGATCAATGAATTAAGTATTCCTTTTTGTCAATGACAAAAGGGGAGAAATTTATGTACTAACATTTTATGCAGGAATAGAAAAGTCTCCACACATTCAGAGGGAGAATCTAAGTTATATATTTCCATATATAAAGAATCATCAAAACTGGTTGTTATCAATCAAAAAGGGGGAGAATGTTGAATCATGAGTTTTGGTTCATGATAAGCTTCAACGATCAACGATGAGATTAGACGATTAAAGCGACAAAAAAGAGAAAGCTATACATACGTGGTGAACTACAAAGGAAACTAGACTTCAAACCCGAGTACGCTATAAAAATCTTTATTGTTTGAGTCGTAGTTATAGTTTATAATTGTTAAAATCATTCCTCAAGAAGTTTACACATATTATACAATTTATATATATATACACACACACTAAATAGTGTGCACAAGTGCTCACTATGCAAAAAAGCACAGTTCAGTTGACTGGACGGATTTCACCAGTCGACTGAATCTGTGTTCTTTGCACAGACATGCACACGTGCACACCACTTTGAATATTCAGTCAACTAGATATTTTTGACCAGTCGACGGACCGTACGCAATTGCCATATTTTTTGAAGGGTTGCTTCTCTTTGCAAAGAGTAACGATCCAATTCGAAGAGTTACAGATGCAACTCTTGATTGAAACTCTTCGTGAACAGTAGCAACCTTATATACTATATATATATATATATATAGATCTAAATCCGTGATTTTAATCATACAGTTTACTTCAATTTATTCTATTCTCTAATCTATATTTCTTGACTATATTTCTACATTCTAAAAGCTTTCTAATCAAAGATATATTGCTTGAATCTCAAAGTTAATTATTATATACTTCGATTCAAAGCAATATCTTCTTTTGTAATCTTCACACACACAATATATACTTGAGGATTTGATTATAGGTAGGGTGTACTATAAAAGACAAATTAGTGTTATCAAAAACACAAAGCGTCAACAACTTTAGAAATTGTACAAGTTCTGTTAGTTTGTATCAGGCGGAAAAGTCCTTTTCAGCTGCTGAGGCGAAAAAATCCTATTCGGCTTCTCAGGTGTTGTATACCTATTCCTCCAGGTTAAGTGAGGGGTTATTGAGTGAAATTCTAGAGGGATGTCTGGGACTGGACATAGAATGGGATGTTCGAACCAGTGTAAAAACTCTTTATATGCATATTCTTATTTACATTACTATTATTATCTATTTTCGCATTTAGATTATAATACATTCCATATTACACGATCCTAAGTGTTAGCTATACGGCTTATGCATTTTCAATTTACATATATCACTTAACCCTAATGTTTATGCATGTAGATTGCCAAACTTTATAAATTATTTTATTCAATAATTTGAATTTAATTTAATTTTTTAGTTTAAAACTAGATATTAAAATTGTTCGTATATTATGCTTAAACACACACACAATATATATATATATATATATATATATATATATATTATAATCGGCCATAATAGTATTTTATGTTTATATGATTTTAAATTAATTTAATACTTATAAGCATAATTTATAAAATAATACTTTTCAACTATATTATTTTACATATTTATATTTTATTTGGCTTATTAAAAAAGACCACATGTCATGTTCTTAATAAAAATGTTCCAAAAATAAATAATTAAAAATACTTTATACATTAAGTTATACTTATTACACACAGGCGCACGCATGCGCGCACACACATATATATTAATAAATTATTTAGGCGTAATAAAATATCATATTTATATATATTTACATATTATATATGTATATATAATAGATATAAATCCGAATGTCTATATGTAAGTGTGTATATAATTAAACGCAAGCTTATATCATGTTATCTTGTGTTATATTACAAATATATATGTAAAAGATATATTCAAAATGAATATTAAAAATTTAATTAACATTATTAATTAGATAAACATAAAATATTTTAAAATAAAATTTGATTTGATTTTAATATATAAATTGGATTTAACGCTAGTTAATAAATTACATAAGCTCATTAAGATCCAAATAAAGATTTTTTTTGAAATTTATTCATTTCACCTAGTATCAACAGGCTAGCTCCAACATTATAGATATAAAATATAATATAAACCAATTAAATTTAAAATTCCTACATTGAAATTATTACTAAAAATTAATTTTAATGCTAAATAAATTTGGAACAGCAAGGGCATTGTTAATTACATCACCACTCTTAATTATAAAATTAATCTATAGTTTCCAATCAACTAAATATCTAGCCGACAAACACCATTGTCCAAGTGGTTAAGTGATTCGGCTTTGATGCGTGAAGTCACAAGTTCAAAACTTGCGTGGCGTGATTGTAGGATCGATTTCACCCTAGAGGGGGGGTGAATAGGGTGATAGTGTAAATTATAAAAATTAATCGCGGAAGCTTATAAAATATTCAATTCAGATCATAGAATAGCAGCACAGATATCGCAGAATATAAATAACAGAAAAAACAGAACAACACAGAATTTACCCAGCTTCGGCAAAACCCTGCATATGTGCTGCCCCCAAGGTTTCTACTAGAAATTAGATAGTCCCTCGCTTACACACGTAAACTCGCTATACCCGCTATTGACTAATCTAACTCTACGCTCAAAACCTTGCCACAACTCAACCACCGAGTTGCGAATTCTCAAGCTACGCCACGTAGCTTGTCCCCTAGTCACACGACTAGAAATTTAAACGGTTTAAAAAAGAAAATACAAATTAAAAATAATTTAAAACCAAAAACCCTAATTAAAATACAAAGCCCTTAAAATAATAGGCCGGCCCCCCTTTTGTATTTTAACCCGTTCCTTTCTTTGTTCCTTTATTTGGAGATGGCGGCCGTTGTTCTTTCGTTCGTATCTCTTTGCAAAATTAGGGCTTTCCTCGATCTCGTTCCTTTTTGCTCTTAAATTAGGGATTTGGACATTTCAAAGATGCCGGCTTTTGGTTACTTGATCGAAAGGAGGAATTGTCACTTTGTTTTCTTCGTCGATTGCTTGCTTCTCTGTTTTACTTACGGCTCTTGAAATTGATCGAGTTCGAACTTGCTTCGGTAAGTAATTTTATGCTTTTTGCTTTTCTGGATTTGGCTTGCTTGAACTCGATGGAATAATTGCCGATGATGATTAGGGTTTTTATAGGAGTCAATTTCCTGAATTCTCGTTCGTCTGATTTTTTCAATTTTATGCTATCGGCCATCTGATATTTGTTGAACGATGATGATTTATTTGACTTTTTCAATTTCGTATTATCGTTGCTTGATGGTCACGTTGTTGATTCGTGACTTGGTCAATTACATTTGCTACCACGGTTTGAATCTGACTTTAATTTGTGACTTCTGTATACTACGGCTCTGACCATTTTTTGTGTTCATCTCTGATAGCACTTTCCAGTTGAGTTCGAGTTGTTTTAATGTGATGTTTACACTTGTCTTCATATGCCCTTGACTTTGTTATACCTTGCTGTGCATTGCATTGATGATTTTGGCATTGACCACCTTGATGCTGTAACCATTCTGGTTCATGTTGAGTTGGGTCGTCTGTACCTCTGTTCAGCAACTTGTCGAATTTATATGTACACTGTGTCACTCTTGTAGTTGTAACTGGACATTCTGGCCTTAATCCTGTTGCATACATGACTGCTGTATGATTGCATATTTGTAAGTTGTTCAGTTTGCATCATGCTTTTGTGCATTTGGATTTTTGGTCGACCCTATCTCCTTGAGTTGCAGTTCCACTACTTTGTGCCCGAGCTTGCATGCTTCACGTTTGCTGTGTCACTTACAAATATTGATGCATTTGTTTGTACTGTGCATTGAGCATTGACCACATCGACTGTTTTCATTAAAGTTGTCATATCGTCACTTGGGCTTGTCCTTGTATACTGCTGTTTCGAACCATGTTTGTTGTGGCATTGCATTACTGTGCATTTGAACTTGGTCTCTGTTGCGTCTTTGGTTTTGGGGCTGCTGTGTTATCATCATGTTGGTTTATTACAGTGGTATGGACATTTGGAATTGTTGTTGCATACTGTACTTCATTTGACTTGAATGTTGTCTCTGACCTGATGGCTTTGGTTTTCATTGTCCACACATGTTCATGCTTTACTGCAGCTTGTTGTTTGTGTACTGATCATGTATCAATGTGCCACTGTTTGTACAGTCATTTTGCTGTAATCTTACTTCGAATTGCATACATTTCATGTTGACATTTGCTACGCTTTGACACAGATGCTCCACTTGGTCATTCCTTCTGTTTGTTACTGCATTCCTATGTAGTTGCTGTTGACATGTGCATTTGGTTTATTTGAGTTGTCTGCAGTCCATGTTGCATGCATGTTTTCTTCATGTAGATGTTGGTTAATGTGCATGCTTGTTCATTCCAGTGAGTTTTGTTTTGTGATATCCATGTTGCAACTGTTTTGGTCGAGACTTGGTGTTTGTTGGCACTGGACCTGATCTGCATACATGATTGTTGCAGTCCATTTTGATGTTGGTCTTCGTTGCATTCATGTCATGTCGCCTTGTGTTGAATCCAATTTCAAAACTCGGGTTTGACCTTGTGCTCGTGTCGTAATTTTGAATATACTGCACGTGAGTTGAACCCGGCTTTTCATTTGGGTTTGACCTGTGCTCACCTGTCCCTGTAAATCAATCAAGTGTATATTGGTGTGCACGACCTTGTGGCATATACAGTGATACACTGTGTATGTCACAAGTTGTTCGTGTATGACGAATTCAAATATGAATGATGACGAACAACCCAAATAACTGAGGCAAATAATATTTTCGAAATTCATATTTTATTTTATATTGCAAAAATATTTCTTTTTCAATTTTACTGCGTTAGTGAATATTTTTGCAGATTGCTCAGGTGCTGGATTCTAACTGGAATGAAGTTGAAAATAAAATATGAGTGAATGAGCGATATGTAGTGAGGACATTTGTAAATGCGAAATTGTGATGTAATTGAATTTATATCAAAGTTGTATAGTGTATAGTGAGAGCTTGAATTTGTACTATTCAAAATTGAAATAAATATTTGTTTGAATAAAATATTCGTTTGAATTTAAATTCTGTGTTATTTAATTTTATTCAGCAAATATTTATTTAACCTGTGAAAAATAAAATAGTACATTAACAAACACATTTAAACGAATGTATATATGTTTATTATCATCAAACAAAAATCATATAAGCGCATATTCAACAGTGATTCAAACGTTTATTGACGTATGATATGTTGTCCCAATGATATGTCGTATATAAAGTACCATTTTCAAAAAAAACTTATTATCTAGCCTAATTCTAATTTCAGCATTTAATATAATTTGATTATTAGATCTAAAATAAAGTGCCTATTTATATAAATTAATTCAAAATATATGATAATTGATATATATATATATATGTATGTATATATATATATGTACGTGCATATATATAGTCAATATATAAGTAAGAGGTATTAAACCATTCGCCTTAATTGTGGACATGAACAGAGATTCTCAAAAATTCATATTATAGCAGCTTCAATGTAAAACTGTTTGTCTCTAATGGTTTCCCTCGATTCCTTATAACACCCTATATTATTTGTATATTTTACCATCACTAAATTAATTATTTTATTGTGTTATTCTTGTATTAGCCAATGGAATGGAGATATTATGAAGAAATGGGGAAAAATGGAAGGATTTCCAAATTTATCAAATGTGTGAATTATTTAATTAAGTGCAACAACACTTAGGGGTTTGATTGACAAAGGGTAATAAGCTCTTTATAATGTTTATGAAATTATTTTTATGGGACATTTGAATTGTAGGAGTGAATATGTGTATGATATTTTAGTGAGTCACAAGGAGTCAATATCACACAATTAGTTAAGTAAGTCCAAACCCATTCAAAAAATACTACCCTAGCCTTTCATTCCATCATCCCTTCTTCATTCGTTTACCTTGTACTCGAAGATTTCTTCATTATCATGCCCTCTTGCTAAAAATTTCCTAAAGAGAAAATATATTTTTTTTAGCTAAAGGGAGGTTGAAAGGAGCTCACCTTTCCATTTTCCTTTGTTTTGATGAGTATATTACCACCATGCGAATTTATATTTCGTCAAAATTTCATATTGTATTTAAATAATGCTTTTTGTTAATATTTTTGATGTGGATTTTATTTGTTAAATCGTAAAAAGGGTGGTTGGATCTATATCTGAGGAAATAAATAAAGTTGAAAGTGTTTTTCTCTTAAAACCCAATTTAATGTTCTTATAATCTATTGAAAATTTAATATGTTGTTATAGATTTTATATATAGCCTTTAAATGGAATGATATAAGCATATAATTAATTTGTATAAATTTCTAAATGCAAACTTAATTATTTTTAAGAGATAAAAATGGTTTGAACTCCTTCAGAACAGTCATTCTTTACTAAGTCTGAATATTATGTGAAAAGTAGGGTATAATATTTATATGAAAATTTCTAGTGTTTCCATAATTTAAGTAGATTTTTGAAACGTATAAAAATGATGGTTTTGATATATTTTTTTATTAATTTAATATATAATAATGGAAATAAAGTAAATAAAACATTTATGGAAACTTTGAAAATTTTGGTTGTAAAATTCTAGATAAAATCAAGCAAATTAGTGCAAGGCAGAAAAGTGGAATGGTTAGGTAAATTATAGGCTGAAACACAAAATTTATATTTTAATTATGAAAATGCCAACAGATAAGGATAAGACATCTAAAAAATGGTTACCTTGTGACGTTCCAATAATAAATGCAACAATCCAATGATAACATGCGATAGTCTAAAAAGAGAAAGAAAACACGCGATAGTTCTTCTCCTATAACATGCGATAACTTGTTGCTTCCCAAATTATGACAACCCTCTTATTCCAAAAACTTCGATGATCCTCCTATTCCAAAAATATGTGATAATCTCTCTAGCAACCGATCATTATTTATGGTAACCTCTGCATCACATGCGATAAGCAAGATTTGCGACAATTTTATGCTTACTCGCCTGTGCGACCGCTAGCAGAGGCACTTGGCATTAATTGTATTTGATAGTTTATAAAGGAGGACCAAATTATATTTCTCATAATGGTAGAATGGCCATTGGGGAGCAGTTCATAAGTAATTGGGAGAAGTTGGAATCTTATCGTGGTTGTTAGGGTCGTGATTGGAAGAGGATTCCTTGACGATTGTGGGGAGTTATAAGGAAGCTTGGTACCATTAGGACCGTGGGGAGGAGGCAATGTCGATACACCGTCACGACGCTGAAAGTGCAGTGATGCCATAAATTATCCTAAAATGAAACCAACCAAGAAATATTTAAGGCCCAAAGTACTTTGATTGATGGTGTTTCAAGGAAGATGACCATCACCATCGTGCTAAAGAGGAAGAGATGAGCACGACTGTATCATGGTTGGTGCAACTGACATTGAAGCCATCAATGATGAATAGTGTGCACGTGACTTTAGGCCTAATTTTCCATAGATTTGATATTCATTTTAACGATTTACCTCCACAAATGTGAAACAAAACCTAAGATGAACACATATGTATATTCGAATTGTTGATCGAAGTGACATATTGGAAGTTGCAAAACAGACATATAGATTTGCCATATTCATACAAAATTAGGCAAATAAGGGTAGATTTCTATATAAAATGTTCCATTAAAAGGAGAACAAGCGACTGTGAATTATGGAAAAGGTTTTTCATTCATGTATATCAGTATGTGTGAGAAATTTGCGAGCTAAAATGTGAAAATGCACGTCTGACACCTAGTTTTCTAACTAGATGAAAATAATGAAATTTTTTATATCCCATGAAATTGAATACACCAATATGATAGTGTTTAACTATTGTTTGAAAGCAATGTAATGTGTAGAAATAAATTATATAGTGATGCTAAATTGCAATTTATACCTACTTTGGGATGATTGATAATCTTGATTTTCATCATGTTAAATTAATGTAATGAGATTACCAATATGTCTCGTACTTTCTAGATCGGTTCGTTTTGGTCTGGAGATTATTCATGCAGATTTTGAGTGAGATATTTCATTGGCTTCCCCTATAAATACAACATGCATGGCTCAAGGAAAGGGATCTTGATTCAACTCTGTTCTTCTTCTACATAGGTGCCATTTTGACTCTTGATTCACACAGATTGTAACTATAAACAACATTGTAAATTAATAAAAGAAAACTTTTAGGGTGGACGTAGGCCAGGGTCAGCCGAACCGCTATAAACTCTCTTGTTCTCTTACATTCCAATTATTTTAATTTTTTTTTCTTTATATTTATTTCTCTGTATCACTTTGTTTGGATTGTAATGTTGGATAATCGGTGCTTTCACATACTATTTGGGTGTTGACTACTTTCTAGCGTCAACATTTTGGTTGCTTTCATTGCGAGAACTAGCACTCGCTGATTTGGAGCTCAAATTTGGATCAATGGTGAAGCAATCAGCAAGGAAAGCTCTTGGGGATAGGAGTCATTGTGGACCGATTCAAGAGGCTTCCTTTAGAGCTGGAGCTAGTCAAACCTTTGTCTACATCACTAAGGATAAGATGGAGACTATGATGGATGCTATGCCGGAGAGGATGACGAAGAGGCAAGAGGAGATGATGCAAAATTTTCTCAGGCACGTTGGACAAGCTTGAGTACAAAACTAAAGAATTGAAGTAGTAGAAACTGTCGGAATCATGAATCAGGGAGTTTGAACAGCAGAAGCTGCAAAAAATCAGAACCAAGAGCAAGGAAACGGAGCTATCAAATAGGAGAACGGGGTGGAGCAACCGGGAGCATCCCTTGGTAAACTACAAGGGATCGAGCCTAGGACTCAAGGGCATGCCCCAAGGTCGGACTAGATCGGTTCATTGGGGGCCTGTCGATGGTGATGTGTATTTTTGTATAGATTAAAATGAGGATGCACATCATGAAGAGTATGTTCCGAAATACCCATGGGGAGTTGAGGGACATGTTGGAAATATGGATGGAAGACTACCTATGGACAAGAATGAAAGGATAGCCAAGCTGGTACTTGGATAATGATAGGTGAATTACCCAACAGGATTTTGGAGGATGTCAATCAGAGTCCATTCACTCCAAATATCAGGAGTACCAGGACCCCACCAAAGTTCAAACTATCGACACTAGAGGTATATGATGGAAAGTCAAATCCAACAGTGCATATGATGTGGTATATCCAACATATGGAAGTGTTGTGGACATTTGTAGAAGTTATGGCAAGGTGTTTACCTTTATACTTGATGGAATTAGCTACTCTTTGGTTTAGGCAGATGGAAAATGGATTAATCAGGACATAAAGTGAGTTGGTAGATCGATTCATGAGGCAATTTAGGGTCCACATTTCTAGACCCAAAAATTTGATGAAATTGACTGTACTAAAACAGAGGGCCAGAGAGTCCCTAACGAGTTCCTTAACACGGTTTAATGTGACGGTGATTTCGGTGGATCGGCCGGATCCATCAATGGTTTTAACGGCAGCGGTATCTGGAATTGCTGATTATATGGATTTTAAGAATTCACTGGAATGAGATCCTTAATGGATCTAGGGGAATTTTATCATGAAGCGGAAAGGTTCTTACAACATGAGGATGCACGAACTGACATATGTAAAATTAATGCTATTCGGGGCAAAGGATCGTCGGGAGATGGAACTAGGAAGACAAAAGTAAATAAAAAATGGATGATGTATATGATGGATCAAAAAGGTAATGGAAGGAGGGGAGCTAAAGTTTTCCTTCTACTCGGATTTGATGGAAAGCTTGGAACGGATTTATTTGCATAAAAGAGGGCAACTCCCCTATCGAAAACCGACAAGGAGGAATCCCACGGATCGGGAACGTAGGATTGGGAAGTATTGCATGTTCCTCGAACTGGCTGGGCATACCATGAATGAATACAGACATTTGAAGGATATAACTGAGAAACATGTCAGGAAAGGCAAGCTACCACAGTACGTGAGGACTTGGGTTGCGACGGTGGGACAGAAGCGGCCACCGTCCACATCAAATGGAAATGACCTTGGATCGAGGTCACTGTTCGCCATTTCCCGATCGAGATAGCATGGAATAAATATATGACAAAACTCCACAATAAAACGACTAAGTCACTTACACATGTATGGGACCGAGGACAGACCCTAGGCACGCTCTAAGATGACGATAAATCATCATGCCTAGAGAGGCCATATTTGGTTTGCTTCATTTTTTGGATCTCTAACTATATGAACTCTAATAATTTAATTCAAATCCGCATTAATGCGATGAAAAAAATAGGTCGTGGTCGTCTCGACCGGATAGATGAGGTGGTAACTGTAAGGTGTGAATCCCTTCGTCAAAGAGCAACAGGATGGATTCGTACATCATGAATCAAGCCCTCGATCAGAGAGTCAAGGCCGGTGAATGGAAGTAAGGAATTAATCGCTTTATGTCCTTGACTGGAGAGTCAGGGGCCGGAGTGCAAGAAGTGAGTCGCTTTGCTGGAGAGCGACATGATCAACTCACTTATTGTTGTTCCCACTTTCATTGGAGAGCGACTGGATGGGGTTCAACAAGGGTCTGGAGAGACCATGATCGGCCTTGGAAGGCAATGACGTCGCCTAATGTTCAATGACACTGAATTAGAGTGCAAGAAGTAATGTGGCTTCGCCAAAGAGCGACAGGATCAGCTTACTTGTTGTTGTTTCCCTTTCACTGGAGAGTGATAGAGTGAGATCTAACAAGAGCTCGAAGAGGCTATGATCAGTTCAGGATGATCAAGACATCACTACATGCACCAAACAGGGCTGAAGTACGAGGGGTAGGATGCTTTGATGGAGAGAGACATAATCGGCCAACTCGTTGTTAAGTTTGGAGTGAGCTTAGCAAGAGTCCAGAGGGACCATCGATCGGTCAGGAGAGACCATAAACTAGGATAATGATCCGAAGAGATCGTAGATTGCCTTGCTGACTTCTAAGATTTCAAATGGTTATGAAGTTGGGTAGCAACCCGGAGAGGTCGATGAATTTGGAGATGATCTGGTGGGATCATGGATTCAGTTACTGGATTCGTATGGATACAGATTTGGTTATCGATTTGGAGAAGTCGTGAACTTCACTAAAAACCAAAGAGATTGTGGATTTGGCTTGGCAAAGGATTAAATTTTGGATTGGAAAACTCAGTTATCGATGGATTATGGATTTTGAATTTTGGAGTTACGGCACTTCAAAACACACCTCCCTATCGCAAGGCATGTTTTGGGGGACAAATGTTATCCCACCTTTTGGTTAGAGCGTGATACCATGGAGTTGGCCAAATGGATTCCAAGATCTTTAAGGAAGGAAGCCAAGAGAGATGATTATCAAGTTTGGGGAATGAATGTATTCAAGACTATGGATGATAGTCAAGAAGATTTGGGTGGACAACATCGTGGAATTGGCTAAGTACGAAATTGGTACTTTACTTAGACAGAGGATCAGATCGGATCACTACTATGGAGTATGGATTGGATCAATGTGGCTATTGGTTGCTTGGATTGGCAGTTCAAACTCAACAATGATCGCTTAGTAACTCAACGAACACCACACCAACTCAGAAAACAACTTTGAAAACATGAAGTAGAGATGGAGGGGGAGCCACTCTAGGGATCACACACCGCCATGTGGCATTCTATACCGATTAGATCCCACACAGAGGGCGCGATCGTTCTCGCACTTCCTGAATTGGTCCATCTTAGTCTGGAGATTCTTCATGCGGATTTTGAGTAAGATATCTCATTGACTTCCCCTATAAATACACCAAGCATGGCTCAAGGAAATGAATCTTGATTCAAGCTCTCTTCTTCTTCTACCTAGGCACCATTTTGACTCTTGATTCACATAGATTGTAACTGCAAATAACAGTATAAATCAATAAAAGAAATTTTTTAGAGTGGATGTAGGCCGGAGTCAGCTGAATCACTATAAACTCTCTTGTTCTCTTACTTTCTGATTGTTTTAATTTTGTTTTCTTCATATTTATTTCTCTACATCACTTTTTTTGGATTGCAATGTCGGATAATTGGCACTTTCACATTCTATTTTGGTGCCGACCACTTTCTAGCGTCAATATTCTATCGAATGATTGATTGAAATGGTTCACCGAATCAAAGTCATTTGTCAAGTATAAAGCAATACTTGTCCAAATGACAAATGACTTATAACAAGGGGGTGAATCTAAGTGGAGAGACAACTAAGTGGAGAGATGTTGGTGCAAAGTATTGTAGTGACATAAAGCAAAATGTCGAAGACGAGAGAAATGAAGACGAACAAGAAAGAGGTGGGATGTATTTCCATTAAGACAGTTCTTCGATCAAGGTTCAGCCCTATCCATAATAAGTGTTTATACATTTAAAAATCTAAATTCCAGGAAATGGAATCCTGGATTGTTTTAATTTAAAAATGGAGTAATTCAAATGCTTAGATTTTTTTAGTCACGCATCTGAAATCAGGTCAGACATCTGATTCCTTTTCTATATGCCTAAACCACTGTATGTTTAAAAAGTTGGGTTTTTTAAATGCTGAGTTTATATGAGTTTGGATTTGTTTTGAAGACTTGCGCGATGCTTAGAAGGTACTGAGTGACTAAGAAGTAATATGATAAATTAAGGAATGGAACACTAAGTCTCGAAAAATGTATGGTTGAGGTTGAGCGATATAGATATTACGACAATAATTTAAAGTGCGATTTGATTCGTATGGTGATTTCATTGAGTCGTCTGTTGGCTTCAAGATGGAATGCCTAGGTTATTGCGATATATGATTCCATACGATGTCGCATATACAAAGTGAGTATGTATCCCTTAGATACATTCTTAGAATATGATATTTATAGACCACTCGTAGATGAGATATGTTTGTCTTGACTGCCCATTTTAAGCGGTATTGATTCGAAGATAGGAGACATTCTATCTTGGTAACAATGGAGATAGACCTTAGGCTACATTTTCACAAGGGTTATCAGCCTCGGGTTACTTGTTAAAGTCCTCTTGTTAAACAAATGGTAGCGATTAGCCACGTGTACATTGATATGTGTTCGGTGCGATTGTAGGCGGCAGATGATGTTATAAAATGTCGTATTATTGGTGTTACATGGATGACCATACTCAGCAGGTCATGGCCTTACCGGGAGACACAAGTTCCACCATTATAGTGTGTGGTGTTTAGGTTACCTTCAGTTACCATGGTGACTAGTAGTTACTAGACTTATCACGTATTACGTAGCACTATAGTAGCAATGTGCTAAATTGTTACATGTAGCTGTTGCTCGGATTTTTTCACAAAACATATTAGTCGGCCCACAGTTGGCCCACATAGTTCCATCTATCTGCGTTTGAGCCCGCAAGGTCTCATCTATCAACATCTTAGCCTGCGAGATTCCATTGGCTCGCACCTTAGCTCACCTATCTCACTAGGTCCACATCTTTATCATTGTAGAAAGTCTTTGTAGTAGCTCATATCTCGCCCGACATCGGTACATAAATAGGACATACTAAAACTACGTCGTCAACAAACTAAGAAATATAATGGCCTGACACATGAATGACAATCCATAAGTGAGAGACATATGTAGCATGCTCGCCCATACTTCGATTAACCCATATTGTGTCATCTTGTCTTCAACAAAGTCCCCGTCTGTCTTCCACCTCAATCGCTTGCACTTCTAAAGTTGTTTAATATTAACGCAGCTAAATGCCAAAGGTGTTGGCCCACCCCTACATAAAGAAGCCTTGCATGCACCGTTTCTCTAAAAAAACTAACACATACGACATTGTACACCTAACATAACAGGCACTATGATACCCACTCCCATCCTTTTGCTACCGATATGGCAAAGTGCCATTATGCAACCACTCCTTTATCCCATGTCGCATGTCTATGACCAAGGAATGCCTATGTTCAAACCACCAGTTGGCAAATATCTAAGCCCTACAAATCAATAGGCATCCTAGCTAGCACCAATCTCACCCGAATGACTCCATCTATAGTATTGAATTCTAGACCATAGCTACACTATTTCAGCCATTCATCGCATATTCTAGTAGCTATAAATACATCAAGGTTTGCATTTGAGCAAGGATTGAACACCTCAAGCTCTCAAGGATTTATTTTTCTTATTGTTACTTCTTATAATCTAAATTGTTGTAAAAGAAGTAGAGTAATAAAATAATCCTCATAATCCTTATAGTGGACGTAGATCAACTTTGGTTGAACCACTCTAAATCTTGTGTCTTTTTACTTAGTACACTTGATTATCCTAATTTTCCATTTAAAAACCATGATATTAGTATATAACTTTTGGTAAGTATTAACTCTCAATCATAGTTCCAAGGTTGATTAAATTTTTAGTTGACATTTTGGCTCTAAAAGGTGGGTCTCTCCTAAAAGCCCTCATTTTTCTTCACTATAAACCACCTACTCACATTCACACAATGCAAGCCAACGAGAAGAATTAAGCTGACAACTCTAATGGCTAAAACACCAACAAAGCCACCGAAGATAGCATTGTCTACCCAATCCCCTATTTAAGTGATGACATGTGCTCAGTGTGATAAATGGCTTAACAAGTATAGCGTGGGTTGCTCATGATGTAAATGACCTCAGGGCTAGGATGGATGCATAGATAACTATAAACTTTGGCCTGGTAGTCCTACTATCATTGACCGAACCCCCTTTCAGCCTATTATTCCTAGCACCTACAACATAATGCATGATCCCCATAAGGGAGTTATGTCGGCGACTTAGGTGAGCTCTTGTCCAAAATAGAATAGTGCATACTCTACATGAGCAAGAGTATGACCGCCATGATCCAAAACCTGAACTGGTTATGTATCAAGAGGCCCAAGCAGATCACTGCTCTCAAAGGGAGATAACACAACCTGAATTCCAAAAGAGGCGGGCCTGCAAATCCATTCACTTATCAGCAGACACAGTCTCCTACTCCAGTCCATCACTGTGGTTCCCATCTCCTTATCATTAATGTCGATCCCCTTCTTTGGGTAGGCACCGAGGGTGCCCCTCATCGGTTAAGGGTCAGCGTCATCCCCAGCATGTGAAAATTGGCCTCAGAAAGGAAATGCCAGATATACTCCAGTATATGAACAAGATCCAAACCAGGAACACAGATGGCGAGGGCGTTTCAGATGGCGAAAATAAAGAACCTTTCTCCAAAGAGATCTTGAGCATCTCACATCCATCAGAGGTATGCTTTGCCTCCCATAGAGAAGTATGATGAGAGTTCCGACCCATCTGACCACATTACAGCTTTCAACACCGTAACCTATGACGACCAGCTTGTTGACAATGCCAAATGCCTCTATTTCCTCGTAACATACATTTAAGGGCCCATTGTGCGTAGACTTCAAGACTCCTTCTTTATATAAAAAAAGAATCATGATGGCGAGCGAGCTAGGAAACATCCAACAAGGCCTGAATAAGCCTTTCCACTCATATGAATTGCTTTAATAAAGAATCTACTCTAGTTGGGGATCAGATAAGAATAGCGTAATAGCCATCTTATGTTCAGAGGTAACGTACCAATCTCAAATGTGGAAAGAATTATAGAAGAAGCCCACCTCTTCCTTGACTGACTACCTCCGTAGAGCAAATGGGGTCATGAGGATGGAATTGGACGACATCTCCAACAGGGACAAGGAGAGCAGGTCACATAAAACTGGCCCACGGGAAGATCACAATTGCTAAAAGGACAGCCGACTGGAAAACGTTAAGAAGCATTATGAAGACGGCTCATGCTTCAAGCCTCGATACACTAATTATGCCACCCGAACCATGGTATATAAAGTATATATTTTTCTATGCAAGATCACATACCGTTAACGTCCTATTCCTTTTCGGACTGGCCAGAGTGAGGAGCCTAAGGGAAATGAAGATTACCATGACTTCCATCAATTCAACAACCACTCTACCAATGGTTGCCGACACTTCAAGGATAAGAAAGAGCGGCTGATCCATGAGGGCGTGCTAGTGCAATATGTGAGGCAGAAGGCCGATCAAAGGGTAGCCTGAGCAAATCCACCTTAACACCTAACGGGCAAACAAGAACAGTATTACCGCCATTAACGTAAGGAGAGGTAGACTATATATGCCAACGTATAAGGCAGTCGCTATTTTTGTAGATAGACTATTTTGTATGCATAAATATGATGCTTTATCTCTGCAACACTTGTTAATCCCATGAGCTACCCACAGTCAACTAGCCATTCCAAGCGGTGTATGAGTGTGCAATTCCACCGTCTGCTTCAGGGGAAACTACTCATAATCAACTAGCCATCCTAAGTAGGTGTACAAGCGAGCAATACCTTTATCTGCTTCAGGAGGAAGCTACTAGCATTTCAAACGTTCATCGCATGGGTATACAAACATGTAATGCCTCTGCCAACATTGAGAAGAAGCCATGAACGTTTAGACCCACTCCATATGGATATAAGAGCCAATCAATCTTCCATTCTAAATGGAGACGTCGACAAACTGATGGCGCGACTACCGATGCCGTAGCTCTGATTTGTTCGCCCATGATATTTCCCGTCCCGCCAACAGGGTGGGGCATTAGTGCCAAAATGGACGCGATTACCCATGCTGTAACCTCAAATCTAGTATCCATAGTGATAACCATCTCAGAAACATTCAAGATGGTCTCACTACAACATCTACCCACCAATAAAGTGAAAGCGAACAAATGTGTGAGCCTGACATTCACCAAAGGATGCCTCGACACCGCTCATCTCTGCCTATGCATGCTAATGGGGGACAACTGGCCTCCATAAAAACAGAAGCTTGTTAAGAAACTCTTTTCTTCGCAACGCCTTTGCCCACATCGGGGTAAAGCCATGAACATTCAGACCTACTCCATAAGGATGCAAGAGCCAATCAACTCTCCCTTCCGAATAGAGACATTAATGAAATGATAATGTAACCCCCTATGCCATAGTCAAGATTTGTTCTCCCGTGATATCATCCATCCCTAAAAATAGGGCAGGGCATTGGTGCCAAAATGGATGCGATTACCTATGTTGTAACCCCGAATTTAGCATTCATTGTGACAGCTGCCTCAAAAGCACTCAAGGTTGCCTCACCATAATATAATTGGGACCTTTTTCATCTACCCATTAATAAAGATATGGCAAACCAACATGTGAGCCCGACATCCACCAGGGGATCCTTAACACCAACTCATCCCTGCATATGCAACTAACGGGGAACATATTGCCTCCATAAAAAGAGAAGCCTGTAAAGAAACTCTTTTCATTCCTTTACTTATTTGCCACAAGATGCATAAATGTCTAAGTCTATGTGTTTTCTTAAGCAAAGCCAGAGGTCGTTTGAATCTCCCGACTATCTACATGTGTGTGTGTCTATACGTATATGTATGTATGTACATATAAAAATGATCCTACACAGAAATCAATGCGGTAAACTGGATGAATGTAGTAGCAACAAAAAAGTAGGGAATGGACAACATAACCACAAATAGAAATCAAATTATATAGCATTTATTACCCAAAAGTTGGTACTTAGTTTGATCTACTAACTATTACAAGAAAAAAATTCCGTTGCTCTCCCCACTACTCAAAGAGGCAGCAAGGATCCTAGGACTTGGATAACGTCATCATTTATCATCTCCTTGTTGTAACAACTGGCCTTTTCGATCCCTAGAAGTCTACACTAGTACATCCACGTATTCACGTGCCGAACATCCAAGTGCCGGAAAGACAGATCATTAGGATGGAAGAAAGGAATATAGAACAGAATCTCAAAAAAACGTGATGTGTAATATATAATATACAACAGATCTTTAAAAAAGGAAAAGAATTTTAATACACATACACACATCAGAGTAAAATTATCCAATCATGTATTCCTGGACATTTTAACAACATGTCCTTACAATATATGATAAATGCAACAAGAACCAAAATAACGGAGGATAAAATACATGGGTATGCCTTGGAGGATCTAGCTTGCCTCCTGAAAGCTCCAAAGTGTCCGGCTAAATGTGGAAAATATGCTCGAGTTGACCCGAGCATTACAAGAAAAATAATGTTCAGATCAGTCTGGTAAAACCATCATAAGGAAAACAATCAAATGGATTCTTAATGTTTATAAAACCTACCAAAATAAAGGTATCTCGTAAGACCGCGTCATACATAAACACGAATATGTTTTTGTCTTATGATAACCATATCATTTTTATTGTAAAATCTATTGATATTATAATAATGTCTAGGATAAACTAAATATTAATCATAGCCGAAATTATTACACTAATTAAATTTCATCATAATCTGTATACAACTAAATTCGTAGGGGCACGTCTTAAAGATTGGATTTCCATTAATGACAAGGCTACTGGGGCAACGTCAGCCATAGTACACCGCTAGAAACTGTATCAAGGGCCTTACATGAACCCCACTAATCAAAGCCGGCCTACCCCTCGAACATGATAAGCCGGATTACAACATTCCCCATGACAAAGGCTCCAAAACAATGTGCACCAGTTATGGCCTCACTTTCGTTCGCATATTGAATCCTTAAATATCAATTCTAGATCGAGGAATGACTGCTCCTAATGGTAGAGAAACATATAGCTCTGAAGCATATCCCCTTTTTTAGTCATTACCAAGTTGTCAGGCTTGTGAGGTTATGATTACCTTTTTCCTCTCATAGCAATTCCTACATGGAATGCTAACACTGCCCTCAAGGCTCCAACCAACAATGTAATGCCAGCGGCCATCCAGACATGTTGTTCAGGATATGAACATATTGAAGGCGCTACTTCTACAACATTCATTTCAGAATCACCCTCAAGATTAGTAGTAAGTAGCCCTTACATTTCAAAGAACTCCATCTTTGATTTCATCATCTTCAAGATGAATTCAATATGATGCTTAAGTTGGTTTGAAGTGGTTTTCAGATAATTCATACTTATCCGATTTGGGTCTCTTTGAACCAACATTCGATAGTTTCCAATAAACTCAACTTTGTCGGTAACAGATAGAGTAGAGATCACCTCCTAACCATTTAAGTGGTAGATTTTTTTATCATTTGTCCTAAGAGAACAAAACAAGTTTTATACGCATAGTACAACATCATTGAAGATAATTGTGCCATATAACTCCTGTGTTTCTCCTAGATATTCACAAAGTTATATTTCGATCAAGATTTGATAGATGGTTATTCAACTATCAATAAAACAAACAATCAAACATAGATTTAATTCCATATGGGATCCATTCAGCCTCTATAAATAAATCTTTCAATTACTAAAATCACTTCTGATTTAATACACCTTGATAAAAGATATATTCCCAAACCCCCTATACTCTTTTCAATGCTTGGAAAAACATACATATACTTATCTCAGTGGTATAAGTATATTTCAAACCATTATAATTTCACTACTTAGAAAATATCCATATAGTTATCTCAATGGTATAAGTATATTAACAAAACTTGAGGGAGTTTTTTTCTCTTTTCCAAAATCATATTTAATATTATTTAAAATATTTCCTACTATATACCAAACCCATATCCTTCGGTGTTAAGTATGAAAGAACGTTTTCATACCACCATAATTTAGAAGGATTAACCACCAAAATCAAATCTAATTTCTTTTATAAAATTCCCTTTTTATAATGTCATTTCATACTTCAAATCCTTTTATAAACCTCCAAACAAATTTGTAAAACTTCTATTATAAATATTTAAAACTCTTTTATGAACTCCTTATAAAACTTCTTCAACAAATATCGCTTAAAATCTCCCTTTCAAAGTATCATTTGTAGATCTCCTTAAATAAATCCTTTTTACTAGGGTAAAATCCTTTTATAAAATAATTTACCATTTATAAGCACCTTTATTAAATTAATTAATTACCTTTAAACATCATAAATAAATAAATAATTACTTGAAAACAACATTAATAAGATAAGTAATTAACTTTAAACACGTCATTAATTAAATAATTAATTAACTTTTAAACAAAACTACACCAATTAACTAACATCAATAATAATATAATAAATAACTTAAAATATCAATAATAATAAAATTTAAATAACTTTAAATGTCTTTAAACAAATAATTAAACAACTTTAACATCTTCAATAAATAATTAAATAATTTTAACATCTTTAATAAAATAATTAATTAACTTACTTTAAAACATCATTTATATACACTTAATCTCAAATTGTTATATAATTGAAGTTACTTTGAATCCATAACTTTACCAATTTAGAAAGAGGCTAGGCGACCACAGTGGTACTAAATCAAGTAACCATTTAATTCAATTTGATTTTTCATGTCACATAACTAGTATTTTCATAAGCAATATGTATGTAAATCAAATCCATAATTAACCATCCATAGTTAATGTGTCATTTATCCCATAATAAATCAACTGGCACAAAATTAATGTCCAAATCAATTTAACAGCGGTACGAGGATTTATTCTACTAAATAAATGTCAACAATAATCTATTCCATTTCATTATAGCCGAATGGTGATTTATTCTGCTAAACGGATGTCATCATTGAAGTTAAATTGATATACTATGTTATTATTTAAATCAGCGTAATTATACCTGGTTATCATTATTTTATCATTAAATTTTGCTGCGTCCAAACTAACAACCATTTATATCGAAGTGTTGTACTAGACAATACGAGTCTAAGGCAAAAATCCATGGGTCATACGGATCTAAATGGCAAGATATCACAAAATAAAAGTAACACTTTTAATAAATGAAAATTAAAACAAAAGCATTTTTAGTTTTCCTCACCCAAAGTTGTCAAAGCCCAAGGCCCAACTAATCTAGCCCGTCCCAACTACTATAGTGCCTATCTCCTTCTTCCCTAAAACAAATCGACTTCCCCCGAAACCCAAATACACATGCATGTGTGTGCACGTGCACACTACGTCAGCCACCCTATTCGCCAACCCAAATACACGTGCATTTATCTTTCGACTATTAACATCGACATGTTCTCAGACGATCCCCATCGAAAATGACCCTTCGACCTAAATAAATTCGCGTTTCAGTAATTAAAGACGCATGAACAAACCCCTACCGTCGACACCAAGCTCACCATTAGCCAATGCCATTATTACTATTTGAACTTCTAACCCGTGTCACGTCACCTAACAACCTAAGATCCACTCGAATGCCCCTACTACTGCCCGATGACTCAAAACTCAAACCGAGAATAATACATCCGTTAAATCCTAGATTGACCTTGGCACAGTGACTCTAACCACCGGAGAAGTTGTGAACACTTCCAGAACCTCCACCATGGCTCCTTCTAACTTTTAGAACCTCCGCCAGGGCTCCTAGACGAACCCAACCATGAACTCCGTTTGTTGATTCGTGATGGTCGATAAACTCTCGACATTCAACCCCTCACTGCAATTAATTTTTCTTCTTCTCAATGTATTTAACAAAAAGCCTTATAAATATTTTTAAAAATAACTAGGGACTATAATGATCAACATTGCAGTTGGTTGCATTAGCTAATTTACTATGATTTTGGAGATAATGATTTTTGAAATTTAGGATGGAGGTTATTACTATATATATGCATTTAACAGTAAGTGTAAAGAGAAGAAGAGATGATTTTTGTTGGCTTTACAATAAGCATGTTTTCCATTTTCAAACAAAAATGTGATTTTTAAATCATTTACTTAAATACGAGAGTTTAAAAACAATCAACCAAGCTATAGATAAAATTTCATAATATTTATCTCATATATAATAAAATAAAATAAACCAAGAATGGAGATTTCACAATCGTTCTTTTATTTTCTAAAAGTATGTAAATAAGGGTTTAGTGATTCTCACCTTCCATTTTTTTGAAATGCTTCAACTTTTGATCTTGAGTGTAATAAGAATTTTTGAACTAAAAGATATGATTTTTACAAAAATTTATATAAAAAGAAAGAAGATGGAAAAAAGAAAGGAGTTAAGAAGATGAATGAAATAAAAAGGATAAGAATATATATAAGGTTAAATAAATAAATAATGCCCTTTAATCAAAAATTCAACTCTTACATCATTCCACAAACCACCCAAGTACCCACCATTAGAAAACATGTTCGACTTTAGGGTGGCTCTTGTACCTTTGTACACTTATTTACTTAAGGCATCATTTCATTTTCAAATCTTACTTTTCATCTTTTTTAATTCAAATATATTTTTTTTCTTTTCTTTGTTATTATTTAACTTATTTATACTTTCCAAAATAAAATGTCCCTTTTTTACACTTCCAATTTTTTCAACCTTTTACAATTTATCGTTCGACAAAAAGTCAAATATTCAAAAAAAGGGTTTCGGTCACATTTTATGTTTTTTTATCGAACTACCTATTTTAGGAAACAAATTCAAAAATGAATTTTCTACCATTAGTTATTAATTAAAAAGGGTCTATTTAATTATTAAAAACCACTAATTGAATATTTAAAATAAATTAAATGTTCACAAATTTAAGCGTTAAAATTCCGAATTGTTACAATTATCCACTTTCGAGCATAAATGGGTAGACCATTGGATGCGCTTGTTAAGGAAGCAATCTATTCCAGGGACATGATTATTAGAGGAATCTGGCCTTTAGCTACATCTCTTTTGCTACCATCCACTACATAACTTCATCCTGCTCTTGAGAAAGGATGTCAATGGAAAAGGGAAGGTGGTAGTTGGCCAAGAGGTTGCTCTTCAACATAGTCATCATCTTTTCACTCCACTTTGCATTAACTTTGGTTTTCTCCTCCACAAGAGCCTCCTGAGAAACACAACATCCATGAGCACTCCTCTGCCTTATTTTTGTCCTTCGGCTCATCCCTCATCCAAGCCACCTCCCTCTTAAACCCATACCTCCTAGCCGCTTCTTCAGGCTTCCCCTTGTAGCCACATCCCTAGTATTCTCCACAGCAATAATCCTCCTTTCCAACTCTGGAAACTTCGCCTCTACTAAACAATAAGTGATGGCCTCGTCCAAGGGGAGCTGTCTATATGTTAGCACAATGTTACAAAGGGGAGAGCTAGAGGCTCGACTTACAACAAAAGCTGGATAAGCAGACAAGGGAGAAAAGAGAAATAAGTTGACAATCTCATTAGAAAAGACTCCCTGACTTCGACGTCCAGCATAGACTCGGTAGGATGACCAATCCACCCACTTTTAGGTTGGTCTATTTAAGCCAGAACCTCTGAGGCAGTCCCTGCCATTGCCTTAAGTAGCCCAAGCAGGCCCATCTCAACCCTTCCCTCTAGCACCAAAAGGTTGGTAGCCCCAATCATCCCGATCTTGTTGGGCCTCGATAGTTGACCCAAAATCTAATCCTCCCTAAAGAAGTATTAAGAAGGATCCCCCTTAGAGCTCTATGGCACCAATTGATCCACCTAGTCTTAAAGAGAATTGAATCTAGCCCTACGGCCACCATAGGGGAAAACACTATGTCATGATCAAACTGATACTATGGAGAATTGATGAGGCAAGGATGATGCACCGATGAGGAGTGGTCTCCCTTGATTAAGCTGGTTGTGAAGCTGGTATTTCTTGAGTTTGGGCATCGACGATCACGTAAGGCTACTATGGAGAAAACTGCGAAGTTGAGTTCCTTTTCATGGCCAACTCGACCAACTCTATGAAAAGTTAAGATGAGCTACTTAAAACAAACAAGATACGATAAGCAACACTTCAAAAAAACTAGTTACTAAACCACCCCGACCAACCTGGAAATTGCTTAAACTCAAGGGCAAGCCGCTCGCCCGACTCAAACCCATTTAATCCCAACTCTAATTCTTAAGGGTCCGTGTGGCCCTACTCCACTAATGTTTGTTGTTTGGGTCATAGTTGTGGTCCAAGGCCCTCTGGAGTATCTTTCACTCTTATAAGGGGTAGTTTAATATTATTGACACTTAGGTAAATATTTCAAGTGACCGAAAAAGTGTATAACATTAATCGATCGATGTTGATTTTTGCAACGGTGATCGTTAATGTCGTGATCGATAAGAATTCATTGAAACTGCGATGTTGTTCAAACCAACATAACAATAGCAATAGTGAAAGGGAAAAGCTAAGAGTAGAAAACTACTATACCCAATAATGATTTGAAATTTAATGTAGCATTAAAATAAAATGCATGGAGAATTAAAACCAAAGGTACTCACTGACTGAGGTCGAGAATACAGTTGCTAAATGAAAACGAAAAAGTTAGAAGCTTTTTCTCTCATTAATGGCTAATGTTTGCGATGACCAATAAAAAGTGAAAGTGAAGAAAAAAGGGTATTTATATGAAACAAAGCTCGATATGAATCGTCAGATTCAACTGGCAGGAGATGATCTGGACCATCCATGTTTCATCAATTAAACCGTCAAATCCACCACTGAATCATTTTCGTGGTGTTTTGAGAAAGTAGTAGCCAACCCAATCGTGCAAGAACATATGTCAATAGAACTAAATGCATGAATGACAAGTTTATCGCTACTTGCAGGCATGAAATTAAGGCGCAAAACTATTGAAATTTTATCGCAAGTCGTATGAGTCAGCTTGCACCTTAGCCTATGTGATTCCATCTTTCTATATCTTCTCTTTAACCTAGATAGTGCCAGAGGCATCGGACTGCCTCTGCTTAAAGAAGCCTTTCATGCACTATTTCTTTGAAAAGACTGACACATACATCGTTGTACACCTAACACAAACGGGACTATGATACCATATCCTCGACCTTTTTTCGCCAACCTAGCAAAGTGCCTCTACGCAACCACTCCCTTATCTCATGCCTTATGTCCTCGACCAAGCTGATAGAGTTAGAGGTATGCCCTAGGGGAGATTATGTAGTTCTGTATTTATATCTAGCTCTATAACAATAGTAGACATTTTATTGGGAGAATTCAAGAGCATGAGGTAAAGGAGGATCTAAAACGGATGAAAGCAAGCAAGCAAGACGTCGGCGTCTTATGACATCCCCATTGAGGTATGGAGATGACTTGGATGCAGAGATAGCCTGGCTAATTAAGTGGTTCAATAATATTTTCAAATCAAATAAGATACCAGATAAGCGGAGGAGAAGCATATTAGTTCCAATCTTCAAGAATAAAGGAGATATTCAAAGTTGCATAAAATATAGAGGAATTAAGCTTATGATTCATACAATGAAGCTTTGGGAGAGAGTCATTGAACATCGGTTAATTAGGATGACAAGCGTTTTAAAAAATCAATTTGGTTTCATACCTGGAAGGTCGACTATAGAGGCTATTTTCTTAATAGACGACTTATGGAGAGATTTAGGGAGCAAAAGAAGGATTTACACATGGTGTTTATCGATTTGGGGAAAGCTTATGACAAAGTATCGATAAATTTATGTGGTGAGCTCTGGAAAAGAAGAGAGTCCCAACAAAGTACACTAAACTTATCAAGGATATGTACGATGATGTTATGACTAGCGTTAGAGCATGCGATGGTGAAACCAATGACTTTCCCACTAACATAGGTTTATATCAAAGGTCGGCTTTGAGCCTCTTTATTTTTTCTCTATTGATAGATGATGTTACAAAGGGTATACAAGGTGAGTTCCGTATGCTCTTTGCGGATGATGTTTTGCTAATTGGCGAAAGTAGGATGGAGGTTGATAAACAACTGGATCTGTAGAGACAGACTTTAGAATCAAAGGGTTTTAAGTTTAGCAAAACTAAAACAGTATATGAAATGTGAGTTTAGTAGTGTTAGGTTAGAGGATGAAGATGTCACTCTAGCCAGACAAGTAGTGCCTAAGAAGGAATCCTTTCGATATTTAGGATCAATGTTGTAGTATGATGGTGAGATTGATGAAGATGTTAGTTTTAGAATTTAAGCAGGGTGGATGAAATGGCGGCTAGCATCTGGCATTCTCTATGATAGAAAAGTCCCACAAAAGCTTAAAGAAAAGTTCTATAGAACGGTAATCAGGGCTGCGATGTTGTATGGTGTAGAATATTGGCCTACTAAAAGACAACACGGCCAGAAGATAACTGTAGTGGAGATGCATATGTTGCGATGGAGCAACGGTCATACAAGACGAGACTGAATTAGAAATGATGATATATCTTACCATCAAAATTGGTCACTAACACCCTTAAGAAAGTTCATGTAAAGGGATATGAATAAAGTAAATTAGAATAGAGAACTGCATGCTAAATTAAATGCAAAGACAAGAACACCGGATTTATAGTGGTTCGGCATAACTGTCTATGTCCACTTTGAAGTTAATCTTTATTTCTTTACTCAATAATTGATTACAGATACAATCCGTACACCGACTACTTGAATATAAATGCTAACTAAAACAGAATGAGTCTTGAATGCGGTAGAGTCTCCGAGTGTTCTCCCAAAAAAGATCCATTTCACTATGCCCCTGCCCTTCTATTTATAGACGAAGATGGGTCAGACTTCCCTAATGGGCCTAGGAGTAAGATACCTCGGTCCGTGGTAAGTGACTTCTGCGCGTCGAGCCATAAATGCCGAATGGCAATTTTCGAACTACATATCTAGGCTGAGCGGCATTCGTATGCCGATCGAGGAAGGCATGCCGAACGGTACCTGTATGCCGAACGAGGCAGTGCGCTGAGTGAAAAAGTAGGTCGAACGAGACCTGCGTCGAATGAGACTCGATACCCGTTGAGGGGAGATGCCGAGCGAGGCTTCATACCGACCGACCCTTTAATGCCGAGCGAGGTGCTGTGCCGAACGACCCTTCAATGCCGAGTGAGGTGCTGTGCCGAATGACCCTTTTATGTCGAACAAGGGAAGATGCCGAGTGGCCTCCCTATGCCGAACGAGGCAAGATGCCAAGCGACCTCCCTATGCCGAACGAGGCAAGATGCCGAGTGAACTCTCTATGCTGAACGAGGCAAGATGCCGAGTGACCTCCCTATGTTGAACGAGGTAAGATGCCGAACGACCTTCCTATGCCGAGCGACCCCTCGAAGCCGAATGACCTTTCAACGCCAAACGAGGGAAGATGCCGAGCTGCCTCTCTATGCCGAATGAGGCAAGATGCCGAGCGACCTCCCTATGCCGAACAAGGCAAGATGCCGAGCGACCTCTCTATGCCAAACGAGGCAAGATGCCGAGCGACCTCCCTATGCTGAATGAGGCAAGATGCCGAGCGACCTCGCTATGCCGAGCGACCCCTCGATGCCGAACGATCTTTCCATGCCGAACGAGGCCTTATGCCGACCGGCACATCTATGTCAAACGATGCTCTATGCCGAGCGAGGGGAGGTTCGTCGAACGAGGCAAGATGCCGAGCTGCTTGTTACATAGTCAAACAACCGGGAAACACTTGCCCCCCAAAGTGTATCATGTGGACGAACATGATGCGCTTTGAACCTTGAGTGCTTCGCATTTTTCTTTAAGCCCTTATTATGTCCTCTCCATGGTGATCTCTTGAATGTTGAACGAGACACTGAATGCTGAACAACATATAGATGCCGAATGGCATTGGATGTCGAACGACATTGATACTGAACGAGGCACTGAATGCCGAATGACATATGGATACCGAACGACATTGGATGTCGAACAACATACGGATGTTGAACGACATTGACGCCGAACGAGGGAGGTGCCTTGACCGGTTCAACCGGTCACTGTCCATTCGTCTTCCCTCGTTCTTAAATAACTCAACACTTCTTTTCTTTCCCCTTTTTTCTTTTTACCTCTTCTCTAACGTCCTTACAAACCTACCTCCCTCTAGACTTTTGCCAACACTTTAACCTCCTTTTTGACTTTCGAATCCCACATGTTACTTCTCGATTGCCCTCAATAAAAAATCTAAGAGGATTCCACTTCTAAATTGAGCACCTCATTGTACTTCGACCCCTCCTACTAGGTATGAATCTTTCACTTGCTCGACTTTCTCCAGTTAGGGATTTTGGACAAGACTTGCATTTATGACCTCCCCCTAAACCACGGATAATGGAAACCACGTACACAATGAAGGTGGATGTGTGATATGGACGAGCCTTAGGGTTAAATGGATAGGCAGGTGGAAAAGGATGTTGGCTCGGTAGGAATCGGTGAGGGCTAAGATGGTCGGCCGAAGGTGGCATGCGAATTGGAGGGGTGGTCGATTGGCCACTTAGGAGGGTATCTAGTTTGCTCGAAAAAATAAGTTGGGGTTGGACGTATGGTTGTGGCTCGGCGTGAATTCCGCATGCTGAACGATGTGAGGGAGTACAGGAGAAAAGTTTGAGGTTGGGTTTAGGATGCCAAGCGATGTGGTTTGGTATAGCTACGGCTCGGTATGACCCTCTATGCCGAACGGTGTTAGAGGGAGTGCAGGAGAAAAGTGGGAGATAGGTAGAGTGCCGAATGAGACGGATCGACATGACTTGCTGGATGACTCGTTTGTGCCGAGCGGTAGAGAGGAAGTGTAGGAAGGAAGTTGGCGTTGAGGGCAAAGTGTTGAGCGAGGCGGCTTGGCATGTCTGCGGTTCGGCATGATTGCAGTTCGGCATGTCTTGCCACATGTCGAATGGTAGTGATGGATGGTAGGAGAGTGGTGTACAACAACAACACTAGTCGAACATAATGCATAGTTGACTCAACCTATTTTTCATGCCCGAACGTATGACAGTGAACAAGTACAAGGACTTAAGCAATTAAGCATATCGGACAATCCAGATTGGTAACTTCTCTGTTTTGACAACTACAAGCCTGAATTTAACTTGATTAAAATGGATAATAACCTTCAATGTACAGTGTCGATGTCGAGTTCAAAACATAAGCCATCTTACGATAAGCTCTCGTAGAAGGTCAGCAATGACGGTCTTCGAAGATGATAGTTCAAAGCTTAACTTTATTTCATCAACTCTGTGTCTTTTAATTCCTTGGCACTTATACTTGAATGAAAGCACTAGTTCACACACCACACTGGGGAGTATTTTTGTTATTATGTCTAATATCGATCGTTTTTTAAGTATAGTTTAAACAGGTGTTTCATCGGATTCTACACTCATTAGAGATGTCTAGGAAATCTAGTTTTGCCACGATCTTGGACAGACCCGGGCCATCCTCTCAACAAGAAGTAGTTGGAACTTCATATCCGTCAACAACTCCTATACAAGACATTCCGAGCCCCATGATCACATCCGCCAACTTGGCTCCTGATGCCCTAGATGCAGCGATCTTTTTAGGTGATCCGATCAATTCTCTAGTCTCAAGAATTAATGAAAGCTCCCTTCGTCGCATATGCTCTGTGCACGGGATTCCTTTCGATGATGTGTTGGTTCCATTAGGACATGATCGTCCTCACCTGCCCTCGGTCGGATACACGGCCTGCAACAAATTTATGTGTTGGGTTGGCAATGTGCCGCCATTCGACTCCTTTCATCGCGACCTACTACAATATATTGAGATTGCTCCATCACAATTACACCCAAACAGTCATGCATTCTTGTACGGCACGTGCATTCTCTTCACGAGTGTCCTTTTCAGGCTCCCGACTCCTGGCGATATCTGGTACATTTATCATTTCAAGAGACGATCAGACATCCCATCTTTTGTATTTCTTGAACCATAAAATAAATGTCAACTTCTAATCAGGGTGTGGAGCAAATTCGCTCAGTATAAGCAAGAGTGGTTCTGCATGCGCTGTCCCCCTGGCTTCGTAAGGAGATGGGAGGAAGGGAGTAAGTTTATTTTCTGAATTGATACTTGCATTTGGCGGAATTTTCACCTTTTCTAACTCTTTATCTAATTTTTCAGGTATCGGTCCACGTCCCGAAGGCTCTGGGTATTCTGAAGCTGTTGAGGCTATTCGAGCTATCCCCGCCGGATACCGAGACATT
Organism: Allium cepa; assembly: GCA_030765085.1. Lineage (NCBI taxonomy): Eukaryota > Viridiplantae > Streptophyta > Magnoliopsida > Asparagales > Amaryllidaceae > Allium > Allium cepa. The sequence continues at coordinate 259,863,822 of CM060939.1, forward strand.
AGGGCCCTTATTTCGAACGAGTCTCTCTCGAAGTTTGGGCTGCTGGTGGCAGGCTGCGGGATAAGTCTTCCTCAAGGTGTCACCATAACAGCATCTACCTCAGGCAAGGATAAAAAGCAAGCTGGGCCCTCAGCACGTGAAGCCCCTGAACATCTGAGGAGGGGGAGATTAAAGAAGCTGAAACGCCTGAAGTACATGGCGAGAAGTTAAGCCCCGCTCGCGAGCCGACAGTCGAGGTTCACAATATCGAAGTTACGCCTCCCCCTGTGAAGGGAAAGAAAAAATTGACTTACAAACTGAGGAAGGCAATGGGTGGAACCTCTAAAGTCACAATCACCCCACTGGAGAGAGAGCCTTCTCCTCAACACTTGGAGAGTTCATTGAAAGGCCTATCGGACCTCACTATTCTCGACGACTTGCTTAACTACGGCTTCAATGATCTGAAAGCACTTAAACTTCATTCGCCCGCAAGAGGCGATGCAGGCGCTCAGGCCTATGTTCGAGGAGAAAAAACTTCCATAAGTAGAGATAAAGAAACTGGTTCATCGGGGAGAAACACTAGGACACACACAGACACGTGCGCTTCACCTTGCACTTAAATTTCTACCATTGCTCTACTCTTTGCTAGCTTGTTGTTATTTACATTTTGTGCAGGTGATATGGGACGTACACACGAACTCGATCATCTTCGTGGGTCATCCATCTTTCACCACTCTGGATGGGATTCGGGCTTCGAAAGACGTCGGGATAAAGAAGACGACGGCAACATGGATTATCGCTCCCGAGAATCATCATCTCGAAAGAAAACTTATCATCAGCCTTCGTACCATTATAATCCTCATTCTCACTCAGAGCAAGGCCACAAGGGGTCCCAATCCGACGCCCCCTTGATCAACACTCTGGTTCATCCAGCACACGGCAATCTCGGGAACCCCATAAGAAAATTGAGCTCTCAAGACCATCTCCCCATGTTCCCGCAACAGATCCGACGATATCGGAGAGGCTAGCCGAGCTTAAGGCTAATTTCCCAAAAATATGCTCCGATGGTCTAAAGTTTCTTCCGGCGATCCATCACATTCCGGGACACGTCAAACAGAGCGTCATTGCTTGTAACAATGACATTTATGTTCAACATGACGCGTTTGTTCATTTTGCCGAAAAAGTCTCGGAAGTCTCTGTTGAGCGTCAACACGAAATTGGTCGCCTGAAGCTCGAAGCCATTCACGATAAATCTCACCTCGAAGCCGCCCAACAAAGTACTAAAGATATTGCGGAGGCCGTCAGTCGTCTAGAAATGACACATAAGAAAGAAATTGATGAAGTGGTCCAACGCTGTGGGGCCTTGGCTTTAGAGAAGGATTCTGTTCAGAAGGAAAGGGATGCATTTGCCCTCCGAGTCAAAGAGTTGGAAGATCAAGTCCGCAAAGAGAGAGAGGAAAAAATTGCTGCCCAGGAAGAGTCGCAGCGATATTGCTATGAGATTGTTGCTACGCGACTCCTGAAGGCAAAGCTCAACGACGGGCTCTCTAAGGTTGGGATGCTGAAGGATGAAGCCCGTAAAGAGGGCAAAATAATAGCTTCCGTAGAGATTGACTCTCACCTTGAGGTGGCTACATAGGCAGGCAGGGAGGAGATTAAGTGCATGTTCGACCCACTTATAGCAGAATACAACGCCTGTGTCCTCATACATCGGGACTTAACTTTTCTGGGCGAGGGCTACCTCGAATCTTTAGCCGAGGCATGGGAGACTTTAATAAAGATCAAGAAGGTCGAGCTGGGAACCGAAGAGGTTGACGAGGAGGCTTTGGTGAAAGAATTTCTCAATGGGAAACGAGCCTTCAGACATGTCTGCAGCGAAGGCCCTTTACTGTAAAGGTTCCTCCTCATCAAAAGGAAAAGATGTCATTGCCGATCCGTTTGGAACCGAGTCTCCAGCCCTTCCTCCGACTCAATCTGCTGATCAGTCAGTACTCGATCCATTCGAGCAACACGCTGGTAATGACCCAGAAGACCCTGGCCTTGGCATTCACGTTCTATCTCCCATTCCAAAGGGTGAGACTCCTCGAACGGTTGAGAGCCAGCAAGAAGCCTTTACATAACTCTTCTTTTTAAAGTTCAAAGAGCCGTTGTTTTCGGCGAGAGATTATTGTATTCTAAAGTTTGTTTCTTACGATTTTGCGTAGGCCGTTCTGATCCTGTATCAACTCCAAGGAGCGATGACGCCAAGGAAGAGAAAGGGAAAGAGGGCGAGGCTACTCACCTGGGAGAGACTCTCGGTCCAGATGCTCAAGTGATTGAGGCGCTTGATGAGGACAAGTCCGCGACTTCATCTCCCATCGAAGAAAATTATGAAATTAAGATCACAATCGCATTTGGACACACTTCAAAAATGAGCATGAAGGAGCAGCTCGTGGAGGAAAAGAAAACGACAGCAGAAATCAAAGTCGAGCCCTGAGTCATGGACCTAGATGATCCTCTGAGCAGGCCTTTGAAGGTCATCCTTCCCGGTGGGTCCAGACCACTAGAGGTCCCTCATTCTTCCTTAGTTGTTACCTCTCCATCAAGAATGCTTCCAAGCGAAAACACATGGGGGAGGAGTCGTCAGAGAAGACGAAGGAGGAAAAGAAACCGAGGCAATCAAAGAAGTAGCTGTTATACTCGTTCAAGGAGAGCTAGCTTAGATTATGTAGTTATTTTTATTTATGTTCGTAGTCAATGTAAATAGACTTTTGACTCCGAGTTTCTGAGGAGTTGAAGTAGAACCTCATTTTGGATGAATAAATAAAAGTTAGTTCGTTTGTCTTTCAAACGACTTTTACTGTTCGACTTTCTGTATTGTTGTGGTCGAAACCCAAGCTCTCGTGAGTTACGTAAACTCCGAATTCATTTTCATATTACTCGGAGATTCTTTGGAATTGCACATCCTCTATTCCATACGTCAGGTACTTAGAATATTTTTCAGTCCGTACACTGGGGACTTGATGACTTCCAGTTAGTTGTACTCTAGTCTGCATTCCCGGGACTTAAAGATTTTTAAGCCATTTATATTCTAGTCCGCACTCAGGGGACTTAGAGATCTCCAGTCCGCACTTAGAAGACTTGGAGATTTTAAGTCATTTATACTCTAGTCTGCACTCAGGGGACTCGGAGTACTCCAGTCCGCACTCAGAGGACTTGGAGATTTTGAGTCGTTTATACTCTAGTCTGCACTCAGGGGACTCAGAGTACTCCAGTCCGCACTCAGGGACTTGGAGGTTTTTAAGTCATTTATACTCTAGTCCACACTCAGGGGACTCATAGTACTCCAGTCCGTACTCAGGAGACATGGAGATTTTGATTCATTTATACTCTGGTCCGCACTCAGTGGACTCAGAGTACTCTAGTCCTCACTCAGGGGACTTGGAGATTTTTAAGATGTTTATATTCTAGTTTTCACTTAGGGGACTCAGAGTACTTCAGTCTACATTCAGGGGACTTGGAGATTTTAAGTCATTTATACTTTGGTCCGCACTTAGGAGACTCAGAGTACTCCAGTTCGCACTCAGGGGACTTGGAGATTTTGAGTCGTTTATAATCTGGTCCGCACTCAGGAATTCAGAGTACTCCAGTCCACACTCACGGGACTTGGAGATTTTGAGTCGTTTATACTTTAATCCGCGCTCAGGGGACTCAGAGTACTCCAGTCCGCACTCAAGGGACATGGAGATTTTAAGTCGTTTATACTTTGGCCCGCATTCAGGGGACTCAGAGTACTCCAGTCCACATTCAGGGGACTTAGAGATTTTAAGTCGTTTATACTTTGGTCCGCACTCGTGGGCTCAAAGTACTCCAGTCTGCACTCAGGGGGCTTGGAGGTTTTTAGTTGTTTATACACTGGTCCGCACTCAGAGTACTCCAGACCGCACTTAGGGGACTTGGAGATTTTGAGTCATGGATGGTCGATTCACATCCACCCTAAGTTGACAAGCGAGGTCGATAGATGGATGGATCCATCCTCCTTGAACTTGTTTTGGATATGGGCAAGGTCGTTAGGAGGACGGATCCACCCTCCTCGAAACCGCATTTATGAACTTATACTCCAGTTCGCACTCTGGAAATTTGGAGTTAGTAAGAGGATTGTCGTGTATCAATCCAATTTAGTATCTAGTGCGATGGCTTGCCCCCCCCCCCCCCCAAGCTCGGGTTTCTTTTAACGAGTGACCGGTCGTATCACAGTCACTCTTTCTTTGAGCAAATCCCACCGTATGATGGAACTTAGCTCTTCGTGCATTATGATAGTTGTATGACATATTCAATAGATCACAGCTCTGGCTCGAAGAGATGGCATTTTACTGTTGAAATAAGAAAATATGGTAATGTCAATTGCCTCGTTACAAATTCAAATTTCGTTATGCAGAAACAAATTTCAAATGACTAACATACTAAATAAATAAAGCCTGTCATTTGCAGCAGTGGCGAAGATTCTTGATGTTCCAGGCTTTTGACAAAGTAGGACCACCAACGGTTGCTAACTTAAATGTGCCATTTTCGAGCTTTTGTTCAATCACGTATGGCCCTTTCCACGTTGGTTTAATGTGCAAAGGTACCGAGTAGATTCTTTTGTGGACAAAATCACCAAGCTTGAAGGTTTAGGGTCAGACCTTGACATTGTGCAATCGGAGGACTCGATTTCGGTACATGGCTGCTCTCAAGTCAGCCTGGTCCCCTTGAACGACTCCAACTCCATTGGCGGTTGGGAATTTCAAAGTTAGACACTACGGGGCAATAATAACCCTGAATTCAGCAAGGGCCGGTTGGCCCAAGAAAGCGTTTTATGGAGAGTCTATGTTCAGTAGGACAAATTGCAACGCCCGGACTCTCCTGCGTTCTCCAGTTCCTAATTCCACGGGCATTTCCACCATCCCAATGGGCTTGGTTGCACTCCTGTCGAAGCCATGAATATGGAGTTGACAAGGCTTCAAATCTTTGGCCTCCATCTCCATTTGGTGATAGGCTCACTTAAATAGTATATTCATAGAACTTCCACTGTTAACCAGAATCTTTTTCATCCAAGCATGACCTACTTGAGCTGATATGACCAGTGGATCAGTATTTGGGGTTCCGACCCTGTCAGCATCTCTATTTCGAAACACGATGTCGTCGGTCATCGTTCTCTGTCGTTTGGTTGGGGATTTATCCTCCAAATTACTATGACACTCGAAATCTGCATGCCTAATGGATTTGGCATACGATTTCCCATCCTTCCAGCTTTGGTCTGCTGGATGGGGACCACCACTAACTGCATTTATTACCAATCTTCCGCCAGTACGAGCGGGTTCCTCCTGCCCTGCCTTGTTTGGGATATGATTTTGATTTGATGGGCCCGCACCTCTCGACTGCGGCGCCTGCACAAACTGTTCTAGCTTCCTTTCTCTTATCAATTTCTCAATGAGATCTTGCAAATGACGACACTCGTTTGTATTATGGCCCTTGCTTTCGTGAAATCTGCAAAATTTACCTGTTTGGATCCGCCTCTCTGATGACTGCTTCAGAGCAAGTTTTTTGTATTGGATAGTGTTACAGGTTTATAGATATACACTTTCCAGTGATGTATTTGGAGGAGTGTATTCGTTGTAAGCTGGAATCCTCGACTTCCATTTTCCTGCTTCTCTTTTCTTTCCGGGAATTCCTCCTCCGGACCCTTTAGATTGCCCAGGCTCGTTCTGGACATTGACTTGAACCTTTCTCGAGTTGTTACCAGATTGTTTTGCGGCAAAGTTAATTTTCAAGTCTCCTGATCAGGCCCTGGTGCCTTATCTCGCCTTGTCCACCTGGATTCCTCCCTTCTCATGAATTGGTGAGCCTTTGAGTAAAAATCTCTAGCATAATTGGAGGTTTCCCTACCAACCAATCTCTAAATTCTGAATCCGGATCCACTCCTCGCATTACAGCCATCAGAATTGCATGATAATTAGGGTTACTAACTTTAGTAGCCGCAACATGAAATCTCTGCATGTACTCTTTCAATGACTCCTATAAAGCTTGGATCACACTGGATAGGGACATCACATCCTTGGGACGAGTGGCATGTATCCTGAACTGTTCCACAAATTTCGTCGCAAGTTCATCAAAGCTGGATATAGACCGTGGGAGGAGTCAAGTGAACCACACGGTGGCGATTCCAGATAAAGTGATTAGGAAGAATCTACACTTGGTTGCATCATTCACTCTAGCCGAATCCATCATCCATTCATACCTTATCACGTGCTGCCTGGGATCAGTCTTCCCTTTTAGGCCGGGATAGTTGGCATGCTAAACTTCCTAGGGTACTCGGCCTGTAGAATGGCATCTATAAAGGGAGTATGACTCCTGGATATTCCCTAATCTTCATTTGTCGGGTCTTGGTTCTCTCTCATCAACTGTCTGGCCGTAGCCGATGAGTCCAGAGTTTGTATAGAGGATGGAAGGCTGGGCTCTGTTCTATGGGACCGCTCGGGTTGATGTCTCCTCTGTTGGTGATCTGCCAAACGTGTATCTTGCGGACCAGCTTCATTAGGTTCTTGGTGAGCCGAGCGTCCAGTTTCCACACATACCCCAGCTCCTAAGTTTCCTGCTCCAGGCGTGGTCTCCAAGATGTAAGTGATCCTTATTTGATCGATCAGTAGCACCCGCTTATGTAGTTTCAGTATTACGGCGTCTACGCCTGGGAGGTTCATCAAATGAATTCGAGCTATCAGACGAAGAGTAAGGAACATGGCTACCTCCAGTATTCTGATGCTGTTGTTGAGTAAGCTGAGTCATGAGGTTAGCATTAGCTTGAATTTTTTCAGCAAGTTGTCTTCTTCTTTCCGTGAATTCTCTGATCAGGTCTTTGAACTCCATCCTAGTAACAAATTTCGTCCGGTTGTGAGCTCCAGCAGTCCCTACACCGAAATTAACTTACTGATTGCTAGGTCCTATCTGTTGTACGCTAGCAGTCTCATTGACGTCCGTGTTATGAGAGGCTGTTTGGGTACGTTGTCTTCCCATAGTAGAGTTGTTAATCGACACTCTGAGCTGATTCAACGGACATCCCGTGAATAAGTTGGATCTTCTTCAGGGGATTTATTCAATCCAGTAGCTACAAAGCAGATCCTAGTGGCCTGAGAATTCGATTCTCAGTGAAAGCACCAAAATGTTAGCACCAAAATTGGTCACTAACACCCTTAAGAAAGTTTATGTAGAGGGATAAATGAAGAAAGTAAATTAGAACAGAGAACTGTATGCTAAATTAAATGTAAGACAAGAACACCGGATTTATAGTGGTTTAGCATAACTGCCTACGTCCACTTTGAAGTTAATCTTTATTTCTTTATTCAATAATTGATTACACATACAATCCGTACACCAACTACTTGAACACAAATGCTAACTGAAATAGAATGAGTTTTGAATGTGGTAGAGTCTCCCTAGTGTTCTCCCAAAAAAGATCCATTTCACTATGCCCCTGCCCTTCTATTTATAGACGAAAATGGGTTGAACTTCTCTAATAGGCCTAGGCGCAAGATACCTCGGCCCGTGGTAAGTGACTTCTGTGCGTCGAGTCATAAATGCTGAATGGCAATTGTCGAACCAATATCTAAGCCGAGCGGAATTCGTATGCCGATCGAGGAAGGCATGCCGTATGGTACTTATATGCCAAACGAGGTAGTGTGCTGAGTGAAGAATGTTGGTCGAACGAGACATATGCCGAACGAGACTCGATGCCGGGCGAGGGGAGATGCCGAGCGAGGCTTCATGCCGACCGACCCTTCAATGCTGAGTGAGGTGCTGTGCCGAATGACCCTTCAATGCTGAGCGAGATGCTGTGCCGAATGACACTTTCATGCTAAACGAGGAAAGACGCCGAGCGGCCTCTCTACGTCGGACGAGGCAAGATGCCGAGCGACCTCCCTATGCCGAACGAGGCAAGATGCCGGGCGACCTCTCTATGCCGAACGAGGCAAGAAGCCGAGTGACCCCACGATGCCGAACGACGTTTCAATTCCGAACGAGGGAAGATGCCGAGCGACCTCCCTATGCCGAATGAGGTAAGATGCCAAGTGACCTCCCTATGCCGAACGAGGCAAGATGCCGAACGAACTTTCTATGCTAAGTGACCCCTCGATGTCGAATGACCTTTCCATGTCGAACGAGGCCTTATGCCGACCGGCACATCTATGTCGAACGATGCTCTATGCCGAGCGATGGGAGGTGTGCCGAACGAGACAAGATGTAACAACCCTAGATTTTGCTTATATTTTTAAATTGACTTTACTTTATTTTAAATTATTTTAAATTTATTTTATTTCAAACATTTCATTTTTAAATATAAATGATGATTATTAGGTGATTTATAGTTCAAATTAGTATAATTTGAATATTTTACTGTAAAGTAAATTTCTGGTCAAACTGTTCAAACTTTGACTTTTAAACTTCAAATTTAAATTATTTTAAATATTAAATATTATCTTTTATTATGAAAATAGATGAAATAACTTGAACATTGCTTTTCGTTTCGTTGAAAACGGAGTTAAACTGCAAAAGTTATGTACATTTCAATTTAGAGTGTAATTTGATTTATTTTACAATTTTGTCTATTTTAAATTATATAAATCTTATTTTCTTTGTCATATTTTATTTTAATATGTTATTTTATGTATATTTTTGGATTATAATAATTTTAAAATGTAGTAAATAATTTTCCAAAGTCAATGGTGATTTATTTGTAATTTCTGGACACTGTTTTGGACTTTTAAGAAATTTCTTTAACTCCTTTTCTATTTTCTTTAAATTTAATTTTTTATTTTTTTTATTTTGTGAATGTACTTTTATTTATATTATTATTTATGTTTAAAAATATATTACATGCTCATATGAATTTTCTAAAATTTATTTCATGTAATTTCAAATTTTCTAGACTAGTTTACTATTTTTAGCTATTTTCCTTAATTTAACTTTATATAATTAATAAATATTATATATATTTTTATATTTTGATAAATTTTAGAAATTTTATCTGAGATTATTATTATTTCTAGAAATATCAAGTTATATAAACATATATAAGAAATATGAAAGGTTTTGTGACTCTTTAGCTGCTTGTGACTCTTTGCTTTCCACCTCTTCATTTTCCAAACTCATGCATTCATTTTGCTTGGCCGACCTTAATTCTTTCAGTTGCACATTTTTTCTCATTCATTCCCCTATACAAACTCTTCTCAATCACAAAAATCATGGCCTCCATTCCTTAGGAAAAGAGTTGGTAATCTTCTTCTTCTTTCTACTCATTTTCTTATGGTTTTCTTATGATTTTGCTCTTGCTTTCTTCACCTAAAGGCTAAGCTCTTTCCATCTCCTCCACCTTGGCCTCCTCCACCACCACCATATCTGGTCAACACTTCCTCCAGCCCATAGCCAAGCCATGGCCGTGCCTTTGTGTTGACTAGATCCACTAAAATATGAACATACACCACATATATGCACCTAGCCGAGCCTACCTTAGCACCACCACCTCAAAAATCCACTTTAGCCGCCACATACACCACCACCACCACCCTAGCTGACCTGAGACACCTCTGCCATGTTATCCTCCACCCCACCCAGACCTGGACAGGCCATGCTAGCTTGTGGCCGAGCCTTTTTATTGCTTAGAAAACCATGTAGTTTGCATTGACTTGTAATTCATGTGTCACAAACCTTTGCTCCATCATTGCCCATGCTATGGCCGACCTTTAGGAACCCAAACCTGATCTAAAACCATGCTGTAGTCATGCCATTTCAGATCATAGCTGAAGCGTAAGAGGTAGAAAGAAAGTGCAAACACTTTGGCTTTGTTTTGTACATCCAATTCTAGCATTGTTTAGTGATAATTTGTGTCGAAAACTTATATCTATTCTATTGTTTTGTGTAAATGTTTGAACAAGGCTATTAGCTTTAGCTCTCCACTCTCTTGTTATATCCGTGTTGTCGTGCCTTCGTAATGTCGTTATGTGTGCTTTGGCAGCGATCTCCAGCTTTGAACAAGTGAGTACCTCTCACAGACATTATGTACTTATATAAGTAGTAAATTGACACCCTGTGAATCTGTAGAACTATATGATCATGTTATAACTGCTTATATTAATGTCATATGATGTTCACACCTGTTATTACACATATTATATTATATGTTACTGTTATTTCATGCTATTCTGTTTATTTTATCTGTTCATCACACTGCAAGTTCCCTTTAGATTAGAATCACTATGGGTTGAAATGATATATACCCAAACGGACTTTAGAATAAGGGAAAATTGTTACGGGCTGAAATGATAGACCTAAATGATTTTCAATTTATTTCATTTACTTGGGACTGCGGGTTGGAAATGATAAAATCCGGATTTTCTTTGTAAATTACGGGTGGAAATGATATATTACCCGTATCACTTTACCTAACGTAGATAATTATATACAGGCCCGTAGTTAAAATACGTTTCCCAAAATTTTTAAAATATTCTTGAAATTTAATTATTATAATATTTTAATTTAAAATTTAAAATCTAATAAAAATGTAATTTTTGTAAAGTATTATTGATTTTCTTGAAATCTATAAGTTAAATAAATTATGGGAAAGTTAGAAAATCTGAATGTAAGTTATTTTGGAAATTTTGATTTAATTTTTAATGGAATTTAAATTAACTTTGAAAATATGATAAATTTATGATATTTTGAATTTAACTTAATTTAAAATGATTTTATAACATATTAATGATTTTTGAATAAAGTTGAAATGTGAAATGAATGAATATTTAGGTTGAAATTTTGAAATATAACTAAAATTGGAAATTTATGAAATTAACTTAAAAGTGAATTTTTAGTTAAGTAAATAAAAAAATAAAACTAAGTTATATTTGAGAATTTGAACTTAAGTGTTAAGTTAAAATTTAATGTAATGAATTTAAATTTGAATGTTGAAATTTAATAAGTGAATTATTAATAAATATTGATTTTTGGAAGGAAAATTAACTTTATAAAATCATGAATTTAAGGAAAATTAAATGATGCTTATAAATGTGAAAATGTAAGATTTTATAAGTTAAAAATGATTTAAATAAAAAAATAAATGTTTGTGAAATTCTATTGAATATTTGAAGTTAATTAACAGCATTTTTAAATGTCGTCTTTTGTTAAATTGAATTGTTTGAATGTAACTTTCTGTAGCATTTTCCAAATGCTGCGAAACTTGAATTTTCATTGTTTTAATAAATTTAAGTGCATAAATGAACATTGAAATGTTTAAATTTTTGGAATTTAATAATTTAATTATTAAATGTAGTAACTTCATTTTTATGATTTAAAATGAAGTAATTTGTTTTGAAATATAACTATTTGATATATTAAAATGATTGAAATGTGGTTTCGAAAAGATATGATATTTTGATATATTAAAATGATTTAAAATGTGGTACTGAAAGATATGATATTTTGGTATATTGAAATGATTTGAAAGGTGGTTTAGAAAAAAATATAGCTATTTTGATATATTAAAATGATTTGAAATGTGGTTTTGAAAAGATATGATATTTTAATATATTAAAATGATTTGAAATGAAGTTTTGAAAGATATGATATTTTGATATTAAAATGATTTGAAAAGAAGTTCTGAAAGATATGATATTTTGGAAATGAAGCTTTGAAAGGTTATGATATTTTGATATATTAAAATGATTTGAAAGGAAGTTTTGAAAGGATATGATAATTTAATATATTGAAATGGTTAGAAATGACTTGATATTTATTTTGATAAATATTTGAATTGAAAGATATGGTATGATGATATATTGAAATGGTTTGGAAATGATTTAATCTTTATTTTGATAAAGATTTGGGTTGAAATGATATTTTATTTTGAAGTATAAAATATTGTTTTAAAGTTATAACTACGGGTTATAATAACGATTGGTTGTTAAAGAGACCGGGATCGGATATTGTCTTATAGCCGGCCAATACCGAAAATCACTTTAACAACTGTGTACGCGGTGGAGATTCCAGAATGAAGTAGGATGGTGGCGACGTTCTCGAGGTATATTACGTGGACCCAACTCCCGTGAGTTGACATAAATGACTAAAACAGGAGCTATACCGGGCTACACAAAGGGTCGCACCTTTTCATCGAGCATGCTTCTTCGGAAACCATTATATTACTTTTGTGATTCGATATGTGGCGCCACTTTGATTTGGGGGTATTGTTCGAGGTGGGCGGAAGCTGCTGGCTTGCCGTCACCACCGGTCCGGGAGTGCAAACGGTGTATCCACCCTGGCATTTCCTCGCGTGCCGTGTCATATCCTTATATCGAGCGCACTATGATTTTGGTTTTAAAGATCCGACCGCGTTAAGGTTCACCATCCCCTTAACGCTATTTTCTATATGATTATACTTTACTGATTAAACACTAGTGTATATAGCGTATATTACTACATAGTAAATAGTTTAACGGATCCTTAGAGGATGGGCGGTCCCAAGCATCTTCTAAGTTACCTGTACCTTTACTACAGTTCACTTGAGTTGGTTTACATTGTATAAGTATGTATGTCCTGACTCGAGTGTTTGTATTTTTATTTACGCTCGGGTCAGCCTGAGTTATTCACAGATTTGGATTTCCACTTTTTGGAGATTGGAATCGCTGGAGATTATCTACTTGTCAAGTTTAATCTTTTCAGCCTGTTGGTCCTTTCAAGCTATTGTATGAGTAGATTTCTATGTATTGGGACTTCTCTTTTACTTTATTTCTTCTGTGGTATCTTATGTAACTCTGATATATTTATATAATAGCTTCATGAACTACTATGTCTTTTACTCCTCTGCATTATTATTACTCTGTGTCCGTGATCTGTGATTTTTATTTACTGTATATTCTGAGGTTTGCCAAATTTTTATTTACAACGCGGTATTTTGAGCAATTCAATTCCGGCATGAGTGTCTACCTATACACTTATAATGGATGCGAATGGTTGAAAATATCAGGTCGTTACAGTTGGTATCAGAGCTTTGGTAGCTCTAGGCAAATTCAGCATATGGAGTGAATGTATTTACAGAATCACTTTCATTCGAGTTTGAATCTCTTCCTTTTTGACTCTATTCTTTGAATTTTGGAACGTTCCCTATGGTTCCAAAATCCATTCATATCCCTCACTATTCATCTTCTTTTGACTCTTGAGTATCCCATAACTCCGCTTCAAATGATCTTTCAAGTGAGTCGGCGGTCACGCCAATTTCAAATTGAATTGAAAAAAAAGGGGAAACTCTCTTACAATTAGCATCGATTCACCGGAGATTCTTATCTATCCTTGGTTTAGATGCTAATATCTTTTGTTATTCCAAACTCTAACTCTTGGGGTCGAATGTAGATTTACCCTAGAAAAATCCACATTGATCTTATTCTTTAAGCCACGGTTGACCCGGTAAATGTTGCCCGTGATTTACTTAAGCTTAATCCACCTCCCTATTTTGTTATTTAATCATCTTGTCTTTTGTTTCCAATCTATTCTTCCAAACATTTGGAATTGTACTTGTATATCTATGTTTTGTTTTATATATTGTTTTGTTTGAGTTGTTGATGTTGAATTGGGTTTCTGATCGATTCGTCTGATCAGCGCTATCGATAAGATTTCCAAAACACTTTGACAGAACAAACTGACACAATATTATTTTAAAATTTGGTTAATGAAATAAATTTTGATATATAAGTAAATTTATGGAACTTAATAAATTGATTTAAACTAATCATTTGAAATGATAATACTTGATTTATCATTTATTGTTCTATAAATGAATTTATAGATAGTTGTTTATAAATTTATTTGGGAACTGAAATGAATTTAAAACAAGAAATTTGAGAATTTAATTTTCGATGCTTTCAAACCTTGTTTTTAAGTTTTAAAGTATATTATTTAAAGTATTTTCGAATAAGAATATGTTTCCAAAGGATTTTAAAGTTTAAAAATTAGTGCTCTTCTCTTTGTCGCTAGGAAATAACTACGGTGATGACTGCAGCATCATCGACATTCATTTTCGAGTTACGAAGTGAAGAGACCGCTCTGTAGTCTTGCTACAGCTTTGTTTTGGGAAATCAAATTGAATTGAATTTCTAAATATGACTTGATTTATAATATATATAAATATATGATTTAAATTTGATTTGATAAACTATGTACATACCTTTAGTTATCTCTAAATGGTTTGAAGAAATCGGAAATTTAATTCTTAAATTTTATTTTTAAAGAATAATTTCGATTATAAAATGAAAATCAAAAATTTTGATAAATAATTCAAACTCGAGATAATTGAATTAGAAAGTTTTATTTGTATAACATACAATTGCATTCAAATATAACTTACCTTAATTTCAGAAGTTAACAATGTAATTGGATAATATACAATATAAAAAGATTTTTTTTAAAATAAAATTTGAGTAGTTATAATAAATGTTATACCCTTAAATTTTAATTATAAAATGATTAATAGAGGTAAATAGAATAAATGGGTAATTGAATAATTTACAATATAAATAATGTTAAAAGAACTAAGAATAAAAGAAAGCAGTTATAATAAGTGTAAGTATATTTAACATAAGTGATAAAAATATTGAGCGGAATAAATTTAATTTTAATTAGGAATAAAGAAGAATAAAATTTATTAAGTACATTGTGAGTGTAATAAATGATTATTTTTCAAACCCATGGTTTTAAAAATTATTAATTTAAGATGATTGGAAAATAAGATAATGAAAATTGCGATAGTTAAGATTTATTTAACTTGTTAAAGATTTATTTTCTATTTAAGTTGAAATTTCCATGCTTTCAAATTTATTTCCTTATTTTTTTTTGCAAACTATCTTTTTGTCGTCCTTATTATTCTTATCTTCCTATAGACTGGTATAGGCATCTTTCTATAATTTTTCTGTTTAGAAATCTTTCTATAATCTTTGATAATCTGCACCTTGTTAAACTTACCTATAACAATAGTTATCAGGTATAATTTCAATCTTCTTGTCATCTTATCTTAATCCTATTTCACTTTATCTTTGTCTGTGCTTTTCCGTACCTCATCCCTTTTCGAGGACGAAAAGTTTTGAGTGGGGGAGAGTGTAACAACGCTAGATTTTGCTTTTGACTTTACTTTATTTTAAATTTATTTTATTTCAAACATTTTGTTTTTAAATATAAATGATGATTATTAGGTGATTTATAGTTCAAACTAGTATAATTTGAATATTTTACTGTAAAGTAAATTTCTGGTCAAACTGTTCAAACTTTGACTTTTAAACTTCAAATTTAAATTATTTTAAATCTTAAATCTTATCTTTTATTATGAAAATAGATGAAATAACTTGAACACTGCTTTTCATTTCGTTGAAAACGGAGTTAAACTGCAAAAGTTATGTACATTTCAATTTTGAGTGTAATTTGATTTATTTTACAATTTTGTCTATTTTAAATTATATAAATCTTATTTTCTTTGTCATATTTTACTTAATATGTTATTTTATGTATATTTTGGTATTATAATAATTTTAAAATGTAGTAAATAATTTTTCAAAGTCAATGGTGATTTATTTGTAATTTCTGGACACTGTTTTGGATTTTTAAGAAATTTCTTTAACTCTTTTTCTATTTTCTTTAAATTTAATTTTTTTTATTTTTTTATTTTGTGAATGTACTTTTATTTTATATTATTATTTATGTTAAAAAATATATTAAAAGCTCATATGAATTTTCTAAAATTTATTTCATGTAATTTCAAATTTTCTAGACTAGTTTACTATTTTTAGCTATTTTCCTTAATTTAACTTTATATAATTAATAAATATTATATATATTTTTATATTTTGATAAATTTTCGAAATTTTATCTGGTATTATTATTATTATTTCCAGAAATTTCAAGTTATATAAACATATATAAGAAATATGAAAGGTTTTGTGACTCTTTAGCTGCTTGTGACTCTTTGCTTTCCACCTCTTCATTTTCCAAACTCATGCATTCATTTTGCTTGGCCGACCTTAATTCTTTCAGCTGCACATTTTTTCTCATTCATTCCCATATACAAACTCTTCTCAATCATAAAAATCATGGCCTCCATTCCTTAGGCAAAGAGTTGGTAATCTTCTTTTTCTTTCTACTCATTTTCTTCTGGTTTTCTTATGATTTTGCTCTTGCTTTCTTCACCTTCAAGGCTAAGCTCCTTCCATCTCCTCCACCTTGGCCTCCTCCACCACCACCACATCTGGTCAATACTTCCTCCAGCCTACAGCCAAGCCATGGCCGTGCCTTTGTGTTGAATAGATCCACTAAAATATGAACATACACCACATATATGCACCTAGCCGAGCCTACCTTAGCACCACCACCTCAAAACTCCACTTTGGCCGCCACATACACCACCACCACCCTAGATGACCTGAGACACCTCTGCCACGTTATCCTCCACCCCACCCAGACCTGGACATGCCATGCTAGCTTGTGGCCGAGCCTTTTTATTGCTTAGAAAACCATGTAGTTTGCATTGACTTGTAATTCATGTGTCACAAAACTTTGCTCCATCATTGCCCATGCTATGGCCGACTTTAGGAACCTAAACCTGATCTAAAACCATGTTGTAGCCGTGCCATTTCAGATCATAGCTGAAGCGTAAGAGGTAGAAAGCAAGTGCAAACACTTTGGCTTTGTTTTGTACATCCAATTCTAGCATTGTTTAGTGATAATTTGTGTCGAAAACTTATATCTATTCTATTGTTTTGTGTAAATGTTTGAACAAGGCTATTAGCTTTGGCTCTCCACTCTCTTGTTGTATCCGTGTTGTCATGCCTTCATAGTTTCGTTATGTGTGCTTTGGCAGCGATCTCCAGCTTTGAACAAGTTAGTACCTCTCACAAGACATTATGTACTTATATAAGTAGTAAATTGACACCCTGTGAATCTGTAGAACTATATGATCATGTTATAACTGCTTATATTATTATCATATGATATTCACACCTGTTGTTACACCTATTATATTATATGTTACTGTTATTTCATGCTATTCTGTTTATTTTATCTGTTCATCACACTGCAAGTTCCCTTTAGATTAGAATCACTATGGGTTGAAATGATATATACCCGAACGAACTTTAGAATAAGGAAAAATTATTACGGGCTGAAATGATAGGCCTGAATAATTTTCAATTTATTTCATTTACTTAGGACTGCGGGTTGGAAATGATAAAACCCGGATTTTTTTGTAAATTACGGGTTGAAATGATATATTACCCGTATCACTTTACCTAGCGTAGATAATTATATATACAGGCCCGTAGTTAAAATGTGTTTTCCAAAAATTTTAAAATATTTTAGAAATTTAATTATTATAATATTTTGATTTAAAATTTAATAAAAATATAATTTTTGTAAAGTATTGTTGATTTTCTGGAAATTTATAAGTTAAATAAATTATGGAAAAGTTAGAAAATCTGAATGTAAGTTATTTTGAAATTTTGATTTAATTTTTAATGGAATTTAAATTAACTTTGAAAATATGATAAATTTATGACATTTTGAATTTAAGTTAGTTTAAAATGATTTTATAGCATATTAATGATTTTTGAATAAAGTTGAAATGTGAAATGAATGAATAATTAAGTTGAAATTTTGAAATATAACTAAAATTGAAAATTTATGAAATTGACTTAAAAGTGAATTTTTAGTTAAGTAAATAAAAAAAATAAAACTAAGTTATATTTGAGAAATTGAACTTAAGTGTTAAGTTAAAATTTAATGTAATGAATTTAAATTTGAATGTTGAAATTTAATAAGTGAATTATTAATAAATATTGATTTTTGTAAGGAAACTTAACTTTATAAAATCATGAATTTAAGGAAAATTAAATGATGCTTATAAATGTGAAAATGTATGATTTTATAAGTTAAAAATGATTTAAATCAAAAAATAAATGTTTGTGAAATTCTATTGAATATTTGAAGTTAATTAACAGCATTTTTAAATGTCGTCTTTTGTTAAATTGAATTGTTTGAATGTAACTTTCTGTAGCATTTTCCAAATGCTGCGAAACTTGAATTTTCATTGTTTTAATAAATTTAAGTGCATAAATGAACATTGAAAAGTTTGAATTTTTGGAATTTAATAATTTAATTATTAAATGTAGTAACTTCATTTTTATGATTTAAAATGAAGTAATTTGTTTTGAAATATAACTATTTGATATATTTAAATGATTGAAATGTGGTTTCGAAAAGATATGATATTTTGATATATTAAAATGATTTAAAATGTGGTACTGAAAGATATGATATTTTGGTATATTGAAATGATTTGAAAGGTGGTTTTGAAAAAAATATAGCTATTTTGATATATTAAAATGATTTGAAATGTGGTTTTGAAAAGATATGATATTTTGATATATTAAAATGATTTGAAACGAAGTTTTGAAAGATATGATATTTTTAGATTAAAATAATTTGAAAAGAAGTTCTGAAAGATATGATATTTTGGAAATGAAGCTTTGAAAGGTTATGATATTTTGATATATTAAAATGATTTGAAAGGAAGTTTTGAAAGGATATGATAATTTAGTATATTGAAATGGTTAGAAATGACTTGATATTTATTTTGATAAATATTTGAATTGAAAGATATGGTATGATGATATATTGAAATGGTTTGGAAATGATTTAATATTTATTTTGATAAAGATTTGGGTTAAAAGGATATTTAATTTTAAAGTATAAAATATTGTTTTAAAGTTATAACTAAGGGTTATAATAACGATTGGTTGTTAAAGAGACCGGGATCGGATATTGTCTTATAGCCGGCCAATACCGAAAATCACTTTAACAACTGTGTAGGCGGTGGAGATTCCAGAATGAAGTAGGATGGTGGCGATGTTCTCGAGGTATATTACGTGGACCCAACTCCCGTAAGTTGGCATAAATGACTAAAACAGGAGCTATACCGGGCTACATAAAGGGTCGCACCCTTTCATCAAGCATGCTTCTTCGGAAACCATTCTATTACTTTTGTGATTCGATATGTGGCGCCACTTTGATTCGGGGGTATTGTTCGAGGTGGGCGGAAGCTGCAGGCTTGCCGTCACCATCGGTCCGGGAGTGCAAACAGTGTATCCACTCTGGCATTGCCTCGCGTGCCGTGTCATATCCATATATCGAGCCCACTACGATTTTGGTTTTAAAGATCCGACCGCGTTAAGGTTCACCATCCCCTTAACGCTATTTTCTATATGATTATACTTTACTGATTAGACACTACTGTATATAGCGTATATTACTACATAGTAAATAGTTTAACGGATCCTTAGAGGATGGGCGGTCCCAAGCATCTTCTAAGTTACTTTCAGCCTGTTGGTCCTTTCCAACTATTGTATGAGTTGATTTCTATGTATTAAGACTTCTCTTGTACTTTATTTCTTCTGTTGTATCTTATGTAACTCTGATATATTTATATAGTATCTTCATGAACTACTATCTCTTTTACTTCCGCTGCATTATTATTACTCTGTGTCTGTGATCTGTGATTTTTATTTACTGTATATTCTGAGGTTTGCCAAATTTTTATTTACAACGCGGTATTTTGAGAAATTCAATTCCGGCATGAGTGTCTACCTATACACTTATAATGGATGTGAATGGTTGAAAATATCGGGTCGTTACACAAGATGCCGAGCTGCTTGTTACATGGTCAAACAACCAGGTAACAATATACATGATTAACATGGAGTAGCACCAACTGAAGAGAAGCTAGTCCAACACCGCTTAAGATAGTTTGGACATCTCTAATTGTGCCTCTTGAGGAACCTATATGCGTGGGAATTATAAGCCGCATCAAATGCTCAAAGAGAGGTAGAGGTCGACTAAGGTTGACATGGGAGGAAGTAGTAAAAAGAGACTTGAAGGATTAGATTATATCTGAAGAGATGGTGTTGGACAGGTTCATGTGGAAGTTAGTGATCCACATACCAAAATCTTGAGCCATGAGTTTTATTGCTTAGAGTTGGTTTAGTAGCAGTGTTATAAGTTTTAGTTTATAGGACTATTAAATAGGAGCTTAAAACGTAGTGTTTGGTCTTCTTAGTTTCTATTGGTTCCGTTATTATTATCATTATTATCATGGTTTTTTTTAATTCTTCATTATTTACTTTTATCTTGATTTTTAGTTTTATCTTTATTTTACTTATTTATTATTATTACTATTATTATAATTAATTTACTTTATTTTATTATTATTATCATGGTTTACTATTATTGTTATTGTTGTTATTTCTTTTGACTTTGTCATTTAGTTTTGAGTTCCATCTTTAGCCGACCCCAACTTGTTTGGGAATAATGGCTTAGTGGTTGTTGTTGTATGTCTAACACGATAACCAATCTCATTCGAAATAAAAAGGTCTTTTATTTCTATTATATGATTGATATAATTCATTAACTAGTTAATTTAATTAAAAGTATATTTAGTAGAAAATCCACAATTGATATGTTTTGCGATGATAATTACAATATATTGTAATCACAAGGGATTTACAACAATAAAATAAATATACCACTTCAAATATTCCTATTCAAGATGTATCGAGACTGGATATTGATACATCGGTTGAGAAAGAGTATGTAATGTTCTCCAAATGTTAGGCAGTATATTATTCAAGGCTGTTGGGGGCACCAAAGGATTACGTACTAATAGTTATTGGATAACTATGGAATGGCTTACTTGATAGTTTTTTTTTGTTTAACATAACTAAGAGCAAACAACAAATATCAATGTGACAGTATTACATAATTCCCTTGTAATGTACAGGGTTTTTCAACCATCGAAAATCGACGCTAATACGCCCACTGTATTGCGTGCCAAACATTCAAGTGCCGGATAGACCGATCGTTATGCAAAATAAAGACGATAGAAGATAAGAAGAAACTAAACAGTTATAGAATCTCACAATGCAACAAAATAACCTATATTAATCAATATAATACTTTACAAAATCATTTCAAAATGATACATCAAGTTATACTAATACAATTCTACCCTTGGATAGTTATAACAGTCTGTCCCTACCTAACTGATATAAGATACATATAATAGAATGGAAACAAGATAATAACTAACTATCGATGAAGCCTCCTGGTCCAAGCTCCTCCAAGATGCATCTGAGAAAAACCTGAACTACTTGGCTGCCCATAAAACTTTGAGTACCTAGGAGTTTTAAGCAAAGAAAATTAAAATCCAGGCCAAACATGGGATAGTACGAGTAAACTCAAACAACTA
Organism: Allium cepa; assembly: GCA_030765085.1. Classification (NCBI taxonomy): domain Eukaryota; kingdom Viridiplantae; phylum Streptophyta; class Magnoliopsida; order Asparagales; family Amaryllidaceae; genus Allium; species Allium cepa. Next base: position 259,885,135 of record CM060939.1, read on the forward strand.
GATTATTTCTTTTAAAACACTTTTAAAATCAAGGTATCTCGTAAGACCATGCTACATATAATGTCTAACGGTTTAAGTAAAATATGAGTATATCTGAAATGCTTGCATCTCACATTTCAACATAGTTGGGTACATCTAAAACCATAAAGGAACGTATTGAAGAGTGGATTCCATACTATGACAAGGTAAGGGTCTACCTTTCGATGGTACATCTCTAGATAAAATGCACAGAGGTCTGACAAGAACATCTTGTATCCCTACCACACAGGACTGGCCTACCACTTGACTACATGAGTAGATAGTAATCGATTTAGATTTGGGATGACCACATCTTGATGGGAATGACCCATAGGCCCTGCTGCATGCCCTAATTTTCTCATTTCCCATTTAATGAGGCTTGAGGCTACGTTTTACCTTTTTGAATAACAGTCCCACTTGGAATGCTTACAGTGACATCGAAGCAGTAATGCGATGATAGCATTCATCCATACAAGTTGTTCAGGATAAGGACAAACCAAAGGCACTACTTCTACTACATCATTTTTGGAATATTCCTCAGGATTAATAGCAAGCAGCCCTTGCACTTCAATGACTCTGTCTTCAGTTACATACTCTTCAAGATGTCTTCATTTCGAAATGCTTGAATTGGATCGAAGTGGTTTTCATATAACATATCTGATCCCGGTCTTTTCAATGCAACTTTCAATGGTTTTCTGTAAACTTAGTCTTCATTCTTTAGGAAATAAGCAGATAAAAGATAAGAGCGGAGTTCACCTTCTAATCGTTGTTGACAGATTTCTTTATCGTCTATCCTAGAAGAATGAAACGAGACTTTTACGCATAATACAACATCATTAGGGATGACTGTGCCATATAACTTATGTATTTCTCCTAGATATTTCCAAAGTTATGTTTTGGTCCAGGTTTGATACTCGGTTATTTAACTATCAAATAAACAATAATTCAAACATTGATTTAATTCCCTATAGGATCCACTAAGCCTTGTTAATTTAATCTTTAGTTAATAAAACCACTTTATAAAACTTGATCAAAAGTTCTTTACACAACACTACTTCCAAAACCCTTACTACCCGTCTTTACTTGGAAAATATTTATACTTATCTTAGGGGTATAAGTATATTATCAAAACATTTTAAAAATTCCTCCTTTCAAATTTCTTTCTGAAAACATTACTTACTGTAAACCAATCCACTTATCCTTTATAAAAGTTCCCTTCACATTTAAATACCTATAGAAATTACCAAAAGCAATTTATAAAACACTTTTATAAGTCCACAAGTCAATTTACAAAATCTCTTTACAAACCTCTAAAATCATTTATAAATCATTTCCCCATTTAAAATTCCTTTGATAATCTTCTTTATGAAAAATCCTTTACAAAATATCTTTTGCAACTCATCCTCTTAAATCACTTTAAATAAACCCTTTATTTAGTAAAACCCATTTTGATAAACAAGTTGTTCTTTATGAATACCTTTATAAAATAATAATATAACTTGAAAAATTATTTATAAACCTTAACCCTAAATTGATTAAAGAAATGAAATTAATTCAAAATCATACTTTATAATTTCAAAAGGAGGCTTAGCAATTCCAATGGTGGTGATTTAAGTTACCATTTAACATTAATATCACTTTTAAAACACTTAACTATTTATTTACATAAGTCAACATATATGTAAATGCAATTCATATCCAAATCTGGGAATAACATGTCAATACAACTCAACTAGCATATACATGTCCAAATAACATAATAGCAGGATGGTGATTTGTCCTGCTAAATATATGTCCAAAAATACTTAGAGCAAAATTAGAATTTAGTCTACTAAACATATGCCACACAATAAACAATTATAATATAGCAGAACAAAAAAATATTCTGCTATCAGATGTCCAAACAATCAACTTATAATAGAACATGGATTTATTCTGCTAACGTATGTCCACACAATCAAACCATTTACATAACTCATTCACAATTGTTTATCTACTTAATCATATCGATGTTTGAATCCCCTGTGTTCAAAACAATCTTTGGAAAAGAAGTACCTTTAGAATAATTTGATTCTTGAAAAATAAGGATTAAAACTTAAAACTACCTTTTAAAATTATTAATTACAACTTAAACTCTTTATTAAACCACAATTAAAATTAATTAAATCTTAACTTAATTTAATTGAAAATTAATAAATAATAAACCTTAAATAAATAATTAACTATAAATTAAAACCCTAATTAATTTATAATTTAAAATAATTTAACCCTTGATTAATTAATAATTGAAAATAATTAACCCTATATTTAATTAATTAAAAATCATATGCTTAACACATAATTAATTAAAATTTAATATTGCTTAATTAATAATTAATTAAAACTAATCTTAACTTTAAAAGATAATTAATTAATAATTGATCTTCACTTAGTTATAATTAATAAACCTTGTTTAACACTTACTTAATTATTAATTATTAATACTAATTAATTAATTATTAAATTATTAACTAAATTTTCTTAATCATTATTATTAAGTTTTGAAACATTTCAAAACACTTTAAAATATAAAAATTAACTTTTCAAAAATTGAACTTTTTATCGAATTACATTCATAGCGACTATCGCTATGGATACCTCAACTTCCAAACTCGATTAATTTCTCAAATAGTCTTTTAAAACACTTACTTTTCAACTTTAACTTACTTTATAAATTTAATATAAGTTTTGGAAGCAAAACAAAAAGGCTAGAAACCTAAGAAAACTTTTTTATTTAAAACAAAGTAAGTAACCAAATTTAAGAACTCAAAAGATCGCCATGTCGAACACAAACACTTTTCAAGTGCTAACCTTATGCACTAACTTTTCGATTTACTAATTTACTTACTAATTTTCCATATCACTTCCAATCACAAGATAAAGATAACAACTTTATAACTAAAAAACGTCACTTTAACATTCGATTCATAAATCTATGCTAAACCATAAACTAGCAACATGTGTACATCCAAACCATATAATAATTAAACCATTCAAACGATATATTCTACAACCAAATAGGTAGCATAATAAAGGTTGAATCTTTCCACAAAAATTAGAAGTTTTACTCACCAAAATTTTGCAAAACTTTTTTGAAAACTTGAAATACTTTAGAACTTGCAAAGCTTGGAAAACCACAAAATCAATTTGAAAATGTGTCATCTTTTACTCGATTTTTGGCAATGTTACTCTAAAAATCTGGAAAGGTGGTCAAAAGTAAAGTTTTTAGAAATTTTTTTCTCTATAATTTCAAAAAATTAATCGCTAAATTTCAATTTTTTAGGGAGATATGGTCAAAAGAAGGAGTGTTATTTTCAGGCTTGAAAGTATAGGTCCGAAAATGAGTCAAAAAGAATTATATCTTTGATCAAAAATTGTTTAAAATTTAAAGAAGTGGTCCAAATGAAAGTTATAGCCATTGGAATTTGATATAATTTGGAAAAATTAAAATCTTGATTTGGAGTAGTCTAGAAGAAGTTATGACTGAATAAAGTGAGAGAAAAATAAAGAAAGAAAATGTTTAAAACTAAGTTTTTAAAACATTTAAAAAGAAGTAAAAATTCAAATTTAAATTCTTTAAATTCTAAAGAATTCCATTAAAGAGTTCGTTTTAAGGAAGAAGAAGATGGTGCTTAGAAAGGTAAAAATGAAAATGAAAGAGAGAGAGAATCAAGAATTTGTTTTTATATAAAATGAAAATGTTGAATTACCAAAATACCCTTACACCTGTACCCACCATTCATTTGCTTACACCTTACCACCCATGTCTCCTCCTCTCTTCCTCATGTCCTTACTTGTCCCCCTCCCCTTTTACCTCCATGTAAAAATGCATTTAAACCCCTAATGTACTATTGTATCCTTAAGTTGCCAACATGTCTAATCATGTCTCTTAAGACATCTGTATATTATATTTTAACTTTGAATACTTAAGTATAATACATATATACGTAAACTAGTACACACACATATATACGAAAATTCGAAAAATGAATTCCGGTCACATTTTCAATTTTCCTTCGAACTAATATTTTCTTGTAAACAAAATTTGAAAATGATTTCACCATCATTATTTATTATTTAAAAGATTTTTATTTTCATTATAATATCTATTATTTGAATATTTAAAATTAATTAAATATTCATAAATCAAATCAATGAAAGTCCAAGTCGTTACATTCTTTCCCCCTTAAAAGAGTTTCGCCCCTGAAATTTTACCATAACCCAACCCAGAAAACACTTTACACTATATATCAGTTTGTATGATGTACATAGATCATTCTTATAAAAAAATCTGATTCGATCTCTACTTAAATACATAACTTTATTTCCAAACTAGTATCGCTCACCCGATTCTCTAGTGCGGACTCCGATCAAACTCCTTGATTTGAAATCTATGTCCTCCTTACATAGCTGTAACTATGATAGAAAAAACTGGCCCCATACCAAAAATGTTCATCAAGTGCTCACCGTAAAAAATCAACTGATAGATCCTTATTCGAAATGGCGTGAAACACCTCAAAGCCATGTACTCGAATCTTAGATCAAACTCTATGGAAACGAGAGATGATCTACGTCCAATCAACGCACTTATTTCATTGGTTCTCACTAATACCAACTCTATTCCAACTAAATTATTTATGTAGATATTTCACAAACTGTACTTAGGTTCAACTTGTATACTATTCCATCCTCAGAGTATATACCACGATTTGATCCAACTATTCCATTTTGCATTTATTTCCCTAAGAAAACTCAAGATCCAAATACCCAGTCATATTTCAAAAAGTTTTTGAAATGATACTATAATTTTAATTCTTAGAAAATTTACATATAGTCTGAGCAACTACAAAATGATACTGAAGAACTGGATATTACCAAATAGTATCATGCACTCCCTTAATAAGAAGGTAATACTCAATAGAAGTGTTTACCATCCAAACACATCTCTTTTCCAATTTTAAGTTAGTTTTGAACCAATCAAACTAGTTAACTTAAGAATATTACTTATATTTCAATATCCCATTTTTGAAACAATACTTCTCATAATTCCAACCAAAAATTTATCACCAACTAGTTTTGGGTATGTTCGGGTTGAACTTGTTTTGATGGTACAAAGATAAAATGAATAATTTACTAAGCACACTATAATGTTCGCCTAGGCAAACATTCGATCCTCAGTTAAAAGATTATTTAGATCATCACAAAACAATCAAGACTCAATTCCCCTAACCAATCCAAAAAAATAATTCTTACTTAACATTATCATCCCTAAAATTTTATTCTCAAATCAAAATTGATTTTAAATAATACTATTATTATCTTTCAAAACCTTGAAACATTTTCCAAAAGCTCCAGGATTTAAGTTCTCAGTTTTTCAACTTAAATACTTTTTAATTAAAAGACACCCTCTTATAAATTCATTTTACAAATCAGCTTTTTATAAAATCATTTTTCAAAAAATATTTTAACTTATAATAAACATATTTTATTAAATTAAATTTTTCCCAACATTAACATCAAATGCCTTATAGTCAAATTGTGAAACTTAATTCGCAAGGTGTTCATTTCAATGTTTTCCTATTTCTATTTACCCACCCCAAATATTAAAAGAGAATCTCACACACTAACAATAGTTTATGCTCAGTTGGACATGCATGAGTAACGAAATCCTAATTGATAATTATAGAATATTATTATCTTTTAACAAACAACACCTCAACTAACTATACCATACTATACTATTTTGAAAATCATTCTTTATATAAACTATATTATAGAAAAAATTATTTCATTTACCCAATTTCAAACAATACAATGTCGGATGGACTTGTTCAAGTGTTTAGAGATTCTTTCCAATAACGTTAACTACTCATATTCAGCAGAATCCATAAGCTATTCAACAGATCAATCAACATAATATAAAACATTTTTATATCACCAACAAATGCATGCTCCTATATATAATATAATCATACTCATAATAAGGCATTTCATTACCTTATCTCTTAATGAGTTGCCCCACCAAAGGCAAGGTTCTCGCTTAACCTTATGCTCTGATACTAACATAAAGTAAAAATACAATTTTTACCAAAATTGTGTGAGTATTACTCCCCAAACTTAAGAAAATCATTTTAAAACTTGTAATTAAAACCCTAAATCTTGCATTTCAAAACAAAAACATGATTTTCAGCTAAGAACGAACACACATGGGCTCGACCTAGATGATGTAGACTCTTCCATGGATGGAATTGGGCATAGCCATGGGTTTATGAGAGTGTATGAGCTTGTTTTAGGAAGAGGAGGTTGTAAGAAGAAGCAAGAAGTGATTTTTTAAGTGTTTTTAGGAATCAAAAGGAAGTAAAATGTGATTTTTAAAACTTTGAAAATATTTTGGAAGCCATTAAAGAGAGTTTGAAGCTCACACATGTATTTACATTTTTAACACACTTAATTAAAAGGTGATTTTGTGAGAAGTTCACACATATATTTACATTTTTAACACACTTAAATAAATACACATTATTTATATAAGTATGTGTTTAAATACATTAAGGTGTTTTACAACCTTTTTAACAACTTTTAGATGATCAAAAATCAGGATTTTTGAAAAAGCTTTCCGGTCACATGTTTAGTGTTCTTTGAACTAAATACTTTTGTAAACAAAATTCAAAAATGTATTTTCTATCATTAGTTATAAATTAAATGAGGGTTGTTTTAATTATTAAAATCATTAATTTAATATTTAAAATTAATTAAATATTCACCGATCAAAGCGGTAAAATTCTAGGTCATTATAAAATACTTCTAAATCTAATAAAGGTAAGGAGAATTTGTCTCAAGTAATTAATATATCAAAACCTACTGATAATAAGAATGATTTAGGATTTACAAAATTAATAAACCAAAACTACAACCTAAGTAAGCTTCATTATATATTAATTTTAGAAACCCATGAATAGTCAACCAAAAGTAGACTATAAAAATACTATTAAAATATGGGTACCTAAAACTAATAATAATCTAATTAGGCAAAAGCTCGGAGATATTTTTTTTAATGAAATACATTATAATAGTCAATTTTATTTCAAAGCTTTTACCAAATTCACCTGTGCATGGTTATCTTCTACCTTACCTTCAGGAACTTAACATAGGAAGTGGGTACCAATATAGTATTTTCTATTTTTCGCAGGTATCCCGACATAAAGAGGAGAAATGGATCCTCAACGATGGATGCTCTAAGCACATGACTGGAAATGTAGAGATGCTAACAAATATATTATACATGGATGATGGTACAATCACTTTTGGAGATAACTCCAAAGGCTATGTTATTGGGCAAGGAGATGTAGCTTCTGTCGATATATCTAACTCTCTATTAATCATTAATGTTTATTTGGTTGAGAATTTAAAACGTAACCTACTAAGTATTGATCAACTATGCGACAAAGGTTTTAAAATAAATTTTAAAAAAGATAAGTGTAATAATTTTGATAAAATTGTAATTTAGTTTTTGAAGGTACAAGAAAGCGTAATATTTATATTTGGAATATGAAAATAAGAGATAATAACAGTATGTGTTTAGTTGTTGATATTTGTGACCCCTAGATTTGGCATAAAGGTTTTGTCATGTTAATTTTAGATATATTCATAAATTAACTAAGAATGCTATCATAAGGGGTTTACCAAAGATAAATTTTAAAGTTAATAATTCATGTGACAATTGTCAGAAAGGGAAACTAAGAAAGTCATTTTTAAAGCTAAAAGTGAAATTTCTACAAAGCGACCTTTAAAATTTTTACACTTAGATTTATTTGGTCCCATGCAAATAAAATCAATAAATCACAACGGAAATTTTCATGTTATCATTGACGATTTTTCACGATATAGATGAACCTTCTTTTTAAAACATATTAATAACACTTTGAATCTTTTAAAAAAATTAAATAAATGTAGAACTTGAAAGATTTAAAAATTCAGAGTATTAGAAGTGACCATGGAGGTGAGTTTGAAAATGAATTTTTGAAAATTTTTGCAATAAAAAGGGTATAAGTCATCATTTTTTTTTCCAAGAGTGTCACAACAAAACAGTGTTTTAGAAAGAAAAAATCGTACTATATAGGAATGTCCTAGAATAGTTTGAAGTGGTAGTAATCTACCATAAAACTTATGAGTTGACGCAGTTGCTACAGCTTGATATATTCTGAATCGTGTTTCTTTAAGACCGTTGGTTAAAAACATGCCTTATGAACTCTTTTTTGAAAGGAAACCTAAAGTACCGTATTTTAATATTTTTGGCTCTAAACACTTTATTTTAAACACTAGAGACCCTCTTGGGAAGTTTGATCCGAAAGCCGTAGAATGAATTTTTGTTGGATGTTCGGAACAAAGTAAAGCACATAGAGTATTTAATAAAAGATCTAATATAATTAAAGAAACATTACATGTATTTGTTGATGAAAACTTTAACATTAGCACTGATGATGATGAAAACACTGAAATTACTAAACAACTACTACCTACTTCTAATGAATGGCAAGTTGAATCTACTAATCTGGATAATAATGATTCAAAATCACCACCCAAATTATTAGAAGATTACACTTTAGATAATGTTATTGGTGATATTAATACAAAAGTTGCGACAAAAAGGCAATTAACTCAAATAAGACATGTCGCTTTCCTATATAATATTGAACCAAAGAATTACAAGCAAGCTACTACAGACGATTATTAGATTCTGGTAATGCAAGAAGAACTAAACCATTTTGAACGAAATAATATTTGGGGATTGGTTCCACGGCCAAATGATCAAGCAGTCATTGGAACAAAATGAGTTTATAAAAATAAAGTTGATAAAGATGGAAATATAATCTGAAATAAAGCTAGGCTAGTTGCACTGGGTTATAATCAACAAGAAGGAATAGATTATGAAGAAACATTTGCATCTGTAGCTAGACTAGAAGCAATACATATTTTATTAGCATTCTCTTATCATCATAATTTTACATTATATCAAATGGATGTTAAAAGAGCATTCTTAAATGGTTTTATCAAAGAAAATGGGTTTGTTGAACAGCCTCCACTTTTTCACATGAAAAATTCTCTAATCATGTCTATAAACTTAAGAAAGATCTATATGGTCTAAAACAAGCACCCTGTGCTTAGTATGAACGACTAAAAAGCTATTTATAGCTATTGGATTTGAAAAAGGGAAAGTAGACCAAACAATTTTTACTAGATGAGAAAATAAAGACGTCTTAATTATACAAATATACGTTGAAGATATTATTTTCGGTTCTACAAATGAAAATTTATTTAATGAATTTTCAAATATAATGAAAAGTGAATTTCAAAAGTCTCGTATGGGAGAACTCTCATATTTCCTTGGTTTGTAGATTAAACAATGGTACTTTCATTACTCAAGAAAAATACTGTAATAATTAACTTAAAAGTTTTGGTATGAAAAATACATCAAGTAAACCGACACCAATGAGTACAACAATACATTCAAATAGAAACAAAAACGGTAAAAGTAAAGATAAAAAACTATACATAAGTATGATAGGATCGCTATTATATCTTACGTTAGTTGTCTAGATATAATGATGAGTGTTTACTTGTGTGCATGCTTTCAAGCAAATCCCAAAGAATCGCATTTTACGAGTGCTGAAATGAATTTTGCGTCACTTAACAAACATTGGAGACTACGGACTTCTGTACCTGAAAGAATGTCCTTTAGAGTAAGTATCATACAACAATGCTGACTTTGGATGGTGTCGAATGGACATAAAAGGTATGAGCGGTACCTGTCACTTCATCGGACACTCTTTAGTATCGTGGTTTAGTAAGAAACAAAATTATGTTTCATTATCGACATGTGAAGCAGAATACATTTATGCTGCTTTGAAATGTGCTCAAGTCATATACATGCACAGGTACTTAAAGATTTCAAAATTTACTTATAAAAATCATCGATTTTTTGTGATATTACAAGCGCTATAAATTTATCAAACATCCCAATAAACCATTCATGTACAAAAGCATATAGATATACGATATCATTTTTTATGAGACAACATTTAAAAAGAAGTAATTTCTTTAGATTTTGTAAAACTGAAAATCAAACTGCCAATATTTTTACAAAACCGTTAAATGAAAATATGTTTATTAAACTTCAACATGAACTTGGAATTAGTTCACTACAAGAGCTACTTTAATAAATGCAATAACTAAATATATTAGACATATTTGTTAAAATTTTATAGAACAAAATCCTTTCTATTTATTGTATATTATATTATTACCATAAGTATAAATTTCTAAAATTAATGGTTAAATGAATTACAACCACGTATACTTTAACACTATTAATATTTACCATACAATTATATAAACAAACTGAAAAAAATTAATACACAAATATACATTGTCTAGAAAATCTCTTTAAAGATCCCATACTATTTAAAAATGGCTCTTGATAAATCTTTGAGCTCTTCCTCAATCAATTTCAGCACGGTAAGAAAAATGTCACGCCTACCATAAATCTTTCAACCCATCCAGTAGATCCACATAATGGATATAACTCGAAGGGAAAGAAATTAAAATCATCCATTAAATTTGAAGGAGTGGTAATAGCTTCTGATTATTATCGTATAGACAACCTTAGTCGCTATCAAAATGAAAGCCGAGCCTTTAAAAAGAGATGCGTTGGGAACAATGCAGACAAGGTGAACAGCTCAACTTCATCGAACGACAAATAATAAAATTCTATGGTCGATCACCAACAAAAGATACAGTTGTGTCAAAAAGGATGTGGTTATGTTCAAAGTACTATGTTTATGTTTGAAAATACTATGTTTGTGGTTACGTCCAAAGCACTATGTTTATGTTTGAATTATTTTACATTAAATTATTCATGATTACGTACAAGTCTTATATAACTCTTATTGATCAATATTTCCTTTTTGTCGATGATAAAGGGGAGAAAACTATACGACAATATCAATAGGAGGAGTATAAACTTAGGAAGAATTAACTTTTACTTGTATAGTTGTCATCATCAAAAAGGAGGAGAATGCTAGAATCTCATAGTTTGACGTTTTGATAGTGACAAATACACAAGAATATATTCTATATATATAATCGACTATTGTAAGAAAATATATTAACCGTCGAAGAGATCTATACGATAAAGATAAGAAGAAGATGGCATTTACTGGAATATTAATCATAGAGTTTTAAGTCTAGAATTTTAAAATCTCTTCAAGGTGGTATAAACACACACACGAAAAATTAGAATAACTTTATCATTGAAAAAAGGAAAATGTACGGAATCAGTGGACTAAAATAGGGCAACTAGTCGACTAAATGGTATCGGCCGACTGGTTCACCAAGTTCAGTCGGCTAACATAGTACACATCTATTCTTATCATTTTTCTAAAGAAAAACAGTCAACCAAAGTTTTTAATCGATGGACTAAATATGAAAACCAGTCGATTGATCGCCTTTTTAAGTCAACTAAAACATGTTATTTTTACACCGTTTCCTTTCTGTTTTGAGATTAAAAATTGAACCATAACTGATTGACTAAATCCCTCCTACCAATCGACTGGTTGTCGAGTAACAGCCATATTTTTGAATTTTCTAAAGGGATCTTCTTCATAAAGAGTCATTTCCCTCCATAAATGATTGCAGCACTGCTATGAATGCTACTCTTTGTAAAGGATTACTGCTACTCATTCTCTATAAATAGCAATCACCTTTTTGTATTTCAATAACAATTTTTCTTGCTTTCTAATTCTATTTTCTTATTGAATTCACTATTTGCATGCAAACCCACAAATTGCTATTTCTTGATCACTTATACATACAAATCAAATCTATTTAGTGATTATCCACTTCATTTCTTCAAATACACATTACACCACTTACGAAGAAGATTATAGGAAGGTTGTACTATATCGACTCATCTGTTTTATTTAAGAGCACATGAAGTCAAAGATCTTACCACTATTTGTAATCGAAGTACTATTGGAGATATTCAGGCAAGAAGTCATGCCCAGCAGCTCAGGCGTTTTGCAATATACCTATTCCTCTGGGTTAAGTGAGGGTGTTTTTAGTAATTCCTAAAAAGTGCTTAGGGATTGGATATGGGAAAGGTGCTCCAAACCAGTATAAATTTCGGTGTGTTCTTCTACTTTTCACTTTGCTAGCTATACTTTTGTTACATTAGGTTATGTTAGCCATAGTAGCACTATATGGTCCACTAATTACTTTCAACATACATATTAGAATTACAGATCTGATGGGAGATTTGTACTAAGTAGAATATAAGTTTATAACTGTAGAATTTACCTATTTTGCAGAATTGATTCACTCCTCTTCTTCTCTTTTATTTTCCATCATTTTTCGATTTATGTACGTAATATAATATTTTTATAATTTCTAGAAAAAGTGGAGAAGGAAAAATGGCAGAGCTCCGTTTCTCTGATCAAAAAATATAAGAAGATAAGTGGGAGGCCTTTATTTATAGGTATGGAATTAATTCTATCCATCCGATTAATATTAATTAAATTTGAGCCATTACGTCGAGGTTCAAGAATAGCCGCCGATCCTTGTAGGGGATGACCGCTAGTGGTCGAGCCCAAGGCGTAGGTCGATTGGTGGGGTCCACTCATTTATTTATTACTCATTTCCTTTAATTCCTTTTTAATTATTTTTGATCTGAAAACTTCAAACACTGATAATTTCTTCGTTTGAATTCCGCTCGCAAAACTTCGTATATGAAAGTTGCTCAGAAAATCGCCCCGAACACAATGGTGCAAGTTTCGTGGATGTGTTCTGACATTTTCTCAAACTACATTTTTGAGCTTTATTTATTATTTATTAATTCTCCTTAATTAACTAGTATTCATTTTATGGGGTGTTATATAACCATTATCTTATGTAATTTTTTAGACCATTCTTTAGATGAAAATAAGTTTAACCTTATGTATGATTCTTAAGTACATGAACTTATAAAAAGAAGTTAACTCAAATTCACTCATAATTGATTATACCACATTCAATAAAGTTCGATTACTCCTAATCGATACATCATTATGTATCATAGGGATGATGACTTTTGGGATTGAATATTTATTCATTTTTAGGTAAGTTTGGAACTATTTCCAATATACTACCAGTTCGATCAAATTAAGTCATTTTTATTTTCTATTGCATGTTATTTTATTTACTTTCATTAACATTCTATGAAACTATCATTAACATAACATATATGGATCATATACACATGTTTGTGTTTGTGATAATTCATCTGTGAATACAACAAAGTGTTTGGAGCCGTTTTGGAATTCATGGACTTTCGACTGCATACATCTATATATACCTATCTATAGAGTTCATCAACTCTAATGATGCTCATAACAAATGGATGCTTTTCCTTTAATTGTCTAAGATGTATACTAGCACCATATGAATTATAATTATATAATAAAATTTATTTCTAAAACCGCGGCTTAGTCCACAATTTCAAAATAATTGCAAATAAATGTAGATACTTCTTTATTTTCCAATGAATTACAAATACCAGCATTAAAGTTTTATTTTATAATAAACATTCGTTATGTTCATCTTGAAATAAAACGTTGTCTATTTTCCTGTCAAACTGAAAATTTATTATTATTTCATAAATAACCTTTGGTACATTTTATGAAAACAATTTTCATAAATTGATACAACTAATAAGTATTACTATAATAGCATATGAAATACAATATGAAGCTCCATTCAACCACTTAATACAGACTAATCATTTCATTAAATGTAACCGGTTTATAGTCGAGAATTTTCGGATCAATTATCTTAAATTCAGAGAAATAAATATTATACTTTTCAAAATAGAAGTCATATTTCTCATACCAATGTCAAGTATATATTATTGTTTTACAATTCTCATTTTTGAATTTCTTATGAAGCAGAAATGATCATTCACTCTCTTTATCACAATTGTGCCATAGGTTACATTCACTCTTATCAAATAAATTGCGATACCATAACAAACTCTTTACAAAAGTGTATTTGGTCATCCTGAACTTTTAAGGATATCAAATAAGTTGCACTTTGCATAAACTGATCAAATTGATGTTTTAGTCACCAAATTCTTAGATCAATTTAGTAGTCTTTGGATAAGTGTTACATTTAACACAGCAAGTTCATTATTGTACTCAATTATATTGAATACACGATCTTACGCTGTAGTTTACTTGCTTATTTCAATGAACTAATTTTATTGAGGTTCGTACATTACAAATTATGACCATTCAGTGTAGTACATTTATATATGATTATATATGGATCAAATATCCATATTCTTATATTGCTTTTAGAGTTCAAAACTCATTGTACGAAATACATGGCATTAGGCAAGTAAACTCATAAGTGACCAAGTTGCAAAGTATTTAGTTGTTGTATAATTAGGTGTAGGCATGTGCCAACATACAAAAATTTATTGGTAAGTATATTTTATATTTCAATTTTTTAATACTAATCCAATTCATCTGTATATTTGAATTGATAAACATTTTATTAATTATATTAATTGCACAAATTTATCAATATAGATTGTTTTTAACATTATACAGCAGATGTTCTTACAATATTAGAAATTTTAAATGTTACCATTTTATTTTTCTAATAAGGCCCCCTCTAGTCTTTTATGTTTCTCCAAACCATAAGATGAAACATAGAAGTTTTTTGACTTTAGTAGTAGATGTTAGGACTCCTATGACTTGAAATTCTGAACTTGAGTTTGCTCAACACGTCACAGCCCTACACATAATATATAACTCCTTATCAGTTTTATCATATACAACTCCTAACCCGTATTTCCTTGTCTAATCTCATTTCGACCTTGCGTTTGCTCAACAAATTGAAAGAAATTATTCACTTGTACCTACCATTTCATGACAACATAAGTATAGTATATGTACCGTGAGTTTTCTCAACAAATACATAGTCATCTTACCTTGTTTAGTCAATATATTAATAATACTACACATAACATCTCTAGCTTGAGTTTGCATAACAACTAGAGAGTATGCAAATAATATATTAATACATAAATGGTAGAGGACAACATTTGTATTAAAGATTTATAATCTTTAATATGTTTAATTGAGTGATATCGACTTATAAAATAATGTATTTTCTATGAAATACCCTCGTGATTCAAGTGTCGGATACATCAGAAATCACGATATATGTACTTTTATTATTTATTCCTTAAGTCTATTTAGGGTTTATTTAATGTTACAACTTTAGTTTATATAGTTATATTATATAATTTTTATTATTGTATAACTTTATGCTTTATTTAACTTATGTAATATTTTGTGTATAACATTATGTTAATTTAAGTGAATATTAGTTATGCATCCCTAAAACCAAAGTTAATTCGAACGGCATCCTCCCTAAAAAAATTGTAAAGCGGGTCCCTATAATTATTTTACTGTAGCAGCATGTATTTTTTGTGTTTTTTAATGCCAGTGCTTTAAAAAAATAATATTATAACTAGGTTTTTGGGAAAAAAAGAAATTGAAGACATATCTGCAATTATTCCATATATTGCAGATATGTCTGCAATTATTCACTGAATAATTACATTCGATAACATCTAAATAATTGCAGATATGTATGCAATTATTCCATATAATTGCAGACATGTACAGTGAATAATTGTGTTGAATAAAAATTTAATTGCAGATTGCAATTATTCCATATATTTGCAGACTGTATGCAATTATTCGCTGAATAACAACACCTTGATTTAACAATCAGGATATTTACATAAATATCTGCACTTATTCCTTAAAATTGTAGACATATCTGCACTTTTTAGCTGCAATGGCACGCTATCCAGAATAAGTGCAGACATGTCTGTAATTATTCTCTAAAATTATATACATGTCTGCAAGTATTCCTGAAACATACCGTGTGTCATTTTTTCCCTTTTCATCCTTGTTTTTTGATTTTTTGACATGAATACGAAGACAAATATTAATTGAAATAAGTTTTAAAATTTGAAAATTTATTTTTGTTTTTTTACATGTTTTTTGATTATTTTCAAAAAATAAGGACCTAATTTACATACTTTTTTCCACTGGTGTTTTTGTGAAATTTGAAACCTATCAAGGACCTGTGCCAAAAGTACCTTTAATTTAATCTTATTAATTGAATTAATTATCGCTTTTGTTAATTATTAGATTACTCAAATAGAACATATTATATTGAGTATATGTACTATAACCTTTGTAATAACACATATATATCTTATATTATTTTTTTGTGTGTGTGTTAATTTATTAATTAACTTTTAGCTAATTTATTTAACTAAACAATTTTAGTTAAATTTTACTAATTTTGAAAATTATTTTATACATACATGTATACTCATATTGTCTTAAAGATTGCAAGACAACATAATAAATATCATTATCTATATTAATGGAAAATATTTTGTAATCAATTTATAACATTTTTGAACGTTTTGAAAATATATGTAATAACTATTGCAATATATTTTTTATTTCTAATTTAAAACTTTTATTTTAATTTCTAAACATTTGAAAATCTATACTATAACGTTTATAATATTTTTTTATATTAAATTTAAACTTTTACTTTTAGTTCAAAACAATTTTGAAATTAGCCTAGGACCCAATTCAAATTGGGTCTTTACTATTTAGGCGCAACTATTGGGCTCATTTCACTCTTGGGGCCAAGCCAGTAGCCAGGAAGGGCAGGGTGCTCGATTATCCAAACCCTAGCCTAGAAACTACTTTTATAAACATCCTACTAAATTGGTAAGTTTAATTGGTTAGTCCTAACATGACTAGTTTAAACTGCATAGACTAGTTGCCTCCAATGCTATTGGAGAAACCGAGCTAGTCAGAACCAGATAAAATATGTAGATTTAAATTTTTTCCTTATTTGGATCATATTGGGCCAATGAAGTCTAAAGGTATATTATATCCAATCTAATAAAAATTTAAATAAAATATTATTTTGATTAAATTGTTATAATGGAGATTTAAATTTGTATGAATTATAATGAATGTATCAAATGCATTCATTTACCTGAAGTTTAAGTGCAGTATATAAGCAGTGTATATATGTGTAACGACCCGAAAATTTCGTTAACTAAATTTGTCATATTTTTCATAATTTTTAATAAAATGAATGTTAGGAATTTGGTGTTGCCATTTGTTCTTATTAAAAGTTAACAATTTAAAATGAGATTTCCAATTCAATAAAATAATGTAAATATTGTGGTTTGATTTTTGAATGGAATATGTGGAAACAAGAGTAATTATGGAATAATATGTTATATATTTAGAGTATTGAATAAAAAAAATTTGTAAGTCAATTTTAATTAATGGTAATAATGCGATATAAGCTAATAAATTTGATCTCAATGCGATAACCATTTAATGAAGGTAATGAAACAGGATTTAGGAAAATGTATACTAGGTATAAATCAAATAGAAGGAAACAAACGTATATATCGAATTGATTTATGAATAAATACTTTGGATAGTAATTGAATGTTCAGTAATGGTAATTTAAAACCTATTTATAGTAAGACTGCATAAGATTTAGTAAATTAAGTGGTGGAAAGATTTTTCCTAGATATACTTTGAAGATGTGAAATTAAAGATGAATATTAAAATTGGTTAATGTAAAATAACATTGATTAACCGTAAATGGGAATAAATTTGAAAATAAAAATTTATGTTACAAGTGGGTGAAAGTAAAGATAAGGGTTAAGAGTGTTGGAATAGGTATATTAGAATAGCTATAAAGTGTAAATGTACGTATTTATAGCAACATGAATTATTGAAGGAAAATAATTGGTAAACGGGGTTTGGGCTAAGGAAATGTTATTGATTGTTTTGAAACCTTATTTATTATGGGAAATTAATTTAGCATAAGAAAAACCAATGCAAATATCTAATTTATCAGTAAAACAATAATAATAAATAGTAATCAATGCAAATTATGTAACAATAGAATGTGAAATTTGGGGAATAGACGCAAAGTATATATGAGTTGCTAAAAGTATGCATAATAAGTGCAAATTTAATAAATCAATGTCCTGTAGAGGTTGGAGTATGGTTAGTAATAAAAGCTTTTAAAGGAAAAACCTTTAATTTATAAATGAAAATCAATGCATTAAATTAGGTGTAACTGAATGCATGTAAATAATTTTGTAAGAATAAGTTAATAAACAATTTATTTGTGCATACCCGATTTAATTGAAATAACAGAAAAGACAAGAACTTGATTTGCCTAGGTATATATATATATTGATAAACTATAACTAAATAGAAAGTTTGGTAGTAAATAGGATATAAGAAGACAAAGGCAACTAGTAAATTAATAAATGAATTCATAATAATAAGTAGTAATTAATGCATATATATTTGGCATTAGTGATAATTACAAAACTTTACCCATTTATTTAATTTATTTAATTAAATCTAAATCTATGGCAACATTGTTGTAATGATGGTTGTAAGTGAATTTGAATGTAAAAGGGTAACAATTATTTAGGTTAACCATTTTGAGTATGTTAAGTTAAGAATGGCAATCGATTGAAATAAATCTAAATTAATTATTTTGTTTTGGTTAATGTGTTCTAGTTAATAAAGGGGAGTTTATAAGAAATGAAGCATGTACTAATGACATGTGTTATAATTCAAATGTTATTTATACCCGTAAAATGTCTATTTACTGAATAGAAAGATTTTAAATCAATAAGCGAATTTATTGAAGTTCCAATTTATAATTTATAACATTTAATGTAGACTCAATTACAATTAATTGACTTAAATCGTGCAGTTAGCGTAGATTTGTTTTGTAATTGGAGTAGTTAATCATATAAGATGAAGTTAATGCTAATTCTATTTATAATTGGACCATTTGTTGATATAGATTATAGAAAGCAAGATGTATAAATTTAATTAAAGTATCAACATTCAACAATTGTAATTATTGAAAATTAAAATGGAAGTTGAGGATAATAAGGTGAAACCATGAACAAATGTTAATGCATCCTTATTACTGGTAAAAGATGAGTATATATAAGTTTGAAAATCAAAAATAGGTTTTTGAAAACTTAATTTATAATTTCTAAATATAAGGAAGTGGAGAAATTAACACTGCAATGGATAGACTTATCAGCTTTTAATTTACATCTAAATTTGTTTAGATCAATTTGGAAATTAATAAAATTGTGGATATATTTTGAAACGTAAACGAAACGTATAGATTTACATTTGTATATACGTTAAAATAAAATGTAAATGATAAGGAATTTATTTATTTCCTAAATCCGTAACGTGTATAATTAATATTATTTATCTTTTGGGACCACTTCCGTTTGCACGTTAAAATTCGTGCACACCTATTCTTTTGCGATCTATCTATAAATAGACGATCAAAAAAAAAAACCTAGCCTCTATCTTCTATCATTTGTCTGTATGTTCTTTTCTTCAACTCCTTCTCCTCCTCAAATGGATGCAAACCTAGATCTATTTCTATTCAAATTTCAAATGAAAATTCAAACATCTCAGAAAAATTCCAAAAAATATATATGCTATAGATTTCATCCATACGAATCTACGCGCAGTCTCTGTTTTCGAAATCGATACTCAAGTCAGTGGCAAATCGCAATCAAAATCAGGAAATTCGAAACCTAAGTCAATTTGGGCGTTTTGATTTGGAGCGACTATTTGCAAATTGGTTTCTGGGTATTGGAGAGCTCGGCTAGGGAAGTCGTAATGGTGGAGGCGCGTCACCATCTGGTGGCCTGGGGCGGTCTAAAGGCACGGTCAAAGATGGGGAGGGCGTGCGTTGAAATGGGTTCATTCCCTGGACGAGCATACGTGAGTTGAGGAGAAGCTTTATGACGTGGCAAGCTTTAATTAGGTTGTTGTTTAATTTTGTTTTATTTAATTTTTGTTTCAACTCATTAAAATTGAACAACTTTTTCATACGTTACCCGTTTCGCGCGAAATTTCTTTTGTTAGGATCGTAATTAAATTCCGGATCTGATGACACTGGTTTGGACAGATTTGGAGACAGTTGGATTTTTGAGTTTAAATTGAATTTAAATTCGATTTAAATTCAAAAAGTGAGTGTTTTAACCCACTCACAACTTCTAAAAGTTTTTATGTTTGTTAAATTTATTTTAAATATGAGTAGAAATTTATTTATGACTATTGGCGTGTTTTATTCAGCATATCTGTTAAATCGCATTTATTTAACTTAACTGTTAATTTAGTTTATTTATTGCATAAAATTTGACAGGTAGAATTTATTTTTGCACATAAACTGCTAGTTAACAGTCATTAAATTTATTATGGAATAGAAACTGTTAGTTAATAATCTGTTATTAATTCCTGTATAATTCATATGCTATGTATCAATGATTGTTTAAAATTGGATGATGATCGCAATTGATGATTGATATTTGGATGAATGAATGCTATAATTATATTGTATAAACTGCAAGTCATCATGCATTTTCATTCGGGGTTGTGGTTTGAAATGATATACAACCGCAAAATTTTATTTTTAAATTGCGGATTGAAATGATAAATATCCGTATCGCTTGACCATAGGATAGAAAATTTTATACAGGCACCGTGGTCTATATATAAATTATTTTAAAGTGATTTCTATGGTTTGGATGGGATACGGTTTATAAAAAATTTTAATTTTGATATTTTATAAATGTTATTCTTCTATATATATACATATGAAGTTAAAAATTTTGAATTTAAGCTATGTATAAATCTATTAAATAAAAATGGGAAAATTGAGAAATGGAATTTGATAATTCATATTATATGTTTAAGTTTGGAAAATTTTAAGGTATGATATTTATAACTGGATTTTTCCAAGATAAATTTAAAATGAATATTCTAATATAATTTAATTGAAGAAAATATTTAATTGCTAGAAATTGGAGTTTTATTTATGAATTTTTATGTAAATATTCAAGACTAAATAATATAACATTTAGTTTGGTTGAAGGAATAAATTCCAACTTTAGTTTTGAAATATTAATACTCCAAATGGATATATATATATATATATATATATATATATATATATATATATATAGAAATTGAAGTGGTTTTGGAACTTGAAAGTGGTATTTAAATTTTGGTTTAGACTTTAAATAAAGAAATATATTTGTAAAGCCATGGAAATTATTTTCTTTACAAAGTAACCTTAAAGTTAAACCATTTATTTCGTATACCGTTGAATATCCAAACCATTCAAGTTTTAGAAGTTATGGTTTTAAAATATATGAATTTCGAAATATTATGCTTTGAAAGTATAAGTCAAATATTTGGTTTCCAGATATTTTAAATTTAAAGCAGTATGATTTTGGAAAAGAAATATATTTGGATAAAATGATATCATATTGTTTTGGGTTTTAAGATGATATCGTATTCATAGTTTTGAAATGGAATTTTTATTCTGGTTTTAAAGTATAAACTATTTTAAATGACCGCGGTGTTATAATAACGATTGGTTGGCAAAGAGACTGGGATCAGATATGGACATACTCTCTGTCGATACCGAAAACCACTTTGACTAACGGTGTACGCGGTGGAGATTCCAGAATGAAGTAGGTTGGTGGCGGCGTTTCCTGTAAGGTAAATACGTGGACCCGACTCCCGTGAGTTGGAATAAGGTGGCTAAAACAGGAGCGATTCTCGGGCCAATGAGGTCATTCCTCTGATCGGACACTCCTCTTCGATATTATACTTTGGCTTTGGATTGATTCAGTGGCCACTTTTATTTTTGATTTTAGGGGAGTTTGTTCGAGGTGGGCGGCAGCTGCGCGCTGCGCGTTTCCACCAGCCCGGATAGCAATTGGTATATCTACCCTGGCATTTCCTAGTTGTGCCGTGTCACCTACCATACCGAGCCTTTACTACGAGTTTTGTTTTGTATCATACCTATGGAGTGCCCTCTGACGACGCCCATTACGGGGGAGATTACGGTACTGTATAGACTATGGGAATATATTCCGTGTTAAGGGCTATATGGGTAACCCCTTAACGCTATTAAAAAGTAAGTTTATTTTATAAATAGACATTATTATAATAGCGCAATATACTACATAGTAAATAGTTTAACGGACCCTTAGGAGATGTAAATCCCGAGCATCTCTTGAGTTACTGTACTCATATTTATTTCTATTAATTTAACTTACATAAGATCTTTTAGTTCTGACTCGAGTGTTTTGTCTTTTCAAATTCGCTCGGGTCAGTCCGAGCGTTTCAGGATTTGAGGATTTAGCTCTGGAGGACGAAGACAAAGATTTGTATTACTAGTATCTACTATATTATTTCACTACACCATTTAATTCCGCTGCATTGATAGTATTAGTATGGGTAACTCTGATATTCATTGTACAAGTAAAATAAAATATTTTGTAAAACAGTTTCATGAACTGTATATTTGATTATTATATTTTATCCTTCCGCTGTGAGATTCTGTTTTGTTTTATTTCTTCTCTATTTTTCTTATTTACCCCATAACAATCCGCCCTTCCGTATGGTTTGAATCGACATATGTGTCGATTTAAAGTGTGCGAAAAGGTGGGATGTTACAGTATGCATATATGAATCATGTATAAATGAATTTAGAGAAGGAAACCTTTTTCCCTCTCTTAACTCGTGCAATTAATTAAGGGAAGGTATTGCAATATATGTAGAGAGAGAAACCTTTCATTTCCCTATCTCTTTAATTGAAATAATTGATATATTAAATGACATTTATAACTTATTAACTAAATTTACACATGCCTTTATTGTCCAAGTTTTTAACTAATGAAATATATGCATTCATTTATAATAATTATACACACACACACATATATATATACATATATTGAAAACCAATTGGTTGTTTTAAATAATTTGAAATCCAAAATTAACCTTAATGAAAATGATTTCAATTAAAGAAAGATTTGACATACATTATTGCACAAAATGCTCTCCTAAATTGGAAATAAACTACAAACACACACATATATCCGCATACATGATTCTTACAATTTAACAATTTAGATCTAAAAAACATGCATACATATATACAAATAAGTTTGATTTTATAGTTAACAGTTCTAGTTAAACTTTCAATTTAGGGATGAAACTAGAGTTTAGGATTTTACATGAGACTTTAAATATAGAAAAACGAAAAATAATTAGAATTTACACTAAAGTCCACATTAATTTTCAATCAAGTTTTTTTACATAAACAATGACTGAAACATTTATATTTAAGTGTTTACCATGTAAAATTAAAGACTAATTCAGAAAACGGTTAAATAACTCAACATATACAATTCATTTGCATTTGTGCATATAAATGCCATACAATTATATGAATTAAAGTCTCATTCAAAATTGGCTTTTAATTAAGTTTTTAAAACAAAATAAAAGAATTTTGGACAAAATTAGCAAGTTTAAATTTATGATAAGAACTTAGGATCTAAATAGTATAGAGAATAATAACAATTATCAATGGTAACACAGAATCCAAAACATATCAATTTATCAGGAATATATATCAAAGGGAGATGATAAAAAAATATAGATCTGAACCAAAATAATAGAATAAACATTACTTAATCAAAATAGACATTTATGAGTCTGAAGGAGAGGTTGACGAGTGCACCAGTGTTAACCATTCCAAATGGAAATAAAGAGTTGACAGTATACACTGATGCTTGCAGTACTGGATTGAGTGCGTGTTGATGCAGAAAGAGAAAGTTGTTACCTATGCTAGTCGACAGCTGAAACCGCATGAGAGTAGTTACCCAACTCATGATTTGGAATTATCAACAATTATTTTTGCTTTGAAGATGTAGAGGCACTATTTGTTGGGAGAAAGGTTTGAGTTGTTTACAGATCATAAATCCTTGAAGTACCTTTTCTTTCAGAAGGATCTCAACCTTCATCAGCAGCAACCATTAGAGTTCTTAGCCTCTAATTATTTTAGTATTTCCTATACTATAAGGAATGGGAGTGCAGTCGTTAATGCATTGAGTAGAAGATATGCAGGGTTGGGAGCAATGTTCTTGAAATTAAAGCAAATAAAGTATATTAATGGATTTGATTTCAGGCCTCACTGAGAGCTCGAACCTGAAATGTTGGCAAGCTTATTGATTAAATTGCTCTAATTGAAAGGATCGTTACTAATTAGAAGCGAGTTGCTAGGTTAGTGGAGATTATAGCAAAGATGGAAGGAGTAGAATTTGAAGATATGAAGCAATATAAACTCAACCGAGAGGGTTGGCTTCATAAGGATTGAAGATTATTTGTTCCCGATGTTGATGGATTGCGAGATGAAGTGCAAAGAGAATGTCATCATTCAGATTGACAATTCATACCGGTTGTAACATGATGTACCGAGATATGAAGCAAACTAACTACTAGGATGGTATAAAGAGGGATGTTAGGAAATTCATCTCAAAGTGTATAAACTGTCAATTGGTAAAGGCAAAGCAGAAGAAACCTAGTGGACCATTAGAGATTCCTAAATGGAAATGGGAGCAAGCATCGATGAATTTTATTGATGGATTGCCGACCGAGGACTTGAGTAGGGTACAATGGTATTTGGGCCATAGTAGATCGATTGACCAAGAGTGCAAGGTTTATACCTATCAAGTCAAGTAGGACGGCATCCAAGCGGGCATAGTTATATGTAAAAAGGATAGTATGATTTCAAGTGTGTCGAAGAGAATTTTGAGCGACCGAGACCTATTGTTCAGTAGTAAATTTTGGAAGAGCTTACAAGAGGCATTAAGGGTGGAGCTACATCTTAGTACAGCTTGTCATTTGCAAATGGATGGGCAGAACAAAAGAGTAAATTATATATTGGAAAATTTCCTGTGAGCATGCATTATAGACTTTGGTGGATCATGAGATGATCATTTGCATTTGGTGGAGTTTTCATACAACAACTGTTATTAGTTGAGTATTGGTATGGTTCCGTATGTATGAAGCATTGTAGTGCCGACCATGTAACCTCCTTCATGTTGGTAGGAAGCGGGCTAGAAACTGATACTTGAGGTAGATATGATTACAGAGACTTTGGAGAAGATTGAGGTTATTTGATAGCGAATGAAGGCTGCTCAGGATCGACAGATAAACTACACCCACAAGAGATAAAGAGAGCTAGAGTTTTCTGTCGGAGATATGGTGTTCGTAAAGGTTTTTTCTTTAAGGATTGTAGTTCGATTCGGTAGAAAGGGAAAGTTGGCATCGAGATTCGTAGGACCTCTTTCGATAGTCGAGTGAATCGGGAAGCTAGCATATAGGGTCGACTTACCTCAAAAGATGGCGGACAAGCATAATGTTTTTGGTGTCTCTTATATACGGAAGTTTGTGCACAACTCATGCGTGATGATCACGCCGGATCAAGTAGATGATTTTGAAGTAGAACTAGAAGTTCTATACCTTGTAGGCCGCTTTGTATTGTCGGGTACGATATGAAATTGGTTAGGAGAAAGACAATGGAGCTAGTTAAGGTATAATAGAGTGGAAGTGATGACGATTGTGCATAGGAGAAGGAGGAGAGCATGAGGATTTTGTGTTCGGAGCTCTTTGAATGGCAAGATCCACTGTTTATCATATCTATTTCACCATTGTATGTCATATTTGATAGGTTAGTATTCTGCATGCTAGGATATGTAACATATACTATTAATTGCATAGCTGCTTGTTTAATATGTGTAATGGTTGCTTATATTTGATAGGCATGCAGGATGACCATGGTTGCTTATATTTAGGCTTATTTGGTATTTCAAGGGTGAAATTCCTGAAGGGAGGAAGAATGTAACAACCTATATTTTACGTATCGGATGACCATAAAATATTTTTGTTTTATTCATATGAAGTCGACGACTCTATAATTATGGCATATGACTCTTAGGGACATTTTACACACTTTGGATTTTTTCCGAATTTTATGTGATCATTTTAACCCTAAAATTTTTGTTTGGGCTATAACTTTTGATAGCCATCAAATTAGGGTCTTAAACCAGTTTCTTACATCAGGATGATAGTTTCTCATTCCGTAGAGTGGTCATGATAGAAAAACAGACTTACAGTTAGAAAGTATTGCCTGTTTTAAGATTTGTAAGCTATTGATCAAAATTAGCGTGTAATTAGTAAAGCCCATTAGTTGGTCTATTAGTCTAATTAGAGAATTCTATAAATAGAGGGCTGAAGAGTCAAGTTTAAACTTTTCATTCTCATTTTAAATTAGGTCAAAACCCTAGTTAGCCCTAGATCCATCCTAATTTAATCCAAAATCACCCAAATTGCTCTCTAAATCAAACTAGATTGCAGATTAAATCATCAACTAGAAGATAGAGATCATCGATTGGCTTGATTTTAAATGCATTCCATTACTGTTCGGCTAGATCCACATTTATATTGATCGATTTTGATAATTAGTGGGTGATTTATGCCTTCTCACTATACTACACATATTTATAAGGTAGAATTATAGGATTTAACATGTTTTAAATTGATTTTGGCCATAAAATCCTTTTTCTAACTTTAACGACATGTCCATCCATGCATATGACGTAGATTGGTTAGAAATCACATTTATGTTCATATATTTATGTATATGTAAGTTTATTTTGAATATTGCCTTGTTTATCTTATTTTGATGGATTGCAAGTTTGATTGGATGAAATTTATTGTTATTCTATGTTTGGATGACATATTCGATATTGTTTGCTAGTTTTGTGCATGTATAGGAAGATAGGCCAAAGAATTGAGAAAATCGGAAGCTAAGTTGGTCAGAGTTGGACAAAACTTGGTAGATGTGCTCTGGAGTATAGTGGGAAGAGGCATGGTGAGTTGGATCTCAAATGGGGCTAAGTACTAAATCAACATCGAACTATGCTTATAACTCGATACCGTGTTATAGTGGAGAAAGTTATGATTGGTAGTTAGCATGGGTGGATAACGCTTGGCTAGAGGAGGTATTCCATAGCAAGATGCATGGTATTTGGCTAAGGGTTGGATGTTATACCGAGTTATCTCTAGGACTTAGAAGTGAAGCTTTGAGTTGAGGCCGAGTTATCAAAGGTGGATGAGTCGGGTTCCAAGGCACTGGAAGGAGAGTACTAGCAAGGAAGAGAGATTAGCCATTTTCTAGCTAAGTGTATAACTCGACACCGAGTTATACATATTACTCGGTACCAAGTTATCACGGTGAATGATATTATTATGGAATTTTAAGAGCGAAAAGAGGATGCTTTGCAGATCGTGTTGGTGGTGTTGGCTCGTTTGTATCATATTGGATGACGATATAACAACATGATGAAGTGATATGGACTTCAAATGTTGGCTTGTGTTGGGACTAGGCTCCAAAGATGGCGGTTCGTAAAGGGTGGGCCGTATGATTGAGGAATTTAAAAGATTCCTTATGAATAGTGGAAACTGGATTGAGCAAGAAGGTCTCAGTATCCAAATGGAGCAAATGTGGGCTTGGGTGTATGTGCTAAGGAATCATTGATAACTTGGAGAGTTTTCAGTTGTACTCGAAGTAGGGGTGCTGTAAGTGGGGATACTCATGGGTCGATGCATGGACCTGTATACCTTAGACCTATAGCTTTGGGTTTAGTATCCAGCTTTGGGTTGCGAGACACGTATCCAGCTTTGGGCTGTGAGATACGAGAGTACAATAGAAAATCGGAATTTCCATTAGTCCTTGGCTTTTGAGTCATACGAGTTATCATATATCTGAAGCACATGCAGCGATAGTTAGGATTGTTTGATGGATGCTATGGTTGATTTCTTTAGTGAGTTATCCACTTATAGGTATCGGGGGATGTAAGTATTGAAGATAGGAACACCAAGAAGACCGATATCCATTATTTGGTTTGTGGTATATCTTTATGATATTGTAGAGTAGCATATTATAATGTTATATGCTAACTCTTTGGTTGTAGGGACAAGTCAGGTATGGTTCATGTACTCTTGTTTCTTACCATATTTACCTATTTAGTATTTAGAGACTCATTTACCACCCACATCGGATTGCTGTCTGGCCCAAGATTTTATGTGTTGCTTCTTATTATCTTAGGTATTCTTAAATGAGTAGACTAGATAATCGGTCTTGGTGATGCATTAGCTATTGGAGGACGAGCTGGATGAAGCTATCTTATATTATATACATATATAGAGTCTACGCTTATCCGCTGAGCAACGTTATAGAGCCCGTGATAGTACTTGCTTATTACTATTTATTGAGACAGTTTATTTTGAGTTTACTTCTATTGTATAAACTCTTCTGCATTTGATGTATAACTCTGTGGATCTATTGCTCTGATAATGATTTTTTTACATAGTTATTACTGTCTCTTCTGTTATGTCCGTGATATTATATTTTATCCATGCGTTGTGAGATATGAAAGGTTATATGCTATATTATCTCAATCTTGATAATCATCCTATATTGGCCGAGTATGGACATCGAACTATTTATATACTGTTAGTGCTGGTGGTATAGGGTGGTCGTCACAGATCTGAGGGATAAACTACTTTTAATGAACTAATTAGATTTGTATTTGTTTTGTGATACATTTAACCATGGAGCCTTTTATATTTTGTCCATTAGAGATTGAGAAGAGAGCATGAAAAACGAATACCCAAAAGTTAAGAAAGAATGAAATAAAGAAGGTAATCAATACATAATTGAAGGGAGACCTTTTTCATTCTATATGTTATTCTTTGCCTTTTAATTATTTTGAAAACTTATCCTCTCTCCCCTCCTAATTTTAGCCGGCCAGACATGAAGGCATTATGGCCCTCAAATGATCCCAAACCCACTTAACATTTATTCCATTTAAATCCAATTTAAACAATCTATCGGTATCGTATATCGATACGCGCGTTTATTTCTTTTATTTACCCACTTCATTAAATGCTAGTGGTATATAAACAAATGAAATAAAATTTAATAATCAATATTTTAGAAATATTAATTTATTTAATTAACTTACAACTATTACAAATTAATTAAATCGTCTGTTTATTAGGAGTATTCGTCACTACTGTTGTGCGACTGAAAGTTGTAAATTCAGTCAGCGATTAAAATTGAATAATTCAAATATTAATTTTCACACATCGCCCTTTTGTGGTAAAATCTGTTTTTACTTATTATAAACGGTATCTGGCAGTAACAATTACTTACATTAATTCTCTTCGTCAAAACTATATCACTTTGGACTTGTGGAATTTGATAATGGTCAAAATTCCATTATCTTTTGTATTCAACTCTATTGTCTAAATACAAAGTCGTTGGTTCAATAATAACAGTTATTATTAACCAAACCGCTTTGGCCGAAGACTTTGACTTGGAGTTGAATTTAGTCGGCCTTGATACTAACGTCATATAACTAAGGAGACGAATCTCTTTTGAATAGTGTTTCATTTCCAATACTTCCACTCGATCCAACTATAGTCGCTCGATGGGCACCATATCATGATTTAACTATAATCAAAGCAGAGTTTTCATATTGAAGTTCAGCGGTATTTTTTAATCAAGCGATCTGTGTAATTTGACATATCGATATTTTCTATTTGACCTTAGTTATATTAACCAATAAAAAACAATCGAGTGGGTCGTTACATTGTTATCCAATAACTATCGATACATAAACTCTTGGTACCTCCAATAGTCATGAGTAATACACTACTCAAGAACGTTACGTACTCTAGTCTCAATGGACGTATCAATATCTTGCCTTGATACATCTTAACTAAGAATATTTAAAATGGTGTGTTTATTTTTATTGTCATAAATTACTCATGTTTACAACACTTTGTAACTACTATCACAAAACATACCATTTATAGATTTTCTATTAAATATATTTTTAGTTAAATGTATACTTAATTTTATATATTTAAATATATATTTAATTTTATATATATTGCGCGTGTGTGTATACATACATTTTAAAATATATAAAAGCACAAGTATTTAATAAAATTATAGATATGTATTAAATAGTTTGAAAAAACTACTTTTATTAAGATCTTTGTATAGAAAGCTTAGTTAAAAAACCTAATTTTGAAACAGAAAACTACTTAAAAAAGTATTGTTTATTGTAGGTCCTGTATATATGTTAATACACACGCACATACACACATTTTGCTAATTACTTATTTGTACTAAAGCTTATTTTTATCTACATATTTACCAAAGGGAATGAATATAGAAGCAAGTGAGCATAATGTCATTACAAGCACACATGTTGAGCTAATAAGTCTATAATTGAGCTTCCAAGGTAATAATGCAACAAGCATAAGGATGTCGAAACAAAAGGGATGTCGTGACAAAAGGCAGAAGACATGTCGAACCTAAAAGTGATATAGGTTATCGCGCCTACGAACATAAAGAATTGCAAACAGTCGATATCAAACTTTAACAAGCAATGTCAAAATTATAAACAGCCTCAAAGAAATGATATCAAACTTCCTTACAAGAAGGAATGTCGAAGTTAAGGACGTTGAACAATATCAAGCATGATAGGATGTCGCATATGATCAGGACAATAAGAATATCGAATGATTGCATCAACACCATATCTCATCGATGCTGAATTTCGTCAATGATGGATGTCGAATGTTAACAAATCTGAAGGATATCGAATAAAAGCAATGCTAAAAGGATATCGTAAGTCATAAATAAATAAGAGGATGTCGCATGTCACCAGATCAGTAAAGATGTCGAATTTCAATAAATAATAGAGATATTGTGAGTCTCCGGCATTCAAAAGAATATCAGAAATCATTAATTTACATGAGGATGTCGAAAGTCATGCAAGAAGAAAGAGCAAAAATCATTAATACACGGAGAGCAAAATCAAGAGCATTTAGTGTATTTTCCTTAATTAAGTTTTAAAGGCATTCATATTCTACCACATACTCCTTGTTGAGGCCACCACCAAGATAGTGGTCCGCGTGATATGTACAATCTTAAAGAGATTAGGACAAGTGACACAATCAATTTTGTTCATTGTGTCAACTCATCAATCCGTGCCAACTCACATCAACCAATGGAAGCAAGTCTTACCTCCTTCCAACTATTATAAATAGAGATGCACCCCATAATGAAAAAGGACCCTAACTTCTTTTCCACTCTTAGCATAGTCTGTTTGCACCTTGACTCGCCGCACCTTTCATCATTTTTGGACCATAACTTTTCTAAGTCTTCTAAGGAGTTTGAGAGCCATTTTAATAGTAAATGACTGACAAAAAAGAAGGCGACATGGACAATTGCATACAAGGACTTGAACAATTATAAATTTGCATATTTGACCTGTTTTCTAATATGCCTTAAAATTGAACAAAGAACATGACTGTGCATATTTCTTATTTTACTAATTGATAATAAATCAAGGCTTACTGCATAATTGGACTTGCCTATTTTACTCTTGAAGGCACGGTTTGGATTTTAAATAATTTTGTCAATAATCATAAAGCAAATGGGTATCATTGGAATTTCTTCGATATGCTGCTTGTACAACATCTTGGGTATTGTATCAATTTTCAATTTAACATTTTTACGCTAGAAAGAGGGCTCGAACCTCCACTTGTTCGAAAAATGATCAAAATACCTTAAAGTTTGAATTTTATATATTTTGGAGAATTTTTTAAATCCAATCCTTATTGAGTTCTGAATTTGGAACTCACCATTATTAATATATTTAATGTTTGTAAGTGATAAACATGGACTGTTGGCAGCTCATTCCAAATCTATCTCGTATCTGTTAACTCATTTACAATATCCTGCATTCAACATCCTTTGATTTATGTTATCAGTTCTAATCCATATCCAACTTGCTTATCAACCATCTGATATCAGGCTAGCTTCCGAGATAAATGACATCCATCCACTTGCACCATCACGTGATTACTTTTATTTTATTCTGAATGATATCTTCTCTCCTTTCTTTTTTTTAGCCTTCGCTATCCTCTGTTGCTTTTTCCCCTTCGTTTCGCCCACATTCAACATCCACCCATTAACGAAATAACTTAATTACGGGATCTCCGATTATTTTCCGCCATGTCACCTTCTACCAAACAACTCATTCCAGCAGCTCAGTCACCTTCTACCAGTGTTTTAATAACCCGACCCGATCGTGCTCCATTCGCAGAAAACCGCAGGCCGTGGAGCACGGCGGCACGGAACTTAATCCAATCTCCTCCATGTAAGAACCGAGGTCAAAACCCCAAATTCGTGATTGAACCGTTCAAGCCCTAATTCCTGAATCATTTTCTCCTTCCACCCGTTCTCTCATTCTCAAATACTACACCCTAATCCCCAAAATTGCCATCGCTGTTGCCACAATTGCTATCACCAAACAACAGAGCACCATAGTAAGCCAACTTGAGGCTACGAGCAACTACAGCCTAGTATCAATTTTTCTTTACTTCTTTTTTTTTGTTAAGTATTTATTAATAATCCAACTAAATTTTTGTTAAGCAGGTTAATTTTTGATGTGAATTGGAGCTTCTATTTTTATGTATTGTTAGCTATTATTAGTTTTCATTGTGGTTGATGGTTTTTCTTTTGAATACTGCAATTCATAGTTTTCACTGTGATTAATACTCTCACTGTAAATAATACTTTTGGTTGCTGGAAACCATAAATTTTTCACTGAAATTTATGGGTTAAACGTAATTGAAAGTAAATGTACAGAAGTAGTAGTCTAACTCAAATTGTTTAACGCGGAGCATTAATAGTAAGTAAGAAATCATAATCGTTTTCACAGTGATGAGATTCTCTTCTTTGTTGTTGAAACTGATATTGCATTACTGTGCATTAATTAGCATGACTAACCGTGCTTTATGCTCTGATAAGTTATGTTTGACACTGTAAAATTAAAAAAAAAAAAAAAAAAGAAAAAAAAAAAAAGGTAAAACAAGCACGGCTTTGATGATCTGACCAGTCGAACCATTCAAACCTCGAACCTTAAGTAGCCACGGTTTGACTCACGATTGGTTTTAAAAACATTGCCTTCAACAACTCATTCCGCATCTTGTTTCCCCGATTTTCATTTCAACAGCTCACTTAACAACTAACGTTTATAAGATTTTGGGACATGGAAAATATCGATATCAAGTGATATTGTATGGATCAAGTAATGTCGTGTGGACTAAATGATGTCATAAGGGTTAGAGATATCGGCCATATCAGGTGATGTCGGCCATCATGGATTTCATATGCATATTGGTGGTTTTGTATGGGTTTCGCATACATCCAGTTCAAACATGTTAGTGGTTTCGAAAGAATGGGATTTCGAAAAGATGAGGTTTAGAAAGTTTGAAATTTCATATATATATATATATATATATATATATATATATATATATATCAACTAGAAATCTAACCGGCTGAAGAAGAAAATTTCGTCTGTGGCTCTTCGTAACAATTTCCTTAAGACTTCATTTAAAGTCTCTGAAGATACAACAGACGTGATTTGCTCGAGATTGTGATGTGTATGATCTTCTATGTGATATACAAAAGCGCACAGATTATAGATATTAAGAAACGAAGAGGAAGAAGAGAAAATTCGGAATTAAAATTGAGTGAGAAAAGTGATCAGGTTTCCTCCTTATTTATAGCCGAATTCTCAATGGGTACACCAGTTGAGAAAAGTAGCATCACTTCATTTGCAACGCCAAAAAATGTTACTGCTCGCAACAGGTACTTCCTTTTATTTGCAACGCCAAAAACTGTTGCGGTTTGCAACAGTCGCGTCTAATCCACTAGTTGCTTCTATTTGAATTTAAACAGTAGAAACCTATTCACTTCTGTGCAACAAAGATATAACACTGTCCACTATTATTGGACCCATATCTGCACCTGCACTAGACCCGGTTCGGTCGGACGGACAGGCGGCGGCGCGCGCGTGTGTTAGTCCATGGCCATATAGGTCATCCCCCTCATACAGAATTA
Organism: Allium cepa; assembly: GCA_030765085.1. Taxonomy (NCBI): domain Eukaryota; kingdom Viridiplantae; phylum Streptophyta; class Magnoliopsida; order Asparagales; family Amaryllidaceae; genus Allium; species Allium cepa. The sequence goes on from CM060939.1 coordinate 259,919,272, forward strand.
CCTGACCATAAGGGCTAATATAGGGATTGAGAATACACTATATAAACAAGAAAATGGACTTATTTTTGGCGATGTGAGATATATCTCATTCACTATTTTGAAAACTCTAACAATCCCCACATGAATGACGAATATGTCTCCCCCACAGAAAGTGTAATATCACATAGTTCATATGTAAATAATGTTATATCGAGGATAAGTAGATATTTCACTTTGAATTTTCCCTAGTTAAAACTTATCGGATATATTTGGCTAATCGGTGAATTATTTCATCTTGAACCATCAGCCATTATTGTATAACCAGAAAATAAGCTTTACAAAACATTATTTTCCTTCACATCCAATCTCTTAGTTGTCTTCATTTTTCCCATGAATAATTTTTGGTTCTGCGAGTGTTTTTAGAGATTAAAAGCCTTTAATATTCTCATAAAGCCGACCCAGCTCACACTAACATAGGTGATCACAACCATTAAGAGTATCCTACATATACCTCACTTGTTATTTTCAAGATATGGTCATCATTAAATAACATAGTTTTATCCTTTAAATACTTCTGTAGGCATGCATTAATATAGTGCACCATAGGAATGGAGTAGGACTAAGTCCAAACAAATGCATTACGTCTTGAGTTATTCAGAACTGGTTTGCCTATTGATCCTAGTCCATGGGATTTTCAGGCGCTAGGATAAGTTTCTGTATAAGATAACTCTTGTTGGTTTAGGCTTTTAAACTCATTCCCCTCGATGCGCAGTTAATTTTCTCTCTTGATAAATCTTTAGTAAATGGATCCGCTAGGTTATAATTTGTTTGCACGTAATCTATGAAAATAGTTCCATTTGAGAGTAACTGTCCAATTGTGTTATGGTGTCGACGAATGTGTCGTTACTTTCCATTATACACAAATTTTTGCGCTCTTCTTAATGCTTCTTGGTTAACACAGTGTATGCATATGGTCGGTACAGGTTTAGGCCAAAACGGAATATCTTCTAAAAAGTGACGAAGTCATTCTACTTCTTCGCCTGCTTTATCTAAAGCGATGAACTCCGATTCCATAGTGGATCGTGCTATGTGTGTTTGTTTAGTAGATTTCCATGACATGCTGCCCCTGCTAAGGTAATTACATAACCACTCGTTGATTTTGATTTCTCTAAATCAGCAATCCAGTTTGCATCACTATATCATTCTAAGATGGCAGGATATTTTCCATAATGCAAGGAATAATTTATGGTATTTTTTATATCCAAGCACTCTCATTAGTGCTTTCCAGTGTTCCTTCCCTGGGTTGCTTGTGTACCTACTTAATCGACTTACTTCATAAGCTATATGTGGTCTTGTGCAATTCATGAGATACGTGAGACATCCTACTACACGAGAGTATTCCAGTTGCATTACACTCTCATTAGTGTTTTTATGCAGTACTTCTGATGGATTAAATGGTGTTCTTACTCCTTTAATTCCAAAATTTTGAAATTTTTCAATCACTTTGTCTACATAGTGTGACTGAGATAATTCAATTCGATTACGTGTTCTTTTGATTTTGATTCCCAAAATAATGTCTACAAATCCTATGTCTTTCATATCGAAATTACTAATTAACATCTTCTTTATGGTCTATATTACCTCAGTATTTGGACCAAATATTAACATATCGTCTACATATAAAAAAATCATCAAATATGATTGTCCAATTTGTTTATAATAAACACACTTATCACATTCATTAATAAGAAAACCATTTCTTATCATGACACTATCAAATCTTGCATGTCATTGTTTTGGAGCTTGTTTTAGTCCGTATAACTAATGTACAGACTTTGTTTTCATTTCCTTTGGAAACAAAACCTTCAGGTTGCTCTATGAAATCTCCTCATCGAGATCTCCATTTAAGAATGCTGTCTTTACATCCATTTGATGAATTTCTATATTATAGATCAATGCAATTGCTATTAACATCCTTATAGAGGTTATTCGTGTTACCGGTGAATACGTATCAAAGAAGTCTACTCCTTCTTTTTTGACGATATCCTTTGACTACTAATCTGGCTTTATACTTGTCGATAGAGCCATCTCCTTTCATTTTCTGCTTGAAAATCCATTTACAGCTAATAGATTTTATTCCAGGTGGAATATAAACAATTTCCCAAGTTTTATTACTTAGAATCGAATCAATCTCATTTTGGATTGCTTCTTTCCAACATGAAGATTCAGAAGATGATATTGCTTCCTTGTACGTTTGAGGTTCGTGTTCTAACACATATATGAAAAAAATCCAAACAAAATGTCTTGGAAGTCCTAGCCCTTACGCTTCTTCTTGGTTCAACTTCCTCAATCTCATGATGTGTTTCATCTTCACGTGAATTGCTGGATTTTTTCCTTGTCCTTTTAGGGGCATTATTCCCTTCATTCCTTTTGTGCGGAAATACATCTTCGAATAATGAGGCATCTCTAAATTCCATGATTGTATTTACATGAATATCAGCTATATAAGACTTGAATAACAAAAATCATAGGCAGTACTATTTTGAGCTGGCCCTAGATAGTAACAATCTACTTTTTTGGTCCAAGTTTGACTCTCTTGGGAGGCAGAACTGGAACTTTTGCAAAGAACCCAAATACTTTGACGTATTTAAAGCTTGATTTGTGTCCTTTCCAAATCTCATATGGAGTTGTTCTTGTTTTATTGTGTGGGACTTTGTTTAATACGTGAGTAGACATTTTTAAGGCTTCCCCCATAAGTTCGTCGGTAGACAAGAGGTCAAAAGCATGGCATTAATCATGTCTTTTAACGTTCTGTTCTTCTCTCGGCTACACCATTATGTTGTGATGAATATAGAGCTGTTGTTTGATAAATTATACCATTTTTGGCACAGGACTGTTCAAATGGTGATTCATATTCTCCACCTCGATCAGATCTCAATATCTTGATCTTTTTATTTAACTGATTTTTTACCTCAACCTTGTACTTTATAAATGATGTAATTGCTTCATCTTTACTATTCAAAAGATATACATAGAAATATCTTGTATAATCGTCAATAAACGTGATAAAATACTTTTTCCCACCTCTTGTGGGTAATGAATCAAAATCACACAAATCTGTATGAACCAAACCTAGTGGTTTGGTGCTTCTATCAACAGATTGAAATAGATTTTTAATCATTTTTTCTTCTACACATGTCTCATATTTGTAGTTCTTATCTACTTGGCATTTCAAATTTAATCCTATGTTTATAATGTTTTCATTTTTTGAAAATTTATGTGTCCTAATCTATCATGCCATAGTAAAATTTTGTGCTCAATCTAGTAAGAAACTTCAATTTTATTAATAGCACAATCAGAATACATAATTTTAATCCATCACATAAATATCCCCTTCCGATATACGTTCCAGCTTTGGACAGAACTATCTTGTCTGATTGGAACACCATTTTGAATCCTTTCTTTGATAGTACTGCACCATATAAGAGATTCTTCTGTATGTTTGGAACTTGGAGCACGTCATTCAACTTGATAATTTTTCCAAAAGTAAACTTGAGGATTACTGTGCCACTGCCTTCGATCATGGATACTGAAGAATTACACATATAGAGTTTTCCTTTGTGATCGAATTTCTGGTATGTATAAAATATGGATTTGTCAGAGAAGACATGACCGGTAGCACCTGTGTCTACCCACCATTGGTTAGGATTTTGTACCAAATTGCATTCAAATACAACTGCCGAGAAGTTGGACTCATCTACTTCCATGTTTTCTACTATATTTGCCTCTTTGTTGCGTTCTTTTTTGTGTCTGCAATCTCTAGCGGTATGTCCAACCTTTCCACAAACCCAATACTCGCCATTAAACTTTTTGGTTCGTTTGTTGTCTTTTGGTTTGTTGTCTGGAGCTTTTATTTTCTTCTGGAAATTCTTCTTTTTGTTTTTTGTCTTTGACCCTTCAGCCAAAAATGCCTCCTTGCCTACTTTTGTAACTCCACGGTTATCTGCCTCAATTTTTAGTCGGACTATGAGATACTGTAAATGATTTCCTTACTCTTATGCTTTAGATAGTTGCAGTAATCTCTTCATGATGGCGACAGTTTTCCACTGATGGCTTCAACCAAAAAAGATTCTCCAACCTTATGACCTTCTGCTTCAAGTTCATGAATGATGATTTGCAGTTCATGTAGTTGAGCAGTCACTGGTTTAGAGTCAACCATTTTGTAGTCCATGAATTTGTCTATAATGAATTTCTTAAGACTGATATTCTGCGTCTTATACTTCGTGGCAAGTGCATTCCAGAGTGCTTTTGTTGTCTTTAGAGGCTGATATACTTTGTATAGCACCTTGTCGAGACAATTCAGAATATAGTTTCTGCATAGAAAATCGGAATGCTTCCACATATCAACATCTGATTCCTTGCCTGGTGCAGGAATCGGTTCCTCCTCCTCGAGATACCGTTGCAGACCAAGTGTGGTGAGATAAGATAGCATTTTATTTTGCCATGTTACAAAGTCATCACCATCTCTTTTGAACGGATCAAGCCTGTTGTGAGTAGTAGCCTTTGTTGATAGTTCAATAGTTGCCATCTCTGTTTTAGCGAAAACAAGAAATCTTAATATGTTATACGTCTAGTATAACAAAACAGAGACTAATCAATAATAAACTTGTCTCACAAGTTTACAACTCAGATTTCCAGTGCTTTGGAATTATGTATTAGTTATTTCAATAATTAGCATGTTTGTAGTTAATTACAACAAAAAACTAACAACTATAGCAATAATAACTATAGTGATAAATCAAATGTTATACTATTTAAAGAGATAGTACAACGCTATATATATATATATATATATATATATATATCAACTATAAATCTAACCGGTTGAAGAAGAAAATTTCGTCTGAGGCTTGTCGTAACAATTTCCTTAAGACTTTATTCAAAGTCTCCCGAGATACAACAGTCGTGATCTGCTCGAGATTGTGATGTGTATGATATTCTGTGTGATATGCAAAAGCGCACGGGTTGTAGATCTTAAGAAATTTCGAAATTAAAATTGAGTGAGGAAAGTGACCAGGTTTCCTCCTTATTTATAGTCGAATTTCCAATGGGTACACCCGTTGAAAAAGTAGCATCCCTTCATTTGCAACGCCAAAAAGTGTTACTGTTCGCAACAGGCACTTCCTTTCATTTGCAACGCCAAAAACTGTTGCGGTTTGCAACAGTCGCATCCAATCCACTAGTCGCTTCTATTTGAATTTAAACAGTAGAAAACTATTCACTTCTACGTAGCAAAAATATAAAACTGTCCCCTCTTATTGGACCCGTACCCGCACCCCGTCCGGTTCGGTCGGTCGGACGGGTGGGCGGCGGCGCGTACGCGTGTATTAGTCCACGACAATATTGGTCCTCCCCTCGCACAAAATTACTTGACCCTAAGAGCCAATATTGCGATTGAGAATACACTATATAAACAAGAAAATGGACTTATTTTTGGCGATGTGGGATATATTTCATTCACTAATTTAAGAACTCTAACAATCCCCCACATGAATGACGATATATGTCTCCCCACACAAAGTGTAATATCACACAGTTCATATGAAAATAATGCTATATCGAGGATAAGTATATATTTCACTTTGAACTTTCCCTAGTTAAAACTTATCAGATATACTTGGCTAATCGACGAATTATTTCATCTTTAACTATTAGCACCAAAATTGGTCACTAACACCCAAATGTAAATGAAAGCACTAACTAACAGACAAAAATAACAGACAGTATATATGTAGAGAGTAATAATATGAAGAACAGTCAAAATTAAAATGAAAGCAGTAGAGAACAACAGATTTTATAGTGGTTCGGCTAACTCCGGCCTACGTCCACTCCAGAAGTTTTCTTTTTATTGCTGTAATAATCGATTACTGTTACAACACTATAGAGTAGTCCTAGCTTTAGAAAATAAAAGACCAGAGAGCCGAAGGAAGATCTCCTTTCTGAACTCCCTCATGCTGTATTTATAGGAAAATCCCGAGTTACTGGGCTTCCTTAGCAGTCCGGGCCTATTAGGGCCATAGCCGAGCCAACATCCTTCATCATGGTACGAGTGACTTCCTGTAGAGACTTCCTGTTGCGACTTCTTGTGGCGACTTCCTGTAGCGACTTTCTCTAGCAACTTCCTGTAGCGACTTCCATGCCGAACGACTTCCATGCCAAGCGACTTCCATGCCGAACGGCATGACTTCCTGTAGCGACTTCCTGTGGCAACTTCCTGTAGCGACTTCCTGTAGCGACTTCCTGTAGCGACTTCTTATGGCGACTTCCTGTAGCGACTTCCTGTTAAGCGGACATCCATGCGGAGCGACTTCCTATAGCGACTTCCTGTAGTGACTTCCATGCCGAACGACTTCCATGCCGAGCGACTTCCATGCCGAACGGCATGATTTCCTGTAGCGACCTCCTATAGCGACTTCCTATTAAGCCGACTTCCTAAAGCGACTTCCATGCCGAGCGACTTCCATGCCGAGTGACTTCCATACCGAGCGACTTCCATGCCGAACAAGCTTCATGCCAAACGAATTCCATGCAGAGCGACTTCCATGCCGAGCGACTTCCATGACGAACGACTTCCATGCCGAACGACTTCAATGCCGAGCGACTTCCTTGCCGAGCGACTTCCAGGCCTAGCGACTTCCAAACGTGCCGCGTTACTTATCCATGAAGTCGACTCAAACCTACCGCATTCCATCCTCCTAACTGAGAAACCGGCTTAGTTAAATCTCCCTGCCTACAGCCTTGCCAAAAAGTGGGTTAACATGAACCGTCAGCCGTTATTGTATAACCAGACAAAAGCTTTACAAAGCATTATTTCCTTCACATCCAATCTCTTATTTGTGTTCAATTTGGTCCTGAACAATTTTTTGTTCTGCAAGTGTTTTTAGATAATAGAAGCCTTTAATATTCTCATAGAGCCGACCATGCTCACACTAACATAGGTAATCACAGCCATTAAGAGTATCCTACATATACCCGACTTGTTATTTTCAAGATATGGTCATCATTAAAAAATATAGTTTTATCATTTTAATACTTCTGTAGGCATGCATTTATATTGTGCACCATAGGAATGGAGTAGGACTAAGTCCAAACAAATGCATTACGTCTTAAGTCATTTAAAACTGGTTTGCCTATTAATCCTAGTCCGTGGGATCTCCAGTCGTTAGGATAGGTTTCCGTATAAGATAACTCTTGTTGGTTTAGGCTTTTAATCCATTCCCCTCGATGCGCAGTTAACTTTCTCTCTTAATAAATTTTTAGTAAATGGATCCACTAGGTTATCATCTGTTCGCACATAATCTATGGAAATAGTTCCATTTGAGAGTAACTGCCTAATTGTGTTATGGTGTCGATGAATGTGTCGTGATTTTCCATTGTACACAAAGTTTTGGGCTCTTCTTAATGCTGCTTGGTTATCACAGTGTATGCATATGGTCGGTACAGGTTTAGGCCAAAACGGAATATCTTCTAAAAAGTGACGAAGCCATTATGCTTCTTCGCCTGCTTTATCTAAAGCGATAAACTCTGATTCCATAGCGGATCAAGCTATGCACTTTTGTTTAGTAGATCTATGACACTGCTGCTCCTGCTAAGGTAAATACATAACCACTCGTTGATTTTGATTCTTCTGAATTAGCAATCCAGTTTGCATCACTATATCTTTCTAAGACGGCAGGATATTTTCCATAATGTAAGGAAAATTTGTGATAATTTTTAAATATCCAAGTACTCTCATTAATGCTTTCCAATGTTCCTTCCCTGGGTTGCTTGTATACTTGCTTAATCAACTTACTGCATAAGCTATATCTGTTCGTGTGCAATTCATGAGATACATGAGACATCCTATTACATGAGAGTATTCCAGTTGCATTACATTGTCATTAGTGTTTTTACGCAGTACTTCCGATGGATTAAAAGGTGTTTTTACTCCTTTAATTCCAAAATTTTGAAATTTTTCAATCACTTCGTCTACATAGTGTGACTGAGACAATTCAATTACATTAGGCGTTCTTATGATTTTGATTTCCAAAATAACGTCTGCAACTCCTAAGTCTTTCATATCGAAATTGCTAATTAACATCTTTTTTATGGTCTCTATTACCTGAGTATTTGAACCAAATATTAACATATCTTCCACATATAAATAAATCATCACATATGATTGTCCAATTTGTTTATAACAAACACACTTATCACATTCATTTATACGAAAACCATTTCTCATCATGACACTACCAAATTTTACGTGCCATTGTTTTGGAGCTTGTTTTAGTCCGTATAATTATTTTACAAATCATAGACTTTGTTTTCATTTTCTTTGAAAAAAAACCTTCAGGTTGCTCCATGTAGATCTCCTCATCGAGATCTTCATTTAAGAATGCTGTCTTTACATCCATTTGATGAATTTCTAGATTATAGATCGATGCAATTGTTATTAGCATTCTTATAGAGGTTATTCGTGTTACCGGCAAACATGTATCAAAGAAGTCTACTCCTTCTTTTTGACGATATCCTTTGGCTACTAATCTGGCTTTATACTTGTCGATAGAGCCATCTGCTTTCATTTTCTTCTTGAAAGTCCATTTACAGCCAATAGGTTTTATTCCAGGTGGAATATCAACGATTTCATAAGTTTTATTACTTAGAATTGAAACACTCTCACTTTGGATTGCTTCTTTCCAACATGAATATTCAGAAGATGACATTACTTCCTTGTACGTTTGAGGTTCATGTTCTAACACATATGTGAAGAATCCCGAACCAAATATCTTGGAAGTCATAGCCCTTACGCTTTTTCTTGGTTCAACTTCCTCAATCTCATGACGAGTTTCATCTTCATGTGAATTGCTTGATTCTTCTCTTGTCCATTTAGTGGCATTATTCCCTTCATTCCTTTTGTGCGAAAACACATGTTCAAAGAATGGGACATCTTTAGATTCCATGATTGCATTTACATGAGTATCAGCTATATTGGACTTAAATACCAAAAATCAGTAGGCACTACTATTTTGGGCTGACCCTAGATAGTAAAACCTACTATTTTGGTCCAAGTTTGACTCTCTTGGGTGGCGGAACTGGAACTTTTGCCAAGTACCCCTACACTTTGACGTATTTAAAGCTTGGTTTGTGTCCTTTCCAAATCTCATATGAAATTGTTCCTGTTTTATTGTGAGGGACTTTGTTTAATACGAGATTAGACATATTTAAGGCTTTCCCCCACAAGTTTGTCGGCTGATCAAAGGTTAAAAGCATGGCATTAATCATGTCTTTTAACGTTCTGTTCTTCCTCTCGGCTATACCATTTTGTTACGATGAATATAGAGTTGTTGTTTGATGATTTATAAGATTTTCGGCACAGAACTGTTCAAATAGTGATTCATATTCTCCACCTCGATCAGATCTCAATATCTTGATCTTTTTATTTAACTGATCAGGTTTCCTCCTTATTTATAGCCAATTCCCAATGGGTACATCCATTGAGAAAAATAGCATCCCTTCATTTACAATGCCAAAAAGTATTACTGTTCGCAACATGCACTTCCTTTCATTTGCAAAGCCAAAAACTATTGCGGTTTGCAATGGTCGCATCTCTTCGTTTGCAACGGCCAAAAACTACTACGGTTTGCAACAGTCGCGTCCAATCACTAGTCGCTTCTATTTGAATTTAAACAGCAGAAAACTATTCACTTCTGTGCAGCAAAAATATAACACTGTCCACTCTTACTAGACCCGCACCCGCACCCAACCCGGTTCGGTCGGTCGGACGGGCGGGCCGCGGCGCGCGCGCGTGTTAGTCCATGGCCATATAGGTCATCCCCCTCGCACAAAATTACCTGACCCTAAGGGCCAATATAGGGATTGATAATACACTATATAAGCATGAAAATGGACTTATTTTTCGCGATGTGGGATATATCTCATTCACTATTTTGAGAACTCTAACAATCCCCCACATGAATGATGATATATGTCTCCCCCACACAAAGTGTAATATCACACAGTTCAAATGAAAGTAATGTTATATCAAGGATAAGTAGATATTTCACTTTGAAGTTTCCCTAGTTAAAACTTATCGAATATGCTTGGCTAATCGGTGAATTATTTCATCCTGAGTCGTCAACCGTTATTGTATAACCAGACAATGAGCTTTACAAAGCATTATTTCCCTTCACATCCAATCTCTTGGTTGTGTTCATTATGCTCCTGAACAATTTTTGGTTCTGCGACTATTTTTAGAGAATAAAAGCCTTTAATATTCTCATAGAGCCGGCACAGCTCACACTAACATAGGCGATCACAACCATTAAGAGTATCCTACATATACTCCACTTGTTATTTTCAAGATATGGTCATCATTAAAAAACATAGTTTTATCCTTTTAATACTTCTGTAGGCATGCTTTTATATTGTGCACCATAAGAATGGAGTGGGACTAAGTCCAAACAAATGCATTACATCTTGAGTTAATCAGAACTGGATTGCCTATTGATCCTAGTCCGTGTGATCTTCAGTCGCTAGGATAGGTTTCCGTATAAAACTCTTATTGGTTTAGGCTTTTAAACCCATTCCCTTCGTTGCGCAGTCAACTTTCTCTCTTGATAAATCTTTAGTCAATGGATCTGCTAGGTTATCATTTGTTCGCACAATATCTATGGAAATAGTTCCATTTGAGAGTAACTGTCTAATTGTATTATGGCGTCGACGAATGTGTCGTTTTCATTATACATAAAGTTTTGCGCTCTTCTTAATGCTGCTTGGTTATCACAGTGTATGCATACGGCCGGTACAGGTTTAGGCCAAAATGGGATATCTTCTAAAAAGTGATGAAATCATTCTGCTTCTTTACCTGCTTTGTCTAAAGAGATGAACTCCGATTCCATTGTGAATCGTGCTATGCATGTTTGTTTTGTGGATTTCCATGACACTGCTGCCCCTGCTAAGGTAAATACATAACCCTTCGTTGATTTTGATTCCTTTGAATCAACAATCCAGTTTGCATCTCTATATCCTTCTAAGATGACACGATATTTTCCATAATGTAAGGAATAATTTGTGGTATTTTTTAAATATCCAATCACTCTCATTAGTACTTTCCAGTGTTCCTACCCTGGGTTGCTTGTATAGCTGCTTAATCGATTTACTGCATAAGCTATATTTGGTCTTGTGCAACTCATGAGATATATGAGACATCCGATTACACGAGAGTATTCCAGTTGCCTTGCACTCTTATTAGTGTTTTTATGTAGTACTTCTGATGGATTAAAAGGTGTTCTTACTCCTTTAATTCCAAAATTCCAAAAAAAATTAATCACTTTGTCTACATAACTGAGACAATTCAATTCCATTAGGTGTTCTTATGATTTTGATTCCCAAAATAATGTCTGCAACTCCTAAGTCTTGCATATCGAAATTGCTAATTAACATCTTCTTTATGGTCTCCATTACCTGAGTATTTGTACCAAATATTAATGTATCGTCTACGTATAAACAAATCATCACATATGATTGACCAATTTATTTATAATAAACACACTTATCACATTCATTTATACGAAAACCATTTCTCATCATGACACTACCAAATTTTGCGTGCTATTGTTTTGGAGCTTGTTTTAGTCCGTATAATGATTTTACTAATCTAAAGACTTTGTTTTCATTTCCTTTGTAAGTAAAACCTTCATGTTGGTCCATGTAGATCTCCTCATCGAGATCTCCATTTAAGAATGTTGTCTTTACATCCATTTGGTGAATTGATAGATTATAGATCGATGCAATTTCTATTAGCATTCTTATATAGGTTATTTGTGTTACCGGCGAATATGTATCAAAGAAGTCTACTTTTTTTTTTGACGATATCCTTTTGCTACTAATCTGGCTTTATACTTGTCGATAGAGCCATCTTCTTTTAGGTGGAATATCAACAATTTTTCAAGTTTTATTACTTAGAATTGAATCAATCTCACTTTGGAATTCTTTTTTCCAACATGAAGATTCAGAAGCTGATATTGCTTCCTTGTATGTTTGAGATTAGTGTTCTAACACATATGTGAAAAAATTCGAACCAAATGTCTTGGAAGTTCTAGCCCTTACACCTTCTTGGTTCAACTTCCTCAATCTCATGATGAATTTCATCTTCATGTGAATTGCTTGATTCTTCTCTTGTCCTTTTACGGACATTATTCCCTACATTCCATTTGTGCGGAAACACATGTTCAAAGAATGAGGAATCTCTAGATTCCACGATTGTATTTACATGGATATCAGCCACATCAGACTTGAATACCAAAAATTTGTAGGCACTACTATTTTGGACTGGCCCTATAAGGTAACAATCTACTGTTTTTGGTCCAAGTTTGACTCTCTTGGGAGGCGTAACTGGAACTTTTGCCAAGCACCTCCACACTTTGACATATTTAAAGCTTGGTTTGTGTCCTTTCCAAATCTCATATGGAATTGTTCCTATTTTATTGTGAGGGACTTTGTTTATTATGTGATTAGACATATTTAAGGCTTCCTCCCACAAGTTCATCGGTAGACCAGAGGTTAAGAACATGGAATTAATCATGTCTTTTGACGTTTTGTTCTTTCTTTCGGCTACACCATTTTGTTGTGGTGAATGTAGAGCTGTTGTTTGATGAATTATACCATTTTCGGTACAGAACTGTTCAAATCATGATTCATATTCTCCACCTCGATCGGATCTCAATATCTTGATCTTTTTATTTAACTGATTTTCTACCTCAGCCTTGTACTTTATAAATGATGTAATTGCTTCATCTTTACTATTCAAAAGATATACATAGCAATATCGCGTATAATCGTCAATAAAAGTGATAAAGTTCTTTTTCCCACCTCTGGTATGTAATGATTTAAAATCACATAAATCTGTATGAACTAAACCTATTGGTTCGGTGCTTCTATCATCAGATTGACATGGTTTTTTAACCATTTTTGCTTCTACTCATGTCTCACATTTCTAGTTCTTTTCTACTTGGAATTTTGGAATTAATCCCAAGTTTGATAATATTTTCATTTTTTGGAAATTTATGTGTCCCAATCTATCATGCCATAGTAAAATTTCGTGCTCAAGCAAGTAAGAAGCTTCAATTTTATTAATAGCACAATCAGAATACATAGCTTTATTTCCGATAACGGCTACATTTGCCTTAAATAGGCCATCACATAAATATCCCCTTCCGATATACATTCCAGCTTTTGGTAGAACCATCTTGTCTGACTCGAACACCATTTTGAATCCTTTCTTCGATAGAACTGCACCAGAGATGAGATTCTTGCATATGTCTGGAACGTGGAGCACGTCACTTGATAGTTTTTCCATAAATAAAAATGAGGATTACTGTGCCACTGCCTTCGATCATGGATACTGCAGAATTACCCATATAGAGTTTTCTTTTGTGATCGAATTTCTGGTATGTAGAAAACATGGATTTGTCAGAGCAGACATGACGAGTAGCGCCTGTGTCTACCCGCCATTGGTTAGGATTCTGAATCAAATTGCATTCAGATACAACTGCCGAGAAGTTGGACTCGTCTACTTCTATGTTGTCTACTATATTTTCCTCTTTGTTGAGTTCCTTTTTGTGTCTGTAATCTCTAGCGGCATGTCTAACCTTTCCACAAACCCAACACTCGCCATTAAACTTTTTAGTTCGTTTGTTGTCTTTTGGTTTATTGTCTGGAGCTTTTCTTTTCTTCTGGAAATTCTTCTTTTGTTTTTGGTCTTTGACCCTTCAGCCACAATGCCTCCTTGCTTGGTTTTGTAACTCCACGGTTATCTGCCTCAATTTTTAGTTGGACTATGGGATCCTGTAAAGAGATTTCCTTCTTATTATGCTTTAGATAGTGGCGGTAATCTCTCCATGACGGCGGCAGTTTTCCCATGATGGCTTCAACCAAAAACGATACTCTAACCTTATGACCTTCCGCTTCAAGTTCATGAATGATGATTTTCGGTTCATGCAGTTGAGCAGTCACCGGTTTGGAGTCAACCATCTTATAGTCCACGAATTTGTCTACAATGAATTTCTTGAGACTGATATTCTACGTCTTGTACTTCATGGCAAGTGCATTCCATAGTGCTTTTGCTATCTTTCGAGGCTGATATACTTTGTATAGCACATTGTCGAGACAATTCAGAATATAGTTTCTGCATAGAAAATCGGAATTTTCCCATGTATCAACATCTGATTCCTTGCCTGGTGTAGGAATCGGTTCCTTCTCCTCGAGATACCGTTGCAGACCGAGGGCGGTGAGATAAAATAGCATTTGACTTTTCCATGTTATGAAGTCATCACCATCTCCTTTGAATGGATCAGTCCTGTTGTGGGTTGTAGCATTTGTTGATAATTCAACTATTGCCATCTCTGTTTTAGCGAAAACCGGAAAGTCTTAATATGTTATACGTCTAGTGTACCAAAATGGAGACTAATCAATAATAAACTTGTCTCATAAGTTTACAACTCAGATTTCCACTACTTTGGAATTCCGTGTTGGTTATTTTAATAATAAGTATGTTGTAATTAATTATAGCAACAAACTAACAACTATAGCAATAATAACTATAGCGATAAATCAAACGTTATACTATTAAAAGAAATAGTACAATGCAGAAACGAAATTGATATATATATATATATATATATATATATAAATCAACTAGAAATCTAACTGGTTGAAGAAAGAAATTTCGTCCGAGGCTTGTCGTAACAATTTCCTTAAGACTTTATTCAAGTTTCCCCAGATACAATACACGTGATCTGCTCGAAATTGTGATGTGTATGATCTTCTTTATGATATGCAAAAGTGCACGGATTGCATATATTAAGAAACGAAGAGGAACAAGAGAAAATTCGGAATTAAAATTGCAACGATCCAGAATTTTGGACATTTGGAATTAGAATATTTAATTAGTTTTAAATATTTAAATGTTATTCGTTTAACTTGAATTTCAAATGTAACAAATTATTAGACAATTAAATAATTGAATTAAACAATTGGAAATCAGGAAAAATATGAATTTTGGGATTTTGAGTCTGTTAAAAATAATTTGAAGATTTATAAAATTTATATTGATAATACAGGAGATAATAGAACTTTTAAAATTGAATTTAAAAGCGTTCTGTTCAGTTTTTAAAGATATATCGTTTAAATTGATATTTAAAAATAGCCTTTCGAGGAACAATCTCGAAATTCAACAAAACCAGTTCCATTGGATACATAATAGTGTATTATTATCAGATTTCCATTTTCGTAGTGTTTGGAGTGATCGTTTGGCCATACGGTAGATAAATGCGCTGAAGTCTATATCATAATTTTTATATAATAACTGGGTCCAAAAAGCTATCTTCTCCATACGATCGGACTCGAGACATTTTCCATCGCATTCAGAATAAGGGTATAACCTTCTAAACGTCTAGCGGCACGCCTCGATTGGAGATCGAGATTACGAGTTGCGAATCGAGACGATTTGAATTTGAATTAAAATTAAAATTTATACTTTCACATACTATAGACAAATTAGACATGTTTTCTTCTTAACAATACGTGTCCTCTCAAAAGTAAACAATCAAACACATTTAATAAAAATTTATTTTATATAGCCAAACTTTTGAAAAAAGGGATATTGCATGCCGAACAAAATCGAAATTACAAATCAAAAGGAAATGGCGACCGAATAAATGTCGTTCCTCAAAAATATTTTAGAATGGCGAAGATTTATAACCCTAAATTGGGAAATTATTTCATTCTAAACAAAATCGAAATCGATGTTTTGAAATAAACAATGACCGAGGTTCTTTCTATAGTGTCGAATCGATTTCCAGAAGAACCGATGAGGCTCACGTTCAAAGGTGGGCACGCAATCGAGTTCAGCACATGTTCGATGGGGTTTTAGGGCATGCGAGGCACTAAGGAGGAGGGGATGCATGTCGATTAGTCGCAACCTACTCTCGGCCTAATAGGAAGTGATGAAGCAGTGATCGACGTCATAGGGTGATAGCTTAGTGAGGCAGTGGTGGGCGGTCGATCGATTTGAGGCGCCGCGCGAGGCAAGGGGAGGTCGAACGACATGGCTCGTTCGTGTCGCATTCTACATCGGTGTGTTCTTCAGGCGATTGTAGATCGCGTTCATCGTGGGTAGTGAGGTATTGTTAGCTTGATTTGCAGTAGGTAATATATATATACACATATATAGCTCTATCCTTGATTTTGCTGTAAGATAAAATTTGATATTATTTTCCAGTTTAATTATTTTATATAAATACACTCACATATCTATTTTTAAACAGTAAACATAAATAATATATATAAGTTAAAAAATATATATATATAGAGATTTTAAATGGTAATAGTGATTATTTTATAGATATATATTTATATAGATTTTGGAATCCATGTAGACTATTTTCAAATGGATATGTATTTTCAAGAACAAAAATAATAAAGATAAGAATAAATATACATATACATATTTTTGATTTATTTGTTTAATTACTAAAATAATAAGTTAAGGTGATTAATTTTTTTATTTACTTGTTTAATTTATTTACTAAAGGACTTTTAGAAAAAAAATATTAGTCAGTATTAAATTTATAGTTAATCAAATTATTAAATGGAAATTGATAGTTCGATTTATTTCGAATATTAATAAACCGTAAATGTTTATACAAGGTCTAAAATCATGGAGAATCAAGCCGGTGTGGATCAGATTTTAAATTTAGAATCAAAGGTGAG
Organism: Allium cepa; assembly: GCA_030765085.1. Lineage (NCBI taxonomy): Eukaryota > Viridiplantae > Streptophyta > Magnoliopsida > Asparagales > Amaryllidaceae > Allium > Allium cepa. Next base: position 259,936,063 of record CM060939.1, read on the forward strand.
TTAATCTCACTCATCTGGATTATTATTTAAATTTAAATAGTTAAATTTAAATTTTGGTTGAATGATTGAATTGATTGGATGTGGCATATTATATATAGTAGTATATATATTGGAGTGATTGATTTCTCGCATTATATAGCGGATGACACCCTATGTGCCCCGCATAATAGCGGATCACCCCTTATACCGCGATATCCCGCCTTGAAGCGGGATTGGTATTTTAAATTATTGTGCTAACATCTATGGATGCAGGGAAACAGGTTGGAGGGATCCAATGGGATTCCTGAAAATATTTACATTTGTTTTAATATTCGGTGATCTGATTTATTTAATAATCTGAGATAGATTACATTGGTGATTGGAAATAATGGATGCTATGGTTTGATTGAATATATTTATGTATACCGAGTTATCAAAAATGCATAGATTGGATTTTTGAAGGGAAAATAAAAGAGAGATTTTTTAAGTAAAATAATTATAGAGAATTTGGATAAATTAAAGAATGATTTAGAAAAAGATAAAAGTTGATTTTTAAATTCTAATAAATAAATTCCAAAGTATGGGAAAGGAGATTTTTGAATAAATGGGAATAAATGAATTTTTAAACTTAAGTGATATTATTTAAAGGAACAAAAGATTTATTTTTAAACCAATATTTAAAAGGTTTAAAAAGAAATAATAGAAGAATTTTTGAAATAAATACGAAATTGGTATTTTCAGTTCAAATAAGATTTTAAATCATAATAAAGAAGTTAAATATGAAATTAATGGGTTTTGAAATAAATTTAGTAAGTAAAGGAATTTATTTTTAAATGGAATAAATTTGAAAATCGATTTGAAAATTGATTTAATGTTGAAACTATGTTTTAAAGGAGGATGAGACTAGGGGATTTATAAATGGGGTTTATAAAGTGAAATAAGATATTAGTGGATATTTGAAAGTATAAATTCAGGAAGGGAATTTATAAAGAAATGGGTAATTTGTTTTAAAAATAAATAGTGGTTTATTTTTAAAGATGTGAAAGAAAAGTATATTTCTCTGAAAAGCCAAATACGTTTCCAAGCATACTTTTAAGTTTAAATTAAAAAGTTTAAAGTTGTTTTAAAAGAATGTTTTTGAGAATTATTTAAGCTGTTTGAAATTTTAAAGGTAAATATTTATTAAACTAGTAATAGTTGAATTATTTTAAAGGGTTACTTGGTATTACGATTTAAAAGATAATAATTAATATTTGTATATTATAAAATAGTTTTATTTTAAAGACAATTGGTTAAAGTTTTATTTGAAAACTTATATTGCATTCGTAACTTTTATTTTAAAATTAGTTTTGGCTTAAGTTTTACATGAGAAATTAGTATAAAATTTCATAACTAGTATTTTAAATAAAGTGTTTGAAGTAGTTTTATATTAAATATTTTTAAAGTATATATTTTTGAATAAAGTGTTTAAGTAGTTTTAATTTAAATGTTTTATAGTATATTTTTAGAATTAAGTGATTTAAATTATTTTAAAATCTAAAATATTTAGACTTGGTGATTTTCAGTGGAAATAAACAATATTTGGAATTTATTCCACAAGATAAAGTGATTTGGAAACTGCTTTCAAAGGATTGAAATATAGAAGGATATCCTACAAAGATATTTGAATAATAAATAATTTGAAAAATTATTAAGATTGATGGTTGTTTGTGAATGTTATTTGATTGTTAAATAACTGACTATCGGTTTTGGCCAATGCGCTGATCGTTTCGAAGAGACCGGGATCGGGATTAATTTCCCGAGCACCAATTCGATCTGTTTTGAATGTTTTTATGAGGAAGATAAGAGCTTGGAGTCGAAGATGGAGCAGTGAAGTGCAAGGGCTAATTGCTACTAATCCTGAGGGTAACTCCAAAATGGATGTAGTAGGAGTAGTGCCTTCGGTTCCCTCCGAACCCGGAAAGGGCTTGTATGGACGAATGCTTTCAGAACATCGTTAGGAGGACGATGAGCATTTTAAGTGAATGTGTGCTAAAAAGTTAAATCTTAACCTCGAGCCTCATCAACCAGGAATGGCTAAAACATGGGAGGTGCACACAAGGCTAAGTGGCTAGCAACCAATTAGGGTAGGGTCACCCCTGTATAGAGGTTCCTTTTTTTGGCTGTGTGGGCGGTTGCTGATCCCAACTGCGGGGTGATCCTATTCGGACTATCCAGTAAGGGGTAGCTCTGGTCTATGATGCAGGGGATCAGGTTGGACCCTCGGTGCGGTGATCTAGACCCCGTACTATGACGGGCGGTACCTCAGTAGCCCTGCCATTGTATAGAATCTAATCTCCAATAAGCGCCTGTACAGTTTTGATTGTGCCCAACTATGCTGAAACGTGAGATGCAAGGATTTCATCTAGATTCTACTATAATATCAGAGGATTTTATAAGAAATGTTTTGGTTATCGTAAGGTAAAAACCCGGCATGTTTATTTGTGGCGTGGTATTTCAAAGGATTTTGAAAACTTTAATAATCAAATTGGGTGTGTTTTCTCACGCTGATTTTCCAGACTGACTCAGATGTTATTTAACTATAATGCTCGGGTCAGACTGAGTATTATAGAGTATAGATTCTAGATGGACTGCTATGGAACTCAGGAGACAAGCTGGATGACGAGGCGTATTTCCGTAGATGTATATTCCACTGTACCGTAAGCTGTGTATTCAGTTTTGGGAGGATGATTTATCATAACTATCCTGAATTGTGTTGTACTCTGATGATGTAATGTTATAAACATATATAATTCTTTTTGATTTAAAGATTAGTCATTTATCTACTATATATTGCTCTGCTGCGTTTGTGAGATTCTGATGTTATTTTCTATTTCTTCTTCTACCTTCTTCTTCTTTAACCCTAATGGTTCGGTTTTTCGACATTAGATTTTTCGGCATTTGATACAGTGGACGTATTGATGTCGATTTTCGGGCGTTGAAAAATCAAGTCATTAAAAATTGGTATCAGAGCCAGGTTAAGCGAGAACCTTGGCTCTAGTGGAGATTACTCATTAGGAATAGAGTAAGTACTCTAGAATGAGTTTGAGTGTATGAGCGCGTATTTGTTAGTGAATATAAAAAAAATTATATTGTGTTAACTTATCGGTTGAGTATTTATAGATTTTGGTCGGTGCAGTCTGGCCAACTGTATCAATAGGGATTTCTAAACTCTTAAACAAGATAAACCGACCCAGTATTGTTTTGAAATAGGGTAAATGAAATAATTTTGCCCAAATTATTTTTGTATATAAAAGAAATAATTTTGTAAGTTATTATTGTTATATATGGTTGCTTGGTTGCTAGGAAGTGATAATATTAAATTATTATCATTGTTGTGTAAAAATTGAATAAGAAATTGAAATCATAACTAAAAGCTAAGAAATAAATTTATATACAAATGGGATTTGTAAATGTAAATTGTAAATGTAATTTATAATTTGAAATAGAATTCCAAAGAAATATTTGAATTTTTTTTGAAAGGGTTTGAAATTTGGAAATTTGGGAAATTTAAATTCCTTTGAATTTGGAAATGATTTTCAAAAGCTTTGGAGAAATAATGGTGATATTATTTCAGATATATTTTTGAATTGGATATGAAATCTGGTGAGATTTGAAATTTACAAATTTTTGAAGGGTTTTAAAGAGATAAAAGCACTAAACTCTCTTTGGTCGCAGGAAAATAACTTCGGTGATGACTACAGCATCATCGATGTACATTTTCGAGTCTCGAAGCGAGGAATTGCTGCCAAATTATTTTAAATTGGAATTGTTCGTAAAATTGGGTTTCATTTTGAAATTCGAAGGATGATTTGATTTGCAAATGAATTATGTATATAACTGATTTTGAAATGCTTTTGAAATATGAGTAATTGTTTAAAATACTTTGGAGCTGGTTTGAAATTGTTTATAGAATTTAAATGAATTGATAGTTTGTAAAATTTTGAATATATTAGATTAAAAATTAACTTAAGAAGGATTTAATAAAAGTAAGTGTGAAACCCAAATAAGTTGGAAGGTAAACTAATTAATTGAAGTGAATTAAAAGAAGTTAGCAAATGAAATTTGAATAAGTGGAAAACTTATAGAAGGTTTTAAAATCTAAATTTAATCGGAATGTAAGTGAATCTAGTTAAGTAAAAGTGAGCTTTGAGGAAAATGATTATTTAAAATAAGTTTATTAAGATTGTAAACAAATGTATAGAAAAACAAAGGAAATTACATTTGTAAGTAAGTAAAATGAAACTAAATGTTGGAATCAATTTGAATTATGTTAAGTAAAGTGGAATTGTAAAATATAGTTTGAGTGGATTATAGGAACAAAGTTCTAAAAATTAAATTTATTGGAAATTGAAATATATTAGTAGATGGAAGATAGTTGATAGAATTCAATATTTAAGAATGGGAAATTAGTTAAGTTAAACTTAATAAAACAAAGGATTGAAAATAAAATTTATAAGTAAACTCATTAATTCTAATAGGTAAGATAATGAACTGAAATTGAATATTAAGACAATATTTATTAATTTTTAAAATAAAGTAAAGTTGTAGAATTGATTCAAAGTGAACTAAAATAATAAAACTTTGGAATGGTTAGTTAAACATGGATTGGGATAAGTTGAATAGAATTCAATATATCAAGTTGGAGGGTAAATTGAATTCAAATGGAATTGAAAATGCAAAGTTGAATGGAAATAGATATATAACTTCAATAATGAAGTGGAAATAAATATTTAAGTGTAAAATATTTAGCTTGAACTTAAGAAATGGATAGTAAATTCTTAAGTAAAAAATCAGAATTGAGAAATATGCCAAGTAAAAATTTGGTATTGGAAAAAATATATTCTAAGTTAACGTTAATAAGGGTTAAAGTAAAGTTGTGAAATGGGATAATTGTGAATAGGTGAATGAAAATAAAATAATTGTGAATAGCAAGAAAATTGATTTAGCTAATAATCAATTGAAATAAATATGTAGGATATACATATATTATTCTATTCGCATAGCGATTCGATCCAGAATTCGAGCACAGGATTTCGAGTTAGTTATATCGATCCGAGTTAGGATTTTTCACTCGATTTTCGACGGCGAACGTTGGATATGGATTTTTGATTGATTCTGGAAATTCTTTATCATAGTTTGTTGCTATGCAAGGAGAATGATAGTTTCTGATCAAGAAACCAGATCTGAGTCCGCACTAGAAAGTCGGGTGGACAATACTAGTTCGGAAGTGAAATTGTGTGACCGAGTGAGCGATCGGATTGGATATTGCGTACGAATGATATATGTACATCATACGAATTTGAATGAAATAGATATTGAAAATTTTGAAAGGAAGTAAATAAAATGATTTTGGATTCTATGATTGAATATGATTGTTAAGTAAGATATACAGGTATTTAAAAGCAAAGGAAAATTGGAATTTTTGATTTCAGAAGGTAAATGGAATTGCAACAACAGGTATGTATTTAAATTCTGTATGAAATTTTATGATTTTCTGGTCTAGCCACTTGGCTTTTTGTTTTCTTTTTGAATTTGGGGGGCCCATAGAGGTATTTTGTAGTTATACCAATCTAGCCGCGTAAAGGAGATGCTGGCAAAAAATTTCGTACATTTAGGGAGTTGGAAAAATTTTGATTATTTAAAATTTGAATTTGAAATATAATTTGAATGGTTGAGTAAGTAATGTTCTTTGGAAATTATGGATAGGTTTGGAAAGTCGATAAGGAGTGATAGTGTCTTTAATAAAAAGATTTTTGGGTGTTGTTAAAACTATTTGGTTTTAGGAAAATAGTTATCGGGTTAAAGATCATTCTTCTTAACTAGTAATTTCGGGAATGAAATTCCTTTAAGGAGGAGGAATGTAACGACCTGGAATTTTGGACATTTGAAATTAGAATATTTAATTGGTTTTAAATATTTATATGTTATTCGTTTAACTTGAATTTCAAATGTAACAAATTATTGGATAATTAAATAATTGAATTAAAAAATTGGAAATCGGGAAAAATATGAATTTTGGGATTTCGAGTCTGTTAAAAATAATTTGAAGGTTTATAAAATTTATATTGATAATACTGGAGATAATAGAACTTTTAAAATTGAACTTAAAAATGTTTTGTTCAGTTTTTAAAGATATATCGTTTAAATTGATATTTAAAAATAGTCTTCCGAGGCACAGTCTCGGAATTTGACGAAACTGGTTCCATTGGATCCGTAATAGTGTATTATTATTGGATTTCAATTTTCGTAGTGTTTGGAGTGATCGTTTGGCTGTACGGTAGATAAACACGCTGAAGTCTATATCGAAAATTATATATAATAACTGGGTCCAAAAAGTTATCTTCTCCATACGATCGAATTAGGAATCGAAACATTTTCCATCACGTTCAAAATAGGAGTATAATCTTATGAACGTCTAGCAGCATGCCTCGATAGGAGATCGAGATTGTGAGTTGCGAATTGAGACGGTTTGAGTTTGCATTTAAATTAAATTTTATACATTCACATACTATAGACGAATTGGACACATTTTCTTCTTAAAAACACGTGTCCGCTCAAAAGTAAATAATCAAACACATTTAACAAAATTTATTTTATATAGCCAAACTTTTGAAAAAAAGGGATATTGCATGCCGAACAAAATCAAAATCACAAATCAAAAGGAAATGGCAACTGAGTAAATGTCGTCCCTCAAAAATATTTTAGAATGGCCGAAGATTTGTAACCCTTAATTCGGAAATTATTTCATTCTAAACAAAATCGAAATCGACGTTTGGAAATAAACAATGGCCGAGGCTCTTTCTATAGTGTCGAATCGATTTCCAGAAGAACCGATGAGGCTCATGTTCGAAGGTGGGCACGCAATCGAGTTCAGCCCATGTTCGATGGGGTTTTAGGGCATGCGACGCACTAGGGAGGAGGGGACGCACTAATAGGAAGTGACGAAGCAGTGATCGACGTCATGGGGCGATAGCTGAGTAAGGCAGTGGTGGGAGGTCGAGCGATTTGAGGCGCCGCGCGAGGCAAGGGGAGGTCGAACAGCGTGGCTCATTCGTGTCGCGATCTACGGCGCTGTGCTCTTCAAGCGATTGTAGATCGCGTTCATCGTGGGCAGTAAGGTATTGTTAGCCTGATTTTGCAGTAGGTAATACACACACACACACACACACACACACACACATATATAGCTCTATCCTTGATTTTGCTATAAGATAAAATATGATAATATTTTTCAGTTTAAATTTTTTATATAAATACACTCACATATCTATTTTTAAACAGTAAACAGAAATAATATATATAAGTTATATATATATATAGAAATTTTAAATGGTAATAGAGATTATTTTATAGATATATATTTATATAGATTTTGGAATCCATGGAGACTATTTTCAAATGGATTTGTATTTTCAAGAATAAAAATAATAAAGATAAGAATGAATATACATATACATATTTTTAATTTATTTGTTTAATTTTTAAAATAATAGGTTATGGTAATTAATTTGTTTTATTTACTTGTTTAATTTACCTACTAAAGGATTTTTAAAAGAAAATTATTATTCAGTATTAAATTTATAGTTAATCAAATTAATAAATGGCAATTGATAGTTCGACTTATTTCGAATATTAATAAACCGTAAATGTTTATACAAGGTCTAAAATCGTGGAGAATCAAACCGGTGTGCATTCGATTTCAAATTTAGAATCAAAGGTGAGTTATCTCACTCATCTGGATTATTATTTAAATTTAAATAATTAAATTTAAATTTTTGGTTGAATGATTGAATTGATTGGATGTGGTATATTATATATAGTAGTATATGTATATTGGAGTGATTGATTTCCCACATTATATAGCGGATGAGACCCTATGTTCCCCGCATAAGAGTGGATGACCCCTTATACCTCGATATCCCACCTTGAAACGGAATTGGTATTTTAAATTATTGTGCTAAGAGCTGTAGATGAGGGAAACAAGTTGGAGGGATCCAACTAGATTCCCTAAAATATTTGATTTGTTTTAATATCCGGTGATCTGATTTATTTAATAATCCGAGATAGATTACATTGGTAATTGGAAATAAGGGATGCTATGGTTTGATTGAATATTTTTGGGTATACTGAGTTCTAAAAAATGTATAGATTGGATGTTTGAAGGGAAAACAAAAGAGATAATTTTTAAGTAAAGTAATTATAGAGAATTTGGATAAATTAAAGAATGATTTAGAAAAAGATAAAAGTTGATTTTTAGATTCTAATAAATAAATTCCAAAGCATGGGAAGTGAGATTTTTGAATAAATGGGAATAAATGAATTTTTAAACTTAAGTATATTATTTAAGAAAATAAAAGATTTATTTTTAAATTTAAAATTTAAAAGGTTTAGAAAGAAATAAAAGAAGAATTTTTGAAATAAATATGAAATTGGTATTTTCAATTCAAATAAGATTTTAAATCATAATAAAGAAGTTAAATCTGAAATTAATGGGTTTTGAAATAAATCGAGTAAGTGAAGGAATTTATTTTTAAATGGAATAAATTTGGAAATCGATTTGAAAATGATTTAATGTTGAAACTATGTTTTAAAAGGAGGATGAGACTAGGGTATTTATAAACGAGGTTTATAAAGTGAAATAAGATATCAGTGGATATTTGGAAGTATAAATTCAGGAAGGGAATTTATAAAGGATAGGTAATTTGTTTTAAAAATAAATAGTGATTTATTTCTAAAGATGTGAAAGAAAAAGTATATTTCTATGAAAAGCCAAGTACGTTTCCAAGCAGATTTTTAAGTTTAAATCAAAAATTTAAAGTGGTTTTAAAAGAATGTTTTTGAGAATTATTTAAGCCGTTTGAAATTTTAAAGGTAAATATTTATTAAATTAGTTATAGTAGAATTATTTTAAAGGGTTAATTGGTATTACGATTTAAAAAGATAATAATTAATATTTATATTTTATAAAATAATTTTATTTTAAAGATATTTGGTTAAAGTTTTATTTGAAAACTTGTATGGAATTCGTAATTTTTATTTTAAAATTAGTTTTGGCTTAATTTTTACATGAGAAATTAGTATAAAATTTCATAACTAGTATTTTAAATAAAGTGTTTTAAGTATTTTTATATTAAATATTTTTAAAGTATATATTTTTGAATAAATTATTTAAGTAGTTTTAATTTAAATGTTTTATAGTATATTTTTTAAATAAAGTGATTTAAATTATTTTAAAATATAAAGTATTTAGACTTGGTGATTTTTAGTGGAAATAAACAATATTTGGAATTTATTCCGCAAGAGAAAATGATTTGGAAACTGTTTTCAAAGGATTGAAATGTAGAAGGATATCTTGCGAAGATATTTTGAATAATAAATAATTTGAAAAATTATTAAGATTGATGGTTGTTTGTGAACGTTATTTGATAGTTAAATAACCAACTATCAATTTTGGCCAATGCGTTGATCGTTTCGAAGACATCGGGATCGGGATTAATTTTTCGAAAACCACTTCGATTCGGTTTGAACGTTTTTGTGAGGAATACAAGAGCTTGGAGTTGAAGATGGAACAGTGAAGTGCAAGGGCTCATCGCTACTAAATATGAGGGTGATTCCAAAATATTCATCGGACTTGTATGGACGAATGCTTTCAGAACATCGTCAGGAGGACGATGAGCATTCTAAGTGAATGTGTGCTAAAAAGGTAACGCTTAACCTCGACCTCATCAACCGAGAATGGCTAAAACAGGGGAATTGCACACAAGGCTAAGGGGCTAGCAACCAATTAGGGAAGGGTGACCCCTGTCTAGAGGTCCCTTTTTTTCGGCTATGTGCGCGGTTGCTGATCCGAACCGTGGGTGATCCTATTCGGACTATCCAGTAAGGGGTAGCTCCGGTCTTGTGATGCAGGGGATTAGGGTGGATCCTCGGTACGGTGGTCTAGACCACGTACTGTGAAATGCATCTCACATTTTAGGTAGATTCTAATTTACTTTCTATAGACACTACTATGATATCAGAGGATTTTATAAGAAATGTTTTGGTTATCGTAAGGTAAAAACCCGGCATGTTTATTGGTGGCGTGGTCTTACGAGATACCTTTGATTTCAAAGGATTTTGGAAACTTTAATAATTCAATCGGGTGTGTTTTCTCACGCTGGTTTTCCAGACTGACTCGGGTGTTATTTTACTATAATGCTCAGATCAGACCGAGTATTATAGAGTATAGATTCTAGACGGATTCCTATGAGCTCAGGAGACGAGCTGGATGACGAGGCGTATTTCCGTAGATATATATTCTGTTGTACCGTAAGCTGTGTATCCAGTTTTGGGAGGACGAGTTATCATAACTGTCCTGAATTGTGTTGTACTTTGATGATGTAATGTTATAAATAGATATATTTCTTTTTGATTTAAAGATTAGTCATTTATCTATTATATATTGTTCCGCGGCGCTTGTGAGATTCTAATGTTGTTTTGTATTTCTTCTTCTACCTTCTTCTTCTTTAACCCTAAGGTTCGGTTTTCTGGCATTTGATTTTTCGACATTTGATACAGTGGACGTATTGATGTCGATTTACGGGCGTCAAAAAAGCAAATTGAGTGAGAAAAGTGATCAGGTTTCCTCCTTATTTATAGCCGAATTCCCAATAGGTACATCCGTTGAGAAAAATAGCAAAAGTGTTACTGTTCGCAACAGGCACTTCCTTTCATTTTCAACGCCAAAAACTATTGTGATTTGCAACAATCGCGTCCAATACACTAGTAGCTTCTATTTGAATTTAAATAGTAGAAACTATTCACTTTTGTGCAGCAAAAATATAACACTGCCCACTCTTATTGGACCCACACCCGGCCCGGTTCGGTCGGACGGACGACGATGCACGCATGTTAGTCCATGGCCATATAGGTCCTCCCCCTCGCACAAAATTATCCGACCCTAAGGGCCAATATAGAGATTGAAAATACACTATATAACAAGAAAATGGACTTATTTTTGGCGATGTGGGATATATCTCATTCACCATTTTGAGAATTCTAATAATAAATAATGAGAAGGGGAAAAAAGGAACTACTTCATTCGTAATAATAATTCAAGTTATACACCAAAATTAATGTTAAAAAGTTCATTAACTATTATCAAATAAGTCGTTGTTATACAATAACCAATTATGTCACATATCTATTTGAATTAGTCCCTTTTAATTATTATACAAATGTACAGATTAATCTTTGAATTAATATACAACTAACTAACCTAAAATTAGAATATAGGGTCAAATTCTCAAATTGAATTTGCTTTGTAGTCTGTAGAACATAGATGTTGACATGCTGTTCATTTACAAATCACCGATTCACTAAATAAGTAAATTACAATACAATATGAATAACTTCAATTGAATCGGTGCATCGGTGATTTATAAAATTGAAGTTATTTATATTCAACTCACATGAACAACACCGAATCAATAGATGCTGACATGCTGTTCTTTTACAAATATAAAATCACCAATTTAGTTGAATATCAAAATTGAATTTGCATTGAATCAATGAAATGAACGAGAATGACGATTTGTCAAAATCAAATTATCAAAAATAAATGTTTTAAAACATATAAAAATGAAAAATCCAAATTAAGTTTTTAAGGTAGTCGCCTGCGGCCTGGAGGCTGGAGGAGAGTCGCAGCTCACAGTCCATAGTCGCCGCCAAGATGGAGATCGGCTAATGCCGTTGGTTTGCGATTCGTGAATCGCGATTCAATTATTTTTCCGTTTATTATTCAGGTACGCATTGGTGAATTTGGTGCCCTAGTTTTTTTGGGCTCTAAGTGGTAGCTTCTCCCGCTGGGCTTGTATATATATGTGTGGGTTTTCAAGTACACGTAGTTTTGTAAATATAAAGGTTTCAAATATATAAAGTTTCTTATATATATTAGTTTCGAATGAATGTCTTCAAGTGTCAAATATATAAGTTTCAAACACATATATCACCATGTATCGATTGTATATATGGTTCTAAGTTTATATGAATTTCGAATATATATATGTTATCAAGTTTTAAGTTTAAATGGTTTCATAATATATTTAGCTTTTAAATATATCCAGTTCCATTACATAGCTTTGAATGCATATACAGGTTTCAAAAATAAATTAGTTTTGAAAAGTATAAAGTTTCAAGCACATATTTGGTTTCGAAGATATTCGATTTATATAATTTTGAAAATATACAGTTTTGTATACATGAATTTTGAACATATGCATAAGTTTAAGTATGTGTTAATTTTCAAATGTATGCATGATTTCGAATATATAAAGTTTTATACAAATCAGGTTTTGAAAAATAAAGGCTCCGAACATATAGATTTCAAAAATAAAGGTTTTGAATGAATTAGTTTCAAATATATGCATGTGATTTCATATTATATGCATGGTTTTGAACATATTAGGGTATGAGTTAGGCTTTTGAAAATATAAAGGTATATATTATCGGGTTTTCTGGACTTATATCATACCAGATGATATCATCAAATATGCATATCAACTATAAAGAGCAATAGCATGGTGAAGATAGAGTAAACATGGTTATATATTTTTTAGAAAAAAAGAATAATAAAATAAAATAGGAAGTTTGAGTGCGTTGATAGGACACATACAAAAGCTTTATGTACGCATTAACCATGCTTTGTAGTACAAGGACGCACGCTTATTGTCGGGTATATCTATTAAAATAAAAATAGGCTACCGAGATAGGTACAATATATTACAAACTAAGCTAACACGTAGCACATGTGTAAGTTGATTGTGTAAGTTTGGAATGCATAGCCAACATTTTAGAGCAACCCAATCACAACAAGAATACTTTAAAATGGGGATGGAGCCTAGAGTCGGCCGGAGTCGGCTCCGTCTCCATTATGGAGTCGACTGAGGACGGCGTAAAATTTTATTAAAGTTTGCATCGGCTGGGGACGGCCTGCAACGGCCCGAGTCAGCTATTTAATTATTTTCCCAATTAATTCTTATATACACCTATTTCGTTTCAAAAAATAAAAACCATTACTAAAATAGCCAAATAAAATAAAATTGAAATGTATGAATATTAATATTCATCCAATGACGGGTCGTGATAAGTTAACTTGGTATTTTTGATGATATATGTTCGTGTAATTCGAAAAGTTATCGTTGTTGAAAATCTAACTCGTACGACAATTCAATGCAACTTTTAGTCGATCCGTTATACAAATTCGATAAAGGTGGTTATATGTAACATTTTAAAGAATTAATTTTTTTTTTTAAACCGTTGGGTAATCAATTATGAATTTTTAAATGTATTTGGTATAATAAAATTATATAAAATAAAATATGTGGCATAAAAATAAATTCTTTGGATTTTATGTCGATCTAAGGTATTTTGGACATGTTTTCAGAATATGGTTTAAAAATACACGAATCTGAGATGTCGATCTTGAATTTCAAATTTATAGCCGTTCGTGGACTTTCAGACAAAAAACCCTTCGTTCGAAGGCCGAACGACCATCAAACGAGACCAAATTTGAACCAGTGATGTTTTGTAGTGTTTTAATCGAATCTGTATAGTTGGATTCACAAAAAATCGTCGCCTACAAAATTATCCAAGAAATATGTCATTTTCTAGGAGTTAGCTATAACGCTTATAATATAAGTGTTATAGCATACAAAATGACATATTTCCTGGATAATTTTATTTTCGATGATTTTTTTGCGAATCCAACCATACGAATTCAATTAAAACACTACAAAGCATCACTGGTTCAAATTTGGCCCCGTTTGAAGGTTGTTCGGCTTTCGAATGAAGGGTTTTTTGTCCGAAAGTCCACGAACAGCCATAAATTTGAAATTCAAGATCGACACCGCAGATTCATTTATTTTTAAACCATATTCTGAAAACATGTCCAAAATACCTTTAAATCGACATAAGATTCAAAGAACTTATTTTTACGCCATATATTTTATTTTATATAATTTTATCGTACCAAATACATTTAAAAATTCATAATTGATTACCCAACGGTTTAAAAAATTATTTTAATTCTTGAAAATGTTACATATAACCACCTTTATCGAATTTGTATAACGGATCGACTAAAAGTTGCATCGATTGGTCGTGCGAGTTAGATTTTCAACAACGAAATTTTTCGAATTATACGAACATATATCATCGAAAATACACGTTTTACTTATCATGACCCGTCAATGGATCATTAATAATAATAAATGTCAATTTTATTTTTTTATATATTGTAGTAGTATTTTTTGTTTTTTTTAAACGAAATAGGTGTAAAAAAAGAATTAAAAAAAATATACGGGCCGACCCTGAACGACTCAAGCCATCACTAATCGGGCCAACACCAGCCGACGCCAGCCGACTCCATATCGAGTATACAGGTTTCAGCTGAGATCTTCTTCTTCACTTTCTTTGCTTACTAAAAAAATAAATTTTTTCTTCCCCATCACCGATTTCGACCCTCTCCAACTGTCACTCTCCGTCGTCGTCGCCGTAGAAGCCTAGAACTCGCCGGAATCTCCTCTTCTTCTTGATTTGGTAATTTTCTAAACCCTAATTTCGAAGTAAATTGTTTGATTAGGTTTAAACGTATATTATTGTGATGATAATTGGGTGTAGGTATTGCTAATTTAGTGTATTAGGTTATTTTTAGTATGAAATCATTGAATTTGAAAGTGTGAATTGGGAATAATTGGGTGTAGGTATTTAGAATTTTGAAGTATGAAAGTGTAAACTGGGAATTGGGAATTTGAAAGTGCGAAAGCGTGAATTTGAATTTTTCACGATCGATCCTTATATTATATAATTGGATTGAGCGAGGACGACTTGGTTGTCGAGTGTTGTTTGTTTGGCATGTGCGCCTTGTATTTGGATTGAGTGAGGACGACTTAGTCGTCAAGTGTTATTTGACTGGCTTATGCGCCATGTATTTGGGTATTTATACCTGGAAAGTCTCAGTAGCTGGTCCACTCGGGCTGTGTTGATATTATACGAAGGGCGTATTGCCTCGATACACTACCGTTTATTTCTGACGTCTAGGTGAAACGACTATTTGGATCTTTATTGCTTTATATGTAATAAACATATTAATATAAATGATTTAAAGGAAATAATTTATAAATAAACTTCTTACTTATTTTAGTCTATCTCTAATTAATATAAATAATTTAAACGAAAATAAGACAGCAACAAAGCCTTTAATCCCAAAAGGCTTCGGTAGATATGAAAATATGATAATAATCACATAAAACTTCAGATGCAAAGTCTATATGCGTATAGGAATACTGTCGAATTTTCTAAAATATATATGTTTTTGAAATAGGAAAATTATTCAACTATCTTCTCGACTGTACCTGGATGTACGAAAGTCGAACAGGAACGAAAGGTTCAATGAAAAACATTTTAAGGATGGTGTACATGAATTTGTTAAATTCACTAAAGCTAATAATGAATAAGGCGGCACACAAATTCGTTGTCCGTGTCATAACGAATTATCAAAAACTGGATTTGATTACTGTACATTTGTGTAAATTCGATTTTGTGCCACTATTATTTCTGGGGTCGTCATGGAGAAAAAATCAGTGTATCTAATTCTATAGTGCCTGAGGATGAGGTGAATAACAATAATGTTACGACGAATCCAATAGTAGATATGGTGGAAGATGCAGCACGGCCAATGTTCCCTACTGTTCAAGTTAATGATGTAAATGTCAAAGAAGAACCAACCGAGGGAGTGAAAAGAATTTATGATTTACCAGATTATGCAAAAAGACCGTTGTGGGAAGTTTGTAGTAGCGAAATGGAATTTTCAGTTACTGCTGAATACATTACTGTGAAATCAAAATTCAATTTTACAGAAGCTGGATTTACAGCAGTTGTACAAGCTAAAAAATGGCATATGCCACCTAATAATCTGATGTGCGATAGTCATTATAAAATGAAAAAACTAATGTCTGCTTTCGGTTTGCCCTACCAGAAGATAGATACATGTATAAAAAGTTGCATGTTGTATTGGAAAGATGACATTAATCTTAAGAAATGCACAATATGTAATGAGGAAAGATACAAACCAAGAAAAAAAAGGAAAAAAAGTTCGATACAAGAGAATGCATTATTTACCCATTACTCTCAGATTTCAAAGGTTATATGCGTCGTCTGTGACAGCATCACATATAAGATGGCACAGTGTGAGAATACAAGAAGAGGAGACTTTGATACATCCATTGGATAGAGAAGCATGGAAACATTTTGATAAGACTTATCCTGCGTTTGACGCAGAGAGTCGTGATGTGAGACTTGGTTTATGTACAGATGGATTTTCACTATTCTCTCAATTTGGTAGTAAATATTCGTCTTGACCTATTATCGTTACACCTTATAATTTACCTCCATGGATGTGTATGAAAAATCCATATATGTTTCTTACGATTTTCGTCCCTGGTCTTGATGATCCGACACAAGGAATCGATGTTTATCTACAGCCACTGATCGAAGAGTTGAAAACATTATGGTATGAAGGGGTGGATACATACGAAGTGTCAAAAAAAAAAGAATTTTATACGTTTGCATCTTTATTATGGACTATTGGTGATTTTTCGGCTAACGCAACGCTTTCAGGCTGGAGTACAACCGGTCGTCTGGCTTATCCTTACTGCATGGAAGATACACGGGCATTTTTATTACCGCATGGGAGGAAAATTTCATGGTTTGATTGTCATCGATGTTTTCTCCATGTTAATCATACTTTTAGAAGAGATAAGAAAAACTTTTTAGTAAATAGAGCAGAGAAAAGACAACGACCAATGAATTTATCAGGTGAACAATTATATGAACCAGTTAAAGAATATCCGAAGATACATGAAATTGGAGTACATACTGAAACTTCAGGTAAATCAAACTGGCATAATTGGTGGAAACAAAGTATATTTTGGGAGTTACCTTATTGGAAGCATCGCTTACTACGACATAATATTGATGTGATGCATAATGAAAAAACGTGTTTGATAATGTGTTTAATACAGTATTGAATGTCAACGGTAAAACTAATGACGATCTCAATTGAAGATGTGATATAGAACAATATTGTAAACTTTCCGAACTTCATATAATCCTAATGACAGTAAAAAAAACCCAAAGCATGATACGAGCTAGACAGAAATCAAGTAAAACTTATATCGAAGTGGATTGAAGGGCTGAGATGTCCAGATGGGATTTCTTCAAATCTCTGTAGATGTATTGACTTAAAAAATAATAAATTGAGTGGGATGAAAAGTCACGATTGCCATGTCATGATGGAAAATTTCTTACCCGTCATTTTCAAAGAACTATTGCCCATAAAAGTGTGGAGTGCTATAACAGAATTAAGTCTGTTTTATAAAGAGCTTTGTTCGACCACATTAAAAGTTGAGCATATTCGTAAACTTGAAAATGACATCCCTATACTGCTCTACAAACTTGAGGAAATATTTCCTCCAGGATTATTTAATGTAATGGAGCATTTACCTATTCATCTTCTATATGAAGCACTTCTTCGAGGTCCTGTGAAATATGTATGAATGTATCCATTTGAGACGTAATTTTAAATATTTGAAATAATAATTTAAATTTGAATTTGATGTAAGTAAATTTTAATCGAATAAATTTTGTAGTAGGTACTTGAATCATCTCAAGAAAAAAGTTAGACAAAAAGCACGAGTTGAAGGTTCGATTTGCAAATCATATATCGAAGAAGAAGCTTCATTCTTTTTCTCTCACTATTTCAATGACCATGTGAACTTATCATTTGCAAGTGTTTCGCGTAATGATGAAGCCGTTGAACAAGATTGTTCTGAATCAATGTTTTCTATTTTTAGACAGAATGGCCGAGCTGTTGGAAAATGTGTGAAAATATGGTTAGATGATAGACATTACCATATAGCACACACATACGTTCTTCTTAATTGTGCTGAAGTTGCACCATTTATTAGGTAAATATTGAATGATAATTCTCGATAATAGTACATATTTGCATTATCTACGAGTTACCCAATTTAAATTGATTTTGCACTTAATATACATATACATATATTTGCAGTATTTACAAATCAGAACATCCACTTGGCGATCTCGGCAAAGAATGTGCTAATTGGTTTACGAAATACGTTTATGATTAAAGAAATTGTGTCCGTGATGAAGGATTGAAACGCCTTACGATAGGACCAAAAATAAATGTCAACACTTATCCAATATTCTTCGTGAGTGGATTTAAATTCAACATCAAGGAACACGGTGCTAAAAAAATGACTTATAATAGTGGTGTATTTGTCAAAGGGACCGATGATCCAGATGAATATATAAAAGATTTTTACAGCGTCTTAACATAGGTTTTGGAATTGACATATTCTGTCCAATCTATGGTAAAAGTATTTTTATTCAGATGCAGTTGGTTTAGAAATGTTTCGGGCTCTGGTATCGATGTGCACAAAGATTATAAACTTATTGAAATAAACCATAACTCACGTTACTCAAAGTATGATCCTTTCGTGTTAGCTAAACAAGCATTACAGGTTTATTTTGCTCTGTATCCATTACTAAAACGAGATAAAGCAGACTGGT
Organism: Allium cepa; assembly: GCA_030765085.1. Taxonomy (NCBI): domain Eukaryota; kingdom Viridiplantae; phylum Streptophyta; class Magnoliopsida; order Asparagales; family Amaryllidaceae; genus Allium; species Allium cepa. Next base: position 259,954,717 of record CM060939.1, read on the forward strand.
CGGCTGTTTTTAAAACAAAGGCAAGATTTACACTGGACGGAAATAATATTCCAGACAAACCAGCTTATCAAGTAGATCTTGAGCCAAATAATGAATTAATAATAACTGATGATCATGCTGATATATGGCCTTTGAATGATGAATCAAATATTCTAATAGAAGCATTTGAGACTTTAGAGGGAAATGACGATATAGAGTGTGAGACCGAGTCAGAATCAGAAAATGACGAAGATTGATTATTAATTAGTGATGATGTAATGTATATAAAATGGAAATGTGTATCGTTTGTTGTATTATGTCAATTCTAAAACATGTGTTAATGTAATGGAAATTCGTATCGTTTGTTGTATTATTCTTTTATTATTCTGCTGTGAGCTATATGTATATGATTATTAATCGGGTATATTTTCTTATTATGAAATGATATATGTTTATTTCATTATATGAAATGATATATATATATATATATATGCATGTTTCTAGCAGATATTATGTCACACAGCAGGCGGTCCCAAGGTTCACAAGGCCCTGCTCTTGGCGAGGGTAGTAGTGGTACGGTTGATAATCGCCAAAGAGCATACTTAGTGCCAAAGACCGATGGAGGTAAGTATTTAATTTACTGCAACTTCATTATATTATTTAGTGCATGCTACTAGTATATTTATGATTTATTAACCGACAATATCAAAATGTATTCAGGAGTTCGATTTACAGCCGTCCGAGCCCATTCTAGCCGTGTCTCGCAATAGCTACCGTAGTAGGATGATGGACTTGTGAGAGCGGTGGGATAGGATCCCACTTTATATCAGAGATGTCGTACGGGCCGACCTCCGGGCAAGTATAAAATTCTAATTAATTTGAGATTGGCATATTTGATCTTTGAAAATTAATGTACAATTTATATAATTCATTTAAATTTCAACGTGCATGCATCCTTTACTGTGGATCCCAAAGATCTTAGGACGTTAAGGACGCACTAGGAGAGGAAGATGAGAAAAAACTATAGAGGTCGCTCTCTAAGATGAAAGAGGCCAGTGAAAAGCCAAACTGGATGAGTGAAAATTTGTATGCACGGTTTGTGCAATATTGGGAAAGCGAAGACGTGAAGATAAATTTTCTACTTTCATATGTTTGTAATTATAATTCATTTAAATGTTTATATTGTTAGGAACTGAGTTGATGATGTTTTGATGACAACAACCTTATATAGTTATTATACTTTACTTTATAAAATATATACTAACATTTCAATATAGATATATATATATATATATATATATATATGTATATAGGAAGTATATGCAGGTATCATCGAAGACTGATCAGTATAAAGACTCAAGCATCAAGATGAAGATTAGAGATTCAAGATTTAAGACTCTAGAGAATCAAGATTTCAAGATCTCAAGATAAGTGTCTAGTATTTTGTTAAAACTTCATAATAGCACTCTCATCTTTCTTCCAATTTTCTTTTGGGATGGAACCCAATTTCTATCGAAACCAGTGGCTTACAAACCCACGACAAGTAGCTTACAAACCTACAACAAGTGGCTTACAAACCCACGAAAATCAAAATCATTTAAACTAATTTGTACAAGTTCTCGAGTCCTATGGAGGAGCTCTGTAGGAAGGTTCTTGCAATTTCAGTTTGAATAGATTTTTCAAAATGTTTTTAAATCTGTTTTCAAAATGTTTTAGCTTTCAAAATCATGTTTTCAAAAATATTTTCAAACTTTGTTTTAGCCTTGAAATATTCCTCTATTCTGATTTTAAAAACTTCTATTTTTAAAAAACATCAAAACTTATTCTGATTTTAAATATTACTTATATAATTGACGGTCTATATCAATTATATATATATATATAATAATGTTTTATATTCATTCTCTATCTCAAAATATTGTTTAAACACTTTACTTTGCTTCAGAGAAGTTTCAACTTGTTTTAAATTCAATTGTCTTTACAAAACAACATCTCTATAATTTTGAACTAAGGGATGTCGACATAAGGGGATACCCCATGTCGACATGGTGACAGTTGGATTCAAAATTCAATTTTCAAAAGAAGTGTCCATTCGTTCGAAAACCTTTCACCAATGGTTATGACTGTTGTGCATCTATATAAAGGCTTCCAAAACGAATTTTTTTAACAACTACTTTCTTATTTTCTTCACTCTTTCTTCTCTACCATTCCATATCCATAAAACTTCATATTTTCAAGATCATGCCATCATTCTGCCAAATTCTCAATAGGAAATCATTTAGATACTCTCTCTATTTGATTCTCCATCATTCTACTAAAGATCAAAGTGCTATTCAGAGTTATAGGATTAATTTGTATTCAAAAAGTCCATAGAGTCTATCCATTCAAAAGGATTGTTATTAAGAAGTATTAGGGTGATCTTGTGTCCCGTAAATCAAGAGAGTTTACCCCAGACTCGGAGATAGGAGGGTTCCTCAAGGCCTTAGAAATTGAGGGTTGTAATTTGGATATTGGCTTATAAAAATATGTACAAGGATATTGCCTTGGTGCAGGACTGGATGTAGGAGGATTCCGAACCAGTATAAAATCCAGTGTGTTCTTTCCTTTTACTTGCTTTACTTTACTATTTGCATTTGTTATATGTTCTGTGATCATTCTGTGTTAGAATTCTGTTTAGATTTGTGTTGAAAGTTTTAATTTAGTCATATAGTTCATATATTCTTTAAAACACTATTCACCCCCCTCTAGTGTTATTTCTGCCTTAAGATCTTTAATCCGCATCCCTAACATATATAATAGTCAAATTATACAGGCGGTAGCACTGAGGAACTCCATAAACAGGCTTAGGTATCCTGCAACACACCGCGGTGGATCCAAGTTTTTTCAGCAATATAGAGAAGAAATGGTAAATATAAAAATTGTTATTTGTAATTTAATTAAAACATTGTTTAGTTATGTATATGAATATATGTATATATATACACATTCTTTAATCATTTCAAATTTCAGACGAGGGAGAGAGGTGGTGCTGCACCGTCTCATTTGGACGTCTTCACTCGAACCCACGCCGTTGAGCATACAGATGAAGATGGCGTGGTAACATATGAATGGTCAGATGCCAAATCAGCGAATATACGGGTATAAAGACTGTAAATTTTTTCTCTTGTTTAATAATACATTAAATTGAATATTAATCTTATCAAAATTATATTTCTAAACACATGAGAGATGCGATCAGGAGATTGCTCGCGTGCTTGCAGAGTCTGGCAGAGAGCAGTTGACCGTCGAGGAGACGGACATGATATTTGCTCGTATTACCGGCCCGCCGACCAGAAATAGACAGTATGAATATGGAAATCAAGCGATAATATTTATGGAATTTAATTAACTCATTAACCAGTTTATAAATTTTATTGAATATTACGTAAAAACTATAACTATGAATTTATTAATACACAGACCACGACGCAAGTTGCTAACAATAAACAATAAGTTGAAGAAACAATAGCGGCCCTGCAAGCACAAGTCGTCGAGTTGAACGATTGGAGGAAGACTGGATTGAAGCAGCAACTACACGAGACGATGGCTGTTGCTTGGCAAAGCATGGGACGAATATGCCGCTATCATAGGGATCTGGCACTGGTGATGATTGGGACGAGTGGTAGTATATTTTTATATATGCTTTCTGATGAACTTTGAGTTCTTGTATATTTGATGAACTTTTCATTAAATTTTGTAAATATATGGATATTTGTGATGATGGACATTTGGAGATGTATATTGATGTTTTGTGGTTCTTAGTTGGGCATATATGTGATGTATATTGTCGTTTGGTGAAGTATATTTGAGGAATACATATGACTGCATGGATGGAAGGTAGAAATGGCTTCTGGAAATGCAGAAAAATTTACCCAGATTAGCGTCGGCTGGAGTCGGCTCCGGTCGGTCTATGAGTCATTTATTATTTTACACGTGGACTAAGTTAAGCATCGGTCGGAGGCGGTTAGCCGACTCTAGCCGACGCTAAACTAGGGGACGGACCATTCCCATTCCTATCACCATTTCACTTAACGATGAGCTATTTAGCATCGACATATAGCATCGGCTCGAATCGGCCGAAGTCAGCTCGAATCGGCTATATGCCGACGCTAAACAGTCTTCTCCTTGTAGCGAATACTATTGATTAAGGGTTGAATATCCAAAAAAAATTCTCAGTCGACAATTCAAGGCTGAATATTTAGCTTAAAATTCAGGATTCTGAATTGGGCTTGGGCCCCATTTAATGAGTATACGACAATATAGGAGGAGTATCTGAGGGGTAAGGGGGATGGCGTCCATAAAGTAGGCTCCTGACCCTTAGAGTTCCACCCCCACTTCAGGGCTGAATATTCAGCCCTGAACAGATTGGAGTGCCCTTACATTGGAGCATGCATGGAGCATCAGCATTTTAAGAACAGTTGTGGTCTAAAGTAGAAAGTTTCTCCATTGATGTAGGACATTGTGGTGCGCAAATTTTTTTCTTGTTAGGGTTGTTATGGTAACGGTAAATTTATCATTACCAGTCAATTGGTTACCATGATAGATTGATATCGGTATAACAGTTTAATCGGTATGTTAATGGTAAATTTACCATTTTCTACGGTAAATTATCGATAGCATTTATTCAAAACAAGTGGTAACTGTAAATTTACCAGTCGATTTAAAATGCATGTATGCTCATGTGATATGCTTTAATATGCCATTTATCACCAAACAAATGACTAAGTTTAGTTCAGTGGTCAGGTCAAATAATATCCAAATATACTTCTTTTCTTTCTCATTTATGCCTTTTTATTAAGTAAAACTATAAATAGTATACCGAAGATGCGCTATAGTGAGAAACATGTCAAGTTATGGGTTTTTTTGGCAAATGAAAATTTATCATTACCAATATAATGGTTAATATATTATCGGTATACTAGTCTTCAGTATACCAACCGATTGGTAAAGGTAATTTTAGATTACCAGTTAAAATGGTACGGTAATGGCATTTGTCAAATGATAACGGTAATCGTTACCATAATATCCCTTGTTCTAGTACTAGACTTATTTCTCTTTACATCACTTTCATATAAAACTTTGCAAAGTCAAATATTCAATTTTTTACTACACTAGGTTTTAGAAATATAGAGTCACATGATTGCATAAATGTTGGAATCCTAATGGCCTTTTGTATTATGAACAAAATTTTCACTTGCATCAAGTACTTTTTTATACAGTATCAGTTTAAAAGGAAATATATTGAATATATAGCTTTCTTAGAATGTCATATTATAAATTGCGAAGTCAACATTTGATCTTATCTTTCAACCATTGATATATTTGGAAAACTATCCTTAATGTATTAATTACCTTAGATGACATTTATTTCATAGAGTAACACATAAGCTTTTTAAATACTTGTGTGTGTGTGTGTGTGTGTGTGTGTGTATATATATATATATCCGTTGTTTTTTCAATATCAAATTCAAATTCCAACCAAACCATGAAGTTAGTGGTGATTTCCCACCGTGAGTCAATTCTGCTTATCAAGATTCCTAACTCATTTTGTTTACACATGAAATTTACCATATACTAACGCAGAATTTTTATGGACATCCGAAAATCACTTTCTAAAAGTTTCATGATTTTTGAAATCTACTATTTGACCCAATTAGATGGAATAATATATGCCACCTCTTATTTTAATAAAATAATTTTCTTATAGTGAGTACTATCGATTAAGGGCTGAATATCCAAAAAAATCTCAATCGATAATTCAAGCCTTAATATTCAGCTTAAAATTCAAGATCTTGAATTGGGCTTAGGCCCCATTTAATGGGCGCCCAAGCTCCCCATTATACGGCAGTATAGGAGGAGTATCTGAGGGGGTAAGGGGGCTAGCGTCGATAAAATGGGTGCATGACCCATAGAGTTCCACCCCTACTTCAGGGCTGAATATTCAGCCCATTGAATATTCAGCCCTGAACCGATTGGAGATGCCCTTACATTGGAGCATGCATGGAGCATCAACATTTTAAGAACAGTTGTGGTCTAAAGTAGAAAGTTTCTTCCAGCGATGTAGCACATTGTGGTGCGCAACATTTGTTCTAATTAGGGTTGTTATGGTAACGATAAATTTACCATTACCAGTCAATTGGTTACCATTATTGATTGATATCGGTATAACAGTTTAATCGGTATGGTAATGGTAAATTTATCATTTTCTATGATAAATTATCGGTAACATTTATTCAAAACCAATGGTAATGGTAAATTTAACAGTCAATTTAAAATACATGTATGCTCATGTGCTAGCTTTAATATGCCATTTAGCACCAAACAAATGACTAAATTTAGTTCAATTCTATCCATTTAAATTTGATTTTATATATGGCCTAAAAATAATTCTATCTAAGACTATTATTCTAACCCAAACCCAACTTGACCCAACCCGGCCCGATCCGGTTCGATCGGTCGGACGGGCGACGGTATGCGCATATGACAATTTCTTTCCGTTTTCAAAATAAGTAAAATAAATAAAGAAGACGATGCAGCACTAGAGTGATTGCCTATGTAACCAAGTGGGATCAAGCCAACATAGTTCCAAGATCAAGTATTACATCATCGTACAAATCAACACATAAATGATAGGTATCTTTTGGATTTGAATCTTCACTTAATATAAACCATTCAAAGTTCTATCGAGGTCTATGAATGTATCTTGAAACAAATACCCCTTGTGATAGTACCGGAACAGTCATATATATTGATTTCCGTATATAGAGTGTTATGTATGTTTAGTACATTAATGGCCATGTGCTCAAATCCTGAGTTCACGAGTCTACTTCGAAAAGTGGTCTTACTTTCTTAGAAAATGACATGATTTCCGTGCTCATATAGGTCAGTCCCTTAAGGTGTTTCTGTGACACACCTTGTGATTTTGACCAGAATTATTAAGGATTCTCATCCGTCCTCTTTCATGCAGAATACAACATTAATAATGGGCAACTGGTTTTAGTGTTCTGTAATCATTTTTTTAACTTGTTGGTACCCATTTAACTTTGTCTATCCTTTCAAGACATAAGTTGGGTTTCTCTTAAGGATGATCAACCTGCATTCATAGACCTTAGCCCTGTTTCTTTCGATTTTACAGAAACCATAGCCTTTAGAAGACTCTTAGTAAATGGGTCGGCTAAATTTTTCTTTGTTTCTTTGTAACCGACATTGATTACTCTTCTTTTAAGTAATTGTCTTATCATCTGATGTTTAAGACTTAAATGTCTAGACTTCCCATTATATGTTTTATTAGAAACATTATATATCATAGCCTGAATGTCACAGTTAATCAAGACTGCTTTTGATGGCTTCTTCCATAAAGGAATTTCTATTAATAAATTCCTAAGCAATTCTGCCTCCTTGCTTGCATCTGCTAATGCAATCAATTATGGCAACATAGTGGAGTCAGAAACACGGGTCCTCTTCTTGGAACACCAAGACACAACAGCTCCTCCTAATGTAAATATCCATCCAGACGTAGACTGATTTAGATTCTAGATTGTCTCAAGTAGCGTCACTATATCCTTCTAATACAGCAGGATATCCTTTATAAGAAAGACCATAGTCGATGGTACCTTTCAAGTAAGCTAGAACTCTTGAAATTGCTTCCAATGTTTCGTACCTAGATTACTCATAAAATGACATAATACGCTAATAGCGTGTGCTATGTCAGGTCTTGTGCAATGCATAACATACATAAGACTCCCAATAATACTAGAATATTCTAATTGAGAAATAGTACATCTAGTATTCTTCTCCAATTTAATACTAGGATCTAAAGGAGTCAGTGCTGATTTGCCATTATAATGACTATATTTATAGAGAAATTTCTAAATATAGTGAGATTGGGTTAGTACCAACTCTTCCTCTTTTCTCAGGATTTTAATCCCTAAAATTACATCAGCGTATCCTAGATCTTTCATATCAAATTTAGAGGATAGAAACTTCTTTGTTTCTTTCACTCAAGATATATTAGCCCCAAATATTGGCATGTTATCAACGTATAAACATATTACAATACATCCAATTTGCTATAAATACATTTATCAGAATCATTAACAATAAAGCCTTGTGATAATGCTGCTTTATCAAACTTCTTATGCCATTATATGGGTGCCTGCTTCAGACCATAAAGAGATTTTAACAGTTTACAAACTTTCTTTTCTTGGCCTAGATTTATAAAATCCTCTAGTTGTTCCATGTACATCTCTTCTTCTAAATCATTATTTAGAAAAATGGTTTTCATATTCATTTGGTGAATTACATGTTTATAAATGGATGCAAGTGCTATCAAACAACGAATTAAAGATATGCAAGCAACTAGAGCGTATGTTTCAAAGTAATCCACTCCATATCTTTGCTTATAACTCTTTGCTACTAATTTGGCTTTGAATTCATCAATGGATCCATTAGTATTCAACTTTTTCTTAAATATCTATTTACATTCTATTGGTTTAGTATCAAGAGGTAGTTCAATCAAAATCCAAGTTTGGTTTACCAAAATTGAATTCATTTCATTATTGATAGTTTCTTTCTAGAAAATAGCGTCTTTGGAACTTGCAGCTTCAGAATAAGTTTTCGGGTCATCATTAACATTCATTATGTATCTGGTGATGCTAAGAATTTCATTCTTACTTCCTTCTACAAGATATATAATGAAGTCAGGACCATAGTTCTTTTCTATTCTTTCTCTTTTACTTTTCCTTCCTTCAGTATCCTCTTCAAGTACTGAACATTCTTGTTGTTTTGAGAAGAGGTATAATCTTCATCATTGTTATTATTAGTTTCAATATATTCTAAATTAGATGATGCCAGTGGATTCTCACTAGTTTGATGTTGGGATATACACTTATTTTCAAAAAATTCTACATCTACAGACTCAATTACTACAAAAGTATCAAGAAAAATAAAACAATAAGCTATGCTATTAAGAGAATAACCGATGAAAGCACACTTAAATGTTCTATTCCTTAATTTTAGCCTTTTGGAATCCGGTTCAAACATATGCTAAACATCCCTAAACTTTAAGTCCTGATAAGTTACGTTTTTGTTTAAACCATTGTTCATAAGGAGATATTTTTTAAAGGAACTCTATAAAACATGTAGATAAATGGCATAGCCCCATAAGATGTTAGGTAAATTTGAACTAATTAGTATAGCATTAACCATTTCTATTAATGTCCTATTTTTATTTTAGCGACTCCATTTTGTTGAGAGGTATAAGGCGCAGTACACTGATGAATTAATCCTTATTGTTTACAGAATAAAGTAAAATCATTTGAAAAATATTCGCCACCACGATCGAAATGTAAATTTTTTTATTTTAAGTCCTGGTTGCATTTTAACTTCTACCTTGTAAATTTTAAATTTATCAAAAACCTCATCTTTTGATTTCATTGGATAAACATAAAAGTATCTAGAGAATCACCAATAAATGTGACATGGAATTTATTTCCCCCAGTGTGACCTTTCGAATCACCAACATCGCTGTATACAAGATCAAGCAGATTAGTCTTTCTTTCTATAGATTTAAAACATTTTCTACGTATCTATGCTTGAACACAAATTTCACTTCAGAGGTGGAGTCAAAATTGCAATCAAAAATTAATTCTAACTTATTCATATTTTTAAATGAACCGTGATTAATATGTCCTAATCCAACATGCCAAAAATATATAGAATAAATGATATAAGCAGAAGTTTTCTTTATTAAATTCAACTTAATCATGTCGTTATAAGAATATCCTTATCCATTGAACTTTCTGTTCTTAGATAACACTAATTTGTCAGACTCGTATACTATCTTGAATTCTTCTTTGTTAAGAAGGTATCTAGAGACCAAATTCTTGCAAATATTAGACACATGAAAAACATTAACTAAAATGAGAATCTATCCAATAGTGAACGGGAGTTCTACATTTGCCAATCACTTTGCTGCGAACATTATTTGCTCTAGTAACTTGATTTTCATCTTCGTTAATTTCTTTGTACTTCTTGTAGACACTACAGTCCTTGCATATATGAATAGTCACTTCAGTATCAAGCCACCAGTCATTTTCTATGTCTCCAACGAAGTTTGCTTCTTGCACTACTACCACCAACGTGTCTTTGACCATACCAACCTTCATTTGTTTCTTTCATTCACAACGGTCACGAACAAAATGGTCGAGCTTGTCACGAAAATAACAAACGCCTTTCTTCTTATCTTTCTTAGAATGATTTTTCTTCTTAAACAGTGTTCATTCTTAGGCTTCAAAAAGTTTGTCAATTCAATATTATTCGCCTTAGAAAGAAACTCAATTTGCGGATTATCGTTTAGTTCTCGTTTACAAGAATCCTCTTCTATGCGAAGATGACGCTGTAAATTCTCTAACATAATCCGTCTCCGCATGTTTCAATTTCTTATTGTAATCATTCCAAGAGTAAGGAAGCCTAGAAATTATAACTCCAACAAAAAGGATTCAGGGAGTTCAATCTTAGCATCTTTAAGTTGATTTACTATATATATATATATATGTATGTATGTATGTATATATATATAATTTACTAACTTATCCAATAATAGACTTATTATCATTCATTTTGAATCCATAATATTACATATCAGGAATTTCTTGTTGCTTGCCTCAGATATTCGATATTCGCTCTCTAGTGCAGTCCAGAGTGCTTTGGCCATTTCCAGACTTCTATGTGCATTGTACATGGAAGTGGATAGTGCGTTGAGTATTTGTCCTCTACACAGGAAATCATCTTCTTTGCGTTTTACATGGTTCACTTTCAACTCATTCGTATCTTTCAAAGTTTCTTTGGTTATAGCGTCCAAATCATCTTCAAGAATGTAGAAGAGTTTGACAGTGATTGGAAAGAACTTCATAGTTTCTTGCTGCCGCGTGAAGTTTTCACCGTCAAACCGCTCCAAGCGCATCTGTGTTGATTCATGACTTGCAGGGCATTGATGTTCCTTCAACTCGAACCATCCATTGTTGAAAATATTGTCTAAAAATTTATTGAAAACTTATTGTCATTTCGAGTACAATGATGAGGAGATTGCTATACTTTGAATTCAAGGATCTACTTGTAGATTTTTTTAGACAATAATTCAACCCAATAGGTACAAACGAATTGTAGAACTATCGACTTTGGGATTCAATGAAGCATAAAAATAGTGTAACCAGATTTAAAGTTTGTACGATTTTGATTCGGCCAAGACACACTATGCAAAAGTAGAGAAGAGAGTGGAGAAGAAGAAGAAACGCTCTGAAACAGTTTTTAGACGTTGCAAATTTTAGAAAGATGATTAATAATTTTGCAATAATTTCTAGGTGTTGCTATTTATAACTGTAGAGAGGTGCCCCAAAAATAATTCTATTTAAGACTATTATTTAGACCCAAACCCAAACCCGACCCGACCGAATCGGACGGGTGACGTCGGTGGCGCACATATGTGGTGGTTATGCAAGACTTTCCTCCTCACAATAGAACAAACATTTGGGTGCCCAAAGGGACCAACCTTCTCTTAAGGTACCTATATTTGAACAAATTTAGTTCCTTATATCCAAAGATTTGGGACTGTAATTTCCTTGTCATTTTTCGTCTTTAAAACAAACCCCAATGCCTAAAGTCAATTTTGAAAATTTACAATAAAAAAATATTAGTACAAAATATTTATTTATACAAGAAAGTCCAAGAGCCCATGATAATAGGGTGTATAAATAAAATAAAACCATATGTAAATAAGTTATTCCTTATTTTGTTTGTATACATTTTACAACGTGAAAAAGAATTTTGATCAACGTGGAATGTCATTTATAGTGCATATTTTAAAATAAATTGCAGTTTCACTATACTTTTGTCCTATGTATTCAGCAATTATCTCTCTTACTCAAATTTACGCATGAAATTTATATTCATACATGTTGTTATACATGCATCAGTATAAATTTCTATGTATTGTTTAATTCGTGTCACTGTTAGATGATTTTGAAAATTATACATGCTATAAGAGTAGTATTCTACAACTACATCTACGGTAAATAAATAGATCAACGTTGTCATTAAGCAACGTAAATTAGTGGTTGCTTTATCCAATGATTGTCAATATTTGTTGGTTAATGGAAAAAAACCGAGTGATGTTTTCTTATTAAGAAATTGTTTGAGATGGAAACAAACCTTCTAAGGAGGTATGTTTCACGAAGTAGTACAAAGTGAAAATTCATTTTGCATCACAATTATTATAAAGAAATACTCAAATATCCCTCTTTATTGAAAATAATTATCTACACGATAGATTTGTTGTAATGAAAATATCTTTTTACTAAAAGTATTGTCATTATATATTTGATTGAAATTAGCAAATGATATATCTACATGGTAGCAGTCTATATTTTATGCACTAAACATGATGGGCTTTCCTCCTGAGTTCATTAGATAAGTTAAAGTTTGTATCTCAACAACAAAATTCTCAATTCAGATCAATGGGCAAATCAAAGGTTACTTCAAGGGCACGAACGATATTCGCCATGGTGATCCTCTAATCTCATATCTTTTTCTTATTATCATGGAAAATGCTCACCATCTTACTGAATGATAATACCCCAATAAGCTGATAGATTATCATCCTAAATGTCATGACCCTGCTATAACATCCCTTTTCCATGCATATGACCTCATGATCTTCTCTAAACTTAACCACAAATCCATAGAATGTATTTTTTAGACCTTTCAAGAGTTCAATGAATTATCTAGTCTCAGCATGAATCCATGCAAGTCTTCGATTATTATTTCTGGTATGTGCTCTATTACTAAACAAGCTCTGTCCACTAAGTTCAATATTCCTTTACAACTGCCTGACATTAATTATCTTGGAATCCCGCTTAGTTTAACCGGAATTCGAACTCATCATTACCTACCTTTGTTTGGAAAGATAACCTGTAAAATTTCCTTATGGCTTAACAAGTTCTTGACACAAGCAGGCAGATTGACTATTATCAACTCAATCATCTTCTCGATGCAAGTATATTGCTCTAGAATCTTTATTCTCCTAAGGAAATTAATCTATATGATCAATAACGCCAGCTACCATTTTCTATAGACTGGAAACCCCTTGTCTAAGAAGCCAATACCAATCTCCTACTCAAAAATGTAACTTCATGTCAAGCATGAAGGACTAGGAATTTTAAACTTGTTCAAATGGAATCAAGCGGCCTTTTCTATTCATCTCGGTAAATTAATTAATGACAGGGAATCTATTTGGTCAGCTTGGTGCAAGAAATATTACATTGGAGAAAAAGACTTCTGGCTGGTTGAGAAGAAACAAAACATGATTTGGATTTAGAAAGAGATCATTGACCCAAGAGATAATTTGAAATAACATATGTAGTTAGCTTTAGGTAACGCTTCGAAGGCTTCTTTCTAGAACTCTCCTTGGATCTTAAAAGGAGTTGGCCTGAATGATAAATTATCCCATAATGAGAAGATTCGAAGCGGAATTCCACTCCTGGCTAAAGCGTGGGACTATTATTATGATGGCCAATTAGTTCTCCCCCACTCCAGTAACCATAAAATTAGAGCATTGTTCCAAATTATCCTTTCTGCCAAGCCTATAATTGCCTCCGACGTGATCCTCTAGGATTCGCCGTATACTACTCACTCAATAAAACTGGTGTATAATTTGCTGATGAAAGACTCCCTTTAAAACTAAATTCCTGATATGGAAGAATTTGGGATGATTCAAGCAACCAAAAACAGAATTTATTTTTATGGAGAGTGCTTAAGAATGCCATCCATACATAAGACAAGCTATATCACATAGGTATGCTCGGTAGTTTCCTGTGCAGTCTTTGCAATGTAGATAATAAGACCAACTTGCATTTATTCTATCAATGCTCTTACATGCATGAAATTTGGAGGCGTATTTTGGAAGTTGGGGGTATCATCATCCGAGCACTGGCAATTTCGATGAGCGGTTCACCATTTTCCAAGGTACAAGATGGAAGAATGGGAGATCGAAAGTCTTGTTAGAAGCTGTGAAAACTATCCTCCTTGAGACGTGGAAGGAGAGAAATAGAAGGTTGTTTGAAAGCAAGCAACGATCAGTGAATGAGAAAACATATATTTTCTTACGTATTATTGAAGGAAAGTTTAAATTGGCGTGATTCTCTTTTGTCTAATATAGATGACAATTTAGTCCTTGCTAGATGGCTTGGTTTTTGTATGCAGTCCAAGCAATTTTTGTATGTATTTTCATTATTTTAAATTAAGTGTGATGCTAAAAGCACTCAAGAAAGTGCTTATTAATACCATTAAAAAATTAGTTTATTTAATTAATTCATATGCTTTCTAATACCGTATATATTTCTCCACTCAATTGTTGATTACCAAAGGAAAACACTTTCCTTTTCTAAACCGTGTTTCTTCTTCTTCAACATCATGTAAATTTCAAAATCTTATGCCCACACTTTCTCTTTCTTCTTCATCACGTAATTCCAAAACCCTAGTATCCAAATTTCTTATTCTTCCACATGTTAAAACCTAAAACCTAAACCTAAAGTCTTCATAGTTGAAACTTCCATTATTAAAAGCAAATTAATTTTTCTATTTTGGATTGCTAACCAATGAAGTCCAAGAAAGAAGGTGATTTAGAGAATAGTCAACATTCTAAGGAAATGAGGTGATTTTGATTACAATAATTTTGTAGGCTTTCAATATTATTTTCTACATGTATTTGTGTTTCCTGGAGATTTGACCAGGCAACTCGGTACTCGGCCCCTCTGGATTGTTTGGCATATCATCACGTTCGGCATCCAGCAAGTACTCGGCATTTAGGAGCGCTCGGCATAAGCGGACACTTGGCAGAAAGGAGCGCTCGACACTTAGAAGCGTTAGGCATTGGGAGGTGTTCGGCAGACAGGGTGCCCGACATTCATAACGTTCGGCTCCACTTCACTCGGCATGCTTCCATATTGCTCGACATCCTAGGTGTTCGGTACCACTACGTTCGGCATGGCAGGATTGTCCTGCATCAACTACCATTCGGCCTAACTATTGCTCGGCCTAAGGATCGTTTGGCCGAGACATAGTTCGGCCTGGGTAACGTTCGGCCAAAATATCGTCCGGTCTAGGTCCTGCTCGGCATACAAACATCATTCGGCCAAATCACTGGTTTGGATTCCAGTATCGTTCGGTGCAAATGCTTCCCACGGCACTCAGAGCGTTTGGCTTCGCTACGCTCGGCATGAGGACACCGTTCGGCATAACAAGGACACTCAGCATAAGATCGTTCAGCCTCCCGAGAACGTTCGACAGCCAAAGATTGTTCGGCACTCTTTCAATCTCGTCCGGCTTCGATTGATTACTCGGCCAACTCTTCCTACGTAACACCACATTGTTTGGCATGAAGACGATGGATCGGCATTTGGCCGTTCGGCATGTTCGGATCGGCAAATAGAGTTTACTCCATTTGGGCCGTGATATCCAGCTGTCAGGCCCACCAGAGAAGTCCAACCCACCTTCGTCTATAAATAGAGAGGCAGGGGCACAATGAAAAGGATCCTTTTTTCGAGAACACTGAGGAGACTCTTCCATTTTTTATACTCTCTTCTTTTTCATTCAAACTTGTATTCAAGCGATTGGTTTACGGATTGTATCTGTACTCAAGTAATGGAGATAGCAATAAAGATTAACTTCAAAGTGGACGTAGGCAGTTACGCCGAACCACTATAAATTTGGTGTTTTTGTCCTTTGCATTTAAATTTATATATTGTTCTCTATTTTCATTTACTTTCTTCATTAATCTCTCTACAAAATATTTCTAAGGGTGTTAGTGACCAATTTTGGTGCTAATATTTTTGTGCTTTCATTGAGAATTGAATTCTCAGGCTATTAGGATCTGCTTTGTAGCTACTGGATTGCATAAATCTCCCAGAGGAGATCCAAAAACATTCACAAGGCATCTTTTGATTCTATTCAGAGTTACAATCAACAACTCTACTATGGGGAGACCACGACCCAGATCGGCCTCCCACAACGCAAATGTCCATGGAACGGCCAGCGTACAACAAGTTGGACCTAGAAATTAGCAAACAACCTGAGGTGCAGGGCCCTCCACCCAAATCCAAGCGGAAGTCATTTCCCGAACGGAGTTTAATGACTTGATAAGAGAACTCAAGGAAAGTAGAAGGCAGCTTGCTGAGCAGATTCAAGCCAACACTAACCTCATGACTCAGCTCGCTCAGCAGCAGCGCTAGAATGCTGGAGGTAACCTTGCCCCTTATTCTGAATCTGTTATCTCAACCTCAGCTGACGTACCTCCTAGGCGTAGACGCCGTAAGGATGAGGGTGCACAAGCAGGCGTTGGGAATCAAGCCCGCGAAGAGACCGTGCACCTGAATCTCCAAGACCCAAATCAAGCGGGACATTAACCCGCACGGTCTCGTGGAACGGAACGCAACCTTCCATCCTCCATACAAACTCCAGACTTAACCGCTATGGTCAGGCAGTTGATGAAAGAGAACCAAGGCTTAACCAATGAAGATTGGGGAGTGTGCAGAAGCCATACCCCCTTTATGGATGGTATCCTGCAGGCTGAGTACCCCAAGAAGTTCAATATGCCGACTATCCCAGCCTATGAAGGGAAGACTGATCTCAGGCAGCATGTGATGAGGTACGGATGGATGATGGATTCTGCATGAGCTAATGATGCAACAAGTGTAGGTGCTTCCCAATTACTTTGTCCGTAATCGCCACCATGTGGTTTACTCGACTTCCCCCGCGATCTATATCCAGCTTTGACGAATTGGCAATGAAATTCATAGAGCAGTTCAGGATACACACCACTCATCCAAAGGATGTGATGTCCTTATCAAGCATAATCCAAGCTCCGAGAGAGTCATTGAAATCATACTTGCAGAGATTTCTTGTTGCTGCTACTGAAGTGAGCAATCCAAACGACCATGCAATTTTGATGGCGGTAATGCATGGAGTGGATCCAGACTCTGAATTTGGAGATTGGTTGGCGGGAAAGCCCCCAACCACGCTGGAGCATTTTTATTCGAAAGCTCATCAATTCATAAGAAGGGAAGAAGCTCGATGGACGAGACGAGACAAGGCAGCATGGCCTGCTCAGGAGACTGTGAAAAATACCGTCGCCATGAAGCAAGCTGGCGATAATCCGGGAAAAGCTCAACGTCAAAAGCAAGCCTGGACAGTCTAAAGGATCTGAAGGTGGAAATCCCGAAAAGAAAAGAGAGATGGGGAAATGGAAGTCAAGGATCCTGACCTACAATGAATACACCCCGCTCAACGCATCACTTGAGAACATCTATTTGTCAACTTGCAACACTTTCCAGTATAGAAAACCACACCCAAAGGAATCGATGGAGGAACAGAAGCGGACTGGAAAGTATTGCCGCTTTCACGAGTCTTATGGGCACAACACAGAGGAGTGCAGGCACCTCCCTGACGCTATTGAAAAGTTGATTAGACAGAAGAAGTTGTAGGAGTTTGTCAAAGACCCACAAGACGGAAGACAAGATACGTCGGACCCCGGACGTGGGCCAACTCCATGCCAACCAAAACAACCTGCTCGAACTATGGGTAGATTGGTTATCAACACGATTGCAGGCGGACCTCATCCCGTGGATAAGAATTGGCAGGAGATGGAGCGATATGCTAACTCTTTAAGACATACGGAATATGAGTGCTGTTCGAATGTGGAGGATGGGACTCCTGCAAAGAAGCAGCGAATGATGGATGATGATATTGTATTCAGGAGCCGAGATGCGGACAGGGTGGAGGCCCCTACCATCGACCCGATGGTTATATCTGCGACAATCGGGCCAGCGTTTGTGAAGAGAATTCTAATCGATTGTGGAAGCTCCGTTAACATCATCTTCAATAAGGCATATGACCAAATGAAGCTCGAAGCTAAGGATTTGAAGCCATCTAATGCCAGAGTCCATGGCTTTAACGGCGCAGCAACTGATGCAGTGTGATATGTGGAGTTACCAGTTGAGCTAGGGAAAGGCGAGCGTAGGAGGGTGCGAATCCTACCATTCATAGTGTTGGACGTTGACTCTCCATATAACGTATTTCTAGGACGTCCAGCCTTGGCTGAATTTAGGGCAGCATTGGCCCCTTGGTGTCTGACGTTAAAATTTCCCATAGACGGTGGTGTTGGAGTGGTACACGGCGATCAGGCGACCGGACATGCCTGCTATGTGGCTGAGATGAGAGAGGTTCAGCGTAGAGAGAAAGGAAAGGTTGCGGACCGCTCCGTCCGCATCTGAAATGCTGATGATTGACAAGTAGCGCCCGAGCCCTGGCTCGGGCAACATTTTCAGATCTATACAGACATAGATCTGAGTGGCGATGATGTGGAACCTAGGAAAACCAATGCAGCACCCGTTGAACTCACAATTGACATCCCAGTTAGCCGGAGCGACCCATCACGAGTTCTTAAAATTGGGTCGCAACTCAACCCTTCGGCCGCTGAGAACCTTACTGGTTTCCTTCAAGCGAATCTTGATATTTTCGCCTAGACACATTCTGATATGTGCGGGATTTCTCCTATGATCGCGAGTCATATGTTGAACATAGACCTGAAACACGTACCTGTGAAACAAAAAAGGAGAGGCATGGACCCGGAGAGGTCTGCGGCTCTCAAAGAGGAGGTGGACAAACTCAAAGCCAACGGGTTCGTCCGCGATGCCCTCTACCCTGAATGGGTATCTAAACCGGTGCTAGTGAAGAAAGCAAATGGAAAATGGAGGACCTGTGTTGATTATTCTGATTTAAACAAAGCATGCCCTAAGGATAGTTTCCTGTTGCCCAGGATTGACCAGCTGGTCGACTCAACTGTCGGACATGAGTTATTATCATTTATGGATGCGTACTTTGGATATAATCAAATCCCAATGCACCTCCCAAACCAAGAACACACCAGTTTTATCACGAATATGGGATTGTATTGCTATGTAGTAATGCCATTTGGGTTGAAAAACGCAGGAGCGACTTATCAACGCCTGGTGAATCGAATGTTCAAAGATCAGATTTGTAAAACAATGGAAGTCTATGTGGATGACATGCTCGTGAAGTCACGGCAGTCATCCAAGACTTAGCGGAGATGTTTGACATACTCAGGCACTATGGAAAGAAGATCAATCCGTTGAAGTATTCATTCGACGTAGCATCAGGAAAGTTTCTGGGATTCATTATGAGTGCCCGGGGAATCGAGGCTAATCCAGAGAAGATTCAGGCTATCGGAGATATACAAGTGCCCAGAACCATAAAACAGGTGCAAAGCTTGAATGGAAAGGTAGTCGCGCTGAGCCGATTTATAACCAGGGCCACAGACAAGTGCATTTCTTTCTTCAATGTTATAAAAAAAAGGAAAAAGGAATTTCGAATGGACATCCGACTGTGAGGAAGCATTCCGAGCTCTTGTGAGGCACTTAAAAAGCCCTCCGGTATTATCAAAACCAATAGACCATGAAACGTTGTACGTATACTTG
The DNA here is from genome assembly GCA_030765085.1 of Allium cepa. Classification (NCBI taxonomy): domain Eukaryota; kingdom Viridiplantae; phylum Streptophyta; class Magnoliopsida; order Asparagales; family Amaryllidaceae; genus Allium; species Allium cepa. The sequence goes on from CM060939.1 coordinate 259,974,282, forward strand.
GCTGTATCCCAGCACGCTATCAGTACAACTTTGGTTCGTGAGGAAGACCAGGTTCAAAAGCCCGTTTACTATGTTAGAAAACGCTTGACGGGGTTAGAAAGAAATTATTCAAAGATTGAAAAACTAGCTTATTGCTTGGTGATTGCTTCATGCAAGCTTCGCCCGTATTTTCAGGCACACTCAATCAGTGTCTATACCGATCAACCTTTGCGACAGATACTCCAACGACTGGAAACTTTCGGAAGGATGTTAAAATGGAATATTGAGCTAAGTCAGTTCGACATTACCTACCTGCCGCGAAGGATCATACAAGGACAAGCACTAACGGACTTCATTGTTGAATTCACTATGACAGACGAATCAAACGATCACAATGCCATACCCCCATTCGATGGAAGATGTACACCAATGGGGCATCTAACGACCGTTGTTCGGAGGTTGGCATAGTTCTTGTAACTCCTGAAAACCGATCGGTCTGCTACGCTCAAATTCACTGCGACGAATAATGAAGCCGAATATGAGGCGTTGATCACCAGCTTAAGACTTATTAAAGAACTGGGAGTAAAATCGGTTGAGATCTTTAGCGACTCTCAGTTGGTGGTATACCAAGTGCGAGGAGACTACCAAGCGAGGGGGCAGAGGGTTGCCACATATTTGGTCCGAGTCCAGGAGCTGGATATTTCACATATCCCGCGTGAGCAAAACAGAGCAGCCGATTCTTTGGCAAAATTCGGAAGCACAAGCGATGCACAACAAATGAGATTATTTCCTGTTGAAACCCTTCATGCTCCGAATATAGATATGATGGAGGTAGATTTCGTGTTAGAAACAGAAATCGAGAAGGAATCGTGGATGACCCCAATCAGGCAGTACTTGCTATTCAAGACCTTACCCAAAGAAAGGAGCGAAAGATGGCAAGTCCTTCATAAGGCTTCTCGTTATGTAATACAGGACGGAAGAATGTATCGAAGGGGATTCTCAACCCCATTACTTCGATGCATTACCCATGATGAGATAAAACGAGTCTTGAAGGAAGTCCATGAAGGAGAGTGCGGTGACCATACTGGGGGGCAGACACTAGCGAACAAAATCCTCCGTTATGAATACTATTGGCCAACGGTGAATCAGGATGCTGCAGACCATGTGAGAAGATGTGACAAATGCCATATATATGCAAAAATCCCGAGACCTCCATCGACGGAACTCACGCAGATGGTTAGTCCCTGGCCATTTGCAATGTAGGGGATTGACCTAGTTAGCACTTTACCCTTAGCCAAAGGTGGAGCGAAATATGCAATAGTTGTGGTCGACTACTTTACCAAATGGGCAGAAGCAGAGCCTCTGGCCATAATAACCACCAAGAAGGTTATTAATTTCTTCGTACGGAATATCATATGCTGTTTTGGCCTTCCACGGACCATCGTCACAGACAATGGAACTCAATTCAAGAGCAAGGAGTTCAAAGATTTTTGTCAAAAATACGGCATTGAGAAGAAGTTTGCAGCGGTTGCTCTCCCGAAAGCCAACGGACAAGTGGAAGCCGTAAACAAGATAATCAAGTCCATATTGAAAAAGCATCTGGAAAAGGCTAGAGGCAAGTGGGTGGATGAACTTCCAACGGTGCTTTGGGCCTATAGGACCACCCACAAAACCGCGACTGGCCACACTCCCTTCGCATTGGCATATGGCGTGGAAGCTGTCATACCCGTGGAACTTAAAGTCCCATCACATCGGGTAACTCATTACGACCCCGAGTCGAACCAGAATCTTTTATTAGAATCGTTGGACTTCATTGACGAAAAACGCGAAGAAGCCAATTTGAGAGCGACCGCATACAGACATAGAGTCGTTAAATATTATAACGAAAAGGTCCGATCGAGAATTTTTGGTGTGGGAGACCTCATTTTGAAACGAGTTTTTCCGGTCCCATCTCATATGAATCCCGCATGGAAGGGTCCATACGTCATCGAACAGAAGCTTGGAGAAGGAACTTTCAAGCTATCGACCGTCGATGGTGCGATGCTCCCCCGAGCATGGAACAGCGAGCACTTGCGGCATTATTATACTTAGTCTATTTCTTTCATGTATTAGCTGCATTTATTTCCAGTATGCTTTTATTTCTAGTTCTTGGCATGTAGTAAGACAATTCAGCTTGCTCTCACTAATAAAGGCTTGAAGCCATCTTTTCTATGAATGACTAATGTTTCTGCGTATGATAATCCTGTGACAGGCAAACGAAACCATATTATTCTGGCTGACGTACGAACGAGTATAAATGATTCCAAATCTCCAAGTCCTCGGAGTGCGGACTCGAGTATAAACGATTCCAAATCTCCAAGTCCCCAGAGTGCAGACTGGAGTACTCTAAGTCTCTGGAGCGCGGACTCGAGTATAAATGATTTAAAATCTCCAAGTCCTCGGAGTGCAGACTGGAGTACTCTAAGTCTCTAGAGCGCGGACTCGAGTATAAACGACTTAAAATCTCCAAGTCCCCGGAGAGTACTGTAAGTCCCCGGAGCGCGGACTCGAGTATAAACGATTTAAAATCTCCAAGTCCCCAGAGTGCGGACTGGAGTACTCTAAGTCCTCGGAGCGCGGTCTCGAGTATAAACGATTTAAAATCTCCAAGTCCCTGGAGTGCGGACTGGAGTACTCTAAGTCCCCGGAGTGCGGACTTGATTATAAACGACTTAAAATCTCCAAGTCCCAGAGTGCGGACTGGAGTACTCTATGTCCTCGGAGCGTGGACTCAAGTATAAACGATTTAAAATCTCCAAGTCCCCAGAGTGTGGACTGGAGTACTCTAAGTCCCCGGAGCGCAGACTCGAGTATAAACGACTTAAAATCTCCAAGTCCCCGGAGTTCAGACTGGAGTACTCTAAGTCCCCGGAGCGTGGACTCGAGTATAAACGATTTAAAATCTCCAAGTCCCCGGAGTGCGGACTGGAGCACTCTAAGTCCCCGGAGCGCAGACTCGAGTATAAACGACTTAAAATCTCCAAGTCCTCGGAGTGCGGACTGGGGTACTCTAAGTCCCCGGAGTGTGGACTCGAGTATAAACGATTTAAAATCTCCAAGTCCCCGGAGTGCGGACTGGAGTACTCTAAGTCCCCGGAGCGCGAACTCGAGTATAAACGACTTAAAATCTCCAAGTCCCCGGAGTGCGGACTGGAGTACTTTAAGTCCCCGGAGCGCGGACTCGAGTATAAACGATTTAAAATCTCCAAGTCCCAGAGTGCGGACTGGAGTAGTCTAAGTCCCCGAAGCGCGAACTCGAGTATAAACGACTTAAAATCTCCAAGTCCTCGGAGTGCGGACTGGAGTACTCTAAGTCCCCGAAGCACGGACTCGAGTATAAACAATTTAGAATCTCCAAGTCCACGGAGTGCGGACTGGAGTACTCTAAGTCCCGGGAGCAGACTCGAGTATAAACGAATTAAAATCTCCAAGTCCCCGGAGTGCGGACTGGAGTACTCTAAGTCCCCGGAGCGTGGACTCGAGTATAAACGATTTAAAATCTCCAAGTCTCCGGAGTGCGGAATGGAGTACTCTAAGTCCCCGGAGTGTGGACTGGAGTACTCTAAGTCCCCGGAGCACGGGCTCGAGCATAACGACTTAAAAATCTCCAAGTCCCCGAGTGCGGACTGGAGTACTCTAAGTCCCCGGAGCGCGGACTCAGGTATAAACGATTTAAATGACCAGGTCCGCTGAAGACGGACTGGATATAAATGACTTGAAGTCATCAAGCCTTCGGCGTGCGTATTAGAAAATATTCTAAGTGCTTGGAGTGACGAAGAAAAAACAGATAGCTCTCAAAGAATTTCCGAGCTATATGAAGATGAACCGAGAGGTCTATTATATTCACAACAGCTTGGATTTGAATCACAATCACAAAGAAAATTGAACGACAAGAGCTATGGAAAGACAAAGAAACTAAGTTTTATTCATCAAAGATAAGTTTCCATTACAACTCCTTTGAAGCTCGGAATCAAAAGTTTATTTACACAAACTAAGAAAACAAAAGTACTTGCCTAATCTAAACCGACTCTCGTTGAACGAGAGTAATGATTACTTCTTGTGCTTCTTCGCCTTCTTCACCTCCGTTGTCTTCTCAGACGACTCCTCTCCTCCGCGTTTGCCCTTGGTACCCTTCTTTGATGGAGGAGTGACAGGCAAAGAAGTATGAGGGACAACCATGGATTTAGACCTGCTAGGGAGAATGATCTTCAGCGGCTTATTCAAAGGATCATCGGGGTCTACGGTTTGAGGTTCGACCTTAATCTTGGTCGTTTCTCTCTTCTCCTTCTCCAGCCGCTCCTTCATACTCAGCTCAGATGTGTGTTCGGAGGCGCCTGTGATCTCTACTTCGTAACTCCCCTCGATGGGAGAAGAAGTCTCAGATTTGTCTTCATCTAGCGCCTCAATCACTTGAGCATCTGGCCCGGGAGCTTCTCCTGCCTGACTGGCCTCACCTATCTTTTCCTCCACCTCCTTGGCGACATCGCTCCTTGGAGTGGGCCCAGGATCAGAACGACCTGCGCGAAAGCATGAAAAACAAGCATTAGAATAAAATAGTCCTTCCTAAAGAACGACGACATTTGAAATCTTAAAGTGAAGAGTTATCTACCAGGTTCCGGCAGGCTCTTAGCCGTCAAGGGGGTCTCACCCTCCGGAATGGGAGACAATATGGACGCCAAAGCCAGGGTCCTTCGGGTTTTAACTAATATGCTGCTCAAATGGATCGAGTATCGGCCGATCGAGTAAGCGCATGAGCTGGAGGCACGGCCCCGGATGGACCAGTAATAACTTCTTTCCTTTTATTTGAGGGGGGAACCTTTGCCATATATAGTTTTAGCTGCAGACAAGTCCGAAGGCTCATTTCCCTTGAGATATTCATTTATCAATGCGCCCTCGTCAATCTCTTTGGTACCGTACTCGGCCTTCCTGATTTCTATCAAAGCCTCTCATGCCTCGGCTAAAGATTCAAGATAGCCTTCGCCCAAAAGAGTCAAGTCTCGATGAATGAGAACGCGGGCGTTGAATTCAGCGATTAGCGGGTCAAACATGCTTTTGACCTCTTCCCTGCCTTCTTCTCTAACCGCCTCGAGACGCGAGTCGAAATCCATGGACGCTATCCTCTTTCCCTCTTCTCGGGCTTCACTCTTTATCGCCTCAACTTTGAAAAGTTTGGCCTCAAGTTTTTCTTTTAGAAGTCGAGTGGCAACGATCTCGTCGCAGTATCGTTATGACTCTTCTTAGGCGGCCGCTTTCTCTTCTCTCTCCCTGCGGAGCTGTTCCTCAAGTTCCCTGACTCAAAGGCTAAGTGCATCCCTCTCCTTTTGAACTGAGTCCTTCTCTAGAGCCAAAGCCCCACATTGTTGAACCGCCTCGTTGAGTTCTTTCTTATGAGTTGATTCCAGCCGAGTGACAGCCTCAGCAGCGTCCTTGGCGCTCTGCTGGGCGACCTCAAGTTTAGATTTATAAGTTGCAATCTCTTCATCTTGAGCTTTAATGATATCTTTGTCGTGGATAGACTCAAGCTTCAGACGATCGATTTCATGTTGGCGCTCCACGGAGACTTTAGAAAGTTTTTCATCCAAATGAAGAAACGCGTCATGTTGAACATAGACGTCGTTTGTACAGGCGATGGCGCTCTGCTTGACGTGTCCGGGGATATGATGAATCGCCGGGAGGAATCTGAGGCCGTCGAAGCAGATTTTTGGAAATTTACCTTTAAGCTCGCCCAGCCTCTCCGGTACTGATGGGTCCGTTGCAGGAGCAGGAGGAGACGACTTTGAAAGTTCGGCTCTCCTATGAGAATCTCGGGACTGTCGAGTGGAGGAGGAATCAGAGTGTTGGTCCCGGGGAGCATCAGGTTGCGACCTCTTATGGCCGCACTTGTCTTTACTTTGCTCCGCGTGAGAAGAGGTATACTGGTGGTATTTTGGCTGATAATAAGTCTTCCTTCGAGATGACGAGTCCCGGGAATGATAGTCTTTATCGCTGTCGCCATCTCTATCTCGTCGTCTTCCGGAACCCAAGTCCCGTCCAGAGTGATGAAGAACAGACGAACCATGAAGGCGATCGAATCCATGCGAACTCCCCATACCACCTGTATAGAATTTGAATAACAGCGAGTTAGCAAAGGGTAGTGTGACGACAAAATCTAAGCGAAAATTGAAGTGCAAGTGTTCGTGTGTGTCCTAGTGTTTCCTCCAATGGACCGGTCGCTTTGCTAATAGGAGTTTTCTCTCCCTGACTCTGGGTTAGAGCGCCCGCGTCACCTTTGATGGGCGAATGAAGTTGGAATGCCTCCGGATCGTCAAAGTCATAATTGAGTAGGTCATCCGGAATGGAGAGGTTCGATAGGCCCTTTAAAGAACTTTCTACGTGCTGCGAAGAAGCCTCTTTCTCCGTCGGAATAAGCATAACTTTCGAAGTTCCACCAACCTTCTCCTTTCTAATCTTGTATGTCAATCCCTTTTTCCTCTGTGAAGGAGAAGATGATGTTTCGATATCGTGCACTTCGACTATAGGACCTTGAGCGGGACCCAAATTCTCACCTTGTTCTTCAGATGTTTCACCCTCCTTGATTTCCCCCTCTTCTTGTACATCAGGGGTGTGGCGTGCTGACGACTCAGCTAATTTTTTCCCTTTGCCAGAGACCGGGCCTGGGTACGGTAATGCCTTCGAGTAGGCTTATCCGACGGCCTTCCGCCAACAGCCCGAACCTTGCGAGCGACTCATTTGAAATGAGAGTTCGGATGTTCCGTTCCTCGGTAGGAAGCGCTCTAATGGCCTCAACGGCTTCATAATACCCACGACCGTCAAGGCGTGGGTTGATACCTGAGAAGATAAAAAAAGAATTAGAAAAGGCATGGCTTTGACCAAGCACGAATAGCGATCCATAGAAGGAACTTACTTCCTTCAACCCCATCTCCTCGCAAAACCGGAAGGGCAACGCACATAGAACCATTCCTGTTTGTACAGGGCAAATTTGCTCCATGCCCCGGTTAAGATTTGACATTTACGATATGGGCTCGAGGAACATGTAAGAGGGGCTATATCCTCGCTTCTTGATCATATATATGTATCTGATGTCGCCAGGAGTTGGAGGCCTAGAGAAGACGGTCATGAAGAGTATGTAAGTGCCATAGAGGAAGGCATGACCGTTTGGGTGCAGCTACGACGGGCGATGTTGATGTATTGTAGCACGTCCTGAAGAAATAGATTGAACGGTAGCACGCTGCCAACCCAGCACATGAATTTATTACACGCCGTATATCCGACTGGAGGGAGTGTGGCCGATCGTGCCCCGATGGAACCAACACGTCGTCAAAAGGTATTCCGTGAATGGAACATATTCGCCGGAGCGCTACTTCATTGATTTTTGAAGCCTGTGAATCGACAGGGTTGTCCAACAGAATCGATGCCTCCAGGGCATCGGGGGCTAAGTTATGTGTAGGGGAGGTTGATGGATTTGAGACATCTGCGACTTCCTGTCAGGAGGATGGCCCCGGTTTGTCAGAAATCATAGCAGAGATGGATTTTTTTAGACATCTTCAATAAATAGTGAATTCGGCAAAGCACCTGTGTAAACTATACTTGAAAAATGTTCGACGTTAGAATTAACAACACAAATATTCCCCCATGTGGTGTGTGAACTAGTGCGATCAATCGTGTGTAAGCGCTGAAAAATTGAAAGTCACAGAGTTAATAATATGAAATTGACCTCCGAATTATCGCCTTCGAAGACCGTCATTGCTGACCGTCTCCAAAAGCCTGCCTTATGGTGTTTACAGTTTCGGATTCAGAAAACGTTAGAAGAAGTTATCTGATTATGTCAATTTAAGTTCAGGTTTATGTCCGTTGAAACTAGGAGGTCATCAGTCCAAGTCAGTTCGATACACTAGTATGCTGAAGTTTCTGTCCTTGTTTTGTTATGTAATTAGGCAAGGCAATTGGTCATTCGGCCTAAGTTCGGTTCGGCCTTGATATGGTTCGGCTTGCATGACTATTAGGCCTATAAAATGTGGTTCGATATTTATGTTTGTTCGTCCTAAGTATTGTTCGGCTGAAATATGGGTTGGCATTCATGATCGTTCGGCCTAAAGGACGTTCGGCTTAACTGTCGACCGGGCAAGCTATCGTTCGGCCGAGCTATCATTCGGCAAAAACTATCGTTCGGCCTAAATAACGCTCGGCCTTAGTCCTGCTCGGCCAAAGTAACGTTCGGCATCCCCACTAATTCATGCTTCCTCCCTAACCTTCCATTCCACTATTCGGCAAATGGTCAGTCACGCCGAACCAGGGTTATACCGAGCCTTAACACTCGGCACTCCGTCCTTGACTACAGTTCCATTTTTTCCTCTCCTCCTCCATCCACGCCGAACAACAAGGGCAGATCGCTCGACGAGTCATTCTAGGTCATGCCGTTCGACATCCTAACCACCTCCTACTCCTCCTCTATTCTTTCTTTTCTTCCAGTCTCGTTCGGCACGAAGAAACCGAGCCGTACCACAACACATCACCCAACAACTCCTACGTGTGATCATCCCCGGTCATTTCTCCTTTCCTCACATCATCCAGCCCTAAAGATATCCTGATCGAAGTTTGATTCCTCCATCCACGTAACCCTTTCGGCTACGGTCCTAATTTACAAACTTAAGACTCTTATTGAAACTGTTTAATCATGGAAAGGACTTAGATAGAGGAGACAATACCTAGTTGGTAGATCAATACTTAGGAAGGATTGATTAAGTCTTTAGTATCTGATTAACAGGCGAAGTTTGCAGGTATAGGGTAGCGGAGGTAAAAAGTGAAAAGAGAAAAAGGGGGAAGGCGCTGGCCTTTATAGGGAGGAAGAAGAAGGCGAAACGACGATGACCGGTAGAACCGGTCAAAACTATCGTTCGGCATCAGTTTGTTCGGCATACGTGGATCGTTCTGCTTCGGTTGTATCGCTCGGCCTTCACACTACGTTCGACACACACCTCCACAACTGGTATTCACAAGAAAAACAACCCCCAAGTATGATAGGTCAGGGTTCGTAGCAAAGCACAAAGGAAACGTAGTACAAAGCGCATCACGTTTGGCCATGCGATACGCTTTCGGGGGGGAAGTGTTTCTTCGAGATTTGACCAGGCAAGTCGGTACTCGGCCCCTCTGGATTGTTCGGCATATCATCACGTTCGGCATCCAGCAAGTACTCGGCATTTAGGATCGCTCGGCATAAGGGGACACTTAGCAGAAAGGAGCGCTCGGCAATTAGAAGCGTTCGGCATTGGAAGGTGTTCGACAGACAGGGTGCCCGGCATTCAGAACGTTCGGCTCCACTTCACTCGGCTTGCTTCCATATTGCTCGGCATCCTAGGTGTTCGGCACCACTACGTTCGGCATGGTAGGATTGTTCGGCATCAACTACCGTTCGGCCTAACTATTGCTCGGCCTAAGGATAGTTCGGCCGAGACATAGTTCGGCCTGGGCAACGTTCGGCCAAAATATCGTCCGGCCTACGTCCTGCTCAGCATACAAACATCGTTCGGCCAAATCACTGGTTTGACTTCCAGTATCGTTCGGTGCAAATGCTTCCCACGACACTCAGAGCGTTCGGCTTCGCTACGCTCGGCATGAGGAGACTGTTCGGCATAACAAGGATGCTCGGCATAAGATCGTTCGGCCTCCCGAGAACGTTCGACAACCAAAGATTGTTCGTCACTCTTTCAATCTCGTCCGGCTTTGATTGATTGCTCGGCCAACTCTTTCTACGTAACACCACATTGTTTGGCATTAAGACGATGGATCGGCATTTGGCCGTTCGGCATGTTCGGGTCGGCACACAGAGTTTACTCCATTTGGGCCGTGATATCCAGCTGTCAGGCCCACCAGAGAAGTCCAACCCACCTTCGTCTATAAATAGAGAGACAATGGCACAATGAAAGTGATCCTTTTTTCGAGAACACTGAGGAGACTCTGCCATTTTTTTATACTCTCTTCTATTTCATTCAAACTTGTATTCAAGTGATTGATTTACGGATTGTATCTGTACTCAAGTAATGGAGATAGCAATAAAGATTAACTTCAAAGTAGACGTAGGCAGTTACGCCGAACCACTATAAATTTGGTGTTTTTGTCCTTGGCATTTAAATTTATATATTGTTCTCTATTTTCGTTTACTTTCTTCATTAATCTCTCTACACAATCTTTCTAAGGGTGTTAGTTGTGACGACCCGGAATTTTCAAGCATCTAAAATCAGAATATTTAATTGATTTTAAGTATTCCATAGAGTACTTTTAATTAGAATTACGAATATCACTAATTATTGATAATTAAATTTATTGAATTAAATAATTTGAAGCTGAGTAAAATGTTGAATCCGGAATTTTAAGCTTGTTAAAAATAATTTGAAGGCTTATAAAATTTATATCGATAATATGGAAGATAGTATAAGTGTTAAAATTGAATTTGGGAGTGTTTTGTTCAGTTTTGAAATTTATATCGTTTCAATTGAATTTAAAAATAGCCTTTCGAGGCACAGTCTCGGAATTCGACGAAACCGGTTCCATGGGATCCGTAATATTGAATTATTATCGGATTTCAAATTTCGTATTGATCGGAAGTGTTGTGTGTGCATACGATAGGCGAACGCGTTGAATTTGCATTGAATTGGGTAGCTAGCATCACGTATAGAAATTAATAAAAAAATTGCGTTACCTTCTTTAGGAAGCTTCTACGTTTAGTAAATAATATTAAAAGAAGATATTTTTCTTCGTTCTGCAGGAAATAAGAGAAAAAATAAAAAAAAATTCTTTGAAATGGCCGCGTTCCTCTCTAAAAAAAAAAAAAAAAAAAACTAAAAATCTCATGACCCCTCATCCAAATCTATTTCCCAGTAAATCGAATCGAACTCGGTTTCAAATCAAAACCCAAACCCTAGAAACTCGAACGAAATTAAGGCTAAAGGGAAGGTGACTTCGCGCTCGCGTGCGAATGGCGAATGGAGGTCGCGAGTTTATCGTCAAGTGATCGTGAGTGCTGGGATGAGTCTCGACTTCAGTTGAGCGACGGGATTTGGAAGGAGAGGTCGCGAGGGAGTATGGGGGGGTCACGACGCCAAGTTAGGGTTTCGCGGCGGGGTTTGGCAACTAGGTGTGTGGCCGCGACCTATCGAGGTGGTAATCACTCGTTGGGGCGGCAGAGGCATCGCGGCTGGAGCTTAGTGGCGACTGGAGGAAGCTAGGGTAGAGGAGCGAATGCCAATGGTGGTGGTGCGCGTCGAGTTTGATCTCGTTCTGAGCATTCTCGATTTTCGATTTTTAAGGTAAATTTGGTTTACCCTAATTTTACTTTTCTTAAGTTTAAACCTTTAATCGAAACTGTTGATTTTCACTTCATTCGTCTAAGGATTTAAATAGTAAGGTACTGTGGAATTTTATTTTTCACCGAATTAATGTATGCATACCTGTAAGTTAGGTGAAACAGAAAGTAGAAGAATAATAATAATAGTAAGATATAAAATTATTCAGTTTTCATTAAATACTATTGGGATAATTTAAAATAATGTATTATAGAGATAGAACCGTCTATCTACTCATTTAATTATTTTAGTAATTTAAAAATCTATCTATCAAAGGATTATTGGTTTAAAAATTAAGTTTATTAGTCCTAAATGAAATTTATTAAATGGAAATAAATTGTTCGGTTTATTCAAATATTAATAAAATCATCTAATGCTTTTACAAGGTCTATAATCGAAAAGAAAATAAGTCGAGATGGAAGTGGATTGCCAACAGAATAAAAGGTGAGTTAATCTCACTCAGTTTATTTAAATTTAAATTTAAATGATTAAATTTAAATAATTGTTGAATGGTTGAAATTGATTGATTGATGTGCCGTAGTATGATATATTCTGGAATTGGTATATTATGTTGTGCTAACATCTGTGGATGCAGGAAAACAGGTTGGAGGGATCCAACTGGGTCCCTCAACATATATATATTGTTTATTATTCTCTGACATGCTTTGTGGATATTCTGTGATGAATCATATTGAATATTGAATGCTATAGCTGCTTGGATATATTCTTGAACTCTGAGTTATCAAATTATATAGCATTGGATTCTTGGAAAGAAATAATAAAAGAAGTAAATTTTTAAGAAAATAATTATAAAGAATATAAATAAATTAAAAATGAATTGATAAGAATATTAGTGTTTCCAGAATGCTAATTAATAAATCCTGTATATTGAAAAGGAATTTTTGAATAAACAGAAAGTTAAGAAAACTTAAAATTTCAATGTTACTGTTTAAAAGAAATAAACAATTATTTCAAATTTAGGATTTAAATTATTCTAGAAGAATAAAGAAGAAATGGAAAAAAATAATATGAAATAAGTATATTTCAGTTTAAGATGTAAAATAAAAGGGAAAATAATAACAATTATAATTGAGTCAATAATTAATGAATTTTGAAATGAACTGAATATGTGAAGAAATTTATTTCAAATAAAATAAATTGAAAATCAATTTGGAAAATTGATTTAAATGTTTGAAGCTGGAATTCTTCCTGGATCACTAAGTACGTTTTCAAGTAAATTTTAAATATAAGTTAATAGTTTTAAAATTGTTTTTAAAAGGTATGTTTTCAAAAATTTATTATTTCAAATATTTAAATTTTAAGGTAAGTATTTCCTCAAATCTATTATAGTAGCAATTATTTAAAAAAAAAAAGTGACTTAATATTTTGTTTCAAAAGTGTAATTCTAGTATTATATTTTATTTAGTAACTTTATTTTCAAATATTCATATAAGATGTATTTTTACCAAATTATTAAAAGTAGTTTTAATTTAAATGTTTTTAAAGTATATATTTCAAAGTAAAGTGTTTTAAATTTATTTTTAAATCTAGTTTTGTACTTGGTGATTTCAGAGAAGGTAGAAATATTTGGGAAAGTTAATTCTGAGAAGAAAGATGTTTTGAAAACTGTTTTCAAAGGATTGAAAATAGAAATATATCTTGTGAAGATATTTTTGAGATAAATAAATAATTTGGGGAAATTAATTATTGTTTGATGGTTGTTTTGTGAATATAATTGATAGTTAAATAACCGACTATCAATATTGGACTATGCGTTGATCGTTTCGAAGAGACCGGGATCGGATTTGCTACACTACAGCGTGATAGGGGGTTCTCGCTTTGCGTTAGGTGGCGAACGGGAGACTCTTACCCCTACATGCCCCCGGGGATAGTATAAGGTCTTGCGGGGTTGGTTGCGACTCGAGAGGGTGGCCGTAAAAGCAAATTCGAGGTATCACTGTGAGCCACAGCGGGGCTGGGATGGTTGAAAAGCCTACCGGTCGTGAGCCGTTGCTGATGGTTGAAAAGCCTAGGACGTCACAGTTGGTATCAGAGCTTAGGTTTGCGATAACCTTGGCTCTGTTGGGAATTACTCATAAAATAGAGTCTATAGTACTCTATAATGAGTTTGAGCGTATTAATAAATATGAGCGCGTATTTGTTAGTGAATAAAAATTGTTTTAATATTGTGTTGATTGGTTTATTGAGTGGCATATGAACCTTCGTCGACACAGTCTGCGCAACTGCATCGAAGGGGTTTCTAAACATTTGAATAGAGCAATCGACACGGTATTGTTTTAAATATGGGTAAATGAAATAATTTTACCCAAAAATATATTTTCGATATAAAGAAAGTTTTTGTAAGCTATTTAGCTAATATATGGTTGCTTGGATGTTAGAAAAGATAATATTAAAGTATTATCATTGTTAAATGAAAATTTAATTAGAAATTTAAAATAAACAAAGTTTACGGAAATAAATTCATGATAAAATGAAATTTGTAAATATGAATTATAAATGTAAAATTATAAATTGAAATATAATCAAACGAGAATTTGTATGAACATAAGCTATGCAAATGAATTATAAAATTTTTTTTTTGATTTAAGCAGGATTTGGAAAGTTAAATCTCGAAAATTTGGAAGTGTTTTGAAGATAAATGATAGCATTGTTTTGAAGATATTTCTGAATGGAAATCTGTTTTAAATGGATTTTGAAAGTAATATAGCATTGAAATCACTTGGATTATTGGAAAAATAATTCTGATGATGACGGCCGCATCATCAGTATTCATTTTCGAATTTCTAAGTGAAGAATTGCTACCAAATTGATTTGTTTAAGAGAGCAGATGTTTTTGAAATTTCAAAGGAAATTTGTTGGAAATGAAAACCAGGATCGGTTTAAATTTTGAGAAGTGTGATTTGAGATATTGGAGATTTCAAAATGATTTGAAGCTAAAGCCGGAAGTTGAAAAATCCCGATGAGATATAAAATTGTAAGCTTATAAAATTGAGTTGAATAAATCAGAGTTGAAATAAAACTGAATTGGAATAAAAATTCAATTGAATTATTGAATGAATTAGATTCTTACCTGAATAAATGGAAAGTAAATTGGATAAGAAACGAGAATTGAAATCAATAAATCAGAATAACTTATAAAAGAATTAAAAATCCATAGAAATAAAATTTGACTGGATTAAAATAAATTGAATAAGCTGAAATAATATCCAGTTATATTCAGATTAAGTTGAAATCGAATTGGATTAAATAAATCTGAGTTAAAATTAAATTGAAAATGGAATACAATGCCCAAAATCATTATTTTGATAAATTGAAAAATGAAATGAGGATCCAAACTTGAAGTATAAAATAAATATTGAACTTAAGAAATTAATGGAGCGATATTTTGAATAAAAATTTCAAATGTTGGATTATGAATAATGGGAGAACTAATTGGATAATAAATTAGTTAATGAAATTGAATTGTGAGTTTATGATGAGGTTTGAAAATAAAACTCAAGTTATAATTAAATTCAACTTACATTGTCGATGAAGAAAATATAATGGAAAGTGGCCTTGCAATTAATTAATTGATTTGTGAACCAAATTGCAATGTAAGTTAATAAATTGGATGGTAAGTTAAAATGTAAATGGTGAAATCAGAACTTGGGATATTAATTAAAATTTAACTTGAAGTGTTAACAAATTAAAAATAATTGGGAATGAAAAAAAAAAATGGATCTGGATCTAAAATAGTAATGATATGAATTGCAAATAAAATCCAAATATGTGGAAATAAAATTTGATATGGCTCTGTAATAAATTGGATGAGTTGAATCTGGGAAGTTAAATTTTATAATAACTAATCAAATAAATTTGTAATTTTGAAATGGGATTAGATTAGAATGGAATCAAGTTAAATTGAAAAGAGAACCTGATTTGCAAAATGAGAATGAGCTTAAGTATAAATTAGAGTGAATAAAACTTAAGCTAAAAGATGGAAAAGAGTTGAATTGAATTCGACTAAAAATTAAGTTTAATAATAGTGGATTGGATTTAAATCAGGTAAAAATAAATTTTAATCGAAATAAAAATTCGATGAGTTATAAATAATATTAATGGAATGAAATTCCAGAAGAAATAATTATAAACCATTTAAAAATTATTAAGGGATTGAAATAACTTGAGACAATAGGGAAAATAGAATGTTTCGAGTTTATGGAAATGGTTTAAGTGAATGTGGATAAACTAATTATATTGGATAAATAAATGATGGAATTAATAAGTATCGAATGAAATATGGTTTAAATAAAGTTGAAAAATGATTATTGAATGCAATAGCTTGGAATTGTCTTTGGACTAAATACAATAGTTTGAAATAAACAAATTTGGAACGAAATGTAAATAAATGGATTGTAAATAAAATTTAAATGGAATGTATTGAGTAAGTAAATGATCGTGAGTGGATTTAGATAAAAAGGAAATTTAATTGGTAATGTGGATGGAACCTAAATTGTTAATGGTTTTGAATGAATTAGTTGGGTTAATAAATGAAATACAAGTGAATGTATTCAAATCCGAAATGGAAGCGAGGATAATTGGATTGTGAATAAATTTGGAAATAGAGTGAAATCAATTTAAATTGGTTATAAAATATAAATACTTATTTATTCATCCAAATCTCGTCAAAAATTGCACGGAATAAATTGTTGTTTGTTGTAAATGGGGTAATTAAACATTCTATGAGTGAGAGTAGTAAAATAAATTGATTTAGAAAGCAATTGAATTAGAAATGAGCTCAGTTTGCTTAAAAATAAATTAAATGCAAGTGATTGAGATTAAAACCATTTAAAATTGATGAGGTTGTATACGAATGGATTGAAAACCATTCAAATTGCATAAAAAAATGGTTTATAAATAAATTGGAACAGTTGAGTTAACATGGAAATTGTAGAAGTTGCTTATGGAAAAATGTTTGGTGTGAATTTTTTTTTAGAATTCATATGTTTTAACTATTGCAAGTAAATGAAATGTGTTAAACTTCTTATATTCGACACTTACATGTTTAAATTGAGTAAGTACAGGTACCTGTGAGCCGTTTGGCTGGATTTGGTTGAGCTATTTGTTAAAAATAATAAGCTGCTTGCTTAAAATGCTAAATAAGGTATGCCTACGCAATTAAAATAGGAAATATGAACTGTTTTTGGTTTTTCCGACCGTGTGGGTCGATGTATATATATTTATCTCTTTTGTCAAATTGCAAAAGCTCCTCCGTACAAAGGGGACTCTGCCAAAAATTTTCAGAAATTTTGGGAGTTAGAAAATTTTTAAAAATTTTGGAAAATTTTGTTAACGACAAAACTAATTAGAATTGGAAAATATAATAAGTTAGTAAATGAAACTAATTAACGTAATGACTTAAATTAGTTAAATGAAGGATAAAATTTAAAAATTCAAAGTTGAAAATAAATGACATACATATGTAATGTGGAAATCGATTTGGATAGAAATAAGTATAAACTAAAAGAGATAAAGAGACATAAAGATAAGAGACATATAAAATGTTTATACTAACTTAAGAAAGGAATGGTAAATTCTAGATTGGAAATTGATATTACAAATAAAATCTAAGATAATATTGAAATGAATAGATATTGACATTTTGTAAGAAAGTCGATAAAATATTTTGGGATATTGTGATTGGATATTAGTGCTAAGCAGGATATGCAGGTATTATAAAAGGAAAAAGGAAATTGGATTTGATTTCAAGAGATAAATTTGAATTGCCCGACAAAAGGTATGTATTTAAATTTGGTATGGAATTTGATTGGGATTTGGATTTGGATTTGGATAGAGCCACTTGGCTTTTTGTTTCTTTTTGGATTTGGGAGGCCGTAGAGCCATTTTGTAGTTGTACCGACTCAGCCGCGCAAAGAAGACGCTGGCGAAATTTTTCGGGAATTTAGGGAGTTAGATAAATTTTAAGAAAATTTTGATAATTCAAAATTTAGTTTTGAATTATAACTTGAATGGTTAAACAAATGGTATAGTTTGAAACTAGGGAAAGGTTTGGAAGTTAATGAGATTGATAATGGATCTTTTATAAAAAGATAATTGGGAAGATGTTAAATTGTTAGAAACGGGTTTTGGACCATTCTTCCTAGTTAGTAATTTCGGGGACGAAATTCTTTTAAGGGGGGAGGAATGTGACGACCCGGAATTTTCAAGCATCTAAAATCAGAATATTTAATTGATTTTAAGTATTCCATAGAGTACTTTTAATTTGAATTACGAATATCACTAATTATTGATAATTAAATTTATTGAATTAAATAATTTGAAGCTGAGTAAAATGTTGAATCCGGAATTTTAAGCTTGTTAAAAATAATTTGAAGGCTTATAAAATTTATATCGATAATATGGAAGATAGTATAAGTGTTAAAATTGAATTTGGGAGTGTTTTGTTCAGTTTTGAAATTTATATCGTTTCAATTGAATTTAAAAATAGCCTTTCGAGGCACAATCTCGGAATTCGACGAAACCGGTTCCATGGGATCCGTAATATTGAATTATTATCGGATTTCAAATTTCGTATTGATCGGAAGTGTTGTGTGTGCATACGATAGGCGAACGCGTTGAATTTGCATTGAATTGGGTAGCTAGCATCACGTATAGAAATTAATAAAAAAATCGCGTTACCTTCTTTAGGAAGCTTCTACGTTTAGTAAATAATATTAAAAGAAGATATTTTTCTTCGTTCTGCAGGAAACAAGAGAAAAAATAAAAAAAAATTCTTTGAAATGGCCGCGTTCCTCTCTAAAAAAAAAAAAAAAAAACTAAAAATCTCACGACCCCTCATCCAAATCTATTTCCCAGTAAATCGAATCGAACTCGGTTTCAAATCAAAACCCAAACCCTAGAAACTCGAACGAAATTAAGGCTAAAGGGAAGGTGACTTCGCGCTCGCGTGCGAATGGCGAATGGAGGTCGCGAGTTTATCGTCAAGTGATCGCGAGTGCTGGGATGAGTCTCGACTTCAGTTGAGCGACGCGATTTGGAAGGAGAGGTCGCGAGGGAGTATGGGGGGGTCGCGACGCCAAGTTAGGGTTTCGCGGCGGGGTTTGGCAACTAGGTGTGTGGCCGCGACCTATCGAGGTGGTAATCACTCGTTGGGGCGGCAGAGGCATCGCGGCTGGAGCTTAGTGGCGACTGGAGGAAGCTAGGGTAGAGGAGCGAATGCCAATGGTGGTGGTGCGCGTCGAGTTTGATCTCGTTCTGAGCATTCTCGATTTTCGATTTTTAAGGTAAATTTGGTTTACCCTAATTTTACTTTTCTTAAGTTTAAACCTTTAATCGAAACTGTTGATTTTCACTTCATTCGTCTAAGGATTTAAATAGTAAGGTACTGTGGAATTTTATTTTTCACTGAATTAATGTATGCATACCTGTAAGTTAGGTGAAACAGAAAGTAGAAGAATAATAATAATAGTAAGATATAAAATTATTCAGTTTTCATTAAATACTATTGGGATAATTTAAAATAATGTATTATAGAGATAGAACCGTCTATCAACTCATTTAATTATTTTAGTAATTTAAAAATCTATCTATCAAAGGATTATTGGTTTAAAAATTAAGTTTATTAGTCCTAAATGAAATTTATTAAATGGAAATAAATTGTTCGGTTTATTCAAATATTAATAAAATCATCTAATGCTTTTACAAGGTCTATAATCGAAAAGAAAATAAGTCGAGATGGAAGTGGATTGCCAACAGAATAAAAGGTGAGTTAATCTCACTCAGTTTATTTAAATTTAAATTTAAATGATTAAATTTAAATAATTGTTGAATGGTTGAAATTGATTGATTGATGTGCTGTAGTATGATATATTCTGGAATTGGTATATTATGTTGTGCTAACATCTGTGGATGCAGAAAAACAGGTTGGAGGGATCCAACTGGGTCCCTCAACATATATATATTGTTTATTATTCTCTGACATGCTTTGTGGATATTATGTGATGAATCATATTGAATATTGAATGCTATAGCTGCTTGGATATATTCTTGAACTCTGAGTTATCAAATTATATAGCATTGGATTCTTGGAAAGAAATAATAAAAGAAGTAAATTTTTAAGAAAATAATTATAAAGAATATAAATAAATTAAAAATGAATTGATAAGAATATTAGTGTTTCCAGAATGCTAATTAATAAATCCTGTATATGAAAAGGAATTTTTGAATAAACAGAAAGTTAAGAAAACTTAAAATTTCAATGTTACTGTTTAAAAGAAATAAACAATTATTTCAAATTTAGGATTTAAATTATTCTAGAAGAATAAATAAGAAATGGAAAAAAATAATATGAAATAAGTATATTTCAGTTTAAGATGTAAAATAAAAGGGAAAATAATAACAATTATAATTGAGTCAATAATTAATGAATTTTGAAATGAACTGAATATGTGAAGAAATTTATTTCAAATAAAATAAATTGAAAATCAATTTGGAAAATTGATTTAAATGTTTGAAGCTGGAATTCTTCCTGGATCACTAAGTACGTTTTCAAGTAAATTTTAAATATAAGTTAATAGTTTTAAAATTGTTTTTAAAAGGTATGTTTTCAAAAATTTATTATTTCAAATATTTAAATTTTAAGGTAAGTATTTCCTCAAATCTATTATAGTAGCAATTATTTAAAAAAAAAAGTGACTTAATATTTTGTTTCAAAAGTGTAATTCTAGTATTATATTTTATTTAGTAACTTTATTTTCAAATATTCATATAAGATGTATTTTTACCAAATTATTAAAAGTAGTTTTAATTTAAATGTTTTTAAAGTATATATTTCAAAGTAAAGTGTTTTAAATTTATTTTTAAATCTAGTTTTGTACTTGGTGATTTCAGAGAAGGTAGAAATATTTGGGAAAGTTAATTCTGAGAAGAAAGATGTTTTGAAAACTGTTTTCAAAGGATTGAAAATAGAAATATATCTTGTGAAGATATTTTTGAGATAAATAAATAATTTGGGGAAATTAATTATTGTTTGATGGTTGTTTTGTGAATATAATTGATAGTTAAATAACCGACTATCAATATTGGACTATGCGTTGATCGTTTCGAAGAGACCGGGATCGAGAATTATTTCTCGAAAACCACTTCGATCCGATTTGTACGTTTCGTGCGAAAAACGTGTTCGGAGTCGAAGATGGAGCAGTGGAGTGCAAGGGCTAGTCGCTACTAATCCTGAGGATATTTCCAAAATGGATGTAGTAGGAATAGTGCCTTCGGTTCCGTTCGAACCCGGGACGGACTTGTATGGACGAATGCTTGCGAAACATCGTCAGGTGGGTGATGGGCATTCTAAGTGAAACATTCTAAAAGGTAACGCTTAGCCTCAAGCCTCATCAAATGGGAATGACTGAAAATCAGGGGATATGCAGCAAGGTTAGGTGGGTCATGCCCAAGCAGGACAAGATAATTCCCCTGTCTAGATGTCCCTTTTTATATATTTCGGCTTAGTGGGTGGTTGGTCGCGCCAACCACGGGGTTTATCTTGTTCGGGACTGTTCAGTAAGGAATGGTTCCGGCCTTGTGTTGCAGGGGATGAAGGGAGTAGTCCTCGGTACGGTGATCTAGGCCCCGTACTGTGACAGGTGGTACCCAGTGCCTAGTCATTGTTGGAAATCCATTCTCCCTACGAGCCTTGTACGAGTTTTGTTTGTATTACCCACTTTGGTGGCTAGTAGCTGGAATTTAATAGATGTAACAATTTCGGCTATTTTATAAGTATTTGTATATAGACCCTATTATAATATCAGAGGATTTCTATAAAAATTGTTTTAGCTATCGTAAGGTAAAAACCCGACATGTTTATTTGTGGCGTGGTCTTACGAGATGCTTTTGTTTTCAAAGGATTTTTGAAACTTTAATAATCAATTGGGTGTGATTTTCTCACTCTGGTATTCCAGACTGACTCGGGTATTATTTAACTGTAATGCTCGGGTTAGACCGAGTATTATAGGATACAGGATATGATGCTGTGGAGCTCAGGAGACGAGCTGGATGACGATACGTATAGTCGTACTTGTTATATATATATTCCGCTGTTTGAGTTGTTGTGTACCTTGAGTTGTTGTGTATCCATTGTATTATTTTGATGTGAGCTGTGACTGATGTACTCTGATGATGTGATGTATGTAAACAGATATATTTGATTTTGAGTAAAGATTATTTATTATCTATTATATTTTATTCCGCTGCGATGGTTAGATTCTGATATTGATTTTGTTTTCTCTTCTTCTACCTTCTTCTTAAACCCAAATGGTTCGTATTTCTGTACAACTTGAGTTGATTGTTGTAGAATAGTGTTGACTCAAGGGGTACGGATTTGCGGGTCGTTACATTAGTGACCCATTTTGGTGCTAACAATTTGCTTAGGGGTTGTTCAATTCTGGTATTTACAAATGAGTAGTGCATTGGTATTAATTTTCTCAATTGATTGATAGGAGACATTGTTTTTCGTAAATTCAAATAATGAAAAGGAAGAAGAAAACTCCAATAATCTAAATGTAGTATGTATTCATAGTTATGTATTTGAATTTATACCATTCATTTAAAGAATTTAATAGAAAATTAATTTTGTAGGCCTTTGTTAATGAATTTGTTGAGTATAAGAAAATCGATGATGTATAGATTGAACTGTCTTATGTAAGTATAATTTTTTTTTCATTCGTCGGTTTAATATTATAGGTATATATATACACAACGCAATTAATAATTAATGTTTTATGCATTGAATTGGTTATTGGATTTTTTTACACCAATAGTGAAAAAACAACGGAGCATAACAATGAGTCAATTATAGAAGGAAGATGAAATTAGGGCTTGATTGCTTATATTTTAATTGTTATGGTATTGAGTAGTATATATTTTGATTGCGGTATTCTTTAACAATGGTGTTAGAAAGCACTTTCTTAGGTACTTTTGACAACACACTAAATTAATAGACAAAGACAAGGGTTTTTTTAAAACCTGGTTTAAAAAAAAAGCAAAAATGTTCAATATATTTTTGTTGAAATTACACAATAAACGGTCAATTCCTCCACTCTTTGCGGTTTTACTGGGAATGTAAAAAAGTGTCCACACGGCATTACACAGGTTGTGGAAAATGATAAGATGTTTACTTAACGAAGTTTCGCTTTTTAAATATATGTTTATATTCAGCTTATCTTCTCATCCTCTCCATTCTTCTCGGCCTGTCTAAGCTCTCTCAAACCCAACATTTTTAATGGCGGCTTCTTTCACTACTTTCGTAAGTTTCTTTATGTTTGAACCCTCAAATTAATATAAGAAATATCGATTTCTTACTTATCTTGTATTGATTTATGAATACATCTTGCAAATTCAGGCAAATATTAAACCAGCGCGTTCTATCCCGGCCCAATCTCGTCACTCTTACTCAGTCACAAACTTTCCTAAATGCCATCGATTCGCCAACAATATCCCCTCCCTGTCCTCCATTTCACTCTCATCGACTTCTTTTGCCCAGTCACCTCCTTATCGGATCCAAACCCGATACGCCACCTCTATTCGGGCCGCCTTGCAGGTAACTTCATATTTAAAGTTTGTAACTTCGTTATCTCCTTATTTAGTGTTATAGTCTTGTTTTAATCGTAAGAATGATCTAAGAATTGAAGGTCTAATGGCTCACTCTGTTATTCGTGGAAACTTTGGATTGAACATTGGGAGCTTGCTTTTCTTCTTTAGTGGGCAGTTAGTATATACTACTACTGTCTTCCTACTTTTGGATTCTTGATTGTACATACAATTCTATTTTTGTTCATAACTATTGTAAAGTTTACAGTGGATGTGTGTGTGTGTGTCATAGCCTACGCAGTTACCATTGGAAATTGGAATTACTTTGTACCAATTGCTTACATAGCATATATAATGTTATTAAAGATATTGGGCTGATGTTATTATTTTTAATCATCCGTTCTTAAGTAAACAATGATCTGAAGCAAAAGTAAAATTAATCTTTATAGAACTTTATACAACATTGTGTCCACATTGGTGGTCACATTATACTTACTTAGCGCTGATTGTGAAAGAGCACTTAATTTGGTGATATATCTATTAGTTTACAGATCAATACGTCCTTTAAGTGTATTTCGTGTAGTGTGTTTAACTTGCTCTAAGTATCCTATCATATGAACTGACTCAAGTTGTCACCACACTTATACATTGTATTTCTTTGCCAACTAGCTAATTATTTGACAAGTGATGTGCAGTTTCACATCCTATAATCTTATTATAGTTGGAGATTCTTTGATTTGAACAAAGAGCGTAGTCCAGTGCATAAGTTTAAAGATCACCTTCCTGTGCATATTGAATACAATTCATGTGTTTGTAATGTGCACCAACGTACTTATGCATATGTGATAAGAATGTGAGTGTCAGGACATGTTTTTTCATGTGTTACTGCAATTGGTGTCTCGACCTTTAAGAAGTTACTGTGGATATAAAGCTAGAAATCATAGGCAATCTCTATGCGGGAAGATTAGGCAAATAAAACCAAACTCCCTGTAAAGTATAAACATAAAAGTATAAACATTCAGGTTGCCTACTATTTTTGTATTTGTGCATGTTAATAATTGGTTTATGGTATGCTTACGAATCAAAGTGCTTGTAGTGCTCCTACTTGCATCTAATTTATATGCCACACCGTTAAGCATGACCAACTCCTGGAAGAAAACTTGCATCCTTTCTTTTGCATCTGTAGAGCACACACCATTGTTTCCAATAGACAAAAGTAATGATTAAATAGTTACTTTCATTTCCATTTTAATTCCACAATAATTTGTTCTCCTACAATTGTAGAAGTTATCGGTTTTTGCTGATTACTATGTTTCCCACTGTGGAGTGAAATTTTAGGAACCAGAAGTTCAGGCTAAAGTAACTCAAAAGGTATTTTTTGACATAAGCATTGGAAATCCAGTGGGAAATACAGTTGGTAGAATAGTAATAGGACTTTTTGGGGATGACGTGCCTCAAACTGCAGAAAACTTCCGAGCCCTCTGTACAGGTAGAATAGAAAGTTTGGTGTTGAGGCAGATAATTACATATCCTTCTAATTTGTATCACACTTAAGATAACGCTGTAAGATAATAATTACATATTTTGTATTAATCAGGTGAAAAAGGATTTGGGTACAAGGGGTCTGCATTCCATCGAGTCATCCAGGATTTCATGATTCAAGGGGGTGACTTTGACAAGGGCAATGTACGTCTCTACTATCGATACCTTAGTTCTTCTATGTATTATGTATTATCCTTATTTGTTCTTGCATGTATTTTGATCCTGATGGCATAGTGTAAATAATGAATATACCAGTTATCTACATTGGGTGATAGATATAATTACACTCTATGTGAATAGCGGTGAAGTGCATTTTCAGATAAAATATTGTCAACGATACATTTCAAACAAAGCACATAAATGTGTTTGTCAAGGGATGTTTGTGCCAAAATACTCAACTGGTTTGGTTGTTGTAAATCTGATTCAGCTCGTAACAGCGATGCCAATTGGCCCCTTTTCGGTCAAACTACAGTTTTTGTTTTCTGGTTAATGGATTTTTGGGTTCTTAAGCATAATATATGATTAAGTGATTAACTTGTAAATTCAAAGTCCATGTCCATAAAAAGCGTTTTGATTGAGGTCACATATTCATGTTGTTGTCGGGAGTAGTATATATTTTTTTTTTTCAAAATATTACATGAACAACAATTTCAACATTTTACCTAACAGAGTACAAGGTTAAGGTAGAATCTGTTATACATTTGTTACGATTATTTTCATAATAAAGGCAGTTATAATCAGCATTTTTGTTTCATATAGCAAATTATTATAGGATTTTGATTAATTAGCTCTGCTAACATGTTAGTGCCCATCAATAAGTATCTTGCTTTCCATTTTGTTTAATAAGATCTATTCTAGGTAAAACAGGTTCAAGGTTTTTCCTATGTGAGGGTCTTGGATATCACCTTTCTTATAGAAACAAGGCTTGAACCCCTGACTGATAGAAGACATTTGTTTAGCATATCATGACATCAAGCCTGAACCTTGGCTAAATTAACATAGAACGATCAAGAAAAAGTATACCATGTCAGTATGGTGAATATAGTGCTCTAGAAATTTGACAAAGTGTATATTCAGGATCACAATCTCAGCCTATAGTGCAATATGCTCATGATGTTCTGTGCATTCTATTGAATTGATTATTTGATTGTGCAGGGAACAGGAGGTAAAAGTATATATGGACGCACATTTAAAGATGAAAATTTCAAGCGTAAGCCAAAATCTGTAAATATGAACGAGTAGCTTTCATAACGTAGTTCTAAAAAAACTATTTATCCTTACTGACCTAATCTTCAATCTTTTTGGGTAGTGACTCATGTGGGACCTGGAGTTGTTAGCATGGCTAATGCTGGACCTAATACCAATGGAAGCCAGTTTTTTATTTGCACTGTAAAGGTATTATCTTTTTTTACTCAAGACCTAATACCAACTTTTGTTAGCTTTAAATTCCTTATATCAACTTTTATCAGCTTAATTGTCTTATGGATTTCAACATTCCTTGGTTTTGTTTATGTAAATAAGCTTTTGTGTTAGGACTTACAACACATTTGGGCGCATTAATGAGACAAAAAATGAAACCATAGGATTAAATTCTGGAGGATTAGGTTAGGGACTTCACTGATATACGATAGGTTGAGATGACCAAGTATGACGTTGCTGATATGAAACGATCATAATATACTTTGTGATCAGAATACAAATGATATAAGGCAACGGTTAAACCTGTTTTTATTGTACATTGAATATTGGGCTATGATGAAAAAAGTTGGACATAACGTAAATGTGGGAACAGATGCAAAAGGTATGTTAGATGTGTGGTATATTCTGCTATATATATGTCATATATGTATTATAATAATGAAGCAATGAAGCAACATGAATAAACGATGCAGACGCCATGGTTGGATGATAGGCATGTAGTGTTTGGGCAAGTATTGGAGGGCATGGATGTGGTTAAGCTAATTGAATCTCAGCAAACAGATAGAGGTGATCGTCCTAAGCAGAAGGTCGTCATTAGCGACTGTGGAGAAATACCACTCGTCTGATATCGTTCCCATGGGTAGTGGAACTCACTGCTTAGATTTAAAAAACTTCTATTGTTTCCAACCGTGCTTTTGTAGAACAATGTATGTACACACTATGAACTAGCTACTGTATTCGGCTATATGTTCTGGGCGTTTTGATGTGATAATGAGACTAGCTTTCTTTTACAAAGTGCTTTCTGATTGGATAAGAGGACCCCGTAGTGTCTTCTTTTTTCTTCTATTTTATATCTAGTTCAGCCTCTCGCTGTGGAAACTGGCATACCTGTGTTGCATTTTTTTATTTAAATTTTTTTAAAGATATATGGGATATTTTATTCAAGTTGATCATTGATTTTGATGTGCAAACTCAAAACCTCTAAAATCTCCATCACTAGCTGTCAGAAACATCTATGTTACATTTTGTTTTATAAACCCCTATATCCAAGATAATCTTCTCAGCTTGAAAAAGAGATTTACATTTTAATTCCCTAGATAGACGTCTTAATTCTCTCAACTGCCCTCCAGACGAAGGAGGCTTTGCTGTGGCTAGGCTAGGCGAGGACCATGTAACAGTCAACAACTGCAACGCGTCGGTGTCGGTGTCCCGATCACTTGCAATACTCATAATAAATGCACGTAGAGTGCACCCAGTTTCCGTAAGTATCAATGATAGTGTTGTCGGTTAATGTTTCAAAATGAAGAGAGCGTGTCTATCCCAATATATATTAACTATCTTACATTAGAAGGAATAAATATAATATCAACGTAAAAATGTAAGACCAAAAACGTATTATATAAATAAGACATAAGATTCAACATCATAATATGTATACATCAAATTCATATACAATTTATTTCATGAATCAAATAGTCAAACATGTTAACAACCCAAAATACTGGATGGATATGTAGTAATGATAATGACTTTTAACAATCCGAAATATTGGATAGATTTGTAGTAACGATAATGACTTTAGCTCTAAAAGTCACCTTTAGATATGAAAACCCTCCTCTAAGTCAACCTATTCAAGAAATAGATAATAAAAGAAGCAACAAAGAGATAGTTAGACATAAAGACTGATGTAAAAAAATTATCATCAACCTACGTGATTATCAATATGCTAATATATCATGTACAATACCAAATGGTATTATACGAAGTAATAAAACCATGCCTCAAACTGCATCTTCATCCACTGTTGACTAAAAATTAGTCAACCTCGAAATTATGATTGAGAGTTAATACTTAGCAAATGCTACTTGTTATTATCTTAGAACTGAAAAATGAGGAGAATCAACTGTGTTATGTAAAACGCACAAGATTTAGATTATTTCAATCAAAATTGATCGACGTACAATATGAAGATTTTCTTATTACTTTACTTCTTTTACAACAATCTAGTTTACAAGAGATAATAATAAGAAAAATAAACGGTTGAGAGTTTGAGGTGTTCAACCCTTGTTTAAATGCATGTCTTGGTGTATTTAAGCTACTGGAACACGTAATGAACAACTGAGATAGTGCGGTTATGGTTTAGAACTCGCTTTGAGATGTAGATGGAGTCATGTCGCTGAGATTGGTGCCAGCTAAGATTTCCACTGATTCGTAGGGCTTATATGTTTACCAGCCAATGGTTTGAACACTAATATGCATGATGTTGGAAGCAGGCCAGCATGCAACAGGGTAAATGAGTCAATTTTAAAAAATTAATTCCATTTTTGGATCTTGTTAAGTCTATGAAATCTAAATTAATTTAGATCTTATCTAAATTTATCTAAAATAAAAACATTATTTTATCCAATTTATAAATAAGTATTTAATTATTATTATGTTTACGTATTATAGTATAATATGTGTATCATATATAAATATGTGTGTGCTCATGCTACATAACTCGTGTACAAGATTTAACATGTCTGTGTATTGATGCTGAGATTTATACCGCAACAAGCATATTAACCCCTCTATATATATGTGTTGTCTAATATGCATGTGTGTACATAAATATATACATACATTTACATATGTGTGTGTATAGTTTTTATAAATAATATTAAATAATGTTTGTAAAATATGGATGTTTTTTTTTGAAAATATTCGGGAGAACCCGATAAACCGATAAACTTCCAAGGGAAATTAAGTAATGCATGTCTTATTCAACTCATGACACCAATAACCCAAAAGTACTATATTTTTTGAAGTGTGTGCAAGGTAGAGGTCGAGCATGCATGCATGCATGTGCATGCGTGCGTGCGTATGTAAAGTGTGTGTATTTAATCAAACTTGTAATATAAAGTAATTGTAAATAATGCTACAAAAGACCTAAATATAAAATCAAATTTAAAATTCAAATTTCGAATTTCAGTTATAGATCTATGTAATAAAATATCCAGAAATTTGAAATTCAAATTAATATATTAATGTTATATATATATATTACGTTTATTTTGAAATATTTTTTTAATTTATATACATATATTATATATATGCATATTAAATTAATATTTCAAAAATACATATTTGTATATAAGTGTTAAACCGAATATTGGTTCAACAACCAAGATGTTGTACAAGGGGGAATATTCAAAGAAATTTCAATGATACATCTTGGTTTTATGATTATTTACGAAATTATTTAAATCCAAACCATAATTTCAAGAGTAAAATAAGCAAGTCAGAACATACAATAAGTCTTGATTTAATGTCAACGGGTAAAATTAGAATATGCACAACTCATATTCTTTGTTCAATTTTAAGGCATATTGCAAAACAGGTCAAATATGCAAATTTCTAATTGTTCCAAGTCCTTGTATGAAATTGTCCATGTCATCATCTTCTTCATTGGTTATTTGCCATTAAAATGGCTCTCAAGCTCCTTGGAGAAATTAGAAAAGTTCTAGTCCAAAACATGATTTATACTAAAAGAGAGAAAAAAGTTAGGGGCCCTTTTCATGAGGGGTGCATCTCTATTTGTAGTGGTTGAAAGGAGGTAACGCTTGCTTCCATTGGTTGATGTGAGTTGTCATGGATTGATGACTTGACATAATGAATGTACTGCCACTTGTCGTGATCTCTTTAAGGTTGAACACATAACATGGACCACTATCTTGGTGGTGACCTCAACAAGGAGTATGTGGTGGAATATGAATGCCTTTGAAGCATAATAAGGAAAATACATTAAACCTTCTTGATTTTGCTCTCATTGTATTAATGATTTTTTCTTCTTTCTCCTTGCATGGCTTTCGACATCTTTATGTAACTTAATGATTTCCAACATCCTTTTGAATGCTGGCGATTCATGACATCTTTGTTTTTTTATTGAAATTCGATATCTTTATTGATCTGGTGACATGCAACATCCTCTTGTTTATTAATGATTTATGATATCTTCTTAGCATTGCTTTTATTCGATATCCTTCAGATTTGTTACATCGGCATCCATCATTGACGAAATGCGGCATCGATGAGATGCGACATTGAAGCAACCGTTCGATATCCATATTGTCCCGATCATATGCGGCTTCCTATAATGCTTGATATTGTTCAATATCCTTAACTTCAATATTCCTTCTTCCAATGAAGTTCGATATCATTTCTTTGAGGCTGTTTATAATTTTGGCATTGCTTGTTAAGGTTCGATATCGACTGTTTGCAATTGTTTTATGTTCATAGGTGCAATAGCCTTTATTATAATGATCTGCCTTTCTAACACCTAAAGACGACACTTAATACATCCCTGGTATTCATATGCCGATAATCTAAGTGTCTGAAAGACAGGTCGACAAGAAAACAAATACATATTTTCCTCACAACAACAAAGTTACATATATATCATCGTAGAATAGTAAATATTGTTACTCCAAAATATAACATCAAAGTTACAATAAGCACTATTCCCAACAAAAATAGTTATACCAACCTGCCCAAACTGCTAATACATAATATACAAGACACATTGGAAATATGGAAAACTATTAGGTGATGATAAAAACTCATAGTCCATAATGCTTTCCAAAATGCTCCGAAGAAACATGGCTACTTGGCTACTCATAAAAATTTAAGTACCCAAGAGTTTAAGGAAAAGAAATAAAAATCCGGATCAGACATGAATCCGGTGTGAGTAAGCATAATTTTTAACTTATAAATTTTTTTTTCAAACAAAAGATATCTCGTAAGATCATGTCGTATATAAACACAGATGGGTTTTTATCTTAGGATAATCAAAACACTTTTATATAAAATCCTCTGGTATAATTATAATGTCTAGGTTTAAAATGAATATGGAAACATAGCTGAAATAGTTACATTAATTAAATTCCAGTATAATAAGTATACAACTAAGTACGTAAATGCACGTATTGAAAAATGAATTCCATCAATGACAAGGAACTGGAGTACCACTTGTCATAGTACACCTCTAGATAAAATGCATCGAGAACCACACATGGACTCCCCGCCAACACAGGACCGGCCTACCCCTTACTGAATAGTATCAAATACGATCATACCTAGGTTGTGATCAACAACTGTAATGACCCTAATTTTTAGTAACATTATTTAGGATATTAATTATCTAAATAAAATAAAATAATGTGATGGTTAGGGGATTGAGATTTGTGATTAATAAGGGTGGCCGTGCCATGTTAATGAATAAAGTAAAATGGGCTAACATGAACTAAAATAGATAAGGGTAATAGGCGAGGGAAAAGTTGGAATAAGAATATTCTTATACCCTAAACCCTTAGGAATTCATTTACACGTTCATTACTAAATCAAAAATCAAAGTATAGAGGTCGACCACTATTAAGCAAGAAGAAGATAAAGAAAGCAAAGGAAAGAAGATTAATCAACTTAATCCATTCAAATGTCAAACTCTATAATCTCAAAGCTAAGGTGAATAATGACTATATTTCATATATATTTGTACAAAGGTAGGTTATTGGTGTGCCCGCAAAACTATTAGGATCAGGTGACCCTGAAAGAAGTCAAGTTAGGGACAGATCATCCAGAAGAGGAGCATATAACATATGTTAGATTATTTGTTCATATTGTCTAGTAGGCCCGAGTTAGCCAAATGTTAGTAGTTAGCCAAACAAAACTATAGTGTTTGGATAGATTATTCATTTGTTACCTAACATGTAAGTTTACATGATATTGTTTTATATTTTTAACCAGTTTTGGTTGCAGGATTATGATTTGCAAAAGATATGTCTTAAAAGTATATTAGTGAGGGGAAACCGGTTCCGCTAAGCGACATAGTCTCACTTAATATCAAATAAACAAGATGTATAATATTATACACACCAGACTTTATGTCTGACTGGAAGTTTATGTTTTTCCTTTAAACTCTCAGGTTCTCATATTGATTTGAGTGGGCTGAGGGTTGAGGATTTACAGGTTTTAGTAGGTTGGCGAATAAAGCTTCCGAAGACGAGCAGGTGGCTGACGGATAGCTATTTAGGTGTTGTTGTCTTATTTTATTTGATTCCGCTATGTTGTATTAATTCAGTCGTGACTATATAGTACTTTTCTCAACTAAGGGGACATTTTCATATGTCGCTCTTGGCGTATTTTGTAATAATTATATTTGATATGAATTTAGGAATCGAGTGGGATTATGTAAAGAATATGAAACATGTTTTGTGAAATGTAATCGGAAAAATTATTTTTGTGAAATTTATGATTTTATTTCATATTCAAGTGCTTCTGATATTATAGATACTATTAACAATACCGTAGTTGGTCATCGAAAGTTAATACTATGGATGATTGAGCCATCTGTAGCGCTTCGGTTTAGACCTTCAGATATGGGATGTTACAACTTGGTATCAGAGCATAGGTTTATGAAAAACTTTAAACTAAAATGATTTTTGAAAACATAATCCTAAGGAATTAGAGTAAGATCGGGGTTTGGGATAACCTATAGTAACGTACTTGTATTTGTTATATTTAAGTATACGCAATATTTCCATTCTTCTATCTCTCTTAGGATATTCTTCTGTATCTTACAAGGATTGAATACAGATATGGATGATAGAAGTGGAAGAGTAAATTTTGGAGGAAGCACCATCACAAATGGAAATGCCATACCGAACACTAGAAGGAACCAAGGTCAAGCACAAGCAAGAAATGTTGGTATTGGAGTCCCACAAGTGGATATGGGAGCTATGTATCAATTTTCTTGAATATGATGCAAGCTGGAATTGCTGCTGGTGTGGTTAGTGGAAATGTTGAAGTAGGAGTTCAGGAAGCTTTGGTGGTCAAAAATTATGCTATCTTGAGTAGAGACTATGTTAGGCTTGGAGGAAAGCATCTATCGAAACTGAAGATGCTATTGAGGTGGAACACTGGTTGCAGCATTGTGAGTGAATCTTTGCATACTTGGGGTTCAATGATGAGCAGAAGAGAAGGCTTCCTTTGAGACAGCTTCAAGGAGCAATTTTATTTTAGTGGAATAGTGTGACGGCTGGAGTGGATGAAGAGATGATGATGCGTGCTGAATTTAAAAGGAGGTTCATGTCTGTGATTGCGCAGTCTGCTTTGCTCAAAAAGTTTGCTAAGTTAGAACAGGGGGGGAGGAGATGACTGTGTTGGAGTATGATAGAAGGTTTGAGGAGTTGTCTAGGTATGGACATGGCACTGTGGATACTATGATGAAGAGGAATGAGAAGTTTATCAAGGGGTTGAAACCTGAGTTGGCAAGGGCTACGTTACCTCATATCATAGATCCTTGTGATGTTGTGGTGGAAATGTCTTTAAGATATGAGGAGATGCTTGCTTCTCTGGAAAAGAATAAGGTGAAGGAGGTCTAGATGGAACAGAGTCAGAAAAGGAAGTTATTTCATAAAAAAGGTGCTCAGAAGGCTGAACCGCGAAGAAAGTCTGAGGTTGTTTCCTTCAAGTGCGATAAGAAGGGGCATTTTTCTAATGAGTGTCGTACCGAAAAGTCGAAGGAAGTGATCGGGAAGAAGAACATCAGATGCTTCAACTGCGATCAAATTGATCATTATAAGAATCAATGCAAAGAGCCTGCTAAGGATGGAAGGAATAAAGTATTTGCATTGGAATCTGCTACATCAGGACCAACAGCTCAGGAGAAAGGGAAAGCAGTGTTGGGAGGTATGCTTTAGATTCATGGTATGTCTGTTTGCGTTCTATTTGCCACTAGTGTATCGCATTCTTTTTTATCTCGTTGTTTGGTAGATAAGCTTAATCTAGAACCCACATACTTAGTTACTTTCTTAAGAGTTGCAAATCCGATAAGAGGTTATGCGATAGTTGGGATGAGTGTGATCACCTAGAGTGTGATTTGTTAGGTCATACCTTTGTTTGCAGTTTGCATGTGTTTGACTTTGTAGGGTTCGAAATTATCTTGGGTATGGATTGGTTAAGTAAGTATGATGCTACGATATTTTGCCATGATAGGAAAATATCACTTAGACAACCTAATTGTAGTGATCGGATTGTTTATACCATAAAAAACCCTAGCTATGACGTGAATGCTTTGTTGGGTGTTCTGGAGGCAGATGGTGAGTTGAATCGAGTTTTCGTAATTAGAGAATTCACATATGTGTTTGAACCGGTAGTAGGATTGCCACCGAAACGAGCCATTGAGTTTTAGACAGATTTGGTGCTCGAAGCATAACTAGTGAGTAGGCCGCCATGTATAATGACACCTACTAAAACGAGGGAGTTGATGGAGCAGTTGGTGGATTTGGAAGGCAAGAATTTTATCAGGCCAATCAATTCACCTTTGGGAGCAGTCGTAGTGTTTGCGAAGAAGCCGGACGGATCGTTGATATTATGTATCGATTATCGTAATTTGAATGAGAAGATGATAAAGAATTGATATCCATTGCCAAGAATTGACAATTTGTTCAATCAGTTGAGTGGAGCCAAGTTATTTTCTCAGTTGGATGTAGCAACAGGTTTTCATCAGCTTAGAGTAGCAGAGGATAGTATTCCTTTGACGGCGTTTTGAACTAGATATGGATCGTATGAATGGTTAGTAATTCCATTCGGACTAACTAATGCACCAACATTCTTTGTGGACTTGATGAACTGAGTTTTCCAAGAGTACTTGGATATGTTTGTGTTGGTTTTCATAGATGATATTTTGATATACTCTAGAGATGAAAGGGAGCAAGAAGTTCATCTTAGAGTGGTGCTTGAGACGCTGAGGCAGAATCAGCTAAAGACGAAGTTTTCGAAGTGTCATTTCTGGAAGAAGGAAGTGAAATTTCTTGGTCATATAGTCTTAGAGAAAGGGTTGTCTGTACATCCGACTAAGGTTGAAGCGGTGAATAATTGAAAGAGACCCGAGATAACGACTGTGATAAAAAGTTTACTTGGATTGGCTGGATATTATCGGAGGTTCGTAAAGGATTTTTCATGGATAGAAGCACCGATGAACAAGCTAACGTGAAAAGATGTGAAGTTTGTGTGGACCAATAAGTGTGAGGAAGCATTCCGGAGATTGAAACACTTATTGACCCATGTACCTGTTCCGAAAAGGAATCAGAATTTGGTAGTATATACAGATGCTTGTGCAACTAGGTTAGGAGCTATGTTAATGCAAAGGGGTAAAGTGATTGCCTATGCTTCTCGACAGCTTAGACCGCATGAGGTTAGGTATCCAACACATGATTTGGAATTAGCCGCAGTGATATTTGCATTGAAGGTATGGAGACATTACCTTTTAGGAGAGAGGTTTGAGTTATATATAGATCATAAGTCGTTGAAGTATTCTTCTCTTAGAAGTAGTTGAACCGAGACAGCAAAGATGGTTAGAGTTTATTGCTGCTTATGATTTTGGAATTGAGTACACACTAAGGAAAGGTAATAAGGTTGCAGATGCACTTAGCAGGAAGCATTAGAATGCAGTACTAGCGATGATAGCTGAGTGTAAGGATTTGGAAGCGTTGTCGACTTGTAAAGTTCAGTGGGATCTGAAGTAAGGTCTAGTGGAGAATCTGTTA
The DNA here is from genome assembly GCA_030765085.1 of Allium cepa. Lineage (NCBI taxonomy): Eukaryota > Viridiplantae > Streptophyta > Magnoliopsida > Asparagales > Amaryllidaceae > Allium > Allium cepa. The sequence continues at coordinate 260,009,785 of CM060939.1, forward strand.
TGTTACCTTGTTTAGAAGTTCGACCGGTAATGATCGAAAAGATTGCTTCTAAACAGGAAAGAGATCCGGTGTTGGCTGAATGGATTAAGAAGTTAAGGGATGGAACGGAGAGCGATGACTTAAAGGATTTCAGTCTTGACCAAAATGGGTGGTTGAGAAAGAAAGGAAGATTACGTGTTTCAAATGTGTGAGACATGAGGAAGGAAGTTTTGGACGAATGCCATCGTTCAAAGTTCACTATTCATCTAAGAAGAACTAAGATGTATTAAAACATGAAGAGAAGTTTCTTCTAGGAATGTATGTAGAGGGATGTTGGCTTATAGGTGAAGCGGTGTTTGAACTGTCAATAGGTAAAATCTGAACATCAAAAGCCAAGTAGGTTGCTACGACCATTGGATATTCTAGTATGGAAATGGCATTCTAAATCTATGGATTTTATAGATGGGTTGCCAAAATCTAATGGAGGAAATGAAAGTATATGAGTCATTGTGGACAGATTGACCAAGAGTGTCCATTTCATTCCAGTTAAGTCAACTAGAATCACACTTGTTCTGGCTAAGTTATTTACGAAGAATGTGGTTAGATTGCACGGAATTCCTAGTACCATAGTAAGTGATAGAGATTCCTTGTTTGCTAGTGAGTTCTAAAAGAGCTTGTAGGAGGTTTTAGGAACCAAGCTCAAGATGAGTACCGCTTACATCCGCATACTGATGGGAAAATAGAAAGAGTTAACAAAGTCTTGAAAGATTTGTTAAGAGCTTGGGTGTTAGATTTTGGGGGATCATGGAAAGACCGCTACACTTAGTTGAGTTTTCGTATAACAACAATTATCAGACAAGTATAGGGATGGCGTCATTTGAAGTTTTGTATGGAAGACCATGCAAATCTCTCATTTGTTGGTTAGAGACCGGAGATAGATTGGTTCTTGGTCCAGATTTGGTTAGGGAAGCTGCAGAGGAGATTGAGTTGATTTGAGCTAGGATGAAGAAGGCTGAGTCTAGGTAGAAGAGTTATGCGGATAGAAGAAGGAAAGACTTGGAGTTCTCTGTTGGAGATCATGTGTTTATTAAGTTATCACCGATGAAGGGTGTAATTAGATTCGGGAAATGAGGAAAGTTGGCACCGAGATTCGTAGGACCGTTTCCAATTGTGGAGCGGTTCAGGAAACTCTCATATAAAGTAGAGTTACCGGATAGTTTGGCAGGAATCCACGATGTTTTCCATGTTTCTCATGTAAGGAAGTGTGTTAGAGACCCTAAGACTACAATTACACCTACCGAGTTAGATGATTTAGTAGTAGAGCCGGACTTGACTATAGTTAGAAAGCCAATTCGTATAGTCGGGAGAGATGAGAAGAGGCTAAGGAACAAGACAGTCAGATTAGTGAAAGTCCAATGGAGCGAAGATAAGAGAGATTGTACTTGGGATACTGGGAGCATGATTAGAGACATTTATCTTGATTTCTTTGATGGTATGTTTTACCTTTATGATTGATTTGTTGTGTACCTTACCATAATTTCGATGATAAAATTCTTTAAGGAGGGAAGTCTGTAATGACCCTAATTTTTAGTAACATTGTTTAGGATATTTAATTAGCTAAATTAAATAAAATAATATGACGAATAGGATATTGATATTTGTGATTAATAGGGGTAGCCGTGCCTTGTTAATGATTAAACTGAAATGGGCTAACATAAATTAAAATAGATAAGGGTAATAGGCGAGGGAAAAGTTGGAATAAGAATATTCTTATACCCTAAACCCTTAGGAATTCATTTACACGTTCATTACTAAATCAAAAATCAAAGTATAGAGGTCAGCCACCATTAAGCAAGAAGAAGATAAAGAAAGCAAAGGAAAGAAGATTAATCAACTTAATCCATTCAAATCTCAAACTCCATAATCTCAAAGCTAAGGTGAATAATGACTACATCTCATATTTTCTATTGTTTTTTGTTTTAAAGTTAAATATGATTTATTTTGCAAGGTTATGCCATGTTTTTGAAGGATTAAATGTTTGTATATGCTTGTTGGCGATTTGTGCTTATTCATAAAGATTTTATGACATGTTTTGATGTGAAAACCCTATTAAATGACATCCTAATGTTTTGCGATTTTAGATTTAGATCATAAGTGATATTTTAGAGATGGGTTTCAATTTTAATAATTTTCTGAATTAATATGGATTTTATATTAATTTTCTACCGAGGAAAATGATTATTTGGGTTTAAAATTATTTACGGCTAAATAATATTGTTTTGGGTCTGAAATTGATATATGTTAGAAAACACATTAAAGATGATTTTCTAGTATTTTTGTATAATTTTCCTAAGTGTTTTGATGAATATATAAAATTATTTAAGGTATGAGACTTAAATGTTTTGTATATTTATAAAAGGAGAAGGGATATTTTGTAAATTAATTAAATGGTTTATTTCTGAAATACTGGCAACACTTCTAGAAAAGAAAATTAGTAACCAATAATATTTTAACAAACAAGGCAGGTTAGTTGAACAGTATTTCTTTTTAAAGTTAAAAACGGATTTTACATTCTTTAGGCATGTTTCGCCTCTTTCGGCATAGGGGTTTGGATTGAGAACTTCCACCTCTATTGCCATCAAAACCAATGTACTATCAATAACTTGGTACATTATGAATTGGACAAAGGCGGAAGGAACTGGATGGAGACATAGGTTCCAATGGGGTTGAAGCATGACTTTGTTTAGGCTTGAGGCTAAGCATTACATTTTTAGAATGTTTCATTTAGAATGCCCATCGTCCACCTGACGATGTTACGAAAGCATTCATCCATACAAGTCCGTCTCGGTTTCGAACGGAACCGAAGGCACTACTCTTACTACATCCATTTTGGAATCATCCTCCGGATTAGTAGCGACTAGCCCTTGCACTTCACTGCTCCATCTTCGACTCCGAACTCGTTTTTCCCCCAAAAACGTACAAACCGGATCGAAATGATTTTCGAGAAATTAATCCCGATCCCGGTCTCTTCGAAACGATCAACGCATTAGCCAATATTGATAGTCGGTGATTTAACTATCAATTAACATTCATAAACATCCATCAAACAATAAATAATTTTCCAAATTATTTATTAACCTCAAAATATCTTCGCAAGATATATTTCCATTTTCAATCCTTTGAAAACAGTTTCAAACCACCCTTTTGACACGGAATAAATTTCTCAAATATTTTCTATTTCCACTGAAAACAACCAAGTCCAAACATTTTTATTTTTAAAACAATTAAATCACTTTATTCTAAATATACCTTAAAGTATTTACATTAACTACTTAAACGTTTTATTCAAATTATATTTTAAAAATATTTAAAGCAAACTACTTTAGAAAATGTAAGCTACTTTTAAAATAAAGGTTAAGTTCAAACTAAATTTTTAAAAGAGGAGTTACAAAATTCTATACTAGTTTCGAATAACTTTAACCAACCATCTTTAAAATAAATCCATTTTTTAAAATGTAAATATTAAAAATATTCTTTCAAAACATAATACTAACTAACCCTTTAAAATAATTACTACTATAACTAATTTGATAAATATCCACTTTTTAAATTTTTACCACTTAAATAATAATTTCATGAAACCATTCTTTTAAAACAACTTCAAAACTTCTAACTTTTACTCCAAAATCTACTTTAAAAACGTACTTGGCTTTTCAGGGAAATACACTTCCATTTTAGAATAAACCAAAGAATTCTTTTTATAAATCCTGCTTGATTTATCTCAATTCGAATTTACGTTTAAATCCCATAAATTTCTTCCAACACATTAAAAATAAACACCTTTTTATTTTTAACACATTTCCCATTTCCTGAAAATCACCTCCAAAATATATACTTAAATTATTAAAATACGGCTACTAGAAATTATTTAAAATAAAGGGGTTTTTAGGCTCAAGGAAAAAGTTAGAGAAAAATTTAGTCTCAGGGACAAGAAGTTTGTTTTTTAGGCTGAAGGACACTTTTTAGTGTAAATCACATAATCGTAGTTGTAACTACCATTGTCAGTTTACACTAAAAAGTGTCCTTCAGACCAAAAAGCAAACTTGTTGTCCCTGAGACTAAATTTTGTTGCAACTTCTTCGCTGTGCCTATTTACCTGTAAAATAAAATAATACTTGAGAAAATATAGGGGAGATTCAAAGTGATTTAAACCAAATTACTTGTTAAAATAAAATTATTAAATCAATTATTTATATTAAAATTCCCTTTTTGGACATTTAATACTATTGTACTTCTAAAATAATTGAGTATTACAACTTCTTTAAATAAATATTTACTTTGTACTTGAAATAATTAAAAGTAACATCTTCTCCAAATATCCTAAACACATTTTAAACTGCTAATTTATATTTGGAAGCTTTCTTAGAAATCATAATTAATTTCCAGGGAAAACGCTTTCCATCTTTAGAAATAATCCATCTTTATTTTTAAAACAATTCATACCTTCTTATAGAATTTCCCACCGAAAATCTATACTTTCAATATTTATCCCTCGATAAATATTCCATTTCATTTATAAACCCAGTTTATAAATTTCCATTGCACATTTCCTGTTAAATCACAATTTCAAAAAAAACATTTCAAATTCCAAACCAGTTTCTTGAATTTAATTTCCTTAAATTCATTACTCAAAAATTCCTTTTCAATTCCCTTTTAATCTCAATTTATTTTATTTTCATTTATATTTTAACATACCAGATTATACTTATTCAATCATAACACAGTACAGTTTAATTTTCAAATTTATCTATCACAGTATATAAATGAAATACATCATCAGTTATGAAAATAATTTCTATACTGCGAGGAATCCATTTGGATCCCTCCAACCTGTTTTCCTTGCATCCACAGACGTTGGCATAACAGATAAAATATCATATCCAGACTGATAATAATATTCGCATTAACCAATCAATCATTCATTTAAATTTTAACTATTTAAATTAACTGAAAATTCTAGATGTGGGTGAGATTAACTCACCTTGAGTTTCGACAAGCGTTTTAAATTTCAAATTAAATCGAACCGTTCGATTTAATCCAAAATTTCCACTTGCCCCCAAACATCTCCGAACTTGCTGCAGCACGTAGATCGCGTCGCTGCGATTCCAGTGCCGCCAGTTTCGTCGAAATCTGACAACGTATGCAATAGATATGAAATTTATAAGTTTCAGTTACCAATTTCAAACAAAATTTCTTTTTTATACCAAGCTAGAACATGGCCGTTCAATCTGGAAAGGTAAATCATGGCTTCTTGACCTTCTTCTTCGAGTATCGTTCTAGGGCTTTGAACCATCAGCCACTGACTTCAATCGATTATCGCGCCCCACCTTCCGCTGTACACCCATCAACATGGAGCTCTGCACTCAACTGCATTAGCGCCTGGAGCCACGGAAAACTCGCTGCCATGTATGCCTTGAAATTCACGCACGAAATTGTGCCCTTCGTGACACGATTCCCAACTATCTACCCTAAGATATTTGATCACAACCGTTCAACATCTCGACCTCGCTATGCTCTAGGACTTCCTCGTAGGAAGTTTTCAATGATAGTCGATGGATGGAGAGATAAATGAGGAAGAGCGAGGAATGATTTCAGCCATTGGCGTTAAAGAGACGGCGGCTACGAATATCTCCTAGGGTTTCGCAGCTTGAGCATATATATATGTTTATATATATTAATTTAATAATATATTCACAAATTACTTAACTTTTCAAACGAATTCCAATTGAAACGTGCCGACAGGCGTTTATAATGTTTTACCTGCATTTCGAACACAATGGAATGTGTTCCGAAGCCCAATTCAATCATATGTGGAAGATAGCTTTTTGAATCGATTTCAAATATTAAATTTTCGATTCAAATTTCAATGCGTTTCTCACCCGTACGAGCAAACGGTAACTCCAAACATTACGAGAATTGAAATCTGATAATAACTAACTATTACAGATCCAATGGAACCGGTTTCGTCGAATTCTGAGACTGTGCCCCCAAAAGGCTATTTTAACTCGTCGATTAATTCGAGCGTTTTCCAAAATCGTCGAAATCACTTAAAATTTCACTTTTGAAACGCTACTAACTTAATTATGTGTCATATAAAATTTATAATCATATTAGAAATCATTCTTATTTATTCCGAATCAAAATCTGATTATTTACATTATTAAAATATTAAATTTCTTTATTAAAATAATATAAAATTCCAAATTTAACTTATCGACTTTTGATTCCATCCAATAATCCAACATCGTTATTTAAATCCAAATAGACTTAAAGTAAATTTTAGAAACCATTTTCATATCTATTTACCTCCAAATTCACAAATTATCCCAATTCCAAATGTTTAATTATTATTATTCAATTTCAGTTGGATTGCCATATTTGAAATTTTAACTAATTTTATTAATTTAACCAAAATCTTCTTATTCAAAATAAAATTATAATTCACATTCAACATTTAAAATGAATCAAATATTCAAAATCTAACGACCAAAATTCCGGGTCGTTACATTCCTCCCCCCTTATAAAAATTTCGTCCCCGAAATTTGCTAAGGTAGGAAAATGCTACTAGACTCATTTACTTACCCCAAACTTACTTAGTTAAAATTCACATTCACTTCTTTAAACCCTTTAGCTTAATCCAAAACCAGTTACTATTATTTCTAACTCAAAAGCTTTGTTTTCAACACCATTTCAAAAACAATCTTCCTAGTTAACCAAAATTTTCAAAATTCCCAAAAATTTTCTAGCTCCCTAAATTTTAGAAATTTTTTGACAGCGTCTCCTTTGTACAAAGAGTATTTCACAATATCACAATAGTCACAAATATATATTCATTGACCCACACGGTCGGAAAACAAAATATACCATAATATATATATATATATCATTTCCCAATTTTATTGCGTAGCCGTACCTTTTGATTAGCATTTTAAAAGCAAGCAGCTAATATACGTTGCATTTACGCGCTCCAACTCTATCGATTGCCTTCCGTACCTGTACTTACTCAAACAAGCCATAAGTTTTCAATAATATGAAATTTCAACAACATTCCATTCATTAATCTTAGCCGAACATATCAATTACACATCCCAACCAACCAATTCCCAAAATCCTACATGCTAATCATATTTTATAAGAAATCACAAGATTTCAACACCATTTAATTTTCCAAACAAATCCAAACTTCATTTTATTTTACTCGAATGATTTACATTCAAGTTTTCTACATACAATTCATATTTAATGACTCACTTCCCTTTATATGCAAATCCACGTAATTAGATCCCAATCCATTCCAAATTATTCAAAAACCAACTTTATTCTCTTCTTTTAATTCACTTACTTTATTTACGACAGCCGACCAATTACTTATGCAAATTTGATGTTATTCAAACAAATAACCATCACTTAAGCTTATAACCATTTAAAACCAATTCCATCTCAATTTATATCAATTTTGTGTCATTCGGAATTATTCATAACCCTAACAATTTTTACTTCATCACAATTATTAAATCAAATCCCTATTCTCATTTCAAGTTCATCATCCAACTTAAGTTTATATTAATATCATTCCATTCTGGATTATTTACTACTCATACATTCTTATTTCATCATGATAAGAAATTAAAAAAAATTCACTTGCATTAAAATTTTATTATCTAAACAAATTTCATTCAAGACCCCTTATAAAGCTCGACCACAATCATTTTCCAATGTGCCTAAGTTATTTCAATAAAAAAATAACTCCATTTCTTCTCACCTTAATCTTATTTCCATTTAATTTGATTCTTATTCAATCAAATTATAACCATTACAAATTTTAATTCAATTAGTTTACTGACTTAATTCATATTAAATTTTAATTCGCCTTCTCAATTCATTTCTGAATTTATTAGTAACATGACCATTCCGATTATTCTAAACCAGAACTGGGATTTATTTTACTTTTTCACATTTTTACAAGCTATCAAAAATTTTATTCGTTCCAATACAAATTCATTTAATTTGGCTTACACTAAATTCATCCTCAAACATTTCCTTTGGATTTAGTTGAGTGAGCATTTTATTCATTCAATGTCATTCTTACTTAATTTAAATTCCATTTAATTCAATTCTTTTTCCAAATTTAATACAAGTCCAACTAAATTTTATTTAACCAACTTAAATCCATACCATTTCCTTTACTGTTTTAAATAAGAATTTAATTCTATTCAAGATTATTTATAACACAATTGAGTTTTGATTTTAATTCAATTCAAATTCAACTCAATTCCTTTTAATTAAAGTTAAATCCAATTTTTATTTCTCCATTCAATTTAAATTTTTACCTTCTAATATATAAGTTCAAAAACTTATTACTAACCTAAGCCCATCCACCTTTTATATTTCACTTTGCCTTACCTCACTTTACATTTCATTTAGGATCAAGTTTTAAATTTCCCATAAAATTCCAATCATTTTATTTTGGTTCCACAACTTTCATTTCCTATTCTTAAGTCGACTTACTTATTTACTTAAGATCTGATATTGTTCATTTAAGTCCATTTCCATCTTACAGTCACAATTCCAAATCATACACACACACACACACACACATATATCACTGAATTCTTAAGGATATAAATTTTCATTACACAAATTTTAATCCATAATTACAGATTATAAGTATAACACTTAATAGCTTATGGGTACAAATTCATTTTGCAATTATAACTCACAATTACAAAGTCATTTTACATTTCAACTTTATCCACTTTAATTCGATCTCAATTTCAATTTTATTTAACTTATCTCCAGTTAAATTCAAATATATTTTATTCACTTCCATTTAATCAAGTTAAATTGTAATTCCAGGATTAAAATTTCAATTTCTTCTTATTAATATCAACTTCCTTTATACGTTAGATAGTTGATTTATCTTAACTTTTCACATTATTTAAATAGAATTTTCCAGAATTCAATTTCCTGGTCCTATTTCAAACCCTTTTTAAAATAATAATCAACACATACCCACTTGTATATCCAATCAAATCTTCGAATTCCAAACAACTTGTTTTTACCAAAACAAATTTCCCCTTTGAAATTCTAAAACACCTTGTATATCAAACAAGTCTTAACATATATCATAACCAATCACCATGGAAGCAATCCATCACTTTAGAAACTCGAAAGTGAATTCTGATGATGTGGTCATCATCATCAGGATTTTCCAGCGACTGAAGTGAGTTCAGTGCTTCCTTACTTCCACAAATTCCTTTCAAAACAATTTCCATTCAAAAATATTTCCCAAAATAATACTCCATTATTGCCTTCACATCTATGGAAAACATTTTGAACATTTCCAAGATTCTAAATTTCCAAACTTTTGTTTTAAATTCATTTAAAACACTTCTCAAAATTTTCGAGATTTAAATTCTGGTTTAAATCAAATTTTAGCTATGCTGCTTTTTATTTAAACCATACTAGATAATTCTATTTGGTTATAAACCATTTCAAATTTTAGACTCTTATATTTGATTATAATATTAACAACCAAACATCCAAATATATAATAATTTTAGAAAATTATTTCTTTTATATCAAAATATACTTTTGGGTAAAATTATTTCAGTTACCCACTTTAAAAACAATACTATGTCGGTTTATCTTGTTTAAGAGTTTAGAAACCCCTATCGATACAATTGTACTTCTCGTACTAACTAGAATTCATAAACACTCAACCAATAAGTCAACACAGTATAAAAATAATTTTATATTCACTAACAAGTACGCGCTGATAGCTATTAATACACTCAACTCGTTATAGAGTACTATTGACTCTATTTAAATGAGTAATTTCCCCATCAGAGCCAAGGTTATCGCCAACCTAAGCTCTGATACCACTGTCACGATCCTCCCTTCTCGACCCTCGCAAATCGACACAAAACATGCTACAATATAATATGCCGACGATCGGGTGCCGGAAAAGACAGATTGTTGAAGAAAAAGAAAGATAGAAGAAAGAAGGAACTAAACAATAACAGAATCTCACAGTCGCAGCGGAATAAATTATAATGGTCAATAACATATCTTTACACAAAATGAAAACTATATCTGTTTATATATTACATCATCAGAGTATCACAAACAAACAACAATTACTAGCCTAACAATTTCAAACAATTTCAAACAATCACAGCAGCGGATATAAACAAATACGGTAATACGTCTGGACTCCAGCTCCTCTCCTGAGCTCCATAGCATCCTATCCTGAATATATAATACTCGGTCTGACCCGAGCATTATAATAAAATAACATCTGAGTAAGTCTGGAAAATACACCCAAATTGATTATTAAAGTTTCAAAATCCTTTGAAATCAAAAGCATCTCGTAAGACCATGCCACCAATAAACATGTCGGGTTTTTACCTTACGATAGCTAAAACACTTCTTATAAAAATCCTCTGATATTATAATAGTGTCTATATACAAATACTTACTAAAATAGCTGAAATTGTTACATGATTAAATTCCAGCTACTAGCCACAATCGTGGGTTATACAAACAAAAATCGTAAAAGGCTCGTAGGGAGAATTGATTTCCAACCAATGACTAGGCACTGGGGTACCACCTGTCACAGTACATGGCCTAGATCACCATACCGAGGATTACTCCCAATCCCCTGCAACACAAGGCCGGGACTACCCCTTACTTGATAATCCCGAGTAAGATCACCACACGGTTGGGATCAGCAACCGCACCACAAAGCCGAATAAAAATGGACATTTAGACAGGGATGACCTTACCCTAATGGGTGCTACCCACTTACCTTGCTGCATATCCTTAGATTTTCAGTCATTCTCGGTTGATGAGGCTTGAGGCTAAGCGTTACCTTTTTAGAATTTAGAATGCCCATCGTCCACCTGATGATGTTCCGAAAGCATTCATCCATACAAGTCCGTCCCCGGTTCGAACGGAACCGAAGGCACTACTCCTACTATATCAATTTTGGAATCATCCTCAAGATTAGTAGCGACTAGCCCTTGCACTTCACTACTCCATCTTTGACTCCGAACTCGTTTTTTCCCCGAAAACGTACAAACCGGGTCGAAGTGGTTTTCGAGAAATTAATCTCGATCTCGGTCTCTTCGAAACGATCAACGCATTGGCCAATATTGATAGTCGGTGATTTAACTATAAATTAACATTCACAAACATCCATCAAACAATAAATAATTTCCCAAACTATTTATTAACCTCAAAATATCTTCGCAAGATATATTTCCATTTTCAACCCTTTGAAAACAGTTTCAAACCACCCTTTTGACACGGAATAAATTTCTCAAATATTTTCTATTTCCACTGAAAACAACCAAGTCCAAACATTTTGATTTTTAAAACAATTAAATCACTTTATTATAAATGTACCTTAAAATATTTACATTAACTACTTAAACATTTTATTCAAAATATATTTTAAAAATATTTAAAGCAAACTACTTTATAAAATGTAAGCTACTTTTAAAATAAAGGTTAAGTTCAAACTCAATTTTTAAAAGAGGAGTTACAAAATTCTATACTAGTTTCGAATAACTTTAACCAACTATCTTTAAAATAAATCCATTTTATAAAATATAAATATTAAAAATATTCTTTCAAAACATAATACTAATTAATCCTTTAAAATAATTACTACTATAATTAGTTTGATAAATATTCACTTTTGAAAATTTTACCACATATAATAATTTCTTGAAACCATTCTTTTAGAAAACTTCAACACTTCATCTTTTACTCAAAAATCTGCTTTAAAAACGTACTTGGCTTTTCAGGGAAATACGCTTCCATTTTAGAATAAACCAAAGAATTCTTTTTATAAATCCTGCTTGATTTATCTCAATTCGAATTTACGTTTAAATCCCGTAAATTTCTTCCAACACTTTAAAAATAAACACCTTTTTACCTTTAACACATTTCCCATTTCCTAGAAATCACTTCCAAAATATATACTTAAATTATTAAAATATGGCTACTAGAAATTATTTAAGATAAAATAATACTTGAGAAAATATAGAGGAGATTATAAGTGATTTAAACCAAATTACTTTTTAAAATAAAAATATTAAATCAATTATTTATATTAAAATTCCCTTTTTGGACATTTAGTACTATTGTACCTGTAAAATAATTGATTAAATAAATATTTACTTTGTGCTTGAAATAATTAAAAGTAACATCTTCTCCAAATATCCTAAACACATTTTAAACCGCTAATTTATATTTGGAAGCTTTCCTAGAAATCATACTTAATTTCCAGGGAAAACGCTTTCCATCTTTAGAAATAATCCATCTTTATCTTTAAAAAATTTATACCTTCCTATAGAATTTTCCACCGAAAATCTATACTTTCAATATTTATCCCCCGAATATTCCATTTCATTTATAAACCCATTTTATAATTTTTCATTACTCATTTCCTGTTAAATCACAATTTCAAAAAAAAAAGAACACTTCAAATTCCAAACCAATTTCTTGCATTCAATTTCCTTAAATTCATTACTCAAAAAGTCCTTTTCAATTCCCTTTTAATCCCAATTTATTTTATTTTCATTTATATTTTAACATACCAGATTATACTTATTCAATCATAACACGGCACAGCTTAATTTCCAAATTTATGCATCACAGTATATAAATGAAATACATCATCCGTTATGAAAATAATTTCTATATTGTGAGGAATCCAGTTGGATCTCTCCAACCTGTTTTCTCTACATCCACAAACGTTAGCATAACAGATAAAATATCATATCCAGACTGATAATAATATTCACATTCGACTAATCAATCATTCATTTAAATTTTACTATTTAAATTAACTGAAAATTCTAGATGTGAGTGAGATTAACTCACCTTGAGTTTCAACGAGCGTTTTAAATTTTAAATTAAATCGAACCATTTGATTTAATCCAAAATTTCCACTTGTCCCAAACATCTACGAACCTGCTGTCGTGCGTAGATCGCGTCGCTGCGATTCCGGCGCCGCTTGTTTCGTCGAAATTTGACAACGTATGATATAGATATGACATTTATAAGTTTCAATTACCAATTTAAAACAAAATTTCTTTTTTTTATACCAAACTAGATCGTGGTCGTTCAATCTGGAAAGGGAAATCACGGCTGCTTAGCATCGTTCTAGGGTTTTGAACCATCAGCTGCTGACTTCAATCGATTATCGCGCCCCACCTTTCCGCCGTACACCCATCAACTACCGCCGCATGGAGCTCTGCACTCGACTGCACTAGTGCCTGGAGACACAAAAACTCTATGCCATGTATGCCTTGAGATTCACGCACGAAATTGTACCCTTCGTGACACGATTCCCAACTATCTACCCTAAGATATTTGATCACAACCGTTCAACATCTCGACTTCGCTATGCTCTACGACTTCCTAGTTGGAAGTTTTCGACGATAGTCGATGGATGGAGAGATAAATGAGGAAGATCAGGAATGATTTCAGCCATTGGCGTTAAAGAGACGGCGGCTACGAATATCTCCTATAGTTTCACTGCTTGAACATATATATACACGTTTATATATATTAATTTAATAGTATATTCACAAATTACTTAACTTTTCAAACGAATTCCAATTGAAACATGCCGACAGGCATTTATAATGTTTTATCTGCATTCCGAACACAATGTAACGGGTTCCGAAGCCCAACTCATTCATATGTGGAAGATAGCTTTTTGAATCGATTTCAAATATTAAATTTTCGATTTAAATTTCAATGCGTTTCTCACCCGTACGAGAAAACGGTAACTCCAAACGTTACGAAAATTGAAATCCGATAATAACTAACTATTACGGATCCAACGGAACTAGTTTCGGCGAATTCCGAGACTGTACCCCGGAAGGCTATTTTAACTCGTCGATTAATTCGAGCGATTTCCAAAATCGTCGAAATCACTTAAAATTTCACTTTTAAAACTTTACTAACTTAATTATAAATCATATAAAATTTATAATCACATTAGAAATCATTCTGATTTATTCCGAATCAAAATCTGATTATTTACATTATTAAATATTAAATTTCATTATTAAAATAATATAAAATTCCAAATTTAACTTATCAACTTTTGATTCCATCCAAAAGTCCAACATCATTATTTAAATCCAAATAAACTTAAAATAAAATTTAGAAACCATTTTCATATCTATTTACCTCCAAATTCATAAATTATCAAAATTCCAAATGTTTAATTATTATTATTCAATTTCAATTGAATTGCCATATTTGAAATTTTAATTAATTTTATTAATTTAACCAAAATATTCTTATTCAAAATCAAATTATAATTCACATTCAACATTTAAAATGAATTAAATGTTCAAAATCTAACGACCAAAATTCCGGGTCGTTACAGAGTCTCTAATGGCTGATACATGGTGTTCTTTCCTTTCTGACTTTCTGGAGCTTCCTCGACTCTCAATTCTGACCGTAGTCTTACAAAATTACTCATTGACAGGGGTTTTGTAAGTATGTCTGCCTTTTGATGAGTAGCAGGAAGATGATTTATGTTGAGGTTTCCCTTGATGACTTGCTCATGAACAAAATAGAGATCAATTTCCATATATTTAGTTCGTGAGTGAAGAACTGGGTTTGCAGATAGCGATATAGCACTCAGATTGTCGCACCATATTGTGGGTTTTCTAGTATTGGTAATTCCTATTTCTTGAGTGAGAGACTCCAGTCGCATTATCTCAGATGTGGCACTTGCAACACTGCGGTATTCTGCTTCTGTACTTGAGCGTGAAACAGTTGGCTGCTTTTTGGAGCACCATGATACGGGATTACCACCCAAATAAATACAGTGCCTAGTTGTAGATCTTCGGTCATCTGAGTCTGGTGCCCAATCTACATCCACGTATCCTTGAATATTGAGTGATTTGGGCACCTACTATACTTCTGTACTGTTTTATATTCTCTATATGCTACCCTTTATGTTTAGATAAATGCAAATTACTTACCATGGGTGTTGGCATAGGCTTTATATCATTCATCTTTGCCCTATCAAGAATCTCATAAATAAATTTACTTTGAGATAGTATTAATTCATTTTGTGATTTTCTGTAAACTTTAATTCCTAGAAAATAACTCAAGTTGCCTAGATCCTTGATAGAGAAAATTCTATGTAAATGACTAGTAACATTCCTAGTCTCATCATTTCTATTACCTGTAATTATGAGATCATCTACATGCACAAGAATTTAGGTAGTACTAACATCATTTATTTTGATGTAAAGTGAGTTGTCATACCTGGTTGGCTTGAATTCTAGACTGATCAAGGTAGTTTTTAGTTTTTCATACCACACTCTTGGAGCTTGCTTCAGTCCATAGATAGCTTTATGTAATTTGCATACCATTTTCTTGTCACTTCCTTTAGCATACCCTAGTGGTTTTTGCATGTATACTTCTTGTTGTAGTTCACCATGTAGAAAAGCACTGTTAACATCCAGCTGTCTAATATCCCATTCATTGTATAGAGCAACTGTAAGAATTACTCTGATTGTATTTGGTTTCACTACTGGTGAGAAAGTTCTAGTAAAGTCGAATTCACACTGCTATGAGTATCCCTTAGCTATCAGCCTTGCCTTATATATAGCTATTTTTTCATCTACTGACCTTTTGAGTCTGTAAGCCCATCTGCATCTAATGATTATTCTTGTCTTTTGGTGCTTGCACAATGCTCCAAGTTTTATTTTTAATTAAGGCATTGTATTCATCATCCATGGCAGACTTCCAGTTACTATGAGTGCTTCTTCATGATTGGCTGGTTCATCTTGTTTTAGTACAGTAAAGTAGTCTTTTGGTTTGAAAATACCATGTTTTGACCTTGTCATCATATGATGTCCTTCTCTTGCAAGTGATGGAGATCTAATGATGTTAGTATCATTGATTTGATCTGGACTTGAGGAAGTGTCCATGCTTGATGAAGTGTTCATACTGGAGTCTGATGATTCCTTGTCTTGGCAGTAGTTGTCTAGATTTCTGATACATCAAGATCAGGCTGATCATCTGATATGTTATGTGAGGGTTCGGTGTTTATCAGATGATCAGTCTGAGTCTTTCTTACCTGCTCACTTGAGTAAGTTGGAATATAATGCTTTGGAACAGAATGCTTAGATGATTTAGAATCATAAACCTTATGAGTAGTTTTCAACTCACTCATAGAAAAAGGAAAGACATGTTCATTGAAAGCAACATGTCTTGAAATAATTGTCTTTCCATTGCTGGTAGGACATTTGTATCCCTTCTGATTGGTGGGATATCCAATAAAAGTACATGGTAAAGATCTAAAACTTAACTTGTGAGAATTATAAGGTCTTAAATATGGATAGCACAAGCAACCAAAAGTTTTAAGTAATGTATAATTTAGAGATGTGTTAAATAATTTCTCAAGTGGTGTTTTTTTTTCAGAACCTTTATAGGCATTTTGTTGATAAGAAATACTGCAGAGTTGAATGACTCTGGCCAGATTTCAGTGGCATTGAGGCATGAGCCAAGAGAGTCAGGCCAGTATCAACTATGTGCATGTGCTTCCTTTCAGCCAGGCCATTCTGCTCAGATGTATATGGATAGGTAATCCTATGTATTATTCCTTTTTTGATAAAGTAGTCCTTCAAAGTTTAAAACTCGGTCCCTCCATCTGTCTGGATTACCTCTAGTTCATTGTTTGTCTGTCTTTCAGCTTGAGTGATGAATTGCATCACTATATTTTTGGTTTCTGCCTTTGATTTGAGAAAGTATATCCATGTATATCTAGTAAATGAGTCTATAAAAGAAACATAATATTTGAACCCATAATCAGTGTCATTGGGGATGGACCCCATAAGTCAACTGCTACCATTTCCAATGGTTTTGTGTATCTAGTTAATGATTTAGAAATTGGTAGCTTATGACTTTTTCCCATTTGACAAGAAGTATACATATATGGTCTAGGTATATGTTTCCTGGGGATTTGACTAGGAAACATAGTATTCGGCATTTCCACCGGTCGGCTCAACTGGATCGATCGGCGACCGACATCCAAGAAGCACTCGGCATCCAGGGTGCGCTTGACATCCAAGTTTGTTCGGCGTCTACGGAACGTTCGGCATGGCAGAGCATTCAGCATTGGGAGACGTTCGGTATGGAATAACGTTCGGCATGTGAGAACGTTCGGCATGGCAGAATTGTCCGACATCAACTACCGTTCAGCCCAAACATTGTTCGGCCAAACTATCGTTCGGCCTAACTATTGGCCGGCCTAAGAATCGTTCAGCCAAGATATAGTTCGGCCTGGGTAACGTTTGGCCAAAGTATCATTCGTCCTAGGCTCTGCTCGGCGTACAAACATCGTTCGGCCAAGTCACTGGTTCGGCTTTCAGTATCGTTCGGTGCAAATGCTTCCCACGACGCTCAGAGCGTTCAGCTTCGCTGTGCTCGGCATGAGGAGATTGTTCGGCATACCAAGTACGCTCGGCATAAGATTGTTCGGCATACCAAGGATGCTTGACATAAGATTGTTCGGCATACCAAGGATGCTTGGCATAAGATCGTTCGGCATCGAGAGATTGTTTAGCCTCCCGAGAACGTTCGACAACCAAAAATTGTTCGGGACTCTTTCAATCTCGTCCGGCTTCAATTGATTGCTCGACCTACTCTTCCCACGTAACACCGCATCATTCAGCATGAAGATGATGGATCGACATTTGGCTGTTCGGCATGTTCGTATCGGCACACAGAGTTTAGTCCATTTAGGCCGTGATATCCAGCTAACAGGCCCACCAGGGAAGTCCAACCCACCTTCGTCTATAAAAAGAGAGGCAGGGGCACAGTGAAAAGGATCAGTTTTTTAGAAACACTGGAGAAAATCTGCCATATTCAACACTCACTCAAGACTTAATCTTTTTTTTTGCAATTGTATTCAAGTAATTAGAAACAGATTGTATCTGTAATCAACTATCAAGGAAATCAATAGAAATCAACTTCAAAGTGGACGTAGGCAGTTACGTCGAACCACTATAAATTTGGTGTTCTTGTTCTCTGCACTGAAATTTACATATTGTTCTTTATTTTAATTTACTTTCTTCATTAATCTCTCTACACAATATCTCTAAGGGTGTTAGTGACCAATTTTGGTGCTAACAATTTGATGCTTTCATTGAGAATTGAATTCTCAGGCTGTTAAGATCTGCTTTTTAGCCACTAAATTGCATAAATCCCCCAGAGGAGATCCAAGATTATTGACAAGGCATCTGTTGATTCTATTCAGAGTTATAACCAACAACTCTACCATGGGAAGACCACGAACCAGATCGGCCTCTCATAATGCAGATGTCCATGAAACTGCTAGCGTACAATAAGTTAGACCTAGAAATCAGCAAGCAACAAGAGGTGCAGGGCCCTCCACCCAAAACCATGCGGAAGTCGTTTCCCGAACAGAGTTCAACGACTTGCTAAGAGAACTCAAGGAAAGTAGAAGGCAACTTGCTGAGCAGATTCAAGCCAACACTAACCTCATGACTCAGCTCGCTCAACAGCAGTGCCAGAATACTGGAGGTAACCCTGCCCCTTATTCTGAATCTGATAGTTCAACATTAGCTGATAAACCTCCTAGGCGTAGACGTCGTAAAGATGAAGGTGCACAAGCAGGCGTTGGGAATCAAGCCCGCGAAGAGACCGGATACCTAAATCTCCAAGAATCAAATCAGGCGGGACACCAACTCGCATGGTCTCGTGGAACGGAACCCAACCTTCCATCCTCCATACAAACTCCAGACTTAACAGCTATGGTTAGGCAGTTGATGAGAGAAAAACAAGGCTTGACCAATGAAGATTAGGGAGTGTCCAGAAGCCATACTCACTTTACGGATGGTATCCTGCAGTCTGGGTACCCCAAGAAGTTCAATATGCCGACTATCCCAGCCTACGAAGGGAAGACAGATCCCAGACAGCATGTGATGAGGTACGGATGGATGATGGATTCTGCAAGAGCTAATGATGCAACCAAGTGTAGGTGCTTCCCAATCACTCTGTTTGGAATTGCCAACATGTGGTTTACTCGACTTTCCCTACGATCTATATCCAGCTTTGACCAATTGGCAATGAAATTCATAGAGAAATTCAGGATACACACCACTCGTCCAAAGGATGTGATGTCCTTATAAAGCGCAATCCAAGCTCCGGGAGAGTCGTTGAAAGCATACTTGCAGAGATTTCATATTGCTGCTACCAAAGTGAGCAATCCAAACGACCACGCAATTTTGATGGCGGTAATGCATGGAGTGGATCTAGACTCTGAATTCGGAGATTGGTTGGCGGGAAAGCCCCCAGCTATGCCGGAACGTTTTTACTCGAAAGCTCATCAGTTCATAAGAAGGGAAGAAGCTCGATGGACAAGATGAGACAAGGCACCAGGTCCTGCTCAGGAGACTGTGAAGAGTACCGTCACCATGAAGCAAACCTACGATGATTCGGGAAAAGCTCAAGTCAACATCCAAAACAAGCCTGGGCAGTCTAAAGGATCCGGAGGTGGAAATCCCGAAAAGAAAAGAGAGACAGGGAAATGGAAGTTAAGGATCCCGACCTACAATGAATACACCCCGCTCAACGCATCACTTGAGAACATCTATTTGTCAACTTGCAACACTTTTCAGTATAGGAAACCACGTCCAAAGGAATCAACGGAGGAACAGAAGCAGACTGGGAAGTACTGTTGCTTTCACGAGTCTTATAGGCACAACACAGAGGAGTGCAGACACCTCCATGACGCTATAGAAAAGCTAATTAGACAGAAGAAGCTGCAGGAGTTCGTCAGGACCTACAAGAAGGAAGACAAGAGACATCGGACTACGGACGTGGGCCAGCTCCACGCCAACCAGAACAACCTGCTCGAACTGTGGGTAGATTCGTTATCAACACGATTGCTGGCGGACCTCATCCTGCGGATAAGAACTGGCAGGAGATGGAGCGATATGCTAACTCTTTAAGACATGCGGAGTATGAGTGCTGTTCGAATATGGAGGATGTGACCCCTACAAAGATGATATTGTGTTCAGAAGCAGAGATGCGGATAAGGTGGTGGCCCCTACCATTGACCCGATGGTCATATCTGCGACAATCGGGTCGGCATTTGTGAAGAGAATTCTAATTGATTGTGGAAGTTCCGTTAACATCATCTTCAAGAAGGCATACGATCAAATAAAGCTCGAGACTAAGAATTTGAAACCGTCTAAAGCCAGAATCCATGGCTTTAACGGCGCAGCAACGGATGCAGTGGGATATGTGGAGTTACCAGTTGAACTGGGGAAAGGCGAGCGTAGGAGGGTACGGATCCTACCATTCATAGTGTTGGACGTTGACTCTCCATATAACGTATTTCTAGGACGTCCAACCTTGGCAGAATTTAGGGCAGCATTGGCCCCTTGGTGTCTGACGTTAAAATTTCCCACAAACAGTGGTGTTGGAGTGGTACACGACGATCAGGCGACCAGACGTGCCTGCTATGTGGCTGAGCTGAGAGAAGCTCAGCGTAGAGAGAAAGGAAAGGTTGCAGACTGATCCGTCCGCATCCGAAATACCGATGATTGACAAGTAGCGCCCGAGCCCTGGCTCAGGCAACATTCTCAGATCCATAGAGACATAGATCCGAGAGATGATGATGGGGGACCCAGGGAAACAAATGCACTACCGGATGAACTAACAATTGATATCCCAGTCAGCCGGGATGAACCGTCACGAATTCTTAAAATTGGATCACAACTCGACCCCGTGGTGGCCGAGAACCTTACTGACTTCCTCCGAGCGAATCTTAATGTTTTCGCTTGGACACATTCTGACATGTGTGGGATTTCTCCTACAATTGCGAGTCATATGTTGAACATAGACCCAAGACATGTTCCTATGAAACAGAAAAGGAGAGGCATGGACCCAGAGAGGTCCGCGGCTCTCAAACAGGAGGTGGACAAACTCAAAGCCAATGGGTTCGTCCGCGATGCCCTCTACCCTGAATGGGTTTCTAACCCGGTGCTAGTAAAGAAAGCAAATGGAAAATGGAGAACTTGTGTCGATTATTCTTATTTAAACAAAGCATGTCCGAAGGATAGTTTCCCGTTGCCTAGGATTGACCAGCTGGTCGATTCAACTGCCGGGCATGAGTTACTATCATTTATAGATGCGTACTACGGAAATAACCAAATCCCGATGCACCTCCCAGACCAAGAACACACCATTTTTGTCACAAACGTTGGGTTGTATTGCTATGTAGTGATGCCCTTTGGATTGAAAAACGCGGAAGCAACTTATCAGCGTATGGTAAATCGAATATTCGAAGACCAGATTGGTAAAACAATGGAAGTTTATGTGGATGAAATGCTCGTGAAGTCGCGGCTGTCAAACGACCACATCCTTGACTTAGCGGAGATGTTTGACATACTCAGACAATATGGAATGAAGATCAATCCTTTGAAATGTTCATTCGGCGTAGCGTCGGGAAAGTTTTTGGGTTTCATTGTGAATGCACGAGGAATCGAGGCTAACCCGGAGAAGATTCAAGCCATCCGTGATATACAAGTGCCCAGAACCATAAAGCAGGTGCAAAGCTTAAACGGAAAGGTGGTCGTGCTGAGCCGATTCATATCCAGGGCCACAGACAAGTGTATTCCTTTCTTCGATGTCATAAAGAAAGGAAAGAGGAATTTCGAGCGGACATCCGACTATGAGGAAGCATTCAGAGCTCTTGTAAGGCACTTAGAAAGTCCCCAGGTATTGTCGAAACCAATAGACCACGAAATGTTGTACATATACTTAGCTGTATCCCAGCATGCTATCAGTACAGCCTTGGTTCGCGAGGAAGACCGGGTTCAAAAGCCAGTGTACTATGTTAGTAAACGTTTGACGGGGCAGAAAGAAATTATCCAAAGATTGAAAAGCTAGCCTATTGCTTGGTGATTGCATCACGCAAGCTTCGCCCGTATTTTCAGGCGCACTCGTTCAGTGTCTACACTGATCAACCTTTGCGGCAGATACTCCAATAACCAGAAACTTCCGGGTGAATGCTTAAATGGAATATTGAGTTAAGTCAGTTCGACATTACCTACCTTCCGCGAAGGGCCATGCAAGGACAAGCACTAGCTGACATCATTGCTGAATTTACTATGACAGACGAGTCAAACGACCACAATGTCATACCTCCCGTTCGATGGAAGATGTACACCGATGGGGCATCTAACGACCGTTGTTCGGGGGTCATCTTAGTTCTTGTAACTTCTGAGAACCGATCAGTCTGCTACGTTTTGAAGCTCGAATTCACAACAACAAATAACGAAGCCGAATATGAAGCGTTGATCGCCAGCTTGAAACTTATCAAAAAATTGGGAGTAAAATCGGTTGAAATCTTCAGCGACTCGCAGCTGGTGGTGTACCAAGTGCGAGGAGACTACCAAGCAAGGGGGCGGAGACTTTCCCCATATTTGGTTCGAGTTCAGGAGCTTCTAGCAAATCTCGAGTATTATGATATTTCATAGGTCCCGCATGAGCGAAACAGAGCAGCCGATTCACTGGAAAAATTCGCAAGCACATGCGACGCACAGAAAATGGGATTATTTCCTGTTGAGACCCTCCATGCTCCGAGTATAGATATGATGGAGGTAGATTTCATGTTAGAAACAGAAATCGAGGAGGAGTCGTGGATGACCCCAATCAAGCAGTACTTGCTATTCGAGATCTTACCAAAAGAAAGGAGCGAAAGATGACAAGTCCTTCGTAAGGCTTCTCGTTATGTAATATAGGATGAAATAATGTATCGAAGGGGATTCTCGACCCCACTACTCCGATGCATTGCCCATGGTGAGATAAAACGAGTCCTGAAGGAAGTCCATGAAGGAGAATGCGGCAACCATACTAGGATGCAGACATTAGCAAAGATGATCCTCCGTTATGGATACTACTAGCCAACTGTGAATCAGGATGCTGCAGACTATGTGATAAGATTTGATAAATGCCAGATATATGCAAAAATCCTGAGAGCTCCGCCGACGGAACTCACACAAATGGTTAGTCCCTGGCTATTTGCAATGTGGGGAATTGATCTAGTTGGTTCTTTACCCATAGCCAAAGGTGGAGCAAAATATGCAATAGTTGCGGTCGACTACTTCACCAAATGGGCAGAAGCAGAGCCTCTGGCCACAATAACCACCAAGAAGTTTGTTAATTTTGTCGTACGAAATATCATATGCCATTTCGGCCTTCCAAGACCATCATTACAGATAATGGGACTCAATTCGAAAGCAAGGAGTTCAAAGAATTTTTTCATAAGTATGGCATTGAAAAAAAGTTTGCAGCGGTTGCTCACCCGAAAGTCAACGGACAAGTGGAAGCCGTAAACAAGATAATCAAGTCCATATTGAAAAAAGTTTGGAAAATGCTAGAGGCAGGTGGGTGGATGAACTTCCAACAGCACTTTGGGCCTACAGGACCGCCCACAAGACCGCGACTGGCTACACTCCATTCGCTTTTACATATGGCACGAAAGCTGTCATACCCGTGGAACTTGGAGTTCCATCACATCGGGTAACCTATTACGACCCCGAGTCGAAATAGAATCTTTTATTGGAATCATTGGACTTCATTGACGAAAAACGCGAAGAGACCAATTTTAGAGCGGCCGCATACAGACATAGAGTCGCAAAATATTATAACGAAAAGGTCCGACCAAGAATTTTTAGTGTGGGAGACCTCGTTTTGAAATGAGTTTTTCCGATCCCGTCTCATATGAATCCCACATGGGAAGGTCCACACGTCATCGAACGGAAGCTTGGAGAAGGAACTTTCAAGCTAACGACCGTCGATGGTGCGACACTCCCCGAGCATGGAACAACGAGCACTTGCGGCATTATTATATTTAGTCTGTTTCTTTCATGTATTAGTTGCATTTATTTCCAGTACGCCTTTGTTTCTAGTTCTTGGAATGTAGTAAGACAATTCAGCTTGCTTTCATTAATAAAGGCTTGAAGGCATCTTTTCCATAAATTACTAATGTCTTTGCGTATGATGATCCTGTGACAGGCAAACGAAACCATATTATTCTGGCCGACGTACGAACACGCGCAAACGATTCAAAATCTCCAAGTCCCGGGAGTGCGGACTGGAGTACTCTAAGTCCCCAGAGTGCGGACTCGGGTATAAACGATTCAAAACCTCGAAGTCCCCGGAGTGCGGACTGAAGTACTCTAAGTCCCCGGAGTGCGGACTCGAGTATAAACGATTCAAAACCTCCAAGTCCTCGGAGTGCGGACTGGAGTACTCTAAGTCCCCGGAGTGCGGACTCGAGTATAAATGATTCAAAACCTCCAAGTCCCCGAAGTGCGGACTGGAGTACTCTAAGTCCCCGGAGTGCGGACTCGAGTATAAACGATTCAAAACCTCCAAGTCCCCGGAGTGCGGACTGGAGTACTGTAAGTCCCCGGAGTGCGGATTCGAGTATAAACAATTCAAAATCTCCAAGTCCCCGGAGTGCGGACTGGAGTACTCTAAGTCCCCGGAGTGCGGACTCGAGTATAAACGATTCAAAATCTCCAAGTCCCCGGAGTGCGGACTGGAGTACTCTAAGTCCCCGGAGTGCGGACTCGAGTATAAATGATTCAAAATCTCCAAGTCCACGGAGTGAGGACTGGAGTACTCTAAGTCCCCGGAGTGCGGACTCGAGTATAAATGATTCAAAATCTCCATGTCCTCGGAGTGCGGACTGGAGTACCCTAAGTCCTCGGAGTGCGAACTCGAGTATAAACGATTCAAAATCTCTAAGTCCCCGGTGCGCGGACTGGTGTACCCTAAGTCCCCGGAGTGCGGACTCGAGTATAATCGACTCAAATCTCCAAGTCCCCAAAGCGCGTGCTGGAGTAATCTAAGTCCCCGATGTGCGGACTAAAAAATTTTCTAAGCGCTTGAAGCGCAGAAGGAAGAATGAACAACTCTTGAAGAATCTCCAAGCTATATGACGGTGAACCGAGAAGTCCATGTTATTCACAACAGCTCGGATTTAAATCACAATCATACAAAAATTGAACGATAAGAGCCTTTTGAAAGACAGAAAAAAGGTGAACTAAGCCTTATTCAGATAAAGTTTTTACTACGAAGTTCGGAGTAGACAATCTATTTACAAAGACTATGGAAGTAGATGAAAATTATTACATAACTTAAACTAACTCTCGTTGAACAAGAGTAATGGTCACTTATTGTGCTTCTTCGACTTCCTCACCTCCGTAGACTTCTCGGACGGCTCCTCCCCTGTGTGTTTACCCTTAGTACTCTTCTTTGATGGAGGGGTAGCAGCTGCAGAAGCATAGGGAACATCCACGGGATTGGACCTGCCAGGAAGAATGACCTTCAATGGCTTGTGCAAGGGATCGTCTAGGTCTACAACTCGAGGCTCGACCTTGATCTCGGCCGTCTCTCTCTTCTCCTTCTCGAGCCGCTCCTTCATACTTAGCTCAGATGTGTGTTCGAAGGTGCCTGTAATCTCTACTTCATAACTCCCCTCGATGGGAGAAGAAGTCTTAGATTTGTCTTCATCCAGCGCTCCAATCACCTGAGCATCTGGCCCGGGAGCCTCTCTTGCCTGAGTGGCCTCACCTATCTTTTCCTCCACCTCCTTGGCGACATCGCTCCTTGGAGTGGGCCTGGGATCAGAACGGCCTGCGCGAAATCATGAAAAACAAGCATTAGAATACAATAGTCCTTCATAAAGAATGACGACTTTTGAAATCTTAAAGTGAAGAATTATCTACCAGGCTCCGGCAGGCTCTCAACCGTCAATGGTGTTTCACCCTCCGGAATGGGAGACAAAATATGGACGCCAAGGCCGGGGTCCTCCGGATTGTAACCGATATGCTGCTCAAAGGGATCGAGTATCGGTCGATCGGCCAATCGAGTAGGCGCATGAGATGGAGGTACAACCCTGGATGGCCTGGTAATCACTTCTTTCCCTTTCTTTGAGGGGGAGCCTTTGCAATAAATAGCTTTAGCTGCTAACAAGTCGGAAGGCTCATTCCCCTTGAGGAATTCTTTTATCAAGGCCCCCTCGTCAATCTCTTCGGTACCGTGCTCGACATTTCTGATTTCGATTAAAGTCTCCCACGCCTGGGCCAGATATTTAAGATAGACCTCGCCCAAGAAAGTCAAGCCTCGATGCATGATAACGCAGGCGTTGAACTCAGCAATTAGCGGGTCAAACATATTTTTGACTTCCTCCCTGCCTTCTTCTCTAGCCGCCTCGAGACGTGAGTCGATATCAATGGATGCTATCTTCTTTCCCTCTTCACGGGCCTCACTCTTTAACGCCTCGACCCTGGAAAGCTCACCCTCAAGTTTTTCTTTCAAGAGTCGAGTGGCAACGATCTCATCACAGTATCGTTGTGACTCCTCCTGGGCTTCCGTTTTCTCTACCTTCTCTCTGCGGAGCTGCTCCTCAAGTTCCCTGACTCGGAGGCTGAATGCGTCTCTCTCCTTTTGAACTGAGTCCTTCTCTAGAGCCAAAGCCCCACAGCATTGAACCGCCTCGTCGAGTTCTTTCTTGTGAGTTGATTCCAGACGAGTGGAGGCCTCCGCGGTGTCCTTGGCACTCTGATGGGCGACTTCAAGTTTAGACTTGTAAGTTGCGATTTCTTCGTCTTGAGCCTTAATGATGTCTTTGTCGTGGATAGCCTTAAGCTTCAAGCGATCGATTTCATGTTGGCGCTCCATGCAGACTTCAGAAAGTTTTTCAGCCAAATGAACAAACACGTCATGTTGAACATAGATGTTGCTGGTACAGGCGATGGCGCTCTGCTTGACATGACCGGGGATAGGATGAATCGTCGGGAGGAATTTTAGGCCGTCGAAGCAGATTTTCGAAAATTTATCTTTAAGCTCGGCCAGCCTCTCCAATGCTGTTGGGTCGGTTGCAGGAGCGGGAGGAGACGGCTTTGAAAGTTCGGCCCTCCTGTGAGGATCTCGGGACTGTTGAGTGGTAGAGGAGTCAGAGTGTTGATCTCGGGGGATATTGGATTGCGACCCCGTATGGCCGCCCTTGTCTTTGCATGGTTCCGGATGAGAAGAGGGATGATGGTGGTACTTGGGATGATAGTATGTTTTCTTCCGAGATGATGAGTCTCGGGAATGATAATCCCTATCGCCATCATCGTCTCTTTCCTGACGTCTCCCGGAACCTGAATCATGCCCTGAGTGATAGAAAACAGACGACATGCGGTGGCGATCAGTGCCGTGTGTACGTCCCATGCCACCCGTATGAAGTTTGAGAAAGAGTTAGCAATGAGAAGAGTAGCGCGACGACGAAAATCTAAGTGCAAATTTTTGTGCATGTCCTAGTGTTTCCCCCCGACGGACTAGTTGCTTTACTAATGGGAGTTTTCTCTCCCTGAATCTGGGCCAGAGCGCCCGCATCGCCTATGATGCGCGAGTGAAGTTGAAATGCTTCCGGATCGTCGAAGTCATAATTGAGCAGGTCATCGGGAATGGAGAGGTTCGATAATCCCTTTAAAGAACTCTCTACATGCTGTGAAGAGGCCTCTTTCTCCGTTGGAATGAGCGTAACTTTTGAAGTTCCGCCAACCTTCTCCTTCCTAATCTTGTACGTCAATCCCTTTTTCCTCTTTGAATGGGAGGATGACGTTTTGATATCGTGCACTTCGACTATCGGATTCTGAGCAGGACCAAAGTTCTCACCTTGTGCATCGGGTGTTTCATTCCCTTGAATTTCCCCCTCTTCCTGTGCATTAGGGGTGCGACGTGATGACGACTCGGCTAATTTTTTCCCTTTACCGGATGCGGGCTTGGGTATGGAGACACCCTCAGGAAGGCTTACCCGATGACCTTTTGCTAACAGTCTGAACCTCGATAGTGACTCATTTGAAATGAGAGTTCGGATGTCTCGTTCTTCGACGGGAAGAGCTCGAATAGCTTCAACGGCCTTAGAATATCCGCGGTCGTCAGGACGTGGATTGATACCTGAGAAGATGAAACAAGAGTTAGAAATGGCATAGCTTCGACCAAACATGAGTATCGTTTCAAGAAGAATACTTACTTCCTTCAACTCATATCCTCGCGAAACCAGGAGGGCAACGCACATAGAACCATTCCTGTTTGTACAGGGAAAACTTGCTCCACGCGCCGGTTAAAATCTGGCATTTGTGGTGTGGCTCGAGGAACACAAAGGAGGGGCTATCTCTCCTCTTCTTGATCATATAAATATATCTGATGTCGCCAGGAGTTGGAGGCGTAGAGAGGACGGTCATGAAGAGGATGTAGGTTCCATAGATGAAGGCGTGACCATTTGGGTGCAGTTGCGACGGGGCGATGTCGATGTATTGCAGCACGTCCCGAAGAAATAAGTTAAACGGTGGTACACTTCCGACCCAGCACATAAACTTATTATAGGAGGTATATCCAACTGGGGGCAGGTGTGGACGATCGTGCCCCGATGGAACCAGCACGTCGTCAAATGAGATTCCGTGGATAGAGCATATTCGCCGGAGCGCAGCTTCATTGACCTTCGAAGCCTGTGAATCAACAGGACTATCCAAGAGAATTGCTGCCTCCAAAGCGTCAGGGGCTAATTTATGTGCAGGGGAGGTTGACGGATTTGAAACATCCGTGACTTCTTGTTGGGTGGATGGTCCCGGTCTATCTGAAATCGTGACGGAGCTAGATCTCTTAGACATTTCCAATAAATATTGAATCCTACAGAGTACCTAATTGAACTATACTCAAAAACAATCGACGTCAGAATTAACAACACAAGAATTCCCCCCGTGTGGTGTGTGAACTAGTGCGATCATTCGTGTGTAAGTGCTGAGAGACTATGAGTCATAGAATTAATGATATAAAGTCGAGCTCGGGACTGTCATCTTCGAAGACCGTCATCGTTGACCGTCTCCAAAAGCCTGCCTTATGGTGTTTACAGTTTCAGATTCAGAAAATATTAGAAGAAATTACCTGATTATGTCGATTTAATTTCAGGTTCGTGTCTACCGAAACTAGGAAGTTATCAGTCCGGATCAGTTCGATATGCTAGTATGCTGGAGTTCTTGTCTTTGTTTTGTTATATGATTAGGCAAGGTAAGTAAGTGTTTGGCCTAAGCTAAGGGATGGTTCGGCATTCATAATGGCTTGGCCTAAAAGTTGTCCGGCCTGAATATTGTCCGGCCAAACCTTCGTCTGGCCTAGCCACCGCTCAGCCTGAATATTGTTTGGCCAAACCTTCGTCCGGCCTAGCCGCCGCTCTGCCTGAATATTGTTCGGCAAAACTTTCGTTCGGCCTGACTATCGTTCGGCCTAGGTAGCGTTCGGCAAAGTATCGTTCGGCCAGAATTCCGTTCGACCGAAATAACATTTGGCATACTACCTAATTCATACTTCCTCCCTAACCCTCCATCCCACTGCTCGACATGTGACGAGTCATGCCGAACCAGAAAGTTATGCCAAGCCCTAACACTCGGCACTTCGTCCTTAACTACGATTTCATTTTCTCCTCTCTTCCTCCATCCACGCCGAACAATGAGGACAGGTCGTTCAGCGAGTCATGTCAGTCCATGCCATACGACATCCTTACCACCTCCTACTCCCCCTCTGTTCTTTTTTCCTCCAATCACGTTCGGCACAAGGGAACCATGCCGAATCATAATACAACTCCCAATACCTCTATTGTACGCTCGTCTCTAGTTACTCCTCCTTTCCTCCTCGTCATTCAACTCTAAAAACTCTAAAAATATCTTAAACCGAGGCTCGACCCTTTCATACACCTAT
This sequence comes from Allium cepa, assembly GCA_030765085.1. Lineage (NCBI taxonomy): Eukaryota > Viridiplantae > Streptophyta > Magnoliopsida > Asparagales > Amaryllidaceae > Allium > Allium cepa. Next base: position 260,039,659 of record CM060939.1, read on the forward strand.
CGGCTACGGTTCCTCTATGAACTTGATTAGTTATGGAAAGGATTTAGATAGAAGAATCAATACCTAGTTAGTAGATCGGGACTTGGAAAGGATTGTTGAACCTTTAGAGGCTGTGAAATGGCGAGGTTAGCAAGTACAAGGTAGCGGAGGTAAAAATGTGGAAAGAGGAGAAGAAGGAACGTGATGACCTTTATAGGGAAGGAGAAGAAGTCGAAGCGACACTGACCGGTTGAACCGGTCAAAGCAGCATCGTTCGGCATCGACTTTCAATTCGCTCGATGTACATGGTATGTTCGGCTTCGGTTGTATCGCTGGCATTCGCCTTATGTTCGGCACACACCATCCCACCCGGTACTCACAAGAAACCAAGCACTAAGAGTAATCAGCCAAGGTTCGAAGCGAAGCACAAAGGACTCGTAGTTCAAAGAGTATCACATTCGGTCACGCGACACACTTTGGGGTGCAAGTGTTTCCTGGGGATTTGATCGGGCAACTTAGTATTCGGCATTTCCACCGGTCGGCTCAACTGGATCGATCGGCGACCGTCATCAAAGAAGCACTCGGCATCCAGGGTGCGCTCGGCACCCAAGTTCGTTTGGCATCTACGGAACGTTCGGCATGGCAGAGCATTCAGCATTGGAAGATATTCGGTATGGAATAACGTTCGGCATGTGAGAACGTTCGGCATGGCAGAATTGTCCGGCATCAACTACCATTCGGTCCAAACATTGTTCGGCCAAATTATCGTTCGGCCAAACTATTGACCGGCCTAAGAATTGTTCGGCCAAGATATAGTTCGGCCTGGGTAATGTTCGGCCAAAGTATCGTTCAGCCTAAGCTCTGCTCGGCGTACAAACATCGTTCGGCCAAGTCACTGGTTTGGCTTCCAGTATCGTTCGGTGCAAATGCTTCCCACGGCGCTCAGAGCGTTCGGCTTCGCTGTGCTCGGCATGAGGAGATTGTTCGGCATACCAAGGACGCTTGGCATAAGATTGTTCAACATACCAAGGACGCTCGGCATAAGATCGTTCGGCATCCAGAGATTGTTCGGCCTCCCGAGAACGTTCGACAACCAAAGATTGTTTGGCACTCTTTCAATCTCGTCCGGCTTCGATTGATTACTCGGCCTACTCTTCCCACACAACACCGCATTATTCGGCATGAATATGATGGATCGGCATTTGGCCGTTCGACATGTTCGGGTCGGCACACAGAGTTTACTCCATTTGGGCCGTGATATCCACCTACCAGGCCCACCTGGGAAGTCCAACCCACCTTCGTCAATAAATAGAGAGGCAGGGGCACAGTGAAAAGGATCGGTATTTTAGGAACACTGGGGAAACTCTACCGCATTCAACACTCACTCAAGACTTAATCTTTCTTTTGCAATTGTATTCAAGTAATTAGAAACGGATTCTATCTGTAATCACTTATCATGGAAATCAATAGAAATCAACTTCAAAGCGGACGTATGCAGTTACGCCGAACCACTATAAATTTGGTGTTCTTGTTCTCTGCACTGAAATTTACATATTGTTCTCTATTTTAATTTACTTTCTTTATTAATCTCTCTACACAATCTCTATAAGGGCGTTAGTGACCAATTTTGGTGCTAATAGTATATTTTCAAATTTTTATCGCTATACTGCAGAATGTGTTTTACAGCATCAACACTGGGGTGACCCAGTTTACTATGCCACAAATCAAACACTTTTTTGATATTGACATTTGAATCACACCTAGCATAATTGCACCAATTTCTCTTTTGAGCAGACTTAGATTTCTTCAAAAGATTGAAAATGTAAAGACCATTGTGCACATTACCCGGTAACAAATTTCTTTGTTTACTAAGTCCCTAACTAGATAGAACTTTGGGTAAAATTAAAAATATACTTGATTGTCATTGGCAAATTGAGATACACTCAATAAGTTTTTCTTGATTTGTGGGACTCTAAGTAGATTATTGAGATGTAACTCTCTTTTGCCTCTGATTTTTGCATTTCCAGTATGAGTGGTTTGAATTGATTTTCCATTACCCATAAAAATAGATTGCATACCTTTATATTCTCTGTTTCTAAGATTGAGATTATCAAGATTATTGGTAATGTGATTTGTTGCACCTGAATCTGGGTACCATTCTTCAAACTGTAAATCATCTGGCATTGTCTGTTGGTCTGCATCTAACTGACTTTTTGAACTGCTACCTTGCTTTCTTGCTTCTACACTTGCATGAGCAATGTTAACATTTGGATCATTTCTTCTTTGAATATTATTTTGCCGATTTATAGTGAAGTTTTGATCATATCTGATAGTAACATTTGGTTGCAGTATGCCCAAACTTTTCACAGATCTGACACCTAAGTCTGTTTGAATTGTTCCACCTTCCACGGCCTCTGCCTCTGTAATTCTATCTAGCCCTCTGGGTGTTTTGTTGGACTCTGTTGTTGGTTGCCTTTTCTTGGCTTTTTCCTTTGTAGTTTAATGCATAGTTTATGGATAAATCTGAATTCAGTGGCGTCTTCTGGTCTATTCTACCTTCTTGTGCAAGAAGAGCGGACTATACATATTTAATTGATGGAAATGTTTCTTTTGATGAGATATTGCTACAATAGACTCATACTCTTCATCGAGTCCACTAAGTATGGTCAGAATCTGCGCTGTGTCGACCACTTTGTGACCAGCAGTCTCCAATAAGTCACAATATGTCTTGAGTTTAGTTAAGTATTCTTGCATTGACATGTTATCTTTCTTTAAATTCTAGAGTTGCCTTTTGTAGTGTAGAATTCTTGCTGCAGTCTGTGAATTGAAAATTTGATTGATTGTTGACCATATTTCTTGCAAGGTTTTACATCCTACAAATTGAGATAAGAAGTAAAAATTGATGGATGACATTAACGAGGAGGCTAGCAAGCTGTCCTGTCTTTGATAATTGATGAAATCTTGATTTGCGTTTAATTTTCCATTGCTGCCACATATGATCTTTGGTGGTATTGCTATTGTGCCGTTGATATATTCTTCTAAACCATAACCCCTTATTGCTATTTCAGTCTGATATTTCCATAGCAAATAGTTGTGCTCATCAAGTTGCACTGCAAGTTGATTCTTTGGCTTTATATACACAGATTTGTTGCTTCTTGAGTAGAATTTTATGGATTCCTTTTTGTAGGAGATGTAGTCATAGAATTACTCTCATCATTACCTGCCATTGTGAATATCTTGATATTTCACTGCTATTGAATAATTACAGATGCTGTCTAGGCAATCTTGATGACTGTAGTTGGATAAGAATTTTTTTTATGGTAAAAGACAGAACTTTTAAATCAAGAATCTGATTCTTGATATAAAGGTTGTTAAGTAAGGTACTGAAAAATTCTTCTCCGATGAGGATGAAATCCAAGGAGGAGTGCTGCAGCCTGTCATGGATGATGATAACTTGCTGACAAGATTCAGGCGAGGCAGTTGGCAAATTAACTATCTTTATTAATTTGCAGGAACTGATTTGAACAGAATTCTTGATCAAAGAAAGGACAACTCTCCAGTGATGAGAATAAAGTTTGAGGAGAGAAAGCTCCATAATCTTCCAAATTTTGATCGTTTGATCAGATGGAAGATGATCAGATTCAGATCTACCGTTTGGCAATGATCTTGGCTTTGATACCAAAATAGACTTTGAATATATTTTTGTATATGTTTTTGACAGGAAAGAATAGAATAAGTAATAGTATATTATTGTACAAAAAGTGTTACAGGCGGATACTGATAGTTATATAATACAAATGCTCTATTGAAAAGTTACAATGCCCCTGTAACCCTATGTGAAAGTGTATAAAGGCTGAGCTTTCTAGATTATTACTGTCTTTTATTTCACTTACTTAGGATATCAAAAAAAGGCATGCAAACCCAAAAGAAGAGATTACATACAAACACAATATCACAAATTAGATTTTGATGAAATTATTCAGTTTTGAAATAGATTACCTGTAGAAATATGCATTAATTTGGAAGAAAGTAACAAATTTTTGATTTGATTTGGAGATTTGGCTTGGATTTGAGAAGAAGGTAAAGTTTTTTTTCTTCCTATTTTTGTTTACTGGAGATGAAGAGGAGAACGTACAAGGAGGAGAGAAACCTTTTTTTTTTCTCCTTTTAGGTTATGTGATAATGGGCTTTGATCCAAAAGAAAAGATATAATTAGCCTAAGTAACAAATTATGACCTAATTCATAATATACACCTATGTAATTAAATCAAACATCATATTTACACAAGTTTTCTTAAAAATAAATTATACAAACACATCTACAAGTTGTATAAAATATTTTACACTTAATAAAATGATAATATATGTTATAAAAACATTTTTTATTATTAAAAACCCTTATTTTTACAAAAATACACAATTTACACAAATGAATGTATAAATCCTTATTTTTAACTTCGAAAAATTCTAAAAATTATTTTCTTACAAAGAAAAATATAATAAACCATTTCAAACACAATTTTATGAAAAAAATTCATTTTTAAACCAATTTTCAACTTTTTATTTGATTAAACAACCCTTAAAAATCACATACTTTTTTTTTAAATTATTAGAAGAAGTAAGTGGCCATAATTAATTCAATTATTGCATTTTCTCTAAATAAATACTATTTTCCATTTATTATTAACCCAAACAAATAAAATAAAGTTTCAAACTTTATTTTCTCATTTTATTTTCAAAATTCATTGTTATTCCAAATAAACAATTTAATTTCTCCCATTTTATTTTAATTCACAATATTTAATTATAACCGCCGTTATAATTTAATATTTACATGTAATCTCCAAAAACAGGATTGTTACAGACTTCCTCCTTAAAAAAATTACGTCCACGCAATTTTTATAATGGAAGTTATCTATACATCAATTTCATCACAACAACATTAAAATCAAAAGATAGGATCATATATATTCACCCTCAACAGAGGATGAAAGGATCAGGACAAGTTTTCTCGACAAATCCTATGGTTTCCTAAGTACAATACTTAGGGTTAACGGACCATAGAATTTCATAAGCGGAACATTCTTATTTCAAAGGTGTTTAATCTTTGAAACAACTAGACGAATAGAATTCGGCATAATACATAAGTCAGTGAGACTCGTGATCATGCAACATAAGAGAATTAACAATTGAAATTAAATCTCGAAGATACAACGAATTGGGGTACTTGGAACATATCATGAATACCCAAAACTGAATAGAAAACGATGCACGAAAGCAATCAAACCAAGGCATTCAGTAATAGTAGATGGCCCTATATAACTAGGAGCCAACTTTCCGAATATACTGAAATGCACCTAACTCCTTTGAAGGAGTAACACAAATAAGCACAATCATTAAAAGAGGATTCAATAAAAGATAGGCGATATTTCAAGCTACCACCATAACACATGAGTAAAGAATGCAAGTCATCACAAGAATCACACTAAGGCAAGACACACAAGAATGGATTACAAGAAATTTTCTCAAAATTTTTTTATAAGAGTTTTCACTCAATCCATTTTCTTTTATACACAAAACTCAAACTTCAGTACTTGCAAATTTTTAAAGTCTCTTACTTAAATTTTCAATTCAATCATCTTTACATTAAATTTAAAGTAAATTAAATTAGAGTTGTTACATACTCTAATTCCAAAAATAAATATACTACAGTAAGTAATATATTTCTTTCCACTAAATTTATCAAATTTTAAACCATTTTACTTTATAATTTAAAAGGACACTTATAAGACCCTTCATCGATGACTCTAAATATTAACTAATTAAATTTTCTTAACATTTCTCTAAGTATTTAATTTTTCAAAAAATTCGGCGGAGTCTCCTTTGCATGGAAGCCCTTTCAATTTCATAAATATGAATTATAGACATACATCGATCAAAAGGTCGGAACACTATATATATATATATATATATATATATAATTCTTAACAAATAAACACTTAGCAATTCATACCTTTCATTTTTAGTATTTAAAATGCGAGCATGCTTACTTTTATACTTATTATTTTGCTAATTAATCATTCAAATATCCTATTGCACCTGCACTTAACTTATTGGAACATATTGGCATGCAATTATAAAAATATAAAGCATTAAAATCATAGTTTAAATAAAACAACAACTCAAAAATTCAAATTTTCAATTCAGGCCTCCTACAAAGACTCGGGCTGTTGACATAGTAAAACCCATAATCTGAAAGTACTCATAAAACAAAAGTTATTCTACTCAGTCCAAGATTTCTAGCGATATAAAGATTATCAAAATTGGATTTATGTTTTGAAAGTTATGCCCAATTTACTTTCAGCTTTAAACTCAAAAATTATAAAAGAGGACAAAGATGTCCATCAGTTTTCAAACTCATTTGTGAATAACCAAACCGCAAAATTTTGAAAAATTATACAAAGACGATTTCTAGCTTACTGAAAGCACTCTCTTTTGAGAAAAGAATGGACTCATTTGGATTTGTAAATCAGAAGTTATTGCTGTTTTAGAACGGCACTTTTCAATCAAAAAATTTCGACACAAGACCTAGTGTTGTCAAAATTTTCAAACCATTATTAAATCCAAACTACGTAATTTTACATCAAATTTTTTTTGCCTAAAACATTTATTACATGATCCTTTTCTTTGGAAATTCAAGACATCTAGAATTACACTATAGTGTATACAACAAACTTTCAAAATGGTTTACAAAGAAAACTTTTTCCCAATTAACAAACAAGTCTTTTGAAAGAAGGCTCATATATTTTAATTAAGATAATTACTTTCTTATATCAGTAAGAAACAATTATCTATCAAAATAGACTCTGGAGTTACATATTGATTTTTTTCAAATTGCTTTCACAATTAAAAATCTTATCTTATTGCTCTATTTATTATTATTTGTAGCTTACTTAAGCATTTAAAAATTTTCATGTATGTAAACTTCCACAAACATGTAATATAACCAATAATGAATACAATTTATATAAATGAAATCATATTCAAATTTTCTAATTATCAATTTATAAAATGATAACATCTAACTAATATGTATATAGTGAATGGCATTATCAAGGACTACAAATTTGACCAAGATCAACATTGCCTCTCCACTGCCCTCTATGTCGCACTATTTTCATAAGTCCTTAAGTATATATAAAATACTTATCTCAAATGACAATTTAAAATTTTCAAAATCTTTGCAATATCTATATATTTTTTCATTCAACATCCATACTAGTAAATATTATTTATTGCCATTTCAAAAGCATGTATCACATCGCCCCGTAAGTGTTTAGGAATCCCTATCGATAACGCTGATCAGACGCATCGAGCAGAATTCTTAAAATATTTATTAGCCAATTGACACAAGAAATTATAAAACCTGTTTTGATTTCTTAAGGAATCTTAAACTTGATTGTAACAATGTTTATTTTCAAAACGTAAAACATTTTCTAATTATACAACCATACAATCAATTCATAAAACAATCAAGTTATATACATAAGTATATCTCTTGTTAGAAAGATTTTCCATTCACATGGATGCTTTCTTTCCTAAAAATTCTTTTAGTAATTTTACTTCTTTAAAATGCATCCATGAAACTCTTAAACATTAAATTTTTATTTTATTTTAACCTTTGGTTAAATATCACTTATGAATTAAATTTCATTTTCAAAATTTAATCTTTCTAATAATTCTTGCAGTAGCTACAACTTGAAGACATCACAAGTTCTTATCATTTTCATTTAGTAGGTTTCTAACTCACAATTATATCACCTACTCAATATTGTTTCAGACAATTACTATGCTAACACACATTCATGCAATTATCAACCAAACAAGTATTTGCTAAAAACAAAGCATTAAATATGCCTAGCGAAAACGGTCACACCATTTCCGCTGCGCAATTCTAATCACTAAGGATCAAAACACATAATTTAAATCTAAGTCATCTGAGGTATAATTTCTACTATTTACAAAAATAGTGATATTTGAAACCCTTATAATGTTTTCAAACTTATTATCCATTCTAAGGAAATGAAAAGACTAAAGGCAAGATTGAGGAATACGATAGTGGGAAACTATGATATCACTTGTATTATACTTGGATGTATTGTAGTATGTGTTTTTGTTCTGTGTTTATCATATTTTGTTCTGAGCTCGGCTCCGATACCGAGCTGTGACGCCCCATTCCGAAACCCACATTAGCAAAGAGTATTACAAGATAGTACCCTCTGCTAATAAGGAGAATAGAGCTGGATAGGAGCGACCATTTATAGCCTTTTCTTAATATCTCTTGAATACGTCGATAAATGTAGTATATGTATATTTTTTAGGCGGATCGACATATCCAATTGATATTTAATACAAAAATATAATGGCTATAAGATCTAACAGAACAAAATATAACAACTCAAATGTAAAACACATCACAAAATAGTAGATCATCACATACATATAGGCATATACAGATACATCACGGAGTATACAAAATGATACACGTCAAGTGGTGTAGCAACCATAATATTCAGGCGAGTCAAAAGAATATACATATCAAAGTTACAACCAAAAAGGACTACACAAAAAGCTATAACAAAAGGAGCTAGCAGAATAGTCCATGCGGAAGCAGAATAGGTTAAGTCCAAATGTATCTAACCTGAAACACCTCGGTCTGACCCAAGTATAAAATACATGGGTCAGTCTAGCTAAACAAATCAGTAAAAGGTGATAGCAGAATAATAGAGCATAAGAGCATACTGATATTCCTCTTAAATAAGAAGAAACAATAAGAAAGCTAACCATAGACATATGGAGGATACGCAACATGTATGGCATATATGGATACACTAGGTGATAGAACACTACTGCTTCAATAAGCATAAAACACAAAAGAGACGAAAAATCTCATGAATAGCTAAAACGTAGCATGCCCCATATCATTTTATTTCCAAAATACATTGTTTATTCCAAATATACAATTTAATTTCTTCAATTTTATTTTAATTCACAATATTAAATTATAACTACCGTTACAGGTAATCTCCAAAAATTAGGGTTGTTACACAGGCCTAGCCGGATCGGGAGGGAATTGGTCCAGATCTTGCATGAGTGTTAAGGTTGCTTTGGAATGAGACAGCCGAGCCTCATTAAGGTGTTTTATTGAGTAGAAAGTTTGTTTGAGACCAACATGGGCTTGGGTCGTTCTTTGCAGGACTGTGGAAGATCAATTGGGCTGGCTTTGGTTGAGCCAAAATGCCTTTAATTGGCCTTCTGATTACATGCGGGAAAATTAAGCAACAAGAACCATCTTATTTTACACAAGTTAACCCACTTTAAAATTTGTTCGCTAATTGTTTAATAAAAATTCACCATTCGTAAAATTAATTCCAGTACGTTTTTATTTTCACTTTTTACTTTATAAAATTATTGTTTCACTTTTTATTCATTTTCAAAATCATTTCAAAGTTAAAAATGCTAATATTAGTTTAAAGAAAAAGGTAACTATCTTATTTTAATATTGTCCCTACTTCACAAAATATTCAGTTTATATAATTTCAAACCATCTAAAATTCCAAATATATTTATATTATTTATACCCATGCACATTTTCCTTATTTCAAAATTCTAAATTTATGCTTCTCAACACCAGGCTATTACAGAGAAGCTAAAGCTGGTGAAGTTATCTTGTTTTCATAATAACCTCATCTATTTTAAACTTACCTCCTCATTCAAATTCGTTTGAACCCTCTAATATATGGTTCATATAATTTGTAAATTTATTTATTTATTTATTTATTTCGACATATATTCAATACTTTATTTCACATATATTTCATTGTTTATACCTAATTTATTTAAGTAAATAAATATATAACAATTATATATTAATATATGTGTTCTTAGATAATAAGTTCAACGATCGATATTTTTATGTACCAGCAGGTCATAAAATATTATTTTTAAAATCAAATTGGGTCCAAATTTAATATAATTTTAAGGAATGTTGAGAATTGAAATTTTTGACCCCTAGAATAAATAACGGATGATTTTGACTATAAAATTTTTTGAGGCATGTAATTTTTGATATGAGTCAAATTAGAGTCTCAAACAACTTTCTAATGAAAGATGTGATGGTTTCCCATTTCGTAGAGTTGCCATAAAAGATTTTTGGACCTATGATTTAGGAGATATGGGTATTTGAAGTTTGGACATATTATAAGCAGATTAGTGGGTAATTAGTCCAGGCTGTAATTAGGACTAATAATTATTTGGGAATCAAATTTAGGGCAGTCTCCATAGCAACCACTAATCACTATACTTCTTTACCCTCCAATGACTTTCTTCTACAGAAATTCTAGCATTTTGTCAATAAAATTAATATAAATCAATTAATTAAAAGGAGACTGGGCATGAGATTACCAAGGAGCCCATTAGATTTCAGAACTTGTGCCTAGTGAAGCGTGCTGCTACTATCCAAATTTGGACCTACTCTAGTTTTGGTGAATCTACGCTTGTTTGGTGATATTTGTTGATTCTGCACCCTAGATGCTATAATTATTGTTATATGTTTTCAAAGCGCTTTAAAATGTTTCCAAAGTTAAAAATATTATTTTCAGTTGGATATTTGCTGTCCATTTCAAATCTACCTTGATTTGCGTGTTTTTCATTGATTTTTGGGTGGTAAGTAAGTGATTTATCATCTTTAGACCTGCTATATGTGTATCTATAACTTTTGGCATGTTTTAAACCCATTTTTAAAATTAAAAATATGATTTCATGCTATTTTTATTCTGAAATTAAAATATAAAAGAATATTAAAATGATTTAAAGTGATATAAACTTGTAATTTTAATGTATGGTTGTTCATATAAATGATAAGCTAGGCTATGAATGTGTTTTGATGTGAATTGCCAAGATATGATGTTTAACCATAATGTTGGCAAAAAATGGCCTAAAACAAATTTCAACATGTTAAAGATAATGGACCGTGGGTATATAAAATATAAAATACATATCTGTTGACAAAAAATGCATTTATTGATATTTATTATATTCTATGGATGATTGTTTGGTTATTATAATATTTTTGATGTATTGTGCTTTGACTGGATAATTATTGTTGATTGTATTATTTTTAGGTGTTCAACTAAAATAAATAATTGATTTGAACTAAAAAATAATTAGTTGTAATGAATATATAATAATGATAAAAATAGATAAATAAATGATAAATGAGGTTATTATAGATTTTGGATGGTATTTATAAATAACGATGATTTAACAAACTTTATTGAAATTAAAGTATATAATTTAATAAGATTATTGTTTATGAATTTCTGGGAAAATTCATAAATAATAACTAAAATTATATTTTAAAATAATATTTGAGAAGTTTATTATTATTTATAAAATTAAATTAAATTTTGAATAATAATAATATGAATTTGAGTGAAAATAATATTGTTTTGTTTAATGATGAAATAATTGACTTTACAGTATTTACGGTAGGAATATTATTATTATTATTTGAGTAATAAAATAAAAGGATATTTTTTGGTCAAATATAATAGAAAGGAAACGTTTTCCAGAAGTTTTTTGGGATAAAATAACTACTAACTTGAGATAAATATAAATCAAAAGAGGTTTCGGTGATTTAAAATAAAATATTGTTATTTTGGAATAACCGTTAATAAATTGGTTTCGAAGGGTATTAAAGAGGTTTTATCATGTATTATTATTTTGATGTAAAATAATAACGTTATCATTTTGAAGAGAAATTTGGCGAATATTACTATTTTTGATTTAAAATGCGATATTTAGAAATATTTAAAGTGATAAAAGTACGTCAAGGGATTCTGAAGTATATATAATTTTCAAAAGGTATCACTATTTCAACATACACAAATAAAGGTGATTTTATAATAAACAGTAATAAAAGGATTTTTATACTTCAGAGAAAAAGGTTGGTCATAAAAGTAATATTTTGGATGGATGTAATAGGTAAATAATTGTTAATTTGAATTATCAAGTTTGTTGTTTTATGATGATGAATTGCATTAGGATGAGTATGTGACGTTTTACCATTGTTACTATCGGACGATCGGTAGTTGATTATAGTTATTTGATGTTGTGCTACTAATATTGAGTGGATTAGTATACATTTGATGATGATGTTATGTTTCTATTATGTAGTAATTAGTACACATTTGATGACTTGTATTTACATTGATGATGTATTGCTATGGTTGATAATTAATAACGAATATAAGTATTTGTATATTGTTGTTATTTTCTTATTTGATGATTGTGGTTGATATGTATATTGTTGATGTTCAATGTCTAAGTGTGCTATTATTGTCATTACCCCATATGATGATTTTTTATGGTGGATAAGAAGGAATATTGTTTTCTATTGTACTATTTGCATTGGTTGTATGGATAATAAGGTTGTTATCCAACAAGTTTTTGGATGTAGGAGAAGAGCATGAAAAAGAACTATGTGGGCGTGATCCCCTAAAAGGGGTACGTAGGTAGCTTTTCCCTATGCAATAGTTATTGAGGTTTTGGTCATAGTGTGTAAGATAAGGCACAATCCAAACATTGTCAGCATATTTTACCTTTATTATATGTATATATGTATTTGTAAGTTTGCAGGTGAAAGCAGAGAAGGAAGCAAAGGATTCAAAATGATTCATATTCATAGGATGGTTTGGTATACTTCTTGCCTCATATATAAGTTATTGCTTGGAAAAATGATGTATTAAAATGTTAGTAGTATGTGATATATGAGAATTGAGTAATACTTGATTGTTAAAATGAGATACGCATACACACATTTATACATAGATGTTTAAATTCCATTGAGAGATTTCCCTTTTCATTCATTAATTTTAAACTCTAACTTTTATATACCCATATTCCGTTGTCTTTAACAGGTCAAATTAGTTGTAAGCATATCTTGTTGGCATTTGTAATTATTTTTAAATGTTAAAAACAGTGGACTGCCACACTTGGTATCAGAGATTGGTTTTAGCTTTTCCTTGAACCTTGGATAGGTTTAAATCGGTTAGGGTAGTTTAATTTCTACCTTTCATAGGTTAGAATATAAATGAGAGATCATTTTGATTGATAATTGTATTTTTTGTATATGGGTTGTTCATTTAACCACCATTGCGTCACCCTAAATTGATGTTTATTTATGATGACCTTTATATGGAAGATAAACAAAGTAGGAGTAAGGTAGGATGAACACTAATAAGAGGGTTTAAGTGTTGGTTATAATCCAAGTGACTCACACTGTTGTTAGATTATAAATAAAACCGATCTAAATAAGATGGAATTACTTTTATCTTTTTTAAAAGAGAGTAATATTTGTTCAGAAGATTTATAAAACATACAATTTTGACTTTAAAGATATTTATAAAAAAAGAAAATGATTATTTTTAGGCATAGAGTGACTTTTTGAAATTCTTGATAAGAATAACGTATTTAATTTGGAAAATAAAATATTTTTGTGAAAATATTTTCCAAAAAAAAGTGAACATACTAAAAGCATTTTTAGTAAAATGGTATTTTAATTAGATATTGCATGTAGAATTAAGTCTTTCGAGAAACATGTTACTGTAAAAGAATTTTATTGTTTTTAAAATATCCTTTGGAATTTAGTTCAACAATAATATTATAATTAGAAATTCTTTGTTAAAAGTGAAGAAAAAAATCTATCTAAGGAAAGAATTTTTTGATAAATATTATATTTGATAATGTTTTTATGAGAGGATGGTCAGTGAATAATATATTATTTTGATAGAAATGGTTTAACAAGAACATCTTGGTAAAAGTTATTTTTAATTTAGGAACATCCTTTGAGCAAAAAGTACACGTTAAAAGGTATTTTGTAACCTTGTTATGATTTAGAATACTTTGTAAGTATATTCCATTGAGGGATATTTTGGAAAATATTTTTTTAAAGTATATTTTAAAATATATAATGTAAGGTTTAAGGAATATTTATTTAGTAAGATGTTTTAAAGGAGGGAACTTTTTCTAATAATAGCATAAAAATAAAAAAAATTTATCAAAAGTATCTTGTTGGGAAATATCAAGTAAGAACCCATATTTTTTAAAAATGAAGTTTGACTAAAACATTCTTTACGTTGGATATTACATGATTTGGAGAAAATTTATTTTGAAGATAGTTTACAGGAAGCTTATTTCTATAAAAAGATATTTTATTTTGATGGAATTATTTTCTCAAAAATGTATTTGAAAATAATATGGTGGAAATATTTTCATTTGAGAAATTATATTATTGTTGGAAATATTTGAAAATAGTTTGATGGTGGAATTTTTATTTAATAATTATCCTTTTAAGTTAGGAATTTGATCATATATTTATTTGAGAGAAAAGTTTTATCAAATGAGTATATTAGATTTTGGAAATATTTTGTCTGAAAATTGATTTTGGTTGTTTCACTTAATGGGTACTCTCTGAAAAATGATGTTTTAAAAAGAAAATGATTTTTGGCTAAAGAGTTTTTGTTAGAAAACCTAATTTGAAAATTGTTTTATAGAGAATCTATTTAGAAATACATTATGGAGAAAAGATATATATTATAAAGTATCTAGTATTACAATACTTTGACGAAATAGTTTAATAAGATGAGGATGACTTAATTTGGTGGTAAACGATTGCTTGTATATCTGCATTGGTATGATTATTGTGTGTTAGGTCATGTTGCCTGCTATGTACAATAAATGTAGGATGAGATAGTTATCCAACTCTAGCTTTTAGTGGGATGTACTTTGGAGAAATTAATGGGTTAATAAGAGACATACTTGGTTTAGCCATAGTGGGATAACATAGTTTCCGAAGTTGAGGAAGACTAGATATTTGGAATGATTAAGAGATTTAAAGATGTTTATTACTCAATTTTTCATAAGTAAAAAAAGATAAACCAATCAAGGCCTCATAGCTTGTCCCATCCCAGGCCATCCCGGCATGAATTCGAGTCAATCCACCATAAAACAACCAAGACTAACGATAAGTAGGCTAGATCTCCCTCTTAGCTGTTGACCCAAACCAAAGTTGGGCCCATGCCCCCTCATTTACTCAATAAGCACCTCAGGCCAGTAACCAGATTGCATACCCTGAAGTGGCTTCAATAGCCAATTCATCAACCAAAGCTAGACCTAATCCAAACCCAGCACGATTCATACCGGCCCATCTCACTCACCACCGGCTCTCTCGAGCCAGCCTACACACCGCATAGCTCCATATCATCCTGTCCACCCAAGCACCACTCCCAACTGGGTGTCAACCATTGTAGCTCTAGACAAGTTCGAGCATAACCCATAAATGGCCTAGCTTCAATACAACCATCTTCGACCGGTCTCAAGCAGCCTGTCTGTCTTCTCGCATCCGACCTAGCACTTCCATCTTAACCTCGTCTTCAACAACATGCCTAGCTATCACCCGACAAGCTCAACTTGGTACGACCTCAACGGCCAGCCTATCTTTGGCCCAGCTTCATGGCGACTACCTTCAACCAGTCTTAGGTCGTCCGTCTCATCTCCTCATGCCTATCTCTGCATATTTGCATGGCTTGGTCCTTTGCAACATCCCATTTTCTTTACGTCTTCAGCTATCCACCAGACAACTCGGCAATCCTTTCCATATCAGCATGCAAAAGTAAACAGTAAGGGGCACAACTAGGTGTGCCTTATTCTGAGAAAAAGTATGTCTTACTTCGATAGGATGCCACCACATTACAGATGCATCAAATGCATGGTAAAGGCAAGGCATGCACATTGTATGGTTCATCTATTGACACTCATCTCAATGGCACATTCTTTTCACTTTTTCAATTGTCTCCCATCAGCCTGTTCGACCAGATCAATGACCTGACATGCATTCCACCTAATTCATAGTGTAATCTCAATTGTCCAGGCATCAATTTCAGCTACAATAAATGCCTAATGAATTGCTCCTTTAAAAGGGTTGGAAAAAACACTAGCTTTCAAGCACGTTAGTATTAGCACTATCTTTTAACCTTGGTTGTTGTGATAAAAGCGTTCATGGTAGATGTAGATCATCTTTCATCGAACTGCTCTAAATTCTTGACCTTCTACATTCAATATATTAGAATCTCTTTATTTTTCATTTTTAACTGGGGTGTTAATAACCAATCTTTTGCTAATATATCCACTCGAACACACTTTCGACGTTGTCTAGAAATTTAGTCAACATTTTGGCGCTAGGAGGGCCTTCCTCAAGTGCTCTCAGCGCACCTTCTCTTTTCTCCTCTGTAGACTATTTTCACGACTTTTGCACCATGTCTAACCTTAGCGGTAACAATGGTGAATTGTGTTCCACTGCCTCCTCCGAACATTGAGTAAATTCCTTCAAGGATTTGGACCTTAATCCTAATTTGGCTTCGTATCATATGCAGCCATAATGCAGGCTCTTTCCCTCCTTTACATCATTATTATTGTCAACCAAGATATGGTAATTATGCATTTATTATGCATGAGGTTCGCACCAATCGCTAAGCAAATCCATTCGGCTCCCAGCTTTCATTAAGTGGCGAAGACCATACTAGTGCAGGTAATGTTACCTTTTGCAAGCATAGAAAGGGTGAACTCTCATTCACACCTAAGAGCAGTCCCTCTGTAACATACCTAATTCGGCAGGCACTCTCAACAAATCGAGGGGTAAGGCAACCTACCTGATGATCATAGGTAACTATCGTGCCTCCCCATGGAAGGTCCTATAGGCCAGCACTATAACTTGAGTCCGATTTAGCCTCACCTATAGAAACCATATGGAAAGGCTAAAGTAGGTTGTCCTATAGGGCTGAGGCCCACTTATGGCCGGTCTACTCCATTAACAGGTCACCAAACAGCTCCTTTGGTCGTCTGCATCTTCATCATGTCTACCTTCATATGCTAGATCCTTTATTAGACTTCAACAATGTCTGCAAACAACCAAATGCCCTTCTGCATATTTGAAGGTGCTTGGGATTGACAACTAACGCTCTTTACAAACCCATCCCATCACCATAAATAATTTCTTATTTCTAATAACTAATTCTTCAAAGTTCCTATGAATGAGCGAGACTCGTTGCACATTTCATCATCATATAACACTTTTGTAGAGTGCTCGAGCCAGCATTGTGCTTCGATTTATACAAGGGCTTGCTATGACCGTGCAATTTACGATGTGTCACCCAGGAGAACCTCCAAGCCATCATGTGCTTTGGTTTGCGTCGGGCTTGGCCGCCACTCTACATATGATTTTTTCCACCTAGAAGAAGCCATGAGCTAACATGTGCTCCTGCTTAAGCCGGTGTTACGCGCCACTCTGCATAAGGTTATCACATTGTTCACATGAACAATCGAGCTCAACCCATCTTGTAAACATGTATTGCTATTTAATATATCTTAAAAAAGAAACATTTCTGTAAATAATGCATGACCTATGCTTGTTATTCAAGATATGTTACTCTATATGTCATACACAAAAACTGGAAAATGTGAAGTAGTAAAATTCTTAGACTAGATTCACAATAAAAGATATGTTTTAGCCCGTCCAAAAGTGAGAGGGAACAATGATCGTACCACTAGGCATATGAAGATATTTTATCACTAACTAATTTAAAAGGAGAGATGGAGAGACGCCGACCATGGAACATCCCAAAAGATCTAGCTTCAAATGTACAGATGAAGCAGACCAACCCAAGCTCTTGGATCCGCCCGGTCAGTTTTTTATAGGAAGGGGTTTGAGGGAACTAGTTAAGTACGCAGAAAGTAAAACGGTTAAATTTAAAAAATCATTTTGGCTCTTGTTAGCCAATAAAGTCTGATTAATTTAGATCTTATCTAAATTAATTTCAAATAAAATCATTATTTTATTTTGTTAATAAAGTTTTATTCAATGCCATGTTTGTATTATATAAATGTACATGTATATCATATATGCATACATGTGTACATTCATGCGTAATATAAATAGTGTACATATTTCACATGCCTGTATATAAGCGTTGGGATTTACATCGGAACGAATAAGTTTTCCCCGATGTATACATTTTTGCTATCTACCATATGCATATATACATATACATATACATATACATATACATATACATATACATATACATATACATATACATATCTGTGTGTGTGTGTATTTATGTGTGTATGTATATATAGTTAAGTATGTATCAAGTTATACTTATAATATCAAGTCTAGTTAAACTTATAGAAATTTTTAAACATAGAAAATTATTTTCTTTATTTAAATTCATTCAAATAAGTAATCTTTAAACATAGAAAGATATTATTCTATAGAAGGATATTATTTTATTAAATCAAAATCTTAATGTATATGGTTAAGTATGATATCAAATCTAAATCTTGATATCAAAATATCTTTTAACTTTAAGCTTAAATCCACAAATTAAAATTACAAAGTGTGTGTGTGTGTTTGTACACACATACCCTCTCTCTCTCTCTCTCTCTCTCTCTCTCTCTCTTTCTCCTTCGGTGCCATTTACTATTGTTACTTCGAATACTCCTCTAGTTCTCGCTACTAGTGATGCTTGCTATCGTCTGCTTTTGGAAGCTATGGTGAGGATCACGCTCTTTTTTACCATGTATCCGAGGATGGTCTGGTGCTTGCTATGATTGGGGAAGAAGGTGATGAAAATGATCTTATTTTTTAGATTCCACTTAGGACAAGAATTATTTATACTCTGTTGATTTGGTTGATTATGTGCCCAACTTGGGCACTCTTTTTTCTAGGTTTTTAAATGTTACTGGGCCTAAATCTAAGGATGATGGTACTGGATCCTCCTCGTTGGAGGAGGATTAATCTCTTTTTATCTTTTTAGTAGCTTTTGTTTGCCTGCCTAGCTCTTATTTTTTATTTTTCTTTTAGCTGTTCTAGCGCATATGTTGAGCGCATGTTAAATTTGTGGTTTAATAAAATGGCACGGCCCATAATAAAACCGGCTAGCCTTGTTGTGACGACCCGGAAATTTTAAACATTTGAAAATGAAATATTTAATTGATTTTAAATATTTTGAAGTTAATTTAACTTGAATTTCAAATATCACTGTTATTTGGCAATTAAATTATTGAATTTAATTAATGGAAATTGGTTATTGAATCTTGATTTAAAAATATTTTAAAGGCTTGTAAAATTTATAGTGATAATACTGGAGATAGTAGAATTTCTAAAATTGAATTTAACAGTTTTTTGTTCAGTTTTGAATTTATATCGTTTAAATCGATATTTAAAAATAGCCTTCCGAGGCACAGCATCGAAATTCGAAGAAACCAGTTCCATTGGATCCGTAATATTGTATTACTATCGAATTTCAATTTTCGTAGTGTTTGGAGCGATCATTTGGCTGTACGGTTAATAAACGGCTGAAATTTATATCGAAATTTGATTTAATAACTGGTCCAAAAAGCTATCTTATCCATACGATTGAATTTGGCCAGGGAACCTTTCCATTATGTTCGGAAAAGGGGTTTAACCTTATAAACGCCTGGCGGCACGCCTTGATTGAAGATCGAAATTTCGAGTCATGGAAATCGAAACGATTTGAATTTGTTTTTAAATTATATATATATATATATATATATGAATTTAATAATATTTTCACAAGACAAAATTTTACATGTTTCTTCTTTCTTTGTACACTTGACAAACTTCATAACACGCGTGTGTTAAATATAAAATACAAAAGAACTCGAGCCATAAAATATAGAAATTTTGATTTGCCTTCCCTCTTCCTAAATTTTTTCGCTCGTTCTTCTTCAAAAATGTTCTTCCGTTCGTTCGTAATAATAATAATAAAACATATATGGCCTCAAATCAAATCGAATGGGCACGAATTCGAATTTAGGGAAGAGGGCTGCGATCGAAGGAGTGGAAGTGAACCATAGTGAGGTCGCGATTCGGGGGAAGTTCGAACGAATCGAGATCGAGGCTAGGAATCAAGCATTGCAAGTGACTGGAGGCAAGGTTTCATTATCGAGCACGACTTCAGTGGAGTCGCTCGTGCGATTTGTGGCATCATCGCCGTGACAGGAGGCTAGGTAGGAGGATCGAGCAATCGAAGGCGATTCCACAATGATGTTTGAGTCGGTGATGTTTTGGGTAACGCAATGGAGTCTTCACGGCGACGCGATTGTTTTGGGCTCGGCGAGATCCAAGGTAGTGAATTTTGGTGTGACGACGCGTGGTTCGGCTTGAACTCGAGCTTGTCGCAAGTGGAATACGGTCCTCTGTGTTCGTGCTGTAAGGTATACGATTTACCCATCTTTTGTTTAATATTATATGTTTTAAAAATTTATATTTCGGTTTCAATTTACGATGTATATATATACATGTGTTTGTATATATATAGTGAAGGAAAGCGAAGTAAGTATTGATATATATACATATTTTCGTTTTAAAAGATATTGATTATTTTTGTAAACAACTTGAAAAATGAAGAGTAAGGTAAATATACATACACATTTAAACCTATTAGTTTATTTTAATAAGTAAAGTTAATAAGTAAAGTGCTGTGGAGGTTAATTTGTTAAATTAGCTTATTTAATTTATTTTGGTCACAAAAGATTTTTAAAGGAAAACTATCTAATTAAAATTTTTAGTTAATTAATTTATAAAAAAAGGAAGTTGATTTGTTCGATTTGTTCGAGTGTTAATAAAATGTATAAATATTTACATAAGGTCCAAAACCGTGAAGAAAAACAAGCAGGATTGGAAATGGATTGCAAAACAAAAGAAAAGGTGATATCTTCTCACTCACATCCGGATTCAGTTATTTTAAATAGTTAAAATTTAAAATATTGGTTGATTGCTTGAATTGATGTGATATTACATATAGTAGCGTGTATGTGTGTGTGTGTGTGTATACACACTGGAGTGATTGATTTCCCGCATTATATAGCAAATGAGGCCCTATGCGCCACATAATAGTGGATGAGATTATATAACCTCATATACCGCGATATTCCACCTCGAAGTGGAATTGGTATTTAACTATTATGCTAACATCTGTGGATGTTGGGAAACAGGTTGGGGGATCCAACTGGATTCCTCAAATATTTGGATTATTTTTTATGTTGTGATGTGATTATTGATAATCTGTGAATGATTACGTGATTGAAATTTTTGAAGGCTATGGTTTGGCCGAATATATTTTGGTATTTTTAAAATACCAGAAATATAAAGATTTGGATTTTTGAAAGGAAATTAAAGTAGAGAATTTTAAGTAAATAAATTTTAGAGAATTGGATAAATTTAAAAGAAGGAATTTAAAAGTATAAAAGTTGATTTTTGTAATCCTATCGAATTAATTCCAAAATATGGGGAAAAGATTTAAATAAATGGATTTTTGAGTAATATTGTTTAAAAGTTGAAGAACTTATTTAAAATTCGTATTTTTAATGGTTTGGGAGAAATAAAAGGGTGAAATTTAAAATTAAATATGAAATTAATATTTCAGATTTTTATATAAGATTTTAAAATTTAATAAAAGGAGTAAGGTTGGAATTTATAGATTTTAAAATAAAATTGGATAAGTATAGTAGTACTTTTTAAATGGAAACAAATTTTTGGAAATCAATTTGGAAATTGATTTGGTGTTTAAAAAAAATTTGGAAAATCAATTTGGATTTGATTTGGTGTTTGAAAGTAAATTTGGGAAATTAATTTTGAAAATAGTATATTAGTGGATATTAGGAAATTCAAATTCACTATGGAATTTATAAAGGAAAGAGTAATTTGTTTTAAAAATAAATATTGGTTTATTTATAAAAGTATGGAAAGAAATTTACGAATTAGGGATGTAAATTTCAGATTAATGAAGAAGGATTTATTAATTGATTCAAATGGACCATTTTCAAATAGAAAGTGTATTTTCCCTAGAAAGCCGAGTATGTTTTCAAAGTAGCTTTCAAATATAAATTAAAAGTTCTAAAGATTGGTTTTAAAAAGAATATTTTAGGGAAAATTATTTTCTTAAATTGTTTTTAAATCTTTAAAGTAAATATTTATTAAGTTAATTATAGAAGTGATTATTTTAAAGATTTAATTGGTATTTGATTTAGAAAATGGTTATTTAAATAGTTACACTCTATTTAATAATTTTATTTTTAGAATTAGTTTGGGCTTAAGTTTTATATGTGATATTAGTATAAAATTTCATAACTAATATTTAAATAAATGTTTTAAAAATAGTTTTTATTTTAAGTGTTTCCAAGTATATTTTTAGATAACTGATTTAAATTATTTTAAAGTATTCAGACTCGGCAAATTTTTCAGTGGAAATAAATAATATTTGAAAATTTATTCCTCGTAAGGAAAGTGATTTGAAATTTGTTTTCAAAGGGTTGAAGTGTGAAAATATATCTTGCGAAGATATTTTAAAATAAATAATTTGAGGAAATTATTTAAATTTGATGGTTGTTGTGGATGTTATTGGATAGTTAAATAACCGACTATCAGTATAAACAATTTGCGAAATTAATGAGGCTTGATGGTTGTTGTGAATGTTGTTTGATAGTTAAATAACCGACTATCAATATTGGCCTTCAAGATGACACTTGAATTTGTTTTCAAAATAAGCGCTCATTATTAGGTTAAGCCGGGAGAGGACTTTATGTCATAAAACCCATTTTGAATAAATGATATGATGGATTAGGTTACATTTGAAGACGGTATTAAAGACCGGGCATTTTCGAGAATGAAAGGATTACTTTTCGATTGTCGCTGCACTGAGTTGCTCCAGTATAGAGATCTCTATAAGTGATGGGGAGTCCGGTCGGGATTGTGGATACCGGGATTTGCAAGGGATTTTTCCTTAATTGGAAGAAGTGCATTCAGTTCCATTCAGACCCAGGATGGACTTGTATAGACGTATGTATGACGTTACACTTTGAGATGTAAAGCTGGTTTCTACCAAATACATTTCTGTTGGTGGTGGAGAATTTATTCTCATAGCTTAACACCATTCTCTGAGATGTACGAGCTCAGAGGTTATGTAGTTAATGGTTACTAGTGATATATTCCCAATTTGGTAATGTGGCATGCTAAGTGTTGATCAATTGTTGATCGAAGCATGGCTTTTGTGAAAAGCGTAGCTTTGTGGACGAGATTTCATCGGACCTCACACCCCGAAAATGGTCGAAACAGGAAGGATGCAGCAAGGTTATGGGGGTCGTGCCCCTCAGGGTATGTGCATTTCCTTCTGGATAAAAAGTGGTATCTTGTATGAAGCCCAGATATTTGACTTGCATGGATAAAAAGTGGTATTCTGGTATAGAGCCCAGATTATTTACTTATGTGGTTGTTGGCTGTTGAGGCACCTTGGATAAAGGTCGGTCTAGACCGAGAGGTTGCATACTCATGAAAGCTAGTTACCTAGTTACAGAGGTAACCCGGCCTTGTGTTGGCAGAGAGCCGGTTAGGTTCTCGGGGCGTCCCTCCAGAGGCGTACTCATTCGGTGAAGGAAGTTCCTTAGCCTTGACATTTGTTGAAAATCCAAACAAAACAATACAAGCCCTTTACGATTGCACTTGTATAACCTGCCACCTCAGGTGGTAGCTATAGCAAGCATAATATAATGGTACCTATGCTGGCTAAGATTTATATTATACTTTCCAAATGTTTTTCACACTATGCACTAATAATAATATCAAAAAGATTTTGCGTATCAAGCATGTTTGAATATCATAAGAAGAAATCTCCCCCAAGTGTGCGATTGCATTGTGTGTGTTGCGGAAGGCCTTATGGTAGTTTCATTTTCCAAAAGCATAACAGATTTCTTTTTCTTTTCTTTTGTGCAAATAATTCTTTTAAGATCTCACACCAATCTCATGACTGACCTGGAGTTTATTGTTCCCTTTCTAAACTCTAAGTGTCCATAATTTTCCACACGGGTAATCTAGAGTCAGGTTATCAGTTGTTCTGGAGCGAAGTCAGGAAAATATGCTGTGGAGATCAGGAAGCAAGCTGGATGACGAGACGTATCACTTATATTATGTAGCATTGCTGCATATGGTTTGCTGCAGATTCAGTTGTCATAAATGCCTAGTGTCGTGTTTTGTTACTCTGATGATGTAATGTATAAACAGATATAATTCTTTTATTTAAAGATTATTCATTATTTATTATATATTGTTACGCTGTGAATGTTAGATTCTGATATTTTTTTTCTGTTTTCTTCTTCTACCTTCTTCTTCTTTAACCCTAACGGTTCGGTTTTTCGGCATTCCATTGTTCGGCATTTGATACGGTGGAAGTATTGATATCGACTTTCGGGCGTCGGAAAATTGGGTCGTTACAATTTGATATAAGAGCAATTGGTTAAGCGATAACCTTGGCTCTGATGGGGATTACTCATTAGAGATAGAGTCAGTAGTACTCTAAAATGAATATGAGTATATTAATAGATATGATCGTGTATTTGTTAGTGAATATAAAATTGTTTTATATTGTGTTGATTGGTTTGTCGAGTGGTATATGGATTCTGGTCATTACGAGTAATTAGCGTTATTGATAGGGATCTCTAAACACTTGTACAGAACAATTCGACACGATATTGTTTTAAAATAGGGTAAATGAAATAATTTTGCCCAAATTATTTTTTTATATAAAAGAAATAATTTTCCGTAAATTATTATAGTTATATATAGTTGCTTGATTGTCAGGAAGTGATAATATTAAATTATTATCATTCAAGTGTGAAGTTGAATAAGAAATTGAAATCATAACTAAACCTAAGAAATAAATTCATATACAAATGGAATTTGTAAATATAAATTATAAATGTGATTTATAATTGAAAATGAAATAAAATTCCAGAGAAATATTTGAAAATAAATCGAATGGGTTTGAAATTTTGAGATTTGGAAAAGATTAAATTCCTTTGATTTGAAAATGATTTTCAAAGGTTTTGGAAAAATAATGATGAAATTATTTGGAAAAAAATATTTTTGAATTGGATTTGAAATTTGGTGAATTTTGGATTTAAAATATTTGGAAAATATTTTTTTAAAGGGATAAAGCACTAAACTCTTTTCGCTCGCTGGAAAATAATTCCAACGATGATTGCGACATCATCGGTGTTCATTTTTGAGTTTCCAAGGGAGATATTGCAACCCGAATGTTTTGAATTGGGATTATTTGCATAAATTGAGTTTGATTTTGAAATAGTTTGATTTTGGATATAATTGATTTCAAAAATGATATTGAAATACTCAAGTGATTATCTAAACTCTGGAATCTTATTTAAAAAAATTATGGAATATAAATAAATTTGATACTATAAAAATTTGAAATTTGTTGGAATAAAATTTATTAAGGTGGAAAATAAATTTGTAAATGAACAAATGGATTTACAATTGCAAGTAAATGAAATTGAAACTGAATGTTGAAATTCATTTTGAATTTGTGAGTAAATGGAAATTAGTCTAGTAGACTAAATGGATTGAAATAAAATTAGTAAGTGAAACTAATTGAAGGAATGTCAAATTAAATATGGTTTGAAATGAATTGAATTCAAATAAGTTTGAAAATGAAAATTTTGAACACAAGTATAGATAAAACCAAAGTTGTAAAATGGTAATTGTGAATAAGTGAATGAAAATCAATGTGAATAAACGAAAAGAAAATTGATATAGCTGATAATCAATAAGAAATAAATACATAGGATATACATATATGATTTTATTCACGTTATGATTCGATCCAGAATTCGAGCACAGAATTTCGAGATAATTATATCGATCCGAGTTAGGATTTTTCACTCGATTTTCGACGGTGAACCCTGGATATGGATTTTTAGTTGATTCTAGAAATTCTCTATCATATTTTAGGGCTATGCAAGGAGAATGACGGTTTCTGATCAAGAAACCAGATCTGAGTCCGCATTACGAAATCGGGTGGATGATACTAATTCGGAAGTGAAATTGTGTGATCGAGTGAGTGATCGAATTTGGTATTGCGTACGGATGATATGTATACATCATATGGACTTGAATAAAATAGATATTGAAATTTTGTAAGAAAATTTATAAAATGATTTTGAATGTTGAAATTGGACATTGTTGTTAAATAGCATACATGTATTTTAAAGGAAAAGGGAGTTGGATTTTGGTTTCAAAGATAAATAAAATTGCTCGATAAAAAAGTTATGTATCTAAATTTCTATATGAAATTTGATGATTTTTTGATCTAGCCACTTGGCCTTTCATTTTCTTTTTGAAATTTGGGGGCACGTAGTGGCATTTTATAGTCGTACCGAGCTAGCCGTGCAAAGGAGATGCATTTTGATAATTTAAAAAAATTGAATTTAAATTTAAATTTGAATTGTCGAGAAAATAACATTGTTTGGAACCTATGGAAGATTTTGGAAAATTAGTTGAAGTGAAAATGTGTCTTTAACAAAAAGATTGTTTTGGAAAGTCAAAATCGTTTTGTTTTGGGTAAATGATACATGAGTTGAGGATCATTCTTCTTAACTAGTAATTGCGGGACGAAATTCTTTTAAGGGGGGAAGAATATGATGACCCGGAAATTTTGAACATTTGAAAATGAAATATTTAAATTTATTTTGAATATTTGGAAGTTAATTTAACTTGAATTTCAAATATCGTCGTAATTTGGCAATTAAATTATTGAATTTAATTAATGGAAACTGGGTATAAATATTGAATCTTGATTTTTAAGCTTGTTGAAAATATTTTAAAGATTTGTAAAATTTATAGTGATAATACTGGAGATAGTAGAATTTTTAAAATTGAATTTAATAGTGTTTTGTTCATTTTTGAATTTATATCGTTTAAATCGATATTTAAAAATAGCCTTTCGAGGCACAGTCTCAGAATTCGACGAAACTATTTCCGTTGGATCCGTAATATTGTATCATTATCGGATTTCAATTTTCGTAGTGTTTGGAGTGATTGTTTGGCCGTACGGTTAATAAACGCGTTAAAATTTATATCGAAATTTGATTTAATAACTGGTCCAAAAGGCTATCTTCTCCATACGATTGAATTTGGCATCGGTACCTTTTCCATTGCGTTTGAAACAGTGGTTTAACCTTATAAATGCCTGGCGGCACGCCTTGATTGTAGATCGAAATTTTGAGTCACGAAAATCGAAACGATTTGAATTTGTATTTAAATTTAATATATAAATATATATGTATGTATGAATTTGATAATATTTTCATAAGGAATTTTTTTACACGTTTCTTCTTTCTTCGCACACTTGGCGAACTTCATAACACGCGTTTGTTAAAAATAAAATACAAGAGAACTCGAGCCATAAAATATAGAAATTTCGATTTGCCTTCCCTCTTCCTAAAGGTTTTTACTCGTTCTTCTTCAAAATGTTTCTCCGTTCGTTCATAATAATAATAAGAAAAACATATATGGCCCCGAATCAAATCGAATCGGCTCGAATTCGAATTTAGGGAAGAGGGCTGCGATCAAAGGAGTGGAAGTGAACCACAGTGAGGCCGCGATTCCGGGGGAATTTCGAACGAATCGAGATCGAGGCTAGGAATCGAGCATTGAGCATGACTTCGATAGAGTTGCTCATGCGATTTGCATCAGCGTCGCCGCGATAGGAGGTTAGGCAGGAGGATCGAGCATTCGAAGGCAATTCATCGATGATGTTTCGAGTCGGTGATGTTTTAGGTGACGCGATGGAGTCTTCAAGGGGGCGCAATAGTTGTGGGCTCGGCGAGACACGAGGTAGTGAATTTTGGTGTGACGACGCGTGGTTCCGCTCGAACTCGAGCTTGTCACGAGTGGAGTCCGGTCCTCTATGTTCGTGCTATAAAGTATACGATTTACCCATCTTTTGTTTTATATTATATGTTTTAAAAATTTAAATTTATGTTTCGGTTTCACTTTAAGATGTATATATATATATATACATGTGTCGTATATATACAGTGAAGGGAAGGGAAATAAGTATCGATATATATACATATTTTCATTTTAAAAGATATTGATTATTTTTGTAAACAACTTGAAAAATGAAGAGTAAAGTAAATATACATACATATTTAAACCTATTAGTTTATTTTAAAAAGTAAAGTGCTTTGAAGATTAATTTGTTAAATTTATTTATTTAATTTATTTTGGTTACAAAAGATTTTTAAAGGAAAACTATCTAATTAAAATTATTAGTTGACTAATTTATAAAAAAAGGAAATTGATTTGTTCGAATTGTTCGAGTATTAATAAACCGTATAAATATTTACACAAGGCCCAAAACTGTGAAGAAAAACAAACCGGATTGGAAATGGATTGCAAAACAAAAGTAAAGGTGAGATCTTTTCACTCACATCTGGATTCGGTTATTTTAAATAGTTAAAATTTAAAATATTGGTTGTTTGCTTGAATTGATGTGATATTATATATAGTAATGTATATATATTTATATTGGAGCGATTGATTTCCCGCATTATATAGCTGATGAGACCCTATATGCCGCATAATAGCGAATGAGATTATATAACCCCATATACCACGATATTCCATCTCGAAGTGGAATTGGCATTTAATTGTTGTGCTAACATCTGTGGATGCAGGGAAACAGGTTGGATGGATCCAACTGGATTCCTCAAATATTTGGATTTACTTTTATATTGTAGTATGATTATTGATAATATGTGAATGGTTATATTGGTGATTAAAATTTTTGAAGGCTATGGTTTGGCCGAATATGTTCTGGTATTTTTAAAATACAATAAATATAAAGATTTGGATTTTTAAAGGAAATTAAAGTAGAGAATTTTAAGTAAATAAATTTTTGAGAATTGGATAAATTTAAAAGAAGGAATTTAAAAGTATAAAAGTTGATTTTTGTAATCCTATCGAAATAATTCCAAAATATTGGGAAAAGATTTTAATAAATGGATTTTTGAGTAATATTGTTTAAAAGTTGGAGAATTTATTTAAAATTTGGATTTTAAATGGTTTGGGAGAAATAAAAGGGTGAAATTTAAAACTAAATATGAAATTAATATTTCAGATTTTTAAATAAGATTTCAAAATTTAATAAAAGGAGTGAGTTTGGAATTTATAGATTTTAAAATAAATCTGGATAAGTATAGGAGTACTTTTTAAATGGAAATAAATTTTTGGAAATCAATTTGGAAATTTATTTGGTGTTTAAAAATAAATTTTTGGAAAATAAATTTGGAATTTGATTTGGTGTTTGAAAGTAAATTTGGGAAATCAATTTTGAAAATTGTATATCAGTGAATATTTGGAAATTTAAATTCACGATGGAATATATAAAGGAAAGAGTAATTTGTTTTAAAAATAAATATTTGTTTAGTTATAAAAGTGTGGAAAGAAATTTATGAATTTGGGATGTAAATTTCAAACAAATCAAGAATGATTTATTAATTGATTTAAATGGACCATTTTGAAATAGAAAGTGTATTTTTCTTGGAAAGCCGAGTATGTTTTCAAAGTGGCTTTCAAATATAAGTTAAAAGTTCTAAAGACCGATTTTAAAAAGAATATTTTAGGGAAAATTATCTTCTTAAATAGTTTTTAAATCTTTAAAGTAAATATTTATTAAGTTAATTATAGAAGTGATTATTTTAAAGATTTAATGGGTATTTGATTTAGAAAATGGTTATTTAAATAGTTACATTCTATTTAATAATTTTATTTTTAAATTTGGTTTGGGCTTAAGTTTTATATGAGATATTAGTATAATATTACATAACTAATATTTAAATAAATGTTTTAAAAATATTTTTTATTTTAAGTGTTTCCGAGTATATTTTTGGATAAGAAATTTAAATTATTTTAAAGTATTTGGACTCGGCAAATTTTTCAGTTGAAATAAACAATATTTGAAAATTTATTTCGCATAAGGAAAGTGATTTGAAATTTGTTTTCAAAAGGTTGAAGTGTGAGAATATATCCTGCGAAGATATTTTAAAGTAAATAATTTGGGGAAATTATTTAAATTTGATGGTTGT
Source organism: Allium cepa (assembly GCA_030765085.1). Lineage (NCBI taxonomy): Eukaryota > Viridiplantae > Streptophyta > Magnoliopsida > Asparagales > Amaryllidaceae > Allium > Allium cepa. The sequence goes on from CM060939.1 coordinate 260,069,719, forward strand.
TGTGAATGTTGTTGGATAGTTAAATAACCGACTATTGGTATAAATAATTTTGGAAATTATTGAGGCTTGATGGTTGTTGTGAATGTTGTTTGATAGTTAAATAACCGACTATGAATATTGGCCTTTAAGACGACACTTGAAATTGTTTTCAAAATAAGTGCTTATTATTCGGTTAAGCCGGGAGAGGACTTTATGTCATAAAACCCATTCCGAATAAATGGGACGACGAATTGGATTGCATTTGAAGACGGTGTTGAAGACTGAGTATTTTCGAGAACGAAAGGATTACCTGTCGATTGTCTCTGCACTGAGTTGCTCCGATATAGAGATCTCCATATGTGATGAGGAGTCCGGTCGGGATTGTGGATATCCGGATTCGCAAGGGCTTTTTCCTTAATTGGAAGAAGTGCATTCGGTTCCATTCAGACCCAGGATGGACTTGTATGGATGTATGTCTAACGTTACACTTTGAGATGTGAAGCTGATTTCTACCAAATACATTTCTGTTGGTGGCGGAGAATTTATTCTCTTAGCTTAACACCCTTCTCTGAGACGTATGAGCTCATAGGTTATGTAGTTGATGGTTATTAGTAATATTCCCAATTTGGTAATGTGGCATGCTAAGTGTTGATCATTTGTTGATCGAAGCATGAATTTTTTGAAAAGCGTAGCTTTGTGGACGAGACTTCGTCGGACCTTACACTCCAGAAATGGTCGAAACAGAAAGGATGCAGCAAGGTTATGGGGGGTCGTTCCCCTCAAGATATGTGCATTTCCTTCTGGATGAAAAGTGGTATCTGATATGGAGCCCAGATATTTGACTTGTGTGGATAAAAAGTGGTATTCGGGTATGGAGCCCAGATTATTTACTTATGTGGTTGTTGGTTGTTGAGGCGCCTTGGATAAAGGTCGGTCTAGACCGGGGGGTGGCATACTCTTGGCAGTTAGTTACCTAGTTACAAAGGTAAGCTGGCCTTGTGTTGGCAGAGAGCCGGTTAGGTTCTCAGGGCGTCCCTCCAGAGAGGTACCCATTCGGTGAAGGAAGTTCCTTAGCCTTGACCATTTGTTGGAAATCCAAAATATGAGCCCTTTACGATTGCACTTGTATAACCTGCCACCTTAGGTGTAGCTACAGCAGGCATAATATAATGATACCTATGCTGGCTAAGATTTATATTATACTTTCGAAATGTTTTCCATACTGTGCGCTAATAATAATATCAAAAATATTTTGTGTATCAAGAATGTATGACTATCATAAAGATAAATCTCCCCCCAAGTGTGCGATTGCATTGTGTGTGTGTGGCGGAAGGCCTTATGGTAGTTTCATTTTCCAAAAGAATAATGGATTTATTTTCCTTTTCTTTGGTGCAAATAACTGTTTTAAGATCTCACACCAGTCCCATGACTGACCTGGAGTTTATTGTTCCCTTTCTGAACTCTGGGTGCCCATAATTTTCCACATGGGCAGCCTAGATTCAGGTTATCAGTTGTTCTGGAGCGAAGTCAGGAAAATATGCTATGGAGATCAGGAAGCAAGCTAGATGGCAAGACCTATCACTTATATTATGTAGTATTTGCTGCATATGGTTTGCTGCAAATTCAGTTGTCATAAATGCCCAGTGTCATGTTTTGTTACTCTGATGATGTAATGTATAAACAGATATAGTTCTTTTGTTTAAAGATTATTCATTATTTATTATATATTGTTCCGATGCGAATGTGAGATTCTGATATTGTTTTCTGATTTCTTCTTCTACCTTCTTCTTCTTTAACCCTAACGGTTCGGCTTTTCGGCATTCGATTGTTCGGCATTTGATACAGTGGAAGTATTGATGTTGACATTCGGACGTCGAAAAATTGGGTCGTTACACTTGCTAATGTGTGTGTGTGTGAAAAATAATTTAGTTTTGTTAAAATGTTTGTGACCTAGACTATATGCATATATATATATGTTAAATTTAATGTTAACAAATTTATACCAGTCTTATAACCTGAGCAAGAAACAAAACCTTGTAACTTTACATTAAAGACTACTTATGAAGTTTAGAACAAAAGGAAACCTTTTCCCCTTCCTTTTTAAAAAGAAACTCTAGATCTTTATATCAAAATAAATGTAAATTTTATGAATAAAAGGAAACTTATATATACATAACTGTATACATACATATATATATATATATGAATTTAATTCAACATTTATTTGAACAGTTAGCTGTATTTCCTAATATTTACATAAATATATATACATGATTAGATTTAACATCTACATATAAAAAATATTATAATTTCCAGTGTTATAAAATAATAATAGATATGAACAAATTTAGTTAAAAAACTATATAATTATACAATTGCTTCCTTCATAGATTAATTAGCTATATAATTGTATGGGTTTATGAATAAGTATAATACCTTGTTGTTGCCTAAGAGAGTACCTTAAATATTGAATGTATATTACTCTGCTTGAAGTCTTGATCAACAATTCCAAAAGGTGCAACCCCTTTGAGAAAGCTACATACTATTTCTTCTTATTTTTTTATTGAATTTATGTTGTATTTTGCCTGAATTTTAAGAGAAGGAGAAAAGGGATTTTCGGCTAGGCATGCAAGAGAGGAGTGGAGGCAAAACCTTAGAAAGAATTATAAGAAAAGAGTGGCAATAAATGTTTAAATAACATAGGAAAGGAGGAGGTCAAAGATAGAAGCATATCTGTCTTTTCCTTAGCCATTTGCACTTCTTTTGGAATTAAATTCCAAGCCAAATTGTCTCCATCGTATCCCTCTCCCTATCGGGCTTAAATTAATTTAAGCTAACTCAAATATTTTATATTTAAATGAAATTTAAATATACGTCTATTGCATGTTGATAAGTGTGTACATAACTTTTATATACGCATTATTTTTAATTTTGATCGACGCAATTCAAAAAAAATATAGTTATATTTCATAAATGTTAATTAATTTTATTAATTATAACATTTATTTATAATTTAATTAAATTAGGTGGTACATGGAGGATTCAACAATGTGGTTGTATTGACTCTTTAGGTGCAAATTCAGTCAGCGATTAATATAGAATAATTTGAATATTAACATTTATAGGTCAATGACGTCATCATAGCCAGTGACGTGACGTTTTAGCCAAATTTATCACTTATGTAGCTTCGGTAAATCCAATTTTACATATTTAAGCATTACCCGGTAGTGACAATTATTTACACCGATTCTCTTCGTCAACACTAAATCACATTAGGACTTTGGTAATTTGGTGACAGTCAATATTCCAACATCGTCCATATTCAACTTTATGATCTAGACGCAAATTCCTTGGTTCAATAATAACAATTATTATCAACCAAACTACTCTAGTCGGAGGCTTTGAGTTGACTTCAGTTGACCATGATACCAACTTCATATAACCGAGGAGAAGAATTCTCTCTTGAATAGTGTCTCACTTCTAATGCTTCCAGTTGATCCAAATATGATCGTTCAATGGACAATGTGCCATGATTTAGCTATGATCAAAGTAGAGTTTCCGCATTGAAGATTGACGGTATTCTTAAGTTGAGGGAATTGTGTAATATTGTCACACTGATATTTTTCTACTTGACCTCAGTCATATTAACCAATAGAAAACTATCGGGTGAGTCATTCCATAGTTATCCAACAACTATTAGTACGTAACCCTTTGATGCCTCCAATATCCATGAGCAATAAACTGCCCAACATTTGGAGAGCGTTACGTACTCTGATCTCAAGGATGTATTGATTTTCACTCTCGATACATCTTGATTAGGAATATTTAAAACTATATAGTTATTTTTATTATTATAAATCACTCATGATCACTACACATTGTAACGATTATCATAAAACATATGATTTATGGATTTTCTAATAAATACACTTTTAATTAAATTAATTAGTATAACACAATAAATAATTTATAGACAGAAACTAAACACCTTTTATTGCGAACGGGATTAGTTATCAAGTTAGACATAATGTAACAATTACATAATTACCCTTAAGGCATACCTCTATCTCTACCAATCTCCCACTTGCACTAAGGGCCAATTATAGAATCTCTATCCCATCCCTTCAGTCGCTTTGATGAGAAATGATCGACTTTGACCCTTCATGAATGGATCAACCAGGTTGATTTAATTATCTACTTTGTTAATCAACTCTCTCTAATGTTAATAAACTACTTTTATCATGTGGAACTATTCGAAGCATGTTTCATGACATCTAGTGAGCTCTTATCATTAATCGTTATCATATATATAACAATAATGTATTTTTCTTAGTACTTGAAATCACCCCTAGCTCAGTTTTAAATTTGTGCATTTATATTTATACATTGCTTTTATCATAGCATTATTCAATACTTAGCCATTTTGTTGAATTAGCCACAACCTTTTGTTTGGAACATTTCCAACTTTAAGCTCCTTAGTTGAGGATTAAACGTGAATTTAATATTGACATATTGTACTTGACAACACTTATTAAGTTCGAGTCTGAATACACCTTTATAAAGAGTTTGTTATTTCTATAAACAATTCTCTAGTAATTAGTAAATACTCGAGAACACTCTAAACTACCATTTTCGGATCTTTCTTTGAATTTGATATTTGCCTCACGTGTCAAATATATATATATATATATATGCAAGATACGATATTATGGACAATACATGTATGCTAATTCATATTGTCAGTGCATAACGAATACATCTTACACGTTCCATTTTGGACATTTTAATAAGGCGTCTATGCATACCATTTAGAACATTCCCAACATCCTTTTATACTTATTACAAAAGATATAATTTACAAATCCAATACCAGGTATTAAACAACCATACTTGAACTGATTTTATCATAAGTACGTAGTTAACAATATGCAGTATGTTGTTCACTTATAGTTTTCAAAATATCCATGTACCTTTTAATGTTCCTTCTCATGGATACACGCTTCCTATGCATTTTGACTGAAAAGAAACTATTCGATATTTCTGTCAAAATACTTATTCAATTCTGATGCTTATAAACTGATGCTTTTGTATCATTCCTTAGATGATATTCAAAAACCCCATAAACTCAAATTGCTCATGCCGACTTCGAGACACTTTTATTGTTATGTACAAATAGTCTATTTTAGATCATTATTTAGAATTTTCTTTTCAACACATATGTATCAAAACAAAAGGTCAAGCCAAGTGATAATTTTGTGAGTAAAATCCAAAGTAAGTTGAGCAAATTGAATAACAAATCTATTACACTAATTTCAACAATTGAAATTTACAATGAAATTGTTATCAATGTTGTTCATTGTATTCCAATTGCATTAATCTTGCTCTTGAAGTCTCATTTTTAGTTGATGGATCGTATCCCTTTAGGTACAACCATTAAAAATCATATTTTGATACTGTATTTGGAACCCATTTTGAAATTATGCATTATACCATGTTGTAAAGTCAATACTCTTAGTGGTTTAATTGACTATTGAGGATTATCTATTCTCAACATTGATAAGAAACACATGGTTTCTCTTCAATGTGCAAGAATTTTTATTAGGCATTCTAATTTGTTGTGTTTGTTTATGTTTGGTTAATTTCATTTTTGGATCGTATCTAAATACATTTTACTACCAATAATTTATGAAAGAAATTCCTTCACTGCAAAGTTGGAATTTCTTGAAACAACAGTTGCTTCTCAGTGCAACGGAATAGGTATTCCTAAACATTTTATCAATTTCCTTATATATAAAATAGATTTCATTTTAGTTTATGATACTTATTTTTAAAATATGAATTAGTCATCCAGTGGCTATCTTTACTAAACTCATTTTGGAGCGATTTGTACTAGATTCCTAACTAATAATTATTACATGTGGTCTTTCGACTTGCACAACTAGCCAATTCCTTGGCCTACGATATGTTAGGATTTTTTATAAATTCTTATCTTGTATGATTTTAAACCATTCTTTATATGAAATTAATTCTAAACTTGTGTACTACTCTTAAGTACATGACCTTAGAGAAAAAAGTTAAGTCAACTTCACTCATAATTAATCATACTTTGTTCAAAAATGTTCGATTAATTCTTATTGATATATCATTATGTATCATAAAGAGGAGCATTTTGTTTGAATCTTTGTTCATTTTTAGGTACATTCGAAACTCTTTCCAATAGACTCACCTATTTGATTAAATCGACTCATTTTATTTTCTATTGCATGTTATTTTATTTACCTCAGTTTTATATTTTGCGAACTCATCATTAACATACCACATGTTATCACATACACATTTCCTTATTTGTGATAATTCATCGATAAATACAACAAAGTACGTGGAACGATTTTAGAATTGATAGACTTTCAATTTCACACATCTATATGTATTAATTCGTAGAGTTCATCAACTCTTATGATGCGCCTACTGAATGGACGCTTTGTCCTTAATTGTCTAAGATATAATTTACCAGTACCATATGATTCATAATCATATAATCAAAAATTATTTCTCATAATGTTACTGAAACACCCCACACCCCTTAGTATACCCAAAACAGGCACACTAGAGAATATGGTGCGTTATAGGTATAGCTAAAATTTATAGAGTCTAAGATTCACAAGACAAATAAATAAAACAGTGGAAACATTTAAATAGTAACTCATTAAAAATTAAACTTCATAAATAAGTCATAAAACGAAGTATGTCTAAAAATACCAAATACGCTTGTCTTGTGAAAAATACCATCTCAGTCACACCATCATAGTACATAAAAATAATCATCCCTCTCAACAAGTACCAGTACATCAAAATCCTAATGAAATGAAAACTAAAAAGAAGAAGAATACATGAAGTACTCCGAAAATGACACCAAGCAAGTATGAAATCTACTGCCCTCAATTTATCCGGCCCATAGGGGGAAAAGGGGAAATAGAGGAGTGGATCGGACTATAAGTCTGGTGAGTGCAAGTAATTACTAGCTTTTTTAAGTAAGGTAAAGGTAATAGACTTAGCAATAGTTCTAGTATAAAAGAAAATAAAGAAAAAGGTAAAGATGGAATAAAATATTGTTTAACTGTTTGCCTTAATAGTGATTATCTGCACTTGTCTCAGATAGCTGCTTTGATTAAGATGAAATCCTAATGCTATTTTAATTAGGCTAAAGTCCTAATTCTACCCTTTGATCGGCCTTCTATCTTTGTTGTGCCACTGTGAGCAAGTCCTATCCTATGGATCCCATAACAAAAGGACACTTGTTTAGTGCTTTGGAACACGATAGTGACTTATCTCCCTACTTCAAGACCGCAAGCTCGGTCACCATCGGTTCGCACTATTTGTTTCTCTCTCTTTTGACCTCTTATCTACCTAATTCAGCATAAGCGTATCCATCCTCACATGTTTCGTTGTGAGACCATCAGTCCTGGACAAATAAGGTCCTGTCCAGTCTCACCTAAGTGTTTTGTGAGACCATCAGTCCTACTCTGAAAGGGAAATGTTGCCCGATACAGGTCCTAACAAACAAAATCTAGTTGCGCCCCTTGCCCAAATCCTCTAATTTGAGATTTTATCTATTGGCCCCTTAATTACCCTAGTTAGCATAAGCTTGTCCTAGCCTCACCTAATCTATTGTGAGACCATCAGTTCCTGACTGAAAGGGAATGCTATTAGTATATGCCATATTCCTGTTCTTGCTTATTAACTTAGTGTAAGTTCTTTTAAAATAAGCCTCTTCTGTTATTTCTGCAAAATTTACTTATTAACATTATCTATATCTTGAAATAAGCTACTTCTGTTATCTTTGCTATATTTTCTTATTAACTTATTCCAAGTTTTAAAATAAGCCTTTACTGTTCTTTCTGCTTAATTACAACCTACGTTATAATTGTTATTCTTCTTTTATATCTTTTTAGTTATAACTACTAGTTATATACTTGCTTGCAAATGTCTCAAATTTAGCTATTTCGGTCTATCTTCTTTTTATTACAGGTCTTCTTATTTACGTCAAATTTTTGTAAATTTAGTGCTTTTATATTTTAGTCTATATTAGCGAATTATCCTCTTTTTTATTATCTTATTCGCGTAAAAAGGAATAAAAAACTTGCATTTACAGGCCGAATTCTAACATAATACAGACGTTAATAAAGAGTAAATAACTGTAAATAAATGAATAAAATAGCTAAAGTAAAAATAGCTAAACAAAATAGACTGAGAAGAACTTTAAAAATTAACTGCAAATAACTTGTCTAAAAACTGTCTCAAAATTGCAGAAAAACTACAACTATTAAGAACTCTATTATTTTAAATTACTTAAAAATATAAAATAATTACTTAAACACTCATATGTGGTCCTCTGCTCTAGTCCTTGGTCTTTCTTGATCCACTTCTAGAGCGTAGAATGTTTTTAACAAAAAGATCTTCTCCTAAGAATTTTTTTTAGGGACCAGCCTCAGGCAATGAACCCAGATAGAAGAAAATTTGAATGAGAAAAATAGCTAGGCCTAGGGTGTCATTTATAGGATTACTTGGGGAACTCATAACGTTGGATTTGAAGATTAAATCTGGTGCAACCACGTCATAGACTCGCTAGGAACCGTCAGATGGAAGCACAAATGCATAGGATCAAATAGAAATAGCAAAATGACATGTTCAAATCAAATTTGACGAAGTTACGTAAAAGAATGCATGGTGGGTCGACCTACCTGTCGACCAACACATGCTAGAGTCGACCCTAGGGTTGACCTTGCCTATATATTGATTTATTTATTTTTCTTTTTTTTGTTCATTTCTTTTTTATTTCGTAACTCCTTCGTTTTAGCTCGGATTTTTACAAACTATATATGTAAATTTACCGAAAAATTACCATGGACGCAATGGTGCAACTTCTATGGCTTAATTCTGATAATTGTACAAAGTTATTTTATTACTTAATTAATTCCTTAATTAATTATTATAGCTTAAATTTTGGATTGTTACATTCTCCCCTCCATAAAAGATTTCGTCCACGAAACCTTCAAGGACAGAAGAAAGAAATAAATATTTTCATCCAATTCTACAACAACAACTCAAACAATACCTATTTTCCTTAAGCTTTTCTAATGCAATTTATGATATATATGCAAATAGTGTGGTGTCAATGTCCCTAATTAATGCAAAAGATTAGACGGTCTACTAATTCAGTCGACCTCCTTTTTATGCAATCATGGCCGTGCTATGTATCCAAATGAATACAAATTTATTAATGATAACTGATAGTTCTATATGCGTGCTAAAATCATCATCCAAATTCAACAATTATATGATAATCATCCATTTATAGCAACCATGGAATAAAATAAAATGTAAATGCGCACACATCCATATGCATATGCTTTAGTGACTTAGTTAGGCCGATCCCTAAGAGATAATAGTGCCTAGTGTATATATATGTGTGTGTCCATTAGCATCCACTAGCAAAAAATTGCAACCATTAGCATCCAACATACATAACATGTTCTAGTAACATGTTTGCATTCACTCCTACCATCCATAGGTTAAGTCCTAAGATCTACCCTGCCAAAGGATAATAAAGGAAAGAATGTATTCAAAACTAAAGATGGAAACAGAAAATTCAAAATTTATTATAAAGGAGATGTGGATAAGAGGTAGATATTCTCTCCTAATCAAATCAATCTTCTCCGAAGTCTCCTTAACCATGTTGGGACTAAGTAGCAATCTCTCTGTAGACTCTAACCAACATGAAAACGACTTGCACGGTCTTCCATGAAGAGCTTTGAAAGGTGTCATTCCAATGCCAGCTTGAAAACTATTATTATACGTGGATTCCACTAAAGGAAGATGCTCCTTCCAAGTTCCTCCAAAATCTAGAATACACATCCTCAACCATATGCGTCTTACTAACTTACTAATATCACCTTACTATTCTTTTATAGTCTACGCACATGAAGTGACAATCCTAGGTTCTTACTAGTGTCCTATACACTTTACGAAATCTTCTATTATTGCTTCTACAAGTAATCACTGCTATCTCTTATATACACTTACTCTCTTTCTATTACACCTAGAAAATTATTCCTATCTACTCCACATTTAAAAGTTTGGTTTGGTACTTATTATTTCATTTCAAAAACAAAATATTCTAAATTTTTAAAACATCAAATCCTAAATTTTTTGCCTTTAAAGGTGTTATTTTCAAGTTTCTATTAAATTCAAAGGTACTTGATTACTTCACATTTTATCTTTCTAGACTTGCATCCTTACAGCTTTTTGAATTTGCATTATTCCCCAAACTTAGAGAGGAAAACTTATAGTTCTAAGTTCAAAACATATTCCTCCTTTTCATTTAAAAACCTTTACAGCTTTTTATATTTGGATTTTTAAATTTAACTGTTACTATGTTTTTTTTTCTTCCAAAAACTTATTTACTTTTTCACCAAACCCTTTTTCTTTAAGATATCTTTAAAATGTCCTCACATGTTTTCAAAACATCTTCTTTTCATAGATTTTCAATTTTGCAAAAACTGGAGTAGATAAGAACAATTATTTTATTAAAAACCCTTAACTTTCTAATTACCTAACCTTGGAAGATTTTCCAACTTACTACAAATTGGGACTTTCCACAAAGGCCCTCTATAATATCTCTCCTTACTAACACTATCTCTAATTATTACACTTCTTATTACACCTAATGGTTTTATACCTTAATGTATTGGAATTACTTTTTCTTATAAAAAACTATTGATGCTAAATCTCCTATGAATCCTTTAAAAGAGGACTTCATGTTTATATGAAATTACAAAGAACTTATTTCGTATTTTTCAAAATAGGTTATACAAAATATGGTGCTTCCCATACCTTGTACATCTCTTTCACGTATTCCCTATAACTTGCACAAAACATCTTTATTTGCGATTCAGTTTCATAGAAAATTATATCATTATTCATTTTATTCCAATAGATTAAAGTATGTTTAATCTATATTCTAGTACGATAGACAATATCTATGAAATTTATTAATTAATATTTAACTTACAAACCAATTTTTTCTATACTTAGAAATTATCTTCAAAACGCATTTTTATTTGGGTCAAAACAGATGTTGCGTAAAACATCATTACTACAATCCAAAAATACTAGTGTATGGATTCAAAAATAAATACCAACAAATCTCATATATTATGTAAAAACATTTCCTTTGGGAGTCGCCTACTATAACAATAGTGTTATAGTCTATGCCCCTCTTTATTCTTCATGAAAACATCTATTACAGCAATACATGTTGTAACCTATGCTTCCAATACTTAATATACTTTAGGTTTTTATTTTAAAAATCTTTGTTTACCTACTAAGAAACTAGTGAGATAAATATGCTCTATAATTCTAAAAAGAAGAATTTCACTTTTTACGAAACTTACATTTTTCAACTTTTCAATTTAACAATTTCATTTCATTGGGCTAGACATAAAATGGATTTTCTTCTTACTACCCTAGGAGTACCCTTCCTAAACTTTGGAAATCTCATTTCCTTACTAAAGTCTTTTATTCCTATTCCTCTTTTATGCTTATATTTATTCCAAGGCACTACTGTTAAATCCACTTATCTGAAACAATTATATATTTTTTTGCAATTATTTACCCATGGCCTTTACTCTTTTTTTTCAACTGAATCTACTATACATCTCCAATCTTTACCTATAACTCCTTGGATTTCCATAATCCGAACCTAAATACAAAATCGTTTCTCAAAATCTTTCCATGTGTTGACCTTCTCTATACCTTAAGAAATGCACTTCCTCATGCCAAAAGTGACACTTCGAGAATTTTACCTTCAACTTATGAACGCAAAGTGTACGAAGAACCTTCTCTAGATGAATAGCATGCTCTTCCCTACTATTGGAAAAAACCAAAATGACGTCCACGAATACTGCTACGAGCTTATTTAGGACACTTCCAAAAACACGGCTCATCAAATCTTCAAAATAGGCTTGGGCATTGGTTAGCCTAAATGGCATAACCAACCACTTAAAGAATCCGTCTGATGAAGCGTTTCTCCAATAGCTCACCAATCTGCTTACTCAACTCCTTCCTTTCATGGGTCCCTCGGGCAATGATACTGGCTTAGCATTGTCATCAAGATAGATCCTAAAGTAGATCTCTCTCTTAGGGGGTAGTCCCCTAACCTTCTCAAAAAATGTTTTATAAATCTTTAACGACTGGAACGAAATCTAGCTTTCCTAGTGATGAATCAAGGGAATAAAGGAAGCTCGACATGACTGATCCCTATAGGTCGCAAGAAACCTCGAGAGTCCTACTAATGCATCTCTCTAGGCTAATGACTCTCCTCTCGTAGTCCAATATCGTTTCATAAGTGGATACCCAATCCATCCCAAAATCATGCCATACCCCGAAAATCCTAGTACATGGGAGTCACAATCAAAGTCTACACCTAGTATAAAAATTTTTAAACCCTACAAATCATGGATAAATGTGTCGATCCTCTTATGGGGTTTGAAACAACTATGAGCACTACTGCTAAAGAGATATCTAAGTGCAAACAATCAACCAAGGAACTAGAAATGAAAGGATGCGATGCTCCAGAATAAAAAAGAGTCTGAATAGAAAAATCCGAAATAGAGATCAAACCTTCTAAAGAGACTTTCCAGCCTCGATCCCATCCACTACTAGAAGGTGCCGCATCCAAAGCTTGCACTTGCACTTGCACTCTTGGTGCACCTTCTCTCTGTCTCATCCTCATAGGACAAGCCCTACTAAGGTGATCAGGCTGCCAACAGTTGAAACACCTCCCCTTCATCATTTTATTCTTTCAGTCCTTTGCGTAATGACCACCCAATCCACAGCTATGACATTTCTCGCTTTTCTTGATCCACTTCTGAGGTCCTCCTTCTTTCCTCTTGTCCTTCTCTTTCTTTTTCTTCCACCACGGCTTCTTAGAGCTTTCTGACTTAGGAACCTCCTTCAGCTGCAAAGATGCATGCTGAACTTTCTGTCCATCTTCCAATCCTAACAGCCGAAACATTTGCTCCGTATCCTTTAACCTAGCTTGTGCCTCCTCGAAATCCTCTATGGTAGAAAACGTCTTGCCTTCTAAACTAGAGAAGTCCTTGCATAGCTTAGAAAAATTGGCTGCTGTAGGTGGATTAATGGGATCTCCACCTGCTGGTGCTACATTGGGCGCTTGTCCTTGCACTCCTGGTACGTAGCTCAATGGAACCAGTCAGCCATATTATTCAAAGAACAGAAAATGACGGCTTGAAAGAATCGAACGAAGGTTGAACTAGACTTCGAGGGGAGTTTTATAAAATCTCTCTTTTATATTTGAAAAACTATTTTTATAGTAAGAGTTTCTTTCTAAAAAATACTTCCAATTTAAAGATATTCTACCTTTAAAAATAGGTTACTTTTGAAAAAATACTTTATTTTTAAAACAAGTTTTTAGTAATCCTGTAACCTTAAGCTATGATACCAAGTGAATCACCCCACACCTGTTAGTATACCCAAAAAGGGAAAACTAAAGAATATGGTGTATTATAGGTATAGCTAAAATTTTATAGAGACTAAATAAAATAGCGAAAACATTTAAATATTAACTCATTAAAAATTAAACTTCATAAATAACTCATAAAACCGAATATGTCTCAAAATACCAAATACACATGTCTTATGAAAAATACCATCTCAGTCACATCATCATCAGAGTACATAAAAATAATCATCCCTCTCAAAAAGTATGAAATGAAAACTGAAAAGAAGAAGAACACATGAAGAACTTCAAAAATATCTCCAAGCAAATCTGAAATCTACCGCCCTCGATTCTGCTGGCCTATGAGGGAAAAAGGGGAAATAAAGGAGTGGGTCAGACTATAAGTCTGGTAAGTGGAAGTAATTACAAGCATTTTTAAGCAAGGTAAAGATAATAGACCTAGCAATAGTTCTAGTATAAAAGAAAATAAAGGAAAAGATAAAGTTAGAATAATATACTGTTTAATTGTTTGCTTTGATACTGATTATTTGCACTTGTCTTAGATAGTTGCTTTGATTAGGCTGAAATTCTAATCCTATTTTAATTAGGCCGAAGTCCTAATCTACCATTTGATAGGCCTTCTATCTCTATTTTTCCACTGTGAGCTAGTCTCATCTTGTGGGACCCACAACAAAAGGACACTTGTTTAGCGCTTTGGAACTCAATAGCGACTTATCTCCCTACTTCGAGACCGCGTACTCGGTCACCGCCGGTTCACACTATCTGTTGTTTTCTCTTTTGACCTCTTATCTACCTACTTCAGCATAAGCATGTCCAACCTCACTTGATCTATTGTGAGACCATTAATCCTAGTCTGATAAGGTCCTACCTAGTCTCACCTAAGCATGTTGTGAGACCATCAGTCCTAGTCTAAAAGGGAAATGCTGCTAGATACAGGTCCTAACAAACAAACTCTAATTGCACCCCTTGCCCAAATCCCCTGATTTGAGTTTCTATCTATTGGCCCCTTAATTATCCTACTTAGCATAAGCGTGTCTCAATCTCACCTAATCTGTTGTGAGACCATCAGTTCCTGACTAAAAGGGAATGCTATTGGTATAGGCCCTATTCTATTCTTGCTTATTAACTTAGTGTAAGTTCTTTTAAAGTAAGCCTCTTCTGTTATTTCTACTAGATTTGCTTATTAACTTTATCTAAGTCTTAAAATAAGTCTCTTCTGTTATCTTTTCTATATTTTCTTATTACCTAATTCTAATTTTCAAAATAAGCCTTTATTGTTCTTTCTGCTTAATTACAACCTACGTTATAATTGTTATTCTTCTTTTCTATCTATTTAGTTATAACTACTAGTTATAAACTTGCTTGCAAATGTCTCAAATTTGCTTATTTCGGTCTATCTTCTTTTTATTATAGTTCTTCTTATTTAGATCAAATTTTTGTAAATTTAGTGTTCTTATATTTTAGTCCATATTAGCGAATTATCCTCTTTTTTATATCTTATTTGCATAAAAAGGAATAAAAAGAAACTAACATTTGCAGGCTGAATTCTAACGTAAAACAGATGTAAATAAAGTGTAAATAATTGTAAATAACAGTAAATAAATGAAATAATTAGCTAAAATAAAAATAGCTGAATAAAATAGACTAAAAAGAACTTTAAAAATTAACTACAAATAACTAGTATAAAAACTGTCTCAAAATTGCAGAAAAACTACAACAATTGAGAACTCTATTATTTTAAATTACTTAAAAATCTAAAATAATTCCTTAAACACTAACTTGTGGCCCTCTGCTCTAGTCCTTAGTCTTCCTTGATCCACTTCTAGAGCATAGACTATTTTTAACAAAAAGTTCTTCTCCCAAGAAGAAATTTCTTTTTAGGGTCCAGCCTCAAGCAATGAACCCATATAGAAGAAAATCTGAATGAGAAAATTAGCTTAACCTAGGATCTTATTTATAATGTTGCCTAGAGATCTCAGACGATTGGATTTGAAGATTAAATCTAGTGCAACCACGTCATAGGCTCACTGGGAACCGTCGGATGGTATCACGAACGCACAGGATCGAACAGAAATAGAAAAATGACGTGTTCGAATCGAACTGGACGAAGTTATGTAAAAGAATGCAAGGCAGGTCGACCTACCTGTCGACCAACACATGCTAGGGTTGACCTATAGGTCGACCTAGCCATGGTGAGGGTCAAGGTTGACCCTAGGGTCAATCGTGCCTATATATTTACTATATTTTCTTTTCTTTTTGTTCATTTCTTGTTTATTTCGTAACTTCTTCGTTTTAGCTCGGATTTTTACAAACTATATATAGAAATTGACCGAAAAATTACCACGGACATAAGGATGCAACTCCCATGGCTTAATTATGTTAATTTTATAAAGTTATTTTATTATTTAATTAATTCGTTAATTAATTATTATAACTTAAATTTCGAGTTGTTACAGTGGCTTAGTCCGTAATTCCAAAATAACTACAAATAAATTTAGATAATTATGTGTTTCCAATGCATCACAAATATCAGTACTATAGTTTTATTTTATAATGAATATTCACGTTGAAATAAAACTATGTTTATATTTTTGTCAACACTGAAAAAATAATTATTATTTCATAAATAATGCTTGGTACATTTTACGAAAACAACTTTTGTAACTTGATGCAACTAATAAGTGTTATATGGCATGCTTTTGCTATTTCTGCCATTACGATAATAGCATATGAAATTTGAAGCCTCATTCAACGACTTAATATAAGCTATTTATTTCATTCACAGTAACCGGTTTCTAGCTGAGAATTTTCAGATCAAGTATCTTAAATTCAAAGAAATAAATATTACAGAAAATAAGTTTCTATGTGAAAATACATTTGGAATAGAAATCATATTTCTCTTTCCAATGTAATGTATCTATGATTATTTCAAAATTCTTCTTTACAATGAAGAAGAAGAAGTGACTATTCAGACCATGCTTGGGTTACATCCACTCTTATGCATTCGATTTCATTTCTAGACGATTAAATCATTCAAGAGAAATCCTTATTACAATATCATAACAAACTCTTTACGAAAAATGCATTTGGTCATCCTTAGTTTTAAGGTTATCAAATGAATTGCACTTTATATAAACTGATCAAATTGAAGTTTCACTAATCAAATTCTTAAATCTATCTTGTAGCAATTGGTCAATGTTACATTTAACACAATAAAATCATTGTTGTAATTAATCATATTGAATACATGAACTCATACTACAGTTTACTCACTTATTACAATGAACTAATTTCATCAAGGTTACTTACATATTGTGACCATTCATCATATAACATTTATATGTGATCGTGTATGGATCAAATATCTATATTCTTGTATTACTCTTAGAGTTTGAAACTCGTTGAAGGCAATACACGGTATTGGGCAAATAAACCAATAAATGGCTAAGTTATGAACATATTTATTAGTTGTATAAGTAGGCGCTTGCATGGGCCAACATGCAAAAATTTATTGGTAAGTATATTTTATATTTCTATTTATCAAAATTAATTCAGTTCATTTGTATATTTTAATTGATAAATATTTTATCAATTATATTAATTGCACAAATTTATCATTGTAGATTATTATAACTATATGTAGTACATGTCCTTACAATGTTACAAAGATTATGAATGGCTATAAGAGCTTATGAATGGCTACAACAGATCCTACATCTCTCCTAGAGCTATGATGAAGCTGGACATTGGAAGAGCATATAATTCTATTCAATGGAAAGCACTAGTTGTTATCATGGTAAGGATGAATTTTCTTTATCACTTTGTTATTTGGATGTACTCCTGCGTTTCAACTGTTTCCTATTCACTTGGAGTTAATGGCTAAAATATGGGTTATTTCAATGGCACTCAAGGTATAAGGTAGGGGATCCTATGTCCTGTTATCTATTTATCATTGTTATGGAGGTGTTCACTTAATTGATAAATAAGGCAGTTGCTAGTAAGGATTATGATTTGCATCCTATGTGTAAAGAGACTCATATACCTTCTCTTCTATCTACTGATGATGTTATTAGTCTCTTTGAATACTATCAGCAGAATTCCTTTTCCTTCCATAAGATTAACGGTTTTCATATCAACCATAGTAAAGCATACCTCACAATAGTTGGGCTTCCTCCTTTGCGAAGGCAAGTTATGCATGGTTTGACCTCCTTGCCAGCTTTGTGTAGTAGTGTCAATCACTTAGGATTCTAATGTCCTCAAAAAGATAGGTTACTCTCAATGCATCCCATTATTTGAAAAAATTACTAGAACAATGGATAGTTAGATTAATAGAATTTGAGTCAAGCAGGAGGGATAACTATTATAAAATCCATCATCCTTGTCATGACAATTTATTGGAGTAGGACTTTTTTTACACTTCCAATCAAGCTATTAAATCAGATAAGGTAGGTTATGGATCATTTTCTATAGACTGGAAACAAGTTCTCTAAATAATTGGTTCCTTTTAGCATTCAGTAAGGTTGAAAACCCTACGAAATATGGTGGGCTGGGCATTAAAAGCATTAAGAAGTGGAATATGGTTGCATTCTTGAAGCATTTTGACAGCCTTATAAACAATAGGGACAATCTATGGGTCAAGTAGGCAAAAAAGCATCATATAAGATGCAAGAAATTCTGGGCAATGCACATGGCTCTACTATATGGTTGGGTTTAGAGGTCAATTCTGAAACTTAAAGCAACTTTATTACCTCATGTGAAGATCAATTTAGCCAACAGTAGCCTTGCTAAATTTTGGTTTGTTCCACGGGCCTATAAAGGTCTGATCTTGGTTAATGTCCTTAGTTTTGTGGACAAGTATCAAACTGGAATCCCAACAGAGGCTAGAGCTTGTCATTATGTGTAATGGCTCCATATCAATGTCTTTTTCTAGTAACTTAAGAGTTAGAATAGTCTGGAATGCAATTCAAAGCTTTAAGACAACTCCTGGGGAGGATGAATATGTCTGGACTAGTAAGAAAATAAATCATTCAGTTGCAGGAACTTATAATGCTATTTCTACTAATGGGAGAGACAAAACATTTTGGTGGAACAGTAGAAATAGATTTAGCTTTGAAAAATCCAATTTCTAGCTTTGGAAAATTCTCAAGAACGGTAACTTTCACTATGAGCAACCTTCAAGTCAAAGGAGTATCTGTTGCGAATAACCGTGTGTTTTCTAAGAATCGTATTGAAGAGAATCTGCATAACTGCAGGGTTACCTTCAGAATGTGAAGCACGATGCTAAGAAAATGCAATTTTCAGAGCCCAATCAGAGGTAGTTCTGATGAATGGATTCGGCTGTTCAAGGCTCCAAGGTGTAGGGATGATGATACTTTGAAGTTGTTGCTGTTAATTGTCTAGTGTACTAAAACAGATAGCACGCTACAATAAACTCGTCGCACAAGTTTATAAATTAGATTTCTACTACACTGGAATTCTGTAGTAATTATGATAACAATATGAATGTTGTAAATAAATTACAACAACAGCGTTATACTATTTTGAATAAATAGTATAACCAGAATAACGGATAGAATATATAATAATGTATATAAATATATAATCAGACTAGAATTCTAACCGGTTTATGTCTGATGCTCGTCGTAAAGATTTCCTTAAGAATTTTATTTCAAAATTCTTCCAAGATACAACAGACGTATTCTGCTCGAGATTGTAATGAGTATATCACTCTTTGATTTTGATTATAAGAATAGCAGTTATTAGAAGAGAAGAGATAAGAAAATTCAGTGAGGAAAGTGATCAGTTTTCCTCCTTATTTATAGTTTGTTCGTATCCCTTCGAACGGTCGCTTCTACACCCGTTTGTCCAAACGGTCGTGAAACGGTCGTGCCCGTTTCCTTTAATCGCTACTGTTCGTGTGTTCGGCCGCGTCTCTTCAGTCGGGCCACACCTGTTCGCCTCTAACGGGTCACACCCGCTTCTTTTCGCCTTTAACGGGTCGCACCCGCTTCTGTTTGCGCCTTAAGAACAGTCGCGTCCGTCTTCACCCGTCCACTTCTCTTCAAATTCCAGGCCCAGCCCAGTTTCAGCCGAAGCCCAAAACCGTTAAACAATGGCCTGGCAAAAAGAATGGTCATTTTAAACCCGTACCCGAGCCCGGTTCGGTCGGTCGGTCGGACGGCGGCGCACGCGCGAGTGTGTGGGAGATGCATGATCTCCCTCCTCACAACGAAGCATACATTTGGGAGCCCCAGGCCCCCAACGTTCTCATGAGAAAGCCATATATAAACCAATATAGCTTCAATAATTTGGCGATATGCGACTTTGTATATTTCATTCATTTTATTTGTTAAGGAATTCCAACAATCCCCCACATGAATGATAATATACATATCCCCCACACAAAGCGAAATATCACAGAGTATATATGAAATAATGTTTTATCGTGGATAAGTAGATATTTCACTTTAAACTTTCCCTAGTTAAAACTTATTGGATCTACTTGGCTAATCGGTGAATTATTTCATCTTGAACCGTCGGCCTTTATTGTATATCCAGACAATAAGTTTTACGAAGTATTGATTCCCTTCTCATTCAATCTCTTGCTTGTGTTCATTTTGGTCTTGAACAATTTTTTGGTTCTGCGAGTATTTTAGAGAATAAAAGCCTTTTAATATTCTCATAAAGTCGACCCAGCTCACACTAACATAGGTGATCGCAACCATTAAGAGTATCCTACATATACCCCATTTGTTATTTTCAAGATATAGTCATCATTAAAAAATATAGTTTTAACCTTTAAATACTTATGTAGGCATGCATATATGTTGTGCACCATAGGAATGGAGTTGGAGTATGTCCTTGCAAATGCATTACGTCTTGAGTTATTCAGAACTGGTTTGCTTATTGATCCAAGTCCGTGGGATCTCCAGTCGTTAGGATAGGTTTCCGTATAAGATAACTCTTTGTGTTTTATGCTTTTAAACCCATTCCCCTCAATGTGCAGTCAATTTTCTCTCTTGATAAACCTTTAGTAAATTGATCCGCTAGGTTATCATTTGTTCTCACATAATCTACGGAAATTGTTCCATTTGAGAGTAACTGCCTAACTGTGTTATGGCATCGACGAATATGTCGTGACTTTCCATTATACACAAAGTTGTGCGCTCTACTTAGCGCAGCTTGGTTATCACAGTGTATACAAATGGCCGGCACAGGTTTAGGCCAAAATGGAATATCTTCTAAAAAGTGACGAAGCATTCTGCTTATTCGCCTGCTTTATCTAATGCAATGAACTCTGATTCCATAGTGGATCGAGCTATGCATGTTTGTTTAGTAGATTTCCATGACATTGCTGCCCCTGCTAGGGTAAAGACATAACCACTTGTTGATTTTGATTCCTCTGAATCTGCAATCCAGTTTGCATCACTATATCCTTCTAAGACGGCAGGATATTTTTCATAATGTAAGGAATAGGTAGTGGTATTTTTTAAATATCCAAGCACTCTCATTAGTGCTTTCCGGTGTTCCTTCCCTGGATTGCTCGTATACCTGCTCAATCGACTTACTGCATAAGCTATATCTGGTCTTGTACTGTAACGACCCGAAATTTTCAATCCCGAAAATTCCAGATAGTTAGAGAAAAGAAGAAAAGAGATAGAAGAAGAACAGAAAGAAACACACAATCTCACATTCGCAGCGGATAAAATATAATATCAATAATAATAATTATACCAAAGAAAACTGCATCTATCAATTTTACATCGATATATCAGAGTTACAGAAATTTTATACAACATTAGACAGATACAATTTAACATGTCTCAGATATATAATATCATAGTGAAAACTCTCCATACGTTACTGCCATCCAGCTTGCCTCCTGAGCTCCAGAACGTCCTTACCTGAAAATCTGTAATACTCGGTCTGACCCGAGCATTACATCAAAGTAACACCCGGGTCAGGCTGGAAACCAGCGTGAGTAAACCCATCTAACATGAACTTCAAAAGCAGACAACATATATAAACCCGGGGTAACTTATATCAATTTACAACTTCACAAGTTGTTATAGACATCACATATTCCACACATCAGTTTCTAAGTATCAAAACTTAGATTAAAAGGTCCAATTTGCTTAAATCATCTCAAACCAGCCTAATGGTTTCACATATCAATCTATATGGAATCGAAGTGGTTTCGGGTATTTACTAATACCCGACCCCGGTCTCTTCGAAACCATTGTCAACTAACTTAGATTATTCAAGTGAAATACAATTCTACTTTTAATACAGGATGTCACAGTAATTCATCATCAATAGATAACCACATCTTCATAGTTTAGATCAAACATATCCTATCACATAGCATCACAAACCACATATTAGGAATAACTATTAATCAAAGGCTTCCAATATCATTCTATTTATCCTTTAATTACCTTTAAGTAATTAACCCTCAATTAATTTCATAAATTAATTATCCTTAACCCAATACGGTAATTAACCTTTAAACAATTCATTAATTAATTGCTAACCATAAATATTAATCACCCTTGATTATTAACATTAGAAATTATTTACCTTTAAATTACTTCATCAAATAAATTAATTACTCCTTAATTTTCTCTAATTAATCCTTTGATTAATTATACAAAATAATTTGATCCAAATTACTTTCACAATTCCATCTTCCACCAATTATATTAAGTAATTATTATTAATTACTTCACTAAGTAATTATACTTCATCAATTACATTAAGTAATTATTATCAAATCATCAAGTGATTAAAATTAATTAAACTTAATTAATTAATTTAATCCAATCACATTAAACTCCATTAATTACATTAAGTAATTAAATTCTAAATTACTTATGTTAACCATTCTTTAATTACTCCATTAAGTAATTAACTTAGATTAACCATCGTTACTCACATATTAAAATTATCTT
The DNA here is from genome assembly GCA_030765085.1 of Allium cepa. Classification (NCBI taxonomy): domain Eukaryota; kingdom Viridiplantae; phylum Streptophyta; class Magnoliopsida; order Asparagales; family Amaryllidaceae; genus Allium; species Allium cepa. The sequence goes on from CM060939.1 coordinate 260,092,189, forward strand.
TAATTATTCATTAATTAAAGTCTAATTATTTAATTAATTAACCTTGATTATAAATTAGTTGCTTAATTAAGAAATCTTTAATCACTAATTAATAATCTAATTAATGATCTTAAATTTCAAATTGATTAACCTTTAATCAATATTTATTAAACCTAAATCAATTAATTAAATAAATTAACAAGTTATTCCTTAATTATTCCATTAATTAAATTAATTTCAAAACATTAAATCTTCTCTAGATTCTAAGATAAAACATTCCTAAATTATGTTTAAATTGTCAATAACAAATTTATTTGCAAACATATTACTTTTGAACTTACTTTGGAATTTCATTTCAAATATGAAATCTAACATGAATATCATTTAAATTTAAACAAAGTTTAAATAATTTTAAAAACCCTTTTAAAATTTTAAGCCAAACAAGGGATTATCATAGAAATGAAATTTATAAGAGTTTTGAAACTAAATTCATTTCAAAATTCAATAAATTAAATTTACATTTTGTTTAAATCTTTCAAATTTAAGTCTTCTTTTAAATTCAAACTGAAATCCATATTTAAATTCCCAGATTTAAATTTAACCTTAAACTTGCTCATATTTTACAACTTCATTTTTGAAAAGTTCAAACTACTAACCAAAATAAAATAATTAAATAAGTTCAAGTTTTAAAACTTTACTTTTATTTAAAACTGAGATTTAAATTTAAACTTGAATTCTAAAATTCAACTTGAGTTTAAAACCAGGCTTAATAATTTCTTAACACTGAAAGGCTTCAGGTTTTTTTTTAAAAATAAAATAAAACAGAAACTACAGGTTTCTTTATAACCAGAAAACACAAGTCCATCCCGAGAACATCAAAAAATTTGCTTCGAGTCTCTAACCCAACTTTCCCGAGTAAGTTCCCAATGACTTCGAGTCCAACCCAAATTTACACGATTCACTTCAATACCAAACGACTTCATCAATTAACTGAGCACCGTATATGTGCACTGTGTCGATGATCATCCTCGATCATCAGTGATGATCTTCTCCGTCCCAAACATCATCCAAACCCATAACCTGACCACCAGATTATCTTCGCTGACCCTAAATTTGAATGCGAGTTCAAATAAACCTGAAACCCATCAACATGAACTTCCCTAAAACCTGTCAACACGCCGCTGACAAAATTCCGACCACTAAACGATCTGAAACTTCGACATCGCCTACAACTACGGCCCAACTACCCTCCCCCACGAACTTGCTACACTCGATCCATTGTAGAAGACAGGGTGCTCGATTTCTTAAGCTAAATTAAAACTAGGGTTCTAGAAAGGATTCCACTGCCCCAACTTACACCATGAATTCCATCATCAACTATGATTTTTCCTAGCTTCTCCGATCCCTCTTCCATCATCTGGAAGAACCTCAAGCCTCCATTATTCATAGATCACCAGTAAACCCAATTAAACCCAATTCCAGTCAAAACCCAACTGCACCTTCATCCTAATTCTAAAAATCTCAATTCTTGATTTAAAAATCAAGCTTTAGTTGATGCTTTTGATTTATGATACTAAATTGTAAAATCAATATGTTTGGATTTGAGTTAAAATCATCATGCACTGATGTTTTCTATGTTTCCTGAGACCACAACTCATATATTAACTTGCTTAAAATTTAAATATTAACTTATGAAAATCAAACTACTTCCTTCTATAAATTTCATTTTATCAGAAACTTAATTAATGATAAGGATTGGAATCAAAGTTCTATTTGGAAAACAAAACAGAACAAAGTGATACTGCATGCACACACATAAATTTCACATCAGACTTTTATCAACACAAACAATACTTATTTATATAAAAATATACTAGCATGCAACCTAATTAGTAATTTGAGATTTTAAAGTTACTCACAGACACTTTTTTTTTTAAAGAGACAGGGAAGATCACTCACCTGTGTTGAAAACAGAGAAGCTTCTGCTAAAAAAAATAATCTGGAATTGCTTTATTTTGAACTCTGAAAATAAGAGGTTGTTTGATCTCTGGAAGCTTGTTGTTTTGAACTGGAAATCCTTTATTTATAACAAATGGAAGCTATGATTTTTTGAAAACTTGAAGATGATATAAGTGGAGAAGATTACAAGCTTGCATTTAGAAAATCTGCAATAGGCTTCCAGATTTTCATTCTTGAGTTTGAGGAATTTGTTTTCAAGTTTTGCTTCTTGCTCCTTTTCTGATTTCATTTGTATGCATGCTTCCAGGTGAAAGGAAAAAAAAAACATGCAGGCATGGATTGCTGTTGCATGCAGGTTATGAATTTCAAAATGCTTTTAGGTTAATACTTGAATTCTGGTTTAGGAGATGAATTTCTGGTAATTGTAGTTTGATTTGGGTAGAGGAAACATTGTTTTCAGTTTTGGTTTCTTTGGGAATTTACAGATTTGCTTTTAACAATCATTTCTGTTTTGAAAAATTGATTAAAGAAATTTAGAATTTGGTTTGAATGCTGATTTCAGATTTGGGCTAAAGATTATTCTTGCCACTTGTTAACCTAAGCTACACATGTTTAATGCACATAAACTTTAACTTACAAATGTTAAATTACATTTCTAAAATTCGTACACTTGTATTTTTATAGGTATATGAATGTTTCTATATTACTTTATATTTATATTTTGCATTGACTCATTTCATATATCATATTTTAAATGTTGTATATATATATATATATACAAATTAAATTTTATATTTCCAATTTTAGATAAACACATTTTTTTTAATTTATGTTTAACAATTTATATTTATATATTTTCTTGTATTTATACATATATAACTTTAAAAGAGAATGATTTTAAAATCTTAGTTATTCACTAAAAATAATCGTATCTATATTTATTCTTTTGGATTTTAAATTACAAATTCAAATTCAATTTAAATCAACTCATAAATATATTAAACAAACACAAATTAAATCTTGGTTGAAGATAATAAGTTTTTTTTCCATTTTAAATAATCATATCCGGAGATTATCAAATAATTATCTTCCCAGATATGAATATTAATTATCAAATTTATTTGTTTCATTCTTAACAATCAGTATTTCTATTAATTTACCCAGTTAATTATCAAACTACAGTTGTTCAAATTCCGGGTTATCACATTTCTTCCCCCTTTGAATCTTTTCGTCCTCGAAAAGGAACGAAAGCAGATTTTATTAAATATTTAAAACCCAGTTAAAATATTCTTTGATCATTTTTCAAGCATCTTTAAAATCTGTATAATATTGCCAAAATAGTTTTTATAAAAATATTTTTATAACTCGATGCCTCAACAAGTCCATCCTCGTTCTCATATAAATTCGGTCACACGTTGATCAGGCGTACGACTGAAATTCTATAAGTACTTAGCAGACCCGTTTTTAACACCCAGTGAAAATACTTGAAAAATAATTTTATTGAAAATATAGAATACAATTTTTGAAAATAGAGGATATATCTTTTGGTGAGAATGCTCTGGAAATCATCACCCCCATCCATGGTCACAGCTACATCCAGGGTTACATTGCCGTCGCAGCAAAAGTCCATGTAACTGCAGGCTCTCCGCGGCCTCACGATTACGCCATGGAACCCACACAACAGATCACAGTTACATTCCAGGGTTACGTTGTCATCACAGCAAAAGTCCATGTAACTGCAGGCTCTCAGTGGCCTCTGATTTTCGCTGTCGAAATGAAACCTCTCCACTTCTACATAGGTCGCAGTCTGCCGATATAAAATCAAACACAGACTGTTGGCTCTCAGCGGCACACACGACTTTCGCTATGTTATACTCAACTCATAATCCTCAGGAACTTGTTTTGTCCGGACTCCTCACAGGATCAACTTTAGAACCCCACCTTGGGGCTCAAGGCAGCACCACCCGGTGGTACTCCTGAGAAGTTCATTTCAAGGGAGCGCCTTTTTCCCCAGAGCCATCATCAAAACATTTTATACTATACATATATAGTATCTTCAAATCATACACCTAGTATGATCTCATACAAAGCTTCTTTACACAAAATCGATTATCCCAAAATCGATAATTCTCAAACTAGGCTTTCCAAATTCAATATTGATTTTACCCAAAAATCAAAAGCCTTTCCAAATCCATAGGTTCCCAAAACCTTTTTCCAAATCCTCATATGATCCTTTATATATATTCAGATATATAAAATCTTTTAAAACTTTAGATCATTTCAATACTTGTATAAAACTCCTTTTATACTTCAAAACACCTTCAAAATCCTTTTCTTCTGGCAATAGATTCAACAAGGGGAGTTTTATTTTATAAAATAAAGATATTTACTTTGTTTACTCAAAATCAAATATTCAAATTTGATTACTCTTTTCAATATTAATTTCATTCAAATCCGTACGATGTACACATATCATTCGGACGCTATACCAATCTGATCGCTCACTCGATCACACAATTTCATTTCTGAACTAGTATCGTCCACCCGACTTCCTAGTGCGGACACAGATCTGGTTTCTTGATCAGAAACCGTCATTCTCCTTGCATAGTCATAACTATGATAGAGAATATCCAGAACCAATCAACAATCCATATCCAGGTTCGCCGTCGAAAATCGAGTGAAAAAAAATCCCACTCGGATCGATAAAACTATCTCGAAATTCTGTGCTCGAATCTGGATCACATCACTATGCGAATAGAATAATAAACGTACATCTTATGTATTTATCTTTATTGGTTATTAGCCAAATTAATTCCATTTCTATTCACATTCACTTTGATTTTCATTCACTTACTCACAATTGCTTCAATCTATTTGGATTATCACCTCTATTCTTATCTCGATTGGGTATTTAACCACTAACAGTTTGAACTCCGACCAGTTTATTTAGAAAATAGCTTGAAAAGTTAAAGAAATAGATAAGTAGTTGGAAAATAGTTACTAGTTTGTGAAATAGGTGTAAAATAGCTAGAAAATAGTTAAAATAATTATTAGAAATTTTAAATAATTGCAAAATATTAATAAGATAGTAATTAATTTTGTAAAATAGTTGAAATATAGTAATTAGTTATAAAACAGTTGGAAAATTGTTAAACAGTTTCAAAAATAATTGTAAAACGAGTATAAGATAATATGGCTTTTAAAAGAAAGGTTGTATAATGAATAGTTTGGAAAAATAGGTTTATATTAAATAATTTATATTAAAAGTAGTCCAGAGTCAAAACTGTTCACTTCCCAATCTTCATTCTTAATTAATTCAATTTAAATTTCCTCTTCCATTTAAATTGACCCACTTCCAATTAAATAACTTTAAATTTCCATTGAAATTGATTCAACCCGAATTCAAGTTGAATTTACCTCAGTTTCTTTCCAAATTTAACTTTATTCAACCTTGGTCTCAAATTCTACTAATTCAAATAATTTCAGTTGAACTAGTTCCAATTTCAATTCATTTTAACTCCAGTTTGAATTAATCCCAAATTCAAACTCCATTTCCAAATCAGGTTGAATTATTCTTGATTTCCTTCCAAATTAGATTCAAATTTCATTTGAATTTAAAATTATTCAACTTTAATTACAATTCCAAATTATTCAAATCAATTTGGACTAATTTCAAATTGAACCCACTTCAATTTCAAATCATTTCAAATTAATTCAATTCATATTTTCCATTTGAATTTTATACTTAATCATCTTCAATCACAATTTCAATTAATTCAAATCAGATTCAATTTGAACTAATTTCAATTCAAATTCCAGATTTAAACCATCTCGAATTATATAAATTCGAGTTAAATTCACTAAGGTTGGTTCAACCCTTTAAACCAAGTTAACATTTATTAAAAACCTTTAAACAATTGAATTTTCAAATTAAGGTTAGATTTTCTTTTATCTCAATAATGGATATATCACTCCACTTCACTTCTCATTCATTTGAACAAATCCAATTTCACAATTTAAATATTTCCAATAACAATGGGATGGTATTATTTAAATTATTTTTAAAACATCCATCCGTTTCCAATTCCAAATCTCAAACCCATTCTGAGATCACACAAATTCCTAATTCAAAATTAACCATTTAACCTTCCAAGTTAAATTCCAATTTCATCTTGAAATTTCCAAATCAGATTGCTCATTCAAACTTATTTAACTTCCTCCGAGTTAAATTCAATCAATCCCGTTTAACCTTACTCAAATTTGAATTCTCCATTTCAAATTTTCAAATACTTTTCCCACTTATAAGTTCAAAAACTTTTCACTTTGGGTATCATATCTTATTCAAAATTCAAAACTCAATATTTAGAGTTTATTTCAAACCACCTTTGATATTATGTGTTTTCACATATATACATATTAATTTATTTTACATTTTCAAACAACTCTTGCTTGAAATAGGACCCAATTCCATTCAATTGCATTAAATAATATTATTTATTATTTCTTTAAATTAATTACGTCATTAATTAATTCCAATTAATCACATTTGGTAATTAACTTATTTCTTAATTACCTTCATTAAATAATTGTCCCTTAAATTACTTACCTATAGTTTCTTCATTAAGTAACTCCCTCTTATTTATTAATTCCAATCATTATCCATTAATTAATCTCATTAAATAAAGTTCAATTAATTACATAAATTAATTGATTATCCTTATCCTGAAACCTTTCCCAATTTCAAGATTTAATTTCAGTTGAATCCATTTTCAAACTTGTCCTTAATTTAATTTCAATTTGGTTGAAATTCTAGTACCACTTAATTATTACTTTTACTTTTGATTTAATTAATACTACAACCAATTTCCTTAATATAATAGATAATTTATTTCTTATATAAGATTCATTTACTTTTGAAATCATTAAAAAAACCTTTATATAAGAAAATAACAAGTACGCTCTCTCATATATATATACTCAACTCATCCTAGGGTACCACTTACCCTATCCTTAATGAGTAATCCCATCAGAGCTAAGGTTCTCGCTTAACCTTCAACTCTGATACCAAATGTAACGACCCGAAATTTTCAATCCCGAAAATTCCAGATAGTTAGAGAAAAGAAGAAAAGAGATAGAAGAAGAACAGAAAGAAACACACAATCTCACATTCGCAGCGGATAAAATATAATATCAATAATAATAATTATACCAAAGAAAACTGTATCTATCAATTTTACATCGATATATCAGAGTTACAGAAATTTTATACAACATTAGACAGATACAATTTAACATGTCTCAGATATATAATATCATAGTGAAAACTCTCCATACGTTACTGCCATCTAGCTTGCCTCCTGAGCTCTAGAACGTCCTTACCTGAAAATCTGTAATACTCGGTCTGACCCGAGCATTACATCAAAGTAACACCCGGGTTAGGCTGGAAACCAGCGTGAGTAAACCCATCTAACATGAACTTCAAAAGCAGACAACATATATAAACCCGGGGTAACTTATATCAATTTACAACTTCACAAGTTGTTATAGACATCACATATTCCACACATCAGTTTCCAAGTATCAAAACTTAGATTAAAAGGTCCAATTTGCTTAAATCATCTCAAACCAGCCTAATGGTTTCACATATCAATCTATAAGGAATCGAAGTGGTTTCGGGTATTTACTAATACCCGACCCCGGTCTCTTCGAAACCATTGTCAACTTAACTTAGATTATTCAAGTGAAATACAATTCTACTTTTAATACAGGATGTCACAGTAATTCATCATCAATAGATAACCACATCTTCATAGTTTAGATCAAACATATCCTATCACATAGCATCACAAACCACATGTTAGGAATAACTATTAATCAAAGGCTTCCAATATCATTCTATTTATCCTTTAATTACCTTTAAGTAATTAACCCTCAATTAATTTCACAAATTAATTATCCTTAACCCAATACGGTAATTAACCTTTAAACAATTCATTAATTAATTGCTAACCATAAATATTAATCACCCTTGATTATTAACATCAGAAATTATTTACCTTTAAATTACTTCATCAAATAAATTAATTACTCCTTAATTTTCTCTAATTAATCCTTTGATTAATTATACAAAATAATTTGATCCAAATTATTTTCACAATTCCATCTTCCACCAATTATATTAAGTAATTATTATTAATTACTTCACTAAGTAATTATACTTCATCAATTACATTAAGTAATTATTATCAAATCATCAAGTGATTAAAATTAATTAAACTTAATTAATTAATTTAATCCAATCACATTAAACTCCATTAATTACATTAAGTAATTAAATTCTAAATTACTTATGTTAACCGTTCTTTAATTACTCCATTAAGTAATTAACTTAGATTAACCATCGTTACTCACATATTAAAATTATCTTTAATTATTTATTAATTAAAGTCTAATTATTTAATTAATTAACCTTGATTATAAATTAGTTGCTTAATTAAGAAATCTTTAATCATTAATTAATAATCTAATTAATGATCTTAAATTTCAAATTGATTAACCTTTAATCAATATTTATTAAACCTAAATCAATTAATTAAATAAATTAACAAGTTATTCCTTAATTATTCCATTAATTAAATTAATTTCAAAACATTAAATCTTCTCTAGATTCTAAGATAAAACATTCCTAAATTATGTTTAAATTGTCAATAACAAATTTATTTGCAAACATATTACTTTTGAACTTACTTTGGAATTTCATTTCAAATATGAAATCTAAAATGAATATCATTTAAATTTAAACAAAGTTTAAATAATTTTAAAAACCCTTTTAAAATTTTAAGCCAAACAAGGGTTTATCTTAGAAATGAAATTTATAAGAGTTTTGAAACTAAATTCATTTCAAAATTCAATAAATTAAATTTACATTTTGTTTAAATCTTTCAAATTTAAGTCTTCTTTTAAATTCAAAACTGAAATTCGTATTTAAATTCCCAGATTTAAATTTAACCTTAAACTTGCTCATATTTTACAACTTCAATTTTGAAAAGTTCAAACTACTAACCAAAATAAAATAATTAAATAAGTTCAAGTTTTAAAAGTTTATTTTTATTTAAAACTGAGATTTAAATTTAAACTTGAATTCTAAAATTCAACTTGAGTTTAAAACCAGGCTTAATAATTTCTTAACACTGAAAGGCTTCAGGTTTTTAAAAAAAAAAATTAAAACAGAAACTACAGGTTTCTGTATAACCTGAAAACACAAGTCCATCCCGAGAACATCACAAAATTTGCTTCGAGTCTCTAACCCAACTTTCCCGAGTAACTTCCCAATGACTTCGAGTCCAACCCAAATTTACACGATTCACTTCAATACCAAACGACTTCATCAATTAACTGTGCACCGTATATGTGCACTGTGTCGATGATCATCCTCGATCATCAATGATGATCTTCTCCATCCCAAACATCATCCAAACCCCTAACCTGACCACCAGATTATCTTAGCTGACCCTAAATTTGAATGCAAGTTCAAATAAACCTGAAACCCATCAACATGAACTTCCCTAAAACCTGTCAACACGCCGCTGACAAAATTCCGACCACTAAACGATCTGAAACTTTGACATCGCCTACGACTACAGCCCAACTACCCTCCCCCACGAACTTGCTACACTCGATCCATTATAGAAGACGGGGTGCTCGATTTCTTATGCTAAATTAAAACTAGGGTTCTAGAAAGGATTCCACTGCCGCAACTTACACCATGAATTCCATCAACAACTATGATTTTTCCTAGCTACTCCGATCCCTCTTCCATCATCTGGAAGAACCCCAAGCCTCCATTATTCACAGATCACCAGTAAACCCAATTAAACCCAATTCCAGTCAAAACCCAACTGCACCTTCATCCTAATTCTAAAAATCTCAATTCTTGATTTAAAAATCAAGCTTTAGTTGATGCTTTTGATTTATGATACTAAATTGTAAAATCAATATGTTTGGATTTGAGTTAAAATCATCATGCACTGATGTTTTCTTTGTTTCCTGAGACCACAACTCATATATTAACTTGCTTAAAATTTAAATATTAACTTATGAAAATCAAACTACTTCCTTCTATAAATTTCATTTTATCGGAAACTTAATTAATGATAAGGATTGGAATCAAAGTTCTGCTTGGAAAACAGAACAGAACAAAGTGATACAGCATGCACACACATAAATTTCATATCAGACTTTTATCAGCACAAACAATACTTATTTATATAAAAATATACTAGCATGCAACCTAATTAGTAATTTGAGATTTTAAAGTTACTCACAGACACTTTTTTTTTTTTAAAGAGACAGGGCAGATCACTCACCTGTGTTGAAAACAGAGAAGCTTCTGCTAAAAAAAAAATCTGGAATTGCTTTATTTTGAACTCTGAAAATAAGAGGTTGTTTGATCTCTGGAAGCTTGTTGTTTTGAACTGGAAATCCTTTATTTATAACAAATGGAAGCTATGATTTCTTTGAAAACTTGAAGATGATATAAGTGGAGAAGATTACAAGCTTGCATTTAGAAAATCTGCAACAGGCTTCCAGATTTTCATTCTTGAGTTTGAGGAATTTGTTTTCAAGTTTTGCTTCTTGCTCCTTTTCTGATTTTATTTGTATGCATGCTTCCAGGTGAAAGGAAAAAAAAACATGCAGGCATGGATTGCTGTTGCATGCAGGTTATGAATTTCAAAATGCTTTTAGGTTAATACTTGAATTCTGGTTTAGGAGATGAATTTCTGGTAATTGTAGTTTGATTTGGGTAGAGGAAACATTGTTTTCAGTTTTGGTTTCTTTGGGAATTTACAGATTTGCTTTTAACAATCATTTCTGTTTTGAAAAATTGATCAAAGAAATTTAGAATTTGGTTTGAATGCTGATTTCAGATTTGGGCTAAAGATTATTCTTGCCACTTGTTAACCTAAGCTACACATGTTTAATGCACATAAACTTTAACTTACAAATGTTAAATTACATTTCTAAAATTCTTACACTTGTATTTTTATAGGTATATGAATGTTTCTATATTACTTCATATTTATATTTTGCATTGACTCATTTCATATATCATATTTTAAATGTTGTATATATATATATATATACAAATTAAATTTTATATTTCCAATTTTAGATAAACACATTTTTTTAATTTATGTTAAACAATTTATATTTATATATTTTCTAGTATTTATACATATATAACTTTAAAAGAGAATGATTTTAAAATCTTAGTTATTCACTAAAAATAATCGTATCTACATTTATTCTTTTGGATTTTAAATAACAAATTCAAATTCAATTTAAATCA